>BSBM01001040.1:4535000-5735000 GCA_027924585.1 Larix kaempferi | reverse complement strand
AAAGTGTTAAAAGGGAATTAGTTAACTAAAGTGTTTTGCGTAACGACACTTAAGTTACAGCACTAAAGTTTTTCCTATTGCATGATGACACTTATGTTAGCTTGTTAACTAAGTGCTCCTATATCAGTTATGAGGCGAGTTCACTCCAAAGTCAGTTAAGCATGATTTCAATTTAAGGAAGAAAGGCATGGCGCATTGATGTTGCATGATTGAAGAAACTAGAAGAGCACTACAAATATCCAATAAGATAACTCGCTATGGTTTGCATGGGAGGATTATACTTCATGAATTGATTAATTATTCATTGCATGGCAATGATTTTTACTATATATTGATGTATTGGGCACATTGGAAAACACATCTAATTGATCTCTCTTCTCTATTGATTCTGTATCTTCACCAAGAGTAATTTTGTGATCTCTTCTCTTCTGAAATCAATCTGCTATGTTGTAAAAGAAATACATTCTCTACTATCGATTATATTATACTGAAAAAAGTTGTTGGGTTTTTTTTCTCATTGTTTTGAGGATTTTCCCCAGGGTATATCTTGTGTTATGGTTGTATGCATTTTGTGTGATTGAATTGTCACATTTGAGGATATTTGGGATCCCAGTATACATTCATGTACCAAAAAAAAGAGAACAAAGATGGATCCTTCTGGAAATAAAGGCACCTTTGTGGGTTATCGCAAGTCATCCAAAGCATACCGAATATATGTACCTTGTGAAAGGCACATTGAAGTCAACCGATATGTTACCTTCCATTAGGAAGCTACTTTCAAAAGATCAAAAGAGATTCAATGTGATTCAGAGATGGGGTATCCCAAGTTTGACTCTCAACCTTCAGAGTTTGAGAGGGATAAACCAGAAGATGCCTCAGATTTGATAGCTCCTAAAGAACCAATAGAATTGATTGAGAGGTCAATTGATGAACCTCATTCTAAAATAAGATATTATTGGTGCTGAGATATATTACAAGATGCATAGAAATATGGAGCACCAGCAGGCTCATCCAGAGAGCACAAGCAACTTGATAGATATTCAGGGTATGTTGCACTGATGAATCACATCAGTGATTTAGAACCATCCTCATATGAATAAGCTGCAAAGCAACAAGTTTGGAAATATACAATTACATAATAGTACAACTCTATAATGAAGAATGATGTTTGGGAGGTTGTTCCCAAACCTAATGGGAAGTCCATTCTGACTTCCATATGGATTTACAAGATAAAGCATGTAGCAGATGGTATCATTGATAAGTATAAATCCATATTCATTTCTATAGGTTTCTATTAGAAATAAGGCATCGATTATGATGAGACCTTTGCCCCTGTGGCAAGGTACACCACAATCCAAGCAATGACTGCACTTGCATCTGTTTTAGGATGGAAACATCACCAGATTGATGTGAAGACATCCTTCTTAAATGGTGAGGTTGAGGAAGAGGTTTATATTCAGCATCCTGAAGGATTTTTGGTGCATGGGACAGAGTCCCTTTTTTGAAAGCTAAAGAAAGATCTATATGGGCTTAAGTAAGCCCCCACGGCTTGGTCCTCCAGAATTGATATCTACCTTCAAAAACTGGGTTTGTGTAAGAGTGAAGCTGATCCAAATTTGTACTTCAAATTAGTGAAGAAACAACCATTGATATTGGTTCTGTATGTTGATGATTTGTTTCTCACTGGAGAGGAATATCTGATTGCTTTGTGCAAGAGGGAGCTCACCTTAGAGTTCGAGATGAAGACTTAGGTCTGATGCACTACTTTCTTGGCCTTGAGGTCTTGAAAAGAAAAGATGAAATTTTTCTATCTCAAGGGAAGTACACTGTGGATATATTGCGCAAGTTTGGCATGATAGATTGCAAATCTATGACTACACCGATGGTTTTCAATTTAAGCAAAATTCATCCCCACTTCATATAGACAGCTTATAGGCTCACTAATGTACTTGATACATTCGAGGCATGATGTATGTTATGTCATGAGCATTCTGAGTCAATTTATGTCTGATCCAAGACACATACACTAGATAGCTTCTAAGCATGTGCTTAGGTACCTTTGAGGTACATTTTCATATGGAATCAGATATGCCTCCAGTGGAGGAGTCACGTTTCTTAGTTATACAGACTCATATTGGGGAGGAAGCATTGTGGACCGTAATAGCACATATGAATACTATTGTAGACTAGGATCAACTATTATATCTTGGTCTAGTAGGAAGCAGGGATCCATATCCCAGAGCACTACAAAAGAAAAATATATAGCTTCTAGTGTTTCCCGTCGAGAAGCAGTGTGGCTCAGAAAGCTACTTGCAGGGTTGTTTGGTGAAAATATTGATCCTACAATTATTAGGTGTGAAAATAAGAGTTGCATCAATATTTGTAAAAAACCAGTGTTTCATGGCAAGTCAAAGCACATTGAAATGAAGTATCACTTCATCCAAGACACGGTACAGAAAGGTACAATGAAAATTTAGTACATTTATATTGATGAGAAGATTGCAAACGTGTTAACAAATCCTCTGTTAGTAACGAATTTCAGGTACTTCTGAAACAAGCTTTGTATGTCAGAGAATGCCTCCCTCATTGAGAGGGAGTGTTAAATGTAGAACATCAGGAGACATTCTTCGAATCAATATTGTGAAACCAAGATTGATCCTCTCGTATAGAGGTGAGCAATTTGATTACCTTCCATGAAAAGGTTATTCTTCCCATATAGAGATAATTGATCAAAGTAATGATGTTGTAAAGTCTTGTTGGACAAGGCTCCATAATTGTGTGTCAGGTCATTATTCTCATGTGAACCTTCCGTATAAAGGTATCCATGGGATCGACCTCTCGTATAGAGGTGGAAATTCCGTATAAAGGTCATGGTTTACTTGTTAAAATCATTTAATGTTGTGTGATGTATTATTAACCATTATCACTAGTTGCTATTAAGTATTCTTCATAGATTGATCAGATCTAAAGTGAATTATTTTAGCATATGATCATTTGGTCTAGACTAATATAATATGATCACAACATTCGATAATTCTTCTTAGTATAATGTAACGTGATAGATAACTAAAGTTATCACATATTGACCATGCAATAAAATATAAAGAAATAAAAGATAAAGCATAGAGATAAAGAGAATTCAAAATTTCCCATGCAGACACCTTGTCTAATTAAAGACAACTCGAATTGTTAAAGCTCCAATTAAGTAACAATGTATGCCTCAATCAATGCTTCAGTTAAAGAATCAATTAAAAATATGCAATAAGTTAACTAAAGGAGAACTTAGTGATCACTTCAGTAAAATCAATCAACATGATTTTCAGTTAAGAAAAAATGTTAAAAGGGAATTAGTCAACTAAAGTGTTTTGCATGACGACACTTTAGTTAAACTAAAAGTTAAAAAACAACACTTAAGTTACAAAACTAAAGTTGCTCCTATTGCACGATGACACTTATTTTATCTTGTCAACTAAGTTCTCCTACATTAGTTATGAGGCGAGTTCACTCCAAAGTCAGTTAAGCATGATTTCAAGTTCAGGAAGAAAGGCATGGCACATTGATGGTGCATGATTGAAGAAACTAGAAGTGTACTGCAACTATCCAAGAAGATAACTCACTATGTTTTGCATGGGATGCTTATCCTTTATGCATCGATTTTCTATTACTTGCATGGCAATGATATTTTCTATTAACTGATGTGCTGGGTACATTAGAAAACACATCCGATTGATCTCTCTTCTCTATTGCTTTTGTATCTTGACCAAGAGTGTTTTGGTGATCTCTTATCTTCCGAAAGAAATTTTCTATGTTGTAAAAGAAAGATAATCTCCGATATCCATTATATTTGTAGCTAATGTTTTCACACTAGCTAGTGCAAAAGGACACTTACTAAGAGTTAATGAACTCTTAGCAACAATTTGTGAATGGGAGTGTGTGCATGCAAATAGAAACAAAAGCGTGCTAATGACTACTATAGTAAAAGTAAAAAGCAAATCAAGATACCCATGAATGAAATAATGTTTTCTTTATATTATAAACAAGAGTTTACAATATGGTTTACCTCAATGTGATGAGTAGATTGGGGCCCTTGCATCCATACGAATGGTGTTGCTCCAGGTATCCAATGTCCCTTGCTCTCCTCCGAATGCTCAAAGTGGTGCCCAAAACTCAACTAAGTGTGAACAAAATCTCAAAAAGGTAGGCTAGGGTTCAATAGGAATTTTGGCAGAGTTTCAGTAAGATAGGGTGAATGTATGTGAAATGGAGGGCCTCCACCACCTTTTTATAGTAATTTTGGGTGGTGGTGTATTGTACCCTAGTATTGAGAAATCACTAGTATTGACTAGTGGTATTTGATGGTTTTGCTCATTTTTATTTTATTTTGACTATTTCCCCTTTTTCTTTTTCTTTTCTTTTTATTTTTTTTGGATTTTGACATTTTTTGGAGGATTTTAATTAATGTTTTGAGGGAAATAATGATTTTTTCCCATTTGCTTACCAACTTGGGGATTTTGGGTTTTTTGGAGGCTCAATATGTAGGAAAAAGTGATAAATGGGTTATGTGACTAAGGGGATGAGCTAGGTGGACAAATTCTGGTGTTAATAGATTTCCCCCTGATGTGTGAGGGAAGGAGCTCATCGTATGGCTGATAGAAATAATAGGTTCTGACCTTTTCCAAGGGTGTCAACAATGTGATGGCGGAGAGTAGAGACTGGTTGGAAAGAGGAACACGTGCTTCAGACAAAATGCAAGGGATATAACTGGAAATACATCACCTCAATAATGGATGAGGAACATATAATATCAAATATATGGATGAGGAGGGCATACCCATGATCATATCAAGATATACAAATAATGGTGAGGCCCAAAGGGGACCTGCAAAATACATAGAGAACTACTGTGTACATCATAATGGTCCAGAGGGGACACAAATCCGGGACATAATCATGGTCCAATCATGACTGATCTGAAGAATTAGAATTGGAAACAATGGCATCCATCCTGAATGTGGTATCACAACAACTAATGCTCTACTGGATCTGAAGGGGTCCAACAACTATATGGAATCAACGAATGAGAGTGATAATATCAAAGGTACATGGACTACATTTGAATTGGATACTCTAGGAAGCATACAATTGGAGGGATTGCAAACAATGTCGCCAACGGAACCCATATATCCATGGGAACATACTACTGGGGGTTGCAAATAGAATCACCAATGTGCTATAGTTAGGGGACATCCATTGTCTTCTACCAATAACTGAAGGGACCAATACCCTGTACGGATCTCGATGGTGTGATTATGGAGTTGGAGTTGAGCACGTGAGAAACAACCATTCTGAGAGGCACTAAGGACTCCTCTTTAATGGTCTGTAGGAACTCATCATTGATGGAGATGAGGCCAAGGTATAGGTACCTCTGGTTCTATCCTCTAGAATAGATGTGCTGGTGTCAACAGAAGGAAACCTGCAACTACCAAGGAAATGATGTTTCCTTGATATGAGCACGAGGGATACACTCAAGATGTGATGGGACCGGAGCTGATACTGAGATATTGGGGAGGGTTTTGAGAGACGCATAGTGATGGGACTCAAACTTCCTTTGTTTAGAGTATGATGGCAGGGATGACATGGTGTTATACCTCCATATTTGACAATGTCACATCTTCACCATAAAAATAGTTGACGACACTTCCTCTACTGCTTAAAACACCCAAAAGAGAAAAACGATGAATGATCCTTGAAGACAAACCTGTCCTGTCAAGAATCAACCCAACTGAGACTTCATATACCTACACTACCGCGCCTTGCTCAAGCTTAAGGGAGTGGTAGTCCCCACTACCGTTCTATGCTCCTTCTCTGCCATGTGGTACTACCGCGCTATGCTCAGTTGAAGGGGCGTGGTACTCCTTTTTTAGCCTTTTTTCCATGGCTTGCGGGATCTTGATTTTCAAGAGATTTTTGAGGATTGGTATCCCTGATTCGATCCTAACTCACTTTTTAGATTAGTGGGCCTGATCCACTAAACACTCCCAAGATCCATCCTTCTCTTGTTGGTTAACCCTACTACACACTATAAGAGAGAGGCATTCCATGAGCAAAGGGGAGGACTCTTGGAGACATCAAACTTATGATCTTGAATCTTTGTGGAGATAGCTAGAGGAGAAAGCACTTGGAGCTGGGAGTTGGCTTGGACATCAAACAACCATTGTAAGTGACTTCAAGTTGGTAATAAAACATAACTTGTCTTGTTTCCCAAATCATGTATGTTGATCTTGTTTCAATCATATGATTTGTATCTGTTATAGATTTAGATCCTAACTCATATTTCAATTTGCTAGAGAATCGTATATGCTTGTATCTTGGTTTCATTCTGACAAGTTCATTCGCGAGGACTTGGATATTGGAGCAACCATTAGGATGAGCAATTGAATCGAAGGTCAGTTAGATCTCTTCCATTTCTTTCAACAATATAGTCTTGAGATGTTTGTTTAGATCTAGGAATTCAAGGTAGCATTTGTTATCTTTTTGTCTTAGTTTAGAGTCAGTTAAAGTCTACTTTAACCTAAGAGAGTTTCTACGTATCCGTAGTGATAAATTTTTACAACACATGGTAGCATATGAAACAAACATTGGGGGAGATGGATTATAGCTTAAGGGATCAAGGAATGTGACTCTAATGTGGGAGAATCAGTGGGGAAACTGATGAGTGATATCAGGAGACTCCAAGGGTGACACATCGGATAATACTCTAAACAAAACTGACCATACTGGGGGTGCTTCCATAATGGGGGGACCATATGTGATCGGTTGAAGCGCCGAGAGGTACCGTTTGGTCCTTCTTCATGGTTTAAGGAGCTCGAAGAAGGGATATAAGTGTGATCGAGATGATAAAGTCATGTGGATTTGTAGAAGCCCAAGATGGTGAATGCTTGTGGGTGCTTCCAATTTTAGAGAGTCTGAAAGAAATAAGAAGACTCCGAGGGGGTTTGTTTTCATGTAGTTAGTCCTCAAAGCTCGAAAAATCATAAAAGTATGCAATAAAAAACTCTTCTAGACATGGTGACTAGAGTATTCCTTTTTTGTAATTAGTCTACCGGGTCTGGAAAATGGTTAAAATTATACCAAATAGACTCCATTTCAAATGATTTAATGAGCACGAAAGGAAGAAAGATTGCTCGGCGATCTTCTCATTCTTTAAGGAGTCAGAAAAGAGCTTAACCAAAAATCCCTAAGTGCCTTTTTTCGTAAATGATCTACTCAGACTGAAAAAGGGATAACATATACAAGATAGACGTAAGTGTCAAGCAGGGAGGAAGTGTTCGGAGCTAGGGAGAAGTATGAGTGGATTGATAAAAAAGGTGAGGTGGAACATTGATGATGCCTCCTTGCGGGTAGATACATTGCGAAAAAAATCCAATAACTGCAGTATGGAGTGAGTGGAGGGCTCGTGAATAGGCCGTGATTGGAAAAAAGGAAAAAAGAGACATGTAACCACTGGTGTACCCGATGGCATGCAAATCAAGGTGAAGGATGCGGGAAGGATGGCCTGAAAAAGGTAAGTGAGAGCAAGAAATTATCTCAAGCATCGTTAAGGGCATGAAATTCTAAATCCGTTGGTGCAAACGATGAGAAAAATGAAGGTCAGAGGACTCCGACATGGTCGTAGGGAGAAAAAGAGGCCAAAAGGGGGTTTAAATTAGGAGGATCCCACTGAGCCGAGGAGGTGGAAGTGGGGAGAGATAATCTCCTGCAGGGGCGGTGGAATAGGTGTTTGGAAATAAAATCAAATATACAAGTGACACGTGACCTCAAAAATGGCCGAGATCACATATGTGCAAAAATGACTAGGGTTAATGACCTGTTGTGATTTGGATCACGTATGTGTTGGGTTGAGCAATGTGATCACTAAAATACTAAGATATATGTGATAGGGAAGGGTCAAAATGATTGACCATGCCCCCTATCCAAGGTTCGAGGTAATCTATTATGCGCCCAAGCCTAGAGGTGTCAATGCTGTGCGTATGCTCTGTGAGAGAGGGATCAACAGGGCATCGACCAACTGTTGGAAAGGGGGTGTCCCGTGAGGTTATGTGCCATGGTGGTACACTGAATTTATGATATGATTATGGGGGATTCACTTTGCAGTGTGGATTCCCCTATTATCTCCGAAGAGAATGATGACGATGATGAGTAGGAAAGTTTTTTGGCTTGCCCCCATGCTGTGGACATGTGATTTCCTTGTCGATTCAAAGAGGTCGAACATATAGGTTGGAGGGATCAGTTGAAGTTGACAACATGACTATTGTGGTGTCTATGGTTTAAATCATGTAAATGGTGTTTACCTTGGCTGACGAGGATTTCAGGGAGTGGATCTACTCAATAAAAATAACCTAGGACTCTAAAGATGGCTGTCGCAACTCATGGAGCACCAACCGATATTCTGGTAAGTTGGGACAATGGTGGGAACAATGGCCATAGATGCCATAGATAGCACATGATTGGTTGGTGAACAATGACTTGATATGTTATGGAGGAGGAGATGACACTTGAACAACCAGAATGTTTGGGTCATCCTCCAATGTATTCATATGATTTTGAAGGTCGGGTAAGTGCAAACAATTATGGGTAGCATGACCCGAAACATCACACAAAGCACATTTGGGTGATGCTCATGTTGGAGGAGGTGGGTTCACGACTTTGGTCGCTGTTGTTGATGTACTTGTTTTTGTGCCTTTTCCCCATCCTTTTTGGAAGTCTGGGGTGCATGTTTGGAGGAGTTTGTGGATGGTTGGTGGTATTGATCGGTTGAACCAATTGAAGGAAGAGTGGTGGGGATGGAGTTGGATTAGGTGCAGGTAAATAAAATATGGGGATCCCTAACGTAAATACTGAGAGATTCAACATTTCCATGATAGGAATTCGGACTACTCCTAATGGTGGGAATAAAAAGGGGATTGTATGGATCGATGTGGCTCCCACGTGGCTAGGTACTGATGGTCGTTGAGGCACTGGTGGAAGGGCAGGTTGCGAGTCAAGGACTGATGTGCTTGATGATATGGTGCACAAGTCTAATATCTAAAAAACCAACGAAGGTGGGGGTAAGGAAGTAAACATGGAGGCCATGGGAGACTCAGAATATGCTAAGACAGAAAATATCAGCATTACATTCCATTTCACAATAATAGCATATACAGGATCACTGAAGAAACAATAAGCACAACATAAACACAAGAGACATAGATTTATCTTGGGAAACCCTCATGGGGTAGAAAACCCAGCAAATCTTCCTCAATATAGATGACTAGCAATATACAAAGATGCAAACCAAAGACATGATCTCCTCCTACACCATAGAAGACCTCTCCTCTGTAAGTGCACTACATTCTGAGTGAGGGAAGTGTGTGTATAATGAGGAACACACATCCTCTATTCATACACATCTCCGACTTGTACTTTATATTAACTAGGTCGGCCCCAACTTTACCACTGGGTTAACCACCCCACTACAATTGAATGGGCCGACCCCACTAGGGTGGTCTAACAACCCTTTGACCCACATAACACATATAGGGCCGACCCCCACTAGGTAAGTCTAATAACCCAAGTTACCACATTCCGAAGGAGGAATAAACATCTCCGGATATACAATAAGATATTCACGGAGGAATGAAACATCTTCGGAATAATAAAGTACAAATATAATATTCTTAGAAGTTACAATATCTCAACACTCCCCCTTAACGAGAAGGATATTATAACAACATCTGCAGGAGAAAGGAGTCATCAACATGATACATCTATAAATCATTGGAAGCTTTCTCAACATCATCAGTAACTCAAGTTGTTACTGGAACATCTTCAATACTGGAACATCAACATCTTCAGTACTAAGTCTTTATCTTCTGCAGCACTCGAACAACTACAGCAACATCATCATCTGGATCCTCATGATCATCAGTATCGTCATCGCATGATCATCATCATCGTCATCTAGACCATCATGATCAGCAACATCGTCATCTAGACCATCACGATCAACAACATCGTCATCTAGACCATCACGATCAAAAGCATCATCATCTAGATCATCACGATCAACAACATCGTCATTTAGACCATCATGATCAGCAACATCCTCATCACACCATCATCAACATCATCATCACACGATCATCAACATCATCATCACACGATCATTAGCATCGTCATCATCACGATCATCAACATCGTCATCATACGATCATCAGCATTGTCATCACACGATTATCAGCATCGTCATCACACGATCATCAACATCGTCATCATACGATCATCAACATCGTCATCACACTATTATAAGCATCGTCATCACACGATTATCAGCATCATCATAACATGATCATCAGCATCGTCATCACACAATTATTTCATCGGATGATCAATCCTGCTCTGTTTAGGACATAGGTCCATGGATGATACAATCCTATCATGTACCTTTTGAACCAAGGTCCAGGGACGATCCAGTCCTATCATTCAATTCTTGAATACTTTTGTCTACGACTCAATTTAAGGGACCATATGTCCAAGGACGATCCAATCCATTCTCAGAGAAATCATGTCTATGGCTCAATTCAAGGGACCATATGTCCAGGGACGATCCAATCCCATTCTTGGAGACATCATGTCTACGGCTGAATTCAAGGGACCGAATTCCGGGGACGATCCAATCCCCACCATACATTTAGGACTATGTCCAAGGATGACTTAGTCCTCAACCATACGTTTAGGACCATGTCCAAGGATGACTTAATCCTCAATCGTACATTTAGGACCATGTCCAAGGATGACTTAATCCTCAACCCTACATTTAGGACCATGTCCAAGGATGACTTAATCCTCAAACGTACATTTAGGACCATGTCCAAGGATGACTTAATCCTCAACTGTACATTCAGGGCCATGTCCAAGGATGACTTAATCCTCAACCATTCATTTAGGGCCATGTCCAAGGATGACTTAATCCTCAACTATACATTTAGGGCCATGTCCAAGGATGACTTAATCCTCAACCGTACATTTAGGACAATGTCCAAGGATGACTTAATCCTCAACCATACATTTAGGACCATGTCCAAGGATGACTTAATCCTCAACCATACATTTAGGACCATGTCCAAGGATGACTTAATCCTCAACTGTACATTTAGGAGCATGTCCAAGGATGACTTAATCCTCAATCGTTCATTTAGGACCATGTCCAAGGATGACTTAATCCTCAACCGTACATTTAGGACCATGTCCAAGGATGACTTAATCCTCAATCGTACATTTAGGACCATGTCCAAGGATGAATTAATCCTCAACCGTACATTTAGGACCATGTCCAAGGATGACTTAATCCTCACATGTCCATCAAGGAATTCATTCTCGAAGACCATACATCTACGGATAAATTCAAGGGACTGAAGTGTGGGGACGATACAATCCCCACTTGTCCACTAAGAACTTCATTCTCGGATGTTAAATTTTGAGTATTAATTCACAATACTATAGGATCTTTGCTGAGAGATAACATGTACAGTACATCAATACATGAAAATCATAATATGACAAGCATCACAAGCATCACAAGAATCAAAAGCATAGAGACAAGAGACACAGAGTTTCCGTGGGGAAAACCCTAAGGTGAAAAACCCCACAACTTCCTCAGAGATAGAGAGAGCAATGGCTCAACCAAAATACAACCAAATAACACTGAGATAGTCTCCTAGCAGATGATCCTCCTCCTCCTCACTAGTGCGCCACTTTTGAGAGTGAGAGTGAGTTGCTTTTCCGAGTGAGTAAAATAGAGATCTCCTATCTCTATTTATACTCACCTTTTTGCCCAGTGACCTTATGGGGACGACTTGTCTACTTAGATACATCCACATTATATTATATATAATTCCGGGCTGACCCCACATGGTGGTCTAATAACCCATCAGCAAGTACACACACTTGCGACACTTGTCAATCCACATGACGACACTTCCTTATAGAGGAATAACACATCTCTTATAAGGGTACAACAAATATATATAAAATACACAGATGAAATACATTCCGAAGTTACATATACATCAACACTCCCTCTTAACTAGTGAGGTATTTCTCGACACAGATCTTCTAGACAAGTCTTCTTCTATGGATCATCGTCATCGATGCATCGTCATCATCATCGTCACTGCTGCTGCTATCTCAACCAATCTCTGACTCTACTCGTCATAGGAAGTTCTATAGAGCCAGTCCTTTTTCATACTGGATGTAGGCCTGCCACCTGCAGGTCTTCATCATCACTGGCCATACTGTGGAATCCTCAGGACTCATTACGTGCGTCACAAAACCTGACAGCAGCATCCCAGGCTATTACGAGCACACAGCTGTACCTGTAGGATCTCCCAGGAGCACATTACATGTGACCCATCACAAAACCTGGCTGAAGCATCCCAGGCTGTTACGAGTACTCAGCTCTACCTGTCGGATCTCCCAGGAGCACATTACATGTGATCTCACAACAAAACCTGGCTGAAGCATCTGAGGCCTTTTTCATCCTGTCCAGATCTCCCAGGAGCAAATTACATGTGGTCATGGAAAAACCTAGCTGAAGCATCTGAGGCCTTTTTCATCCTGTCCAGATCTCCGAGGAGCAAATTACATGCCATAGGACAAAACCTCGCAAGAGCATCTACCAGATATCCTAGGGTACTGAATTACATGCCATAGGCAAAACCTCGAAAGACTATCTGCAGATCTCCCAGGGCACAAATTACATGTCCTTCCAAGGAAAACCTCGAAAGAGCATTTGCCAGATGTCCCAAGGCACCGAATTACATGCCATAGGAAAAACCTCGAAAGACCATCTGCAAATCTCCCAGGGCACAAATTACATGCTTACCTGCACAACCTGATCCACAACCACAAAGTATCATCTGATACTCATCAAACATCATCCTGATGTACACATGATCATCCTGATCATCATCACTGCAACATCCTGCTGCATGTCATATGGAGAAGCTCGTCATCCATGATCATACTGATCATACAATGCATCCATCTGATGCACACCAAGTATCCACCTGATACATACATAGATACATGATCCACACAATGTATCCATCAGCATACATGATCTATCTGATCATACAAAGATACATGATCCACACAATGTATCCATCAACATACATGATCTACCTGATCATAAAAAGATACATGATCCACACAATGTATCCATCAGCATTCAACATGATTCGTACATACAAAATACATACACATGATCCAACCGATCATATCCAACATCCAACATGATGCGTTTACAAAATACATACACATGATCCAACCGATCATATCCAGCATCCAACATGATGCGTACATACATATAAATGATCCAACTGATCATATCCAGCATCCAACATGATGCATACATACATACATATAATGATCCAACTGATCATATCCAAGCAGAAACCAGAACATCATCCTGATGCTCATCATCCAACGCTTACATCCACAGCCATGTGAAGGATCCCCCTTCCAACATGCTTGGAATGGCTTCAGAAAATGTGTCCATCACTTCTTCCTCTAAGTGTCCTCGATCTGAAGAACGCCAAGCCTTTCTCTGAAGTACTCGAACTTCACTCTGGCTAGTGGCTTCGTCATCACATCTGCAATTTGCTCGTCCGTCCCAACATACAGGAGCTTCACGGCTCCTCTCTGCACCATATCCCTGATATAGTGATATTTGATCTCTATGTGTTTCGACCTGTCATGAAACACTGGGTTCTCGGACAACTTCACACAACTCTGGTTATCACAGAAGATACCAGTAGCATCCAACGGGAGATCAAATAACTCAGACAGTAGCTTTGATCTTTTCTGGTAAGAAACCTGAAGTCAGTCATCTCAGAATATTTGGTTGTCCAGTATATACTCATGTCCCAAAGGAAAAGAGGACTAAACTAGATCCTTCAGGAAGACCCTCTACTGCCTTGCTTGCAATTGGAAGTGCTCTATAGTGCATGTGAGCAAGTCTTCTATGCCAAAGTTCAATTGGCTCCATGGATTCATGCACCATGGCATGTTCAGGTTGTCCCTTCAATTTATACAAGCCTCCCTCTTTCTCTCCAATTACTACTGCATTATCTATGGTCTTTCCCTTTGGCCACATTAGGACTTGGCCATCCACAAATGCAACCCTCATACCTTTTGCATCCAATGCAAGAATGGAGAGTAATTTCTTCTTGAGCCGAGGTACATAAAGTACTTCTTTCATCTTCAAGGATTTTCCAGAATCTAGGTTGTAGGAAGCTTCACCACTTCCTTTGATTGGGTATTGATAATCATCCCCAAGTTTCACCTTATGAGGTGATTCATGTTCAGATAGATTCACAAAAGATTCCTTAAACCCAGTCATGTGTTTGGAAGCCCCACTATCAATCAACCAATCATTACAACCATGAGAGATGGTACCTGTGAGAGCAGAGATCAGAACATACTCTTCTTCACTTGATGAGTCATCATTGCTATCACTTTCTGCTCTATCCTTCTTCTTTGGGGGTTCATCATCTTCGGCAGCATGAGCATGAAACCTTCTTTTGCTACCCTTCTTCTTCTTGTTGGAGATGTTATTGTCCTTCTTGTTCTTGGGACATTTTATGGCAATATGTCCTTTCTCATTACAGGTGAAGCATATTCTTCTTTCTTTGAAGTGATGTGAAGATCTCTTGGAGTGAGATGGCTCTCTCTTGGACTTTCCTTTCCTAGTGTGAGCTGTGAGAGCTTGATCTTCATTCCCCATCTTTTCTTCTTGTGCCACAAACCTTGCTTCTTCTTGTGAGAATTCTTCCCGTAGTCTACTGAAAGAGATCAACTTCTTCCTTGCACAAATTCCTTGGATAAAGGAATCCCATGACCTAGGTAGGCCATTTAGAGTGGTCATCACCACTTCACCATTTTCCACCATTTCATCCACTGCTTCTAGTTGTTCCTTGATCTGGGAGACCCTTGAAAAATAGGATTGAATGGTTTCTCCATTATGAAACTTTACTCCTTTCAATTGGTTCCGCAGGGTCATCTTCCGATTTATGTTCTTTCCTTCAAACAGCTTGGTCAAAGAGTCAAACATCTCCTTGGGTGTCCTAAGAGAAGACACATGGGGTATGAGATGGTCTTTGATAGAATCAGCAATGATTGTCTTTGCCTTGACCAAGTTCTTCTTGTGCAATGCCTTGGACTCTTCATCCTCTGGGATAGGGATGTCTTCTTTCACGTATGAGTTCAACTCATTCTCTTCCAGGATTAACCCAATCCTATACTTCCAGGCTCGGAAGTTATCAGCCCCTTCAAGCTTATCCTCAAGCTTGGTGTGGAGAGACATCTTAAGGAGTAATTCAAATGGAAATAGAAAAGATTTAGGACATACCACTTGAAGTGCTGAAAACTGGATCTAGTCCCGGATTAGGGTTTGTTAGAGAAACCCTAAAAATTCAAAATGTGAATTTCAAATTTCCGAAAGGATAGCAAGATGTGCCTTGGTGAGCTGATCAGCCTGGTACATTCATAATTTGAGATCAGCAAAGTCTTGCCCTTCAAAATTGCCTTTTTGTCCTCCTGGTTTCACTAGGGAGAGCCCTGAATTAGGGTTTGAGTTTCCCAGAGATCTACCCAACCAAAAATCTCGATCCAAAGCTCTAAACTTCGATTTTTGCAAGGAGCTTCCAGCTGTGTCTTCAGATTCCAGAAATTCCTATTTTTGTGGAAACCCTAATTTTTAGGGCCAAATTTGAAAATGCTCGGAACGGAATTCTGATTGGACAGATAGATGCGCCTTGATGAGTAGAGTCAATATACTATACTGATTTTCAAAAATCTGTGGAGAGAAACCCAATAAACAAGAAACTCAAGCTTCCGTCACTGCAAAATGTCTTCTTCTTAGGTTAGCTCTGATACCATGTTAAATTTTGAGTATTAATTCACAATACTATAGGATCTTTGCTGAGAGAATAACATCTATAGTATATCAATTCATGACAATCATAATATGACAAGCATCACAAGCATCACAAGAATCAAAAGCATAGAGACAAGAGACACAGAGTTTCCGTGGGGAAAACTCTAAGGTGAAAAACCCCACAACTTCCTCAGAGATAGAGAGAGCAATGGATCAACCAAAATACAACCAAATAACACTGAGATAGTCTCCTAGCAGATGATCCTCCTCCTCCTCACTAGTGCGCCACTTTTGAGAGTGAGAGTGAGTTCCTTTTCCGAGTGAGTAAAATAGAGATCTCCTATCTCTATTTATACTCACCTTTTTGCTCAGTGACCTTATGGGGCCGACTTGTCTACATAGATACATCCACATTATATTATATATAATTCCAGGCCGACCCCACATGGTGGTCTAATAACCCATCAGCAAGTACACACACTTGCGACACTTGTCAATCCACATGACGACACTTCCTTATAGAGGAATAACACATCTCTTATAAGGGTACAATAAATATATATAAAATACACAGATGAAATACATTCCGAAGTTACATATACATCAACCATACATTTAGGACCATGTCCAAGGATGACTTAATCCTCAACCATACATTTAGGACCATGTCCAAGGATGACTTAATCCTCAATCGTACATTTAGGAGCATGTCCAAGGATGACTTAATCCTCAACCGTTCATTTAGGACCATGTCCAAGGATGACTTAATCCTCAACCGTACATTTAGGACCATGTCCAAGGATGACTTAATCCTCAATCATACATTTAGGACCATGTCCAAGGATGACTTAATCCTCAACCGTACATTTAGGACCATGTCCAAGGATGACTTAATCCTCACATGTCCATCAAGGACTTCATTCTCGAAGACCATACATCTACAGATCAATTCAAGGGACTGAAGTCCGGGGACGATACAATCCCCACTTGTCCACTAAGGACTTCATTCTCGGAGACCATACGTCTACGGATCAATTCAAGGGACCAAAGTCCAGGGACGATACAATCCCCACTTTTCCACTAAGGATTTCATTCTCAGAGACCATACGTCTACGGATCAATTCAAGGGACCGAAGTTGAGGGAAGATACAATCCCCACTTGTCCACTAAGGACTTCTTTCTCGGATACCATACGTCTACGGATCAATTCAAGGGACTGAAGTCCAGGGATGATACAATCCCCACTTGTCCACTAAGGACTTCATTCTCGGAGACATATGTCTACGGCTCACTTTAGGACTGAAGTTCAGGGATGATCCAATCCCCACGTCAACTTAGACCCTGTCTAAGGACCATCCACCAACCTCTCTATTGGCATCACTAATATAGGTATCCACATCATCTACCTCACTATCGATGCAGGCAATCTCATCATAAGTGATCACATCACTCCCCCTTTCGAGGAGGGTCCTTAAGTTTGTCTTGGAAAACTTTACTTGAGGTAGAGGTTTAATTTAGTATATTGGTAACTTGTTCTCTTGAGGTAGAGGTTTGGTTAGTACATCAACAACTTGTTACAAATTTGAACTTTATAGTTCCTTTCTGCACCATATCTTGTCAGATCTCTATGTGCTTTGACTTATCATGGAACACTGGATTCTTTGTCATCTTGATACAACTCTGTTTGTCACATAGGATCATAGTTGGGTCTATCTCTAAGTTAAATGATCCAGAAGCCATACTACTTCACAGCTAGCAAAGAAACGAGCCATATATTCCGCTTGTGCTGAGAGCCACACTAGACTGCTTCCAGCTAAACCACGAGATCATGGCTGATCCCAGACAATAACATCCTCTCAATGTGTTCTTCCTGTCTGATAAACTTTCTGCCCAATCAACATCTGTGTAGCTATCTAAAGTCATGATCTCCAAGATAACATAGATCAAAGTCTATCGTACCCTTTAGGTACCTCATCACATGCTTTGCAACTAGCAGGTGAACACATCTAGTTTCCACTAGATAGTGACTCAAGGTGTTCACAGCAAATCATATATCTAACCTAGTATTTGTTAGATACATCAATGACCCAATAATTTGCCTGTACAGAGTTATATACACTAACTCTGATGAGTCATTCGCTAACAACTTCAAGTTGGAATCCATGAGAGTGGCCATTCCAACATATCAAGTCCTTTTAATATTTCTCGGCATACTTTGCTTGGTTGAGAAAGATTCCTTCTGAGTCTTTCCATACTTCCAGACCTAGGAAGTAATGCATCAATTTGAGATCTTTCATTTTCATTTCTGCAACCATCTATCTATGCCATCTCTCGTCAGATGGGTCTACTGATATGAACCTCAATATCATTCAAACTCTGTGGTGAGTTCCTTCTTGCATCTATGACATCTATGCATAGAATCCATATTCAACCTTGTAGCAAAGGTTGAGATCCACATCACCCATGGTGATCATTAAGCTCATCAATTTACTGTTGATCCTGGGTACCCGAACAGAGCTTTCTTCAATTGATTCGTACTTCTTCTTCAATTACATCATTAAGATAATGGTCTTATCTAGCCACTTGGAGCAAACATCTTGTCATGATTCTCTTCCTCTTTCTAAGATAATCTTCTAGCCACGAGCCTTCTATATTATGTTTGATTTTTAAATCTTTTGTTGACCATCCATTACTTGTTCGGTGTTCATCATTCTTCATGATCTTTCCTACAAATCAAGATTAAGTACATGATTAGTAATGCTTCATAATCATCAAATCATATTGAAATGATAAACTATTATGCATACATATATAATTTACATAGTTATGAAACTATCTTGACCAATACTTTGGCACACACTTTTCCATATCCTGTATGCATACAGTGGCTATCTAGATGCCTTCCATCTCTACCAGAAATACTATCAAGAGTGTGCACAGCTCTCAGCATGTCAGCAAAGAGGTTTCATTCTAGACAAGCAACAATGGAATTTTTGTCCAATTTACCAATCATATGCATATTAGTAGTATACTATTCAATGCTATGCTCAACATGATATATTCTAGGAATACAAATATGTATACAACTATTACAAGCAATATCATTTACTATTTCAAATAACAACTCAAATACTTATCTTTTATGTTTGTGTGGTTTCCTCCTGCTTGATCTTCTATATGTATTTTGAACTTCTATTCATTCTGTACCACTGTGCATGCTCAAGTGTGCACTAGTGTCATCCTCATGATCTCATGCACAAACATACATTCATTAGTATATTATAATCTTGAATATGTATAGCCATGATAATAAACATTAGTATTCAAGGTTTCAGGGAAGTCTTCTTTTACTCATGCATATTCTTGTTTGATCATGGGACTCTTCTGGTTAGTTAAATCATCAATCAAGATAAGAGACATAATGTGCATAAACCCTTGATTAACTTTATGAATAAGCATAACCAATCATACCAAGTATACTTACATAAGGGATCCTAATACAAGGTAAGATTCTAACATGACATAGGAAAACATACCTGGATTAGTATACCTACTTAGTTATGTCTAACATACCTAATCAATATCTTCTTTGTTCTCTTGAATGATTTAGAGATCCTATGCTGGAACCTGCATATCTCATAGGTTAAGCATAATAGAACAAAGTCTTAGATACCTTGCAAGTTGAACTTCTATGTGATAAAATATTATGGATGAGTCTTTGTCTTCATGTTGTCATGGTCATGGAACTTGATTTGTCTTTCGTGATGTACCTGTCGCTTGTTAGCAGACAACATCAACCTCATACAACACCATAGTGCATTAGTACAATCATATAGCCCTAATCAATGAATGTCTTCTATCATTCACATGCATTCATATTGTTACTAGGGTGATAAGATAATTCTAACATTAATCAAGATTGTACTAATAAATAATATGAAGACAAACATATTATGAACTTAATCAAGAATCATATTTCAAGACATACTTGAACCTCCTTAAGTCATACCTGTCGAGACTTCTTGTAGTCTTCTCATGTAAGGCATTAGCCTCAAATTCACTTGAAACTTGATCTGGAGCTTGATTAAGGTTTGTTAGAGAAACCCTAAAAATTCAATCTTTGTATTTCACACTTCTGAATGGATGGAAGGATGTGTCTTGCTGAGCTGATCAAACTTGCATACTTCAATTTTGAAATCTCCAAAATTTGACCCCTCAAAATTGCCTTCGAAACTTCTAGATCTTCTAGACAGGATCCCGAACTAGGGTTTGATGAAGCCCACCCTTCTACCCAAAAAAAAAGGTTCGATCCAAGGCTCTAAACTCTTATTTTTCTGAGTAGCTTCCAGCCATGGTCACAGACTTCAAAAATTCCAACTTTTGCTGAAGCCCTATTTTTCCATCTTTCCGATCAAAATCCCGAACTGGAGTTTGATCAAGCCCAGTCTTCTACCCAACCAAAAAAATTCGATCTTGGTCTCTAAATTTCAATTTTTCTGAGTAGCATTCAGCCGTGGATTCCGATTCCAAAAAAATTCTGACTTTCTCCGAAGCCCTAAATTCCGGAAGCCATGAATGGAGGTGCTCCAAAAATAATTCTGTTTTGACAGAAATATGTACGTGATTGTTTCTGTTGTAACTCCAAATTTTTCGGTCCACAGGGTCTGAAATATGTTTTTGTGGTATCCTGACCTGTCATCTTTCCATCCCGACAGGTCTGACCTCAATTGGATTTTCTGAGAGAGAGTTATACCAAGTGTCGCATTGTGACCTGTTTATGGGATAAAACAGAAGAGCGAACTTGTACGACGTGCCACATGTCACTGGTTCAACTTCGGCCTCTAAAAACGTTTCTTTCCATAGTACAGTCTTTGTAATACCTGTCACTATTTACAAAATTTCATTTGGAGCTTCCTAGCCCAAGTTATGACCTTTTTTCCAAGGTCACGTGATTATGACTAAGATATGGAAGAGGCAGAAACCCTAACTTGTACTGCTCATAACTCACAAAGTACAACGAATATGAGGGTGAAATTTGGACACAAGGTACATGGGGATGTTATCTACGACCTGTAAATGTTTCAGATCCCGAACCTTCGCCAAAATGTATTTATAGCGAAAGGTACACGATGACTGGTTTTTGCTATATAAAACCTTAACCTTCAAATTGTCGTAAGAGAAGCAATTGTCGTAAGTGCCATACATTTCCTTCCTTCAGGTTAGCTCTGATACCATGCTAAGATTTAATATGCTAAGACATAAAATATCAACATTACATTCCATTTCACAATAATATCATATACATGATCACTAAAGAAACAACAAGCACAGCATAAACACAAGAGACATAGATCTATCCTAGGAAACCCTCATGGGGTAGAAAACCCAGCAAAGCTTCCTCAATATAGATGAATAGAAATATACAAAGATTCAAACCAAAGACAAGATCTCCTCCTCCACCATAGCAGACCTCTCCTCCACAAGTACGCTACATTCTGAGTGAGAAAAGTGTGTGTATAATGAGGAACACACATCCTCTATTTATACACATCTCCGACTTGTAGTTTATATTAACTAGGTCGGCCCCAACTTTACCACTAGGTTAAACACCCCACTACAACTGAATGGGCCGAACCCACTAGGGTGGTATAAAAACCCTTTGACCCACATAACACATATAGGGCTGACCCCCACTAGGGAATTCTAATAACCCAAGTTACCACATTCCGAAGGAGGAATAAACATCTCCGGATATACAATAAGATCTTCACGGAGGAATGAAACATCTCCAGAATAATAAAGTAGACACTATAGACTTCCTCCCTTTGGAGAGGGGTAGAGCTTCACTTATATAGGACTAAGTGGATAGGATATGGATAGGGTAGGTTGAGATATGGTAGGAGAGAGATAGGGGATCCTTCCAATAGGTTAGAAACCGAGTGCCATCTCCCCCAAGAGGTCAAGGATAAGGATACAAGTCAACAGGCTTCGATAATGAACTTGAAAGGCCTATTTTTTCCCATTAACTGACTTCGTCGCACCCTGCATTAGAGCAAAATGACTCCTCTATTTATACACATCTCCGACTTGTAGTTTATATTAACTAGGTCGGCCCCAACTTTACCACTAGGTTAAACACCCCACTACAACTGAATGGCCCGAACCCACTAGGGTGGTATAAAAACCCTTTGACCCACATAACACATATAGGGCTGACCCCCACTAGGGAAGTCTAATAACCCAAGTTACCACATTCCGAAGGAGGAATAAACATCTATGGATATACAATAAGATCTTCACGGAGGAATGAAACATCTCCAGAATAATAAAGTACAAATATAATATTCTTAGAAGTTACAATATCTCAACAGAATAGAGACCGGGTCCCATGGTGGAAATCATAGGGGTAGATGCACCAAGTACCGGTTTTTCAACCATGGGGAGGACATTCTCTAGCATAGTGGGCGCATTGGGGTCATAGTAAGTAAGTTGGTCTATTTTAATGACCCATCCCTCATGGGGGAACATCATAAGCCGAAACAAAGATGAGGCAATGAACTTCATTATGTACATGTAGTTGCATCCTATAAGAATGTTGTAGTCGAGCTAGGCATTGACGACTTCAATGGCAATAAGGACGGTTTTGTTATCTAGTTGAATGGGAACATTAGCAAGAAGGCCTTGTGACTAAGCTACGTGACCATCATAATATCAAAGGGTAGTCATGGATGGTTCCAGAGGATGGGATCCGAGATAATGAGGAACACACATCCTCTATTTATACCATCTCCCCCAAGAGGTCAAGGATAAGGATACAAGTCAACAGGCTTCGATAATGAACTTGAAAGGCCTATTTTTTCCCATTAACTGACTTCGTCGCACCCTGCATGAGTGCAGCCTGCGACGACCTCTCAAAACCTAGCATAAATGAAATGGTATCCCTTCCAGGAAAATGACTTAGCCAATGAAACTTTAGGGATGTATACATTAAATCTCAGGATGGTAGGATTTTACGTGTAACATAATGCCCCCCAAAGCATGAAGCTGTTGAAAAATTGGACAGGTGAAATGCTTTGATAGAAAGAATGGCAATGGCTTGTCGGACGAAGGACAGTGCCGTAATTCAACTGACTCTGAGTGCACTGTCTCATATTACATACAACATGGCTGCCAACCAATACATTGCATATCCATGGTAGTAATGACAGACTAAACACAATCATGGCTACTAGACACAAGTGTAGATCCATGATGAGATAATAACACAGCCACAGCCAATACAAATGTGGATCCATGTGATATGAATCAATACAAACTCCATCGTAACCTGGGTAAAACATGACTCCACGAGGTCTTCAAGTTGAGCCTGCAATGATACGAATCTATCCATGTGATTACAAATGGCTTGTTGTCGAACATGGTAGAAACCACTTGATTACCGGTCATTGATGTATACCATTAACAAGTGCGAGGGAAATCACCATTAATGTCAAGGATCCCCAAGTTATTACAATACATATCATCAAGTGCGAATAAATGAGTTGAATTCTAACATGAGATGAAACCTTTCAATCAAGAGTCAATGATGTAAACTCATGTTGAAAGTGAGGTATCCTGGCATTGAGGCATGTAGGGCCAAGGTACTTGGTTGGTTTCTAGATTCAATCCTCGGATGATGATTTGAAGTTGACGAGGATGAATCCATCGAAGGAGGGCCATGATGAATTCCCCATCATCGACACAAAACATGACCAAGGACATGTAGAGCAGATCGGATGGTACAATTACATGTGAGACTGATTCAGGGTAGACCGACATGATGGAAGGTGTACTGACTGCAAATAACGAGGAATGAGGGTATCCTTGAACATGGGCATGGCATGCCTTGGAAATATTGACTTGATGAGTTATGGTACCAACTCCTAATGCAACGGATGATGGAAGCGTTCTTTGAATGACTCAAAGGAGTACCAAGACTCAGGAAATAGGTGAAAATCGAAGACAAACGGATGATCCAAGTACAATATTCAAATGCAAATGAGTGCCATGTTCAAGAAATGACTAGGTACTGCCACTGATAAGGGTGTAACATAAAATCTTTCCTTTTTCCCCATCATGAATGATGAGTGCCTCATGTGTTTTTTACGATCTTGATGAGGGTAACCAGATGCTCGGTATAGCTCATCTCATAGATGACTCCAATCCAAAATTTTTTTTGAACCTGGGATAGGAGGGGTTCGTCCCATGGCGAGCCCTTCGATGTGAAAATTTAACGAGTCCATATAAGGTAAAATCGATCGTCATTTCATGTTTAGAGAGTCTGAAAAGAACTAAAGAAGACTCCAATGGTCCTTTTTCGTAAAGTTAGGCTCGTCTCCTAAAAAAGGGTAAAAAAACGCGATAGAGGACTCTTCTAATCATGGTTGGCTAGAGTATACCTTTTTCGTAAATAGTGCCCCCTAGTCTGAAAAATGGGTAAACTATCACCAGGGAGATGATCATTCAAATACTTTTACAAGCGTGAATGCATCAAGTTCGCTTGGTGATCTTTTCCTATATTAGGAGTCTGAAAAGAGCTTAAAAAGGTCTCCATGAACAACTTTGTCATGGTTTATAACCTAGTACGACAAAGGAAAAAGTAAACTCGACACAGTTCCTTTTCCGTAATTAGTCTAGCGAGGCTGGATAAAGTGAGAAACCTATACTCGGTAGACACACCTTTTTACTCAAATTTTTAACGAGCACGACAATGGTATCAAAAGAACTCAGAATGTTTTTCATGTTTGAACCAGAGCATGAAAAAGTAAAAACTAAGCTCAAACCACTTTTCATGTTTTAACCAGAGCACAAAAAAAGTGAAAAGTAAGCTCAAATCATTTTTCATGTTTTAACCAGAGCACGAAAAAAGTGAAAAGTAAGCTCAAATCATTTTTCATGTTTTAACCAGAGCACGAAAAAAATGAAAAGTAAGCTCAACACCATCTTACTATTTTTAACGAGCTTGAAGATAGGTTGGAAGATTGGAAGAATGCTCATGATGTCTGCTTCATTTTTTAACGAGCTTGTAACAGAAAAATGAATTATGCTCGGGATAATTTTCATGGTTTAATGAGCTCGAAACCTAAAAAGGAAAGTATGCTCGAAAATGTTCCCAATGGTGAACTTTTTCCCAACATGGCATCCAGAGATTGGTGTGTGCCCCCAACATGATTGCTAGAAGTAAGTGACTTAGCTCTAACATGATGTGGAGAGGCGATCAAGTTGACTTCAACATAACTTCTAGAGGTTGAAGATATGCCCCCCCCAAGCTTCATTTCATTCACCGGAGGTATAGGCGGATGAAAAGAAGGTTCAAGTACTAAGTCTACGAGGAGACTCGACTCAAAAGAAAAAGAGTTGTTTCTTTTTTTAACGAGCTTGACACAAGAATAGAACTCTGCTCAGTGAAGTTGGTCTCACTTTTATGCAAGCTTGAAACCAAAGGTGAACTATGCTTGGGGGGTTTATTCCATTTTTTAACGATCTTGGAATCAAAGACTAATCTGTTCTCAAACTACTAGTTTCATTTTTTAACGATCTTGAAGCCAAAGGTAAACTCTGCTCACGGTTAAGGTCCATTGATGGGTTCCTTCCCAACATGATGCCCAGAGGTTGGTAAATTCCCCCAGCATGATTGCTAGTGGCTTAACTTGGTAGTGTTCCCTGAACATGATTGCTGACGGTATGACATGTGGCATGCCCCCCAAGCTTCATTTCGTCTGAAAATGTTGCTTGCTAACCCAACTACCAACCTGGCTACTAATATGAAAATGTTCACCAAGGGGGGAAAATGAGAATCAGATGAAATGAAGGTTCAAGTTCTAATTCTAGCGAGAGAATCAAACTGATGGGAGGGAGATCTATTTCATTTTTACACAAGCTTGAAATAGACAATAACTATGCTTGAGGGGGCCCATCTTATTTTTTAATGAGCTTGAAATGGAATAAAACTATGCTCGAGGGGATGGTTTCATTTGTATGCAAGCTTGAAACCAAAGGTAAACTATGCTAGAGTGGTCGGTTTTATTTTTTAATGAGCTTGAAACATAACATAAACTGTGCTTGTACCCCCCATCCTCAGGGGGAAGAAACCACTAAAACATGTGGAACACTTAGGGAAGTTTGATGACTAGGAGTCATGCGATGAGTGGGTGTCACGTAGGAAAGCTGATCAATGGTCACAATCCTCCCATCATAGGGAAAATACGTCACTCGAAAGAGTGTGGACACGCTGGCTTTCATAGCATAGACATAATCACGTCAAAGGAGTAGATTGAAATCTAAAGGACATTGGAAAACCATGACATCAACATAAACAATTTTACCTCTCAACATGACAGGTAACTGGGGGAGAATCCCTAAAGGTCCGGTAGGCCTTCTATTAAAAGCCAAAATCTGGTTAGTGACTGGCACAAGCTGAGGGGAACCTATAGATTGCCAAGCAGTTGAGGATAAAATACTATCAGAAGCTCCCTCATCAACTATCGTACGAAATATTTCTTTATCGGAAACTCCTACAGATATTTGAAAAGGAATACTTGAAGGAAGACGAGATTCTGTTAGACCATTCCAATCAAAGGAAATGACCTCAATACTTGGGGGGGGTCTTGTAGGAGTGGATAGGGTTTCCCCTTCCCTAGGACATTCTGAACTGACTAGGGAAACATCATCGGTTTCCAATTCACTCTCACTTGGAAGATAAGAATGAGATGAAGATTGTGTCATGGTGACTGCTTCAGTCTGAACTTTCTCCAATGATAGGATCGAGTGGATATGAAATCGACTCGATCACGTCACTCTCGAAAGGAAGAGTGGGATCAATTACAGATGAAACTGAATCGATCACTTGGTCAACCAGCGGGGGGTCGAGGGACAAATTACTATCGCTTGTTGGAAGCACCTATTGAGAACTAGTAATATCTTCCAACCACTGTGAAGCTTCATCCATCATTGGACAAAGGTAAGTACGATGCATGCCCTTGCATAGCCATCAAGGGTCTGCATCTCTACCCTTCCGACCCTTCACCAACGGCTCACTGGTTGAGGGAGGATCATCAACATGATGGTCATAGGTTGATGATACAAGCGGTTTGGGTTTTTTAGAGCATACTTCTGACACACAGGAAAGACCAAGACAATCCTTGAGAAGGTGATCACCCTTGAAAAGTTTGGAAGGGAACTTGGGCTTACGAGGTGTTCTCATAGAATGAGTGCCATTAGAGGCAGATGGTTGAAACTTGGTCTCTTTCTTATCCTTCTTCTTATTTATCTTCCTTTTCTTCTTCTTCTTTTCACCCGCCTTCTTACTAACATCAGATTTTTCAGTAGGAGAAGAAGAAGAGACAGAAGCTGATTCAACTTTAGACGAAGAAGGAGAATGGTCACCATGAGATTGATGCTCATGTGATGAAGGATCTAGGTTCGACACAATTGGTGCACTTGGTGTAACTGGATTGGAGAATAACCATACTGGTAATCCTATCGTCAATCCAGGAAGACTCAAAGTAGCCATAAAGGGAGGACCAATAGTTCCACAAGGGGGAATAACAAATGGCATACCCTGGAAAGGGGCTTCTTGGTTGGTAGTCTCGGAAGAATCTTCCATATCTAAACTTCCTAAGAGTCTCTAAAGTACCACACAAATCAAACACTACTCAAGTCTAAAAGCAACAAGCAAATTGTGTGAATAGGAGTGGATGAAAATTCAGGATCCTCACAGGATTATCAAGGCTTCACAACTCGCTATATACCGCAGGCTCCAACAGTAAAACGCGACAAGGAGGATTTTGACCGTACCCTTACCTGAATATCTGACTACTTGGACGACATGTGCGTAGTAATCTCCCCGAGTGCTATTCTCGGTGTATTGTGATGCCAAGGAGGCCAAATGGTTAGCTCAGTTGGTCTCAGGAATCCTAATGGTGTCTCTCGATATACGCAAGGTACGTGGGAGCTCAAATACGTAGTGATGCTGTCTAATGCACAACCGTACGACACGAGACCTTCCTATATAATACCGAGTACGTGAAACACCTTTCGATATACACCAAGTACTTAAGGGACTTGGTGGGTATGTGAAAGAGCTTTGATATACCGATAAGTACGTGGAAGACTACAATACCCTCGGAATACAGTGCTAGAAAATAACGACAGCTATCATGCTTAAAGACGCCAGAACACGTCTCTAACTTACACATAGTTACTAAATGATTTTAACCTAAGCTAGCGTTAATTTTATCTTGTACGGTTACGTGGATGCATGAGGTGAGTACATAAATGTAAACATATTGCAATCCTCAACTACATGATAATGCACATTTTCCTTTGTCTTTCGATGAAACCTACTTAAGGTAAGGAGATATATTTTACTCTTTTATAATCAAAATGACCTTAAGTAGTAATGAAATTAAGAATTCCTACCTAGAATGCGATAACTCTAACTTTCCGCAATAATAAGCCAAAAAGCGCAAAGAGAATGAAAGATGTGACGAATCTTAACAATGTATAAGACAAAATAATGAAGCATTTTCAATTTTCAAATGCATGTATAAAAAATGGAACTTGATAGCTAAACGCTTTTTATATCTATAGACAGAAAGTGAGAATATCTACAACACTCTAATCATTTAGAAATTCTCAAACAAAAATGACAAGCACCCAAAGAACTCAAAGGCACTCAGGAAATGCTACCAAATGCAATAATTCTAATCCATTTCCTATTTTTTTACACTTGAAAAAGACACATCTGATTTATGGAAAGAAAAATTCTAGAAACGTTTCCAATAAAATGCAAGACAAAGAAAAGCATTGAACAATCTTATCGAACTCAAATGCTAACAAATTTGAAACAAGACTTTCTTCTTCTTATGAATGTGAGACCAAGAATTTCAAATGATCAAATTAAAGCAAGAAGAATACCTATGTTTTCCAATTTCATGAATATAGAAAAAGAGTGACAAAATCAAGCTTCTCTTTGAGCTAAGGTGGAGACAAAGAATCAATCTTTTCCCTCAACCATTAGATCGATCAGTATGCAAAGGAAACAGGATGCACAACCCAAGACAAAGAGGTTCAAAAAGACATGTATGTCCCACACTTTTCAAATCTTTGAAACAAACCAATCACACCAAACCAAGAATGACAGTCTTGAAACTCTTCTGACAATATCTTCTATTTGGATTTGTCAGTCTTGAAACTCTTTTCTCCATGAGCAACAAGTGCAAAGTCTTTGGAGGGTGATTGATCCCTCATTTGGACCATCTTGTCCTTTTCTTGAGTGAGCGAATCAATGAATGCATCCAAGGTTGGCATCTTCCACTTGGGAACTGCAAGTCTTGTAGAATGAAAAGTAGATGCAAATATTGAGTATTCAGAGCTCAGTTTTGACAGAATGGTAAGAATTAATTGCTCATCCTTCTTCTCTATACCACATTGCTTGAGTTGAAGCACTAGGTTCTTGAATTTTGAGATGAACTCTTCCATAGAATCGAAATTACTTGGACTAAGAGAGATAAGCTCAATCTCCAATAAATGACCTCTAAGCTTGTCCTATTTTCCAAAGAGAGACTCTAGCTTTGTCCACACTTCATTTGGAGTAGATAGAGAATCAATATGGAATAGAAGATCTGGAGATACAGAGAGACAAAGTAGCCCATAAGATTCATAAATCCTATTGAACCATTTTAATTTTAATGCAATAGCTCCTGGCTCAGTTTCAAGCCCCATAGTTACTTTATACAATCCTTTGCTCCGAAGATGGATGATCATATGCGCCTTCCAGTCAAAGAAATTGAAGGGAGTGAGAGTCACAGATTTGGATTGATTTTGCTCCATACTGATGTGCTCCTAGTGATGGTAATACCTGAAAAAAACAATCTTGGAAATTTTTTTGAATCAAGCTAGCTCTGATACCATGTGAGATTTTCAATTACTAGGAACTAGATTCATAAGACAATTTCACCATGGAATATTTCAGACAATGAAGAAGAATAGAAGGAATAAATTATGGAAATCACTATGTATCTTATTCATTGATATGATAACAATATATAATACATCCTCCATGGAGAAAATCGAATTCCTTTGAGGAAATATGGAGAGAGCAAAAAGAAAAGGCTTATAAAAGGCAAAAAACCCCCTAGGTGGCAAAAGCAGTTTCCAAAACTGTCCTAGAGGCTCACGAATTTAGTAAGTATGGTATGGAATCTCATGGGTGAGGTAAATGGAATGTGATGATGGATTTATAAGGTTATATGATGTGGAGGTCAAATTGGTCAAGTGGAAAAAGATTCCAAGTAAACTAGCTTTATCTTTTCCACTAGAAAGTAGAAAAACAAGACAAAGCTAACTAAATCAGGATAGTGTCTTTCTAATTCAGGGATGGAATAAAATCAGACATAATCCAAGGAAATCTTATCCAGAATCTATGCAAATTCATTTTTGTGAATGAGGATAGCATGTGGTCCACTAAAAGACAAAACTCGCCTATTCTACCTAGTCAAAACTCAGGAAATTAATCATAAATGATTAATTAATTTTATCCTAAGTCTAGAATGACATAGTGGGTTTTTTAAATGTTCCAACACGAAAGGCATATTTTTTCCCATTAACTGACTTCATCACACCCTGCATTAGAGCAAGATGCGACGTTGCAGGTTGCATGAGTGCATCCTGTGACGACCTCTCAAAGCCTAGCATAAATGCAATGGTATCCCTTCCAGGCAAATGACTTAGCCAATGAAACATTAGGGATGTATACACTAAATCTCAGGATGGTAGGATTTTAGGTGTAACACTTGCATGGGTAAGGGGTTTTGCAACACCATAGATTGTGTGGTGGGTTGTGGTGGTTTTGGTGGTGCCAAAGGTGTGACATTCCCCTGACATTGTGCATCCTCACTCCAGAGTTGGAAGGCTCTCATCAAATGGGGACAATTGTGCGTGTAATGGCCATAGACACTGCAAATGGAGCAAAGGTGGTTTGTACATAAGTTGGGGTTCTTCCCTTGTTGGGGTGGCCGAGTGGGATTTTGGTTAGCCGGTGCAATGCCATTATTATCAAGGGGACTTGGTGGTTGGACACCTCCCTCGGGTTGTTGGTTGTTTCCTTTGTTGAAACCTCATATCTTATTCTATTGGCCTTGGGTTCTGTTGGTAAGGTTGGTTTTGTGGCTAGTTTTGCTGGGCATAAACTTGCCCCTGTGGAATGAGAGGATTTTGAGGTTGGGCTACATGCGGTGGGTAATAAGTGAGAGGTGCTTGAGGTTGGGCTGGAGCGGGTGTTTCTGACGGATTGTAATAAGCAAGTGGTACCATAGGGGGCGCATACGCTTGAAGAGTATGAATGTAGCAATGTGGTGCACAAGTGGGTGCATTAGTATGGGGGGTTTAGGTTAGTGGAACATACGAAGGTGTTGCTCCAAAATGAGCTGTTGTGCATGAAAGGTTAGGGCCGTAGCTCATGGAGGGTGGCGCCGAACTGAGTGTAGGGTTATAAATAGGAGTTGGGGTTGGAGGCATATGGACATACGATGAATTGGTGGATGCAACGTGTCCAATGATACCATCGATAGCGTGATATGCCCCAAACACATCCTTGCAAGAGGAGTCACTATGAGGATTGACCAGTGGTATTTGATTGGGAAGCCACTAGTATTGGCCAATGGTATTTGATGGTTTCCCTCATTTTTCTTTTATTTTGACTATTTCCCCTTTTTCTTTTTCTTTTATTTTTATTTTTTGGGGTCTTTGACCTTTTTTGGAGGATTTTAATTAATGTTTTGAGGGAAATAATGATTTTTTCCCCATTTGCTTACCAACTTGGAGATTTTGGGTTTTTGGGTGGCCCAATATGTAAGAAAAAGGGACAAATGGGTTATGTGACTAAGGGGATGAGCTAGGTGGTCAAAATTTGGTGTTAACAATATTAAACTGAGAAGAGCTACTGGGGTTTTTTGTTCTCATTGTTTTGAGGATTTTCCCCAGGGTATATCTTGTGATATGGTTGTATGAATTTCATGTGATTGAATTGTCTCATTGTTTCAAGTTTCGGCATCTAACATAATTAAAGATCAAATCTCAAACAAATATTGACAATTTGATGGAGAAAACCACTACAACTGAAGAGCATATGTATGCTTTACAAGACTTCACTGAAAACCTTTTTATTGAGTATGATGATGTTTTATGAGGTTATTTGTGAAAACAGTAGAGGGAGATGTCCGGAAGTGGTTTAGGGGGATGCCTATTGCTTCCATAAAGTTCAAGCAGGTTCTGGAAAATCCTTTTATGAGGAAATGGGGGTAAAGAGAGATCATATCTATTAGCTAATTGATTTTTATTCACTAAAGAAAATAAATGCCGAAAAAATTGGGGATTTCAATAAAATATCCAATAAATTGTATAAGAAGATCCATGTAGATATCAAACCTTCCCAGGAAGCCACCTTTAAACCCACGGGTAGCTGCCGGATATGGCCCATTGAATGTTCCTCAGAACTTGCATTACATCTTAAAATTACCTTAAGCGTTTGCCCAAATTTGATGGAGAAAAAATTACTATAGCTAAAGAGCATATGTTTGCTTTACAAGACTTCACCGATAACCTTTTTATTGAGTATGATGATGTTTTTATGAGGTTATTTGTGCAAACACTAGAGGGATATGTCAGGAAGTGGTTTAAAGGGATTCCTACTACTTCCATAAAGTTCGAGTAGGCTCTAGAAACTCCTTTTATGAGGCAATGGGGGAAAAGAGAGATCATCTCTATTACCTAATTGATTTTTCTTCACTAAAGAAAAGAAACGATGAACTAGTTGGGGATTTCAATAAAAGATCAAATAAATTGTATTAAAATATCCATGTAGATATCAAACCCTCCCAGGAATCCACCTGTAAAACCATGGGTAGATTCCAAATATGTCCCATTGAATGTTCCTCACAATCTCTATTATGTATGATGAGTATGATGATGTTTTTAGGAGGTTATTTGTGCAAACACTAGAGGGATATGTCAGGAAGTGGTTTAAATGGATTCCTGCTACTTCCATAAAGTTCAAGTAGGTTCTAGAAACTCTTTTTATGAGGCAATGGGGGAAAAGAGAGATAATCTCTATTACCTGATTGATTTTTCTTCACTAAAGAAAAGAAATGATGAACTAGTTGGGGATTTCAATAAAAGATCAAATAAATTGTATAAAAATATCCATGTAGATATCAAACCCTCCCAGGAATCCACCTGTAAAACCATGGGTAGATTCCAAATATGGCCCATTTAATGTTCCTCACAATCTGTAAGACCTACTTGACAATTACCTTAAGCTTCTTCCCAAATTTGATGGAGAAAAAAACACTACAGCTAAAGAGCATATGTTTGCTTTACAAGTCTTCACTGATAACCTTTTTATTGAGTATGATGATGTTTTTATGAGTTTGTTTGTGTAAACACTAGAGGGAGATGCCATGAATTGGTTTAGGGGGTTTCCTGCTACTTCCATAAAGTTCAAAAAGGTTCTAGAAACTCCTTTTATGAGGCAATTGGGGAAAAGAGAGATCATCTCTATTACTTGCCTAAGTTTTTTTCACTAAAGAAAAGAAATGTTGAACCAGTTGGCAATTTCAATAAAAGATCCAATAAATTGTATAGCAAGATCCCTATAGACATCAAACCCTCCTAGGAAGCATCAAAGGTCACCTATGCTGGGGCCTTTGATTCATAATTTTCCATGATGATTAGGGAGAGGAGGTAAAAAACCTTACTCCTTATGCAATATGATGCAATAGATGTAGAAGGAAACTTGAAAAATTCAGGGAAGATGAAACCTAGACAAGATTAGGGTGATAGAGAAAGAAAAAATCATAGAAATGAGGTTGGTTCCTACGGTTTAAACAAAGATTCATAGGAAGCTAAAATTGAGGAAATGTATAAGATAATAAAAAGTTTGTCCAATAAACTAACCGGGTTGGAATTGGAAGGAAATAATTCAAACAAAGCCCCTGAAGGAGGAGCACCAAGGAATCAAACCCTAATTAGTACAGGAATACTTTCAACTCTCGGATTAGGCATAGAGAAAGGAGGACTGAGGATCATCCCATTCAACCTCTTGTCAAAGAACAATGAAGAAAATAATAATTTTGCAGATCTCCCTTTTGAAGAAGAATATCCCGATGAACAAGAAGAGATGAATTGGATCCATGATGAATATAATTCCATCACCTAACGTAAGAAGGCTATGAAAGCTCATTGCAATCTAAATTTCTAATACATATGATTATGAACATGATCACGAGGATGGTGAATATAAATTTCCTCATCATAGCATAGGATGTTTGTTGACACCTTACAAGATGAATTACATAGAAAGTATGACCTTAGGCCTATACCCAACACTACAAATCAAGATAATCAACCTCATATAAATAAAACCATTGAAAATAAGACAAACAATAAAAATCAAGATACCTCTTCATTTGCTAAAAATACCGACCTTTCAAGGACAAAACCACTGAACCTAGTTCCCTTGCTGTAACAAGAAGTAGTGATAATCCCCAACATAAAAATATGGAAATTGAACAAAGGGAGCAAGATAAGCCTTCCATCCCCTTCAATATTGAGCATCCGATTCAATATTAAGCATGTGCTAAGAAATATTAAAATTCCTATACCTTTGATTGAGTTGGATAAAAATATAACATACCATAAACAAATTGAAAAGTAATGATTGGAACATTGCCAACAATATAACCAGATACCCTCAATCTCTCAGATGAGAACCCTACAATAAAGTTTGGCCCTCACATTGATGAGAAAGAAGATGCCATAGATTCATTTTATGTGTCATTAAGAATCTATGAAAAAACTGTTACACAATTGTATGCTATATTTTGGGGCCTCCTATGATTTGATGCTTAAGGTAATAATGCAATAGATTCGTTTGGATATAAATAGGCCCTATCATTAGTTGTACAATTTCGAGTTAAGGAAGGTCAAATGTGTTAACATGATCAAAGACTTTGGAATATGTTCCTTCCAAGTATGAGATGTTGTTGTCAAGAAGTTGGGAAAATAAATTGGGAGGCACTATGTAGATGGACATGAAGTGTGCCACTATCCCAAAATTTGTAGGAGAAACTAGGAGACTATATAGAGAGGATATTTTTTCCTAGTTGTAAGTGATAAAAATAGTCCCAAGAATTATCCCTTATATTCTTAAGAATAAGACATGGGATGTTGAATTCTGTCAATGAGTGAAGGCTAGGGAGATAGTCTAGACACACATATTTCAACTCAGGGTTATGCAACAAGTGTAAATTAGATTTGGAAATTATTCTTTGATGGATCATCATATAAGGAAGAATTGAGGGTAGGAGTGATTCTAATTTCTCCTAATAGTGATAATATTTATTTATCATACAAGATCAATTTTGAAGCTAATAATAATGTATTTGAATATGAATCCTTAACACTAGGGTTAGAAGCTTCCAAGAAAATTATAATCACTAAATTGTTAGTCTTTTGGGATTATGAGCCAGTGGTCCAACAAATTAAAGGAAAGTACCAAAAAAATCATCATAGAATGAATGCATATAGAAATCAAGTATGGGATCTAATAGACAATTACTTTGATGCTTTTAACATTACTACTATCTGTTGGTCCAAAATTGAGATCAAGTTTCTTGCACATGGTCCAACAAAAGGGAATTGTTGTAGTCTAGTGTGATGGAAAATTCAATCTCCTTAAGGAGGAAGGTCTCACCTAAAGCACAACCAAGACCGACATAAGATAGGGAATAATTAACTATATGGATGTGGTTGAGGGGTTTCTACCATTCATATTTCGATAACACTTAACACATCATATATTCGAGCACATCACACCATTAATTATTCAAATACATAATCCATTTAAGCATCAAAGTAAACAAAATCAAGCACACCCAAGATAGACATAACATAAAATTGTAAGGATCCCAACAATAATTCTTATTATGGAAAATGCTCATAATTACAACATATTACATCATGCCTATGAGGCCTTACATTCACCGCATAATTACTTGTTGTGAGATATACCCTCATACAAATAAAACCCAAAACCTAGATACATAACTCCTATTTCAGATCTGGCTATCTTTGTCTTTAGCTGGCTCTGGTCTTCGGATGCTTGAATTCTCTTTTTCCTTCTTTCTCCCTTCTTCATTCTACTTACCCTCCACTTCCTTTTATACTTGCGGAGCAGGTCTAAAAATGGGCCAAAATGTTTTTCGTCCGTTACCTCTTTTCCAAAACTTCTGCTTCCTTTTCACAGTTCCTTCCTTGGTTTTTTCTTCTTTCACCTTTTTCGGTCTTCTTAAAAAATGAAGGAGCCAATAGGCCCTGAACACAAAGGTTGAATCATCCTCGAGTCAATATATTGCGTTGCTAATCCTTGTTCATATTCTACTACTATTCCTTCAAACAAAGGATCCAACTCTGGTACTGAAAAACATCATTGTACCACTTTTGGTATTGAACATCATTGGTATTTAGCCTCTATATTAGTGATACCGAAGACAATTACCATGTATTGCATTGAGGAAAAATGTTTGCAAGAAAGAATGTGCCCTACCTGGTTGTGGAATTATGGGAAACAAAATCGACAAATGATATTTCATCTTTAAAATCTTCATTCCCAAGGACTCCATTGTAGATGGAAAACAATTGATGGACTATTCAACAAAAGACCAAGATTACAGGGATGATATTCTAAGAATCAAGGATACTAAGAAATGAGGATGAAGCATGGGAACTAATACCAATGAAATTAACGATTGTGTCTCGTATTGTGAAGTTTCACTCTCTCAAACTCCCATATAATTTCATGGTGGTAGCAAGGGGATTGACAGAGCGAGATGTGGCTAGAATAACAATGTCGACTCTCATCAAAAGAACATCTTGAGTTATAGAAATGTTAATCTAACATGACCCCTGAATTTCCCACTGGGTGTTGTTATTCAAAATTTTCATCTAATGTGAACTGAGACTGGGATCGATCAATGAGGTGCTTTGCATGGAAGCGACTAAGAAAATTTTGAGAGATAACAATTCATACAATGGAAAAGGAATGAACACAGGGGTTGGTGGGACTATTTGCATTGCTACAACAAGACAAGACATGAGTTAATGGATTGTGAATGACAAAGGATGTTATCTATCCATTTATAGGTGTGGAATGAGTGTTGGGATGACCTTTTGCATGGCATGGATTGGATGGGAAATGATACATTAGGTATCTAGCGATGAGGATGGGATCTCAATGATGTAAATAACTCAAGTTTAGTGTAAATTTTTGGAAGTCATATGTGTATGAATGAGGTAATGATGAATGATGGATCACATGGATGGGACAAGTAGGTAGTTGGGGTTTCCTGTGATGCTGAATTGATGAAATTTTGAATTATGACACGTCGAATTACCTGGAGCAGTGGTGATGTCTCACGAGTGGCTAACGACTGATGGATAAGGAATTTGTTCTGCAGCAACGTGGCATTGATGGAAATTGATTTGAACTATGGGTTCCTCCCTAACCATAGTGGTGAAGGCTATTCGTTGAATGAAATAACTGTGGAAACCAACTAAATACTAAGAAACAAAAATTACTTGACTGAAAAAGAAATCCTAACTCCTAATTGAATCCCTCATGGGAACAGTAGTGGCTTCTTGTGGAATTACTGAGCAGATATGTAGGGATCTAGGCATGCACCATTAACCCATACGAGATGTAAGATACCATCAAGTTGCATAAGTTTCATAGCACCTAAATCCTTGATTTTTGCAACAATGAATGGTCCCAACCAATGCATATGTAGTTTTCCAGGATGCTTCATAAATTTGTTGTCATACAATAGTACTTTGTCTCCTTTGCTAAATTGTTTTTCCTTGATATGGCGATCATGCCATGCCTTTTTTCACCTTTTTTTTACTGTTGGATGGTATTATTCCATAAAGAGGGATTCTTCTAGTTCCATTAGTTCTACAAGCCTTTACACAATTGATTACTCTTTTGTCATATGTGTTGCATGCGAAATGTAAAGACTTGGAAGTATAAATTCTACGGGAACTATTTATCCTCTATGATAGACCAACTGGAATGGAGTATGCTTGTGAAGATTCTTAGTGGTATTCCTATAATCCCATAAGACAACTAGAATATGCTCATCCCAATCATCATTTTTTGTTCAACAAACCTATGTCATCCCATTTTCCAGAATCTTGTTAGATGCTTCCACCATCCCATTTACTTAAGAGTGGTATGGACTACTTTTATGTTGATGAATCATAAATTTAGTTGTCAATTCTTCCATAGTATTGTTCAGAAAATGCTTCCCTTGATCACTTGTAAGACTTCTTGGGCACCTGAATTGAGTAATAATGTTTTTATAAATGTGTTGTGTAGCTGGTGCAGCTTCTTCCCATTTGGTTAAATAATCTATTGAGATGATAATATAAAGGGATTTTGAGTGCTTTTCTAGTGGGTTAATGGGTCGCACAAATTCGATCATTCATTTTTCAAAGGGATGCAGTGCTCAGATTGGATGCAATGGGAATGCATCTCATTGGGAGGGTTGACCAATGTGCTGGAAAACATCACATTTTTAGGTGTACTCCTTAGAATCTTTGAAGTCTGTAGGCCACTATAGTTCTTCTTGAAGCACCTTTATGCCTGTGGATTTTCCACCAACATTTACTCCCATAACTCCAACATGACATTCCCACAAAATTATTTCATTCTCATGACCTAATAAACATCTATACAAGATACCATCAATCCCCAATTTATTCAACTATCTAGCAATTAATTGATATTCCGTAGCTCTTACAACTAGGTGCCTCTTTTGTGTCGAGGAATAGTCATTTGGGGATTTTCCTGTTGTAATAAATAATGTGATCTCTTCTAGGTGAGATAGAATGGATTCCACCCTAAATATGTTTTCATCTAGTAGCTGATCTTCCACCGGTCCATCAACTTCGCTTGATTCTATGCGAGAGAGATGACGGGTCCATGATAATGTTTCCCGGGATTTGCTATGACTTCAAAATAAAACTCCTAAAATAGAAGTAACCATGTGTAGATTATTCCTTGTAACATTGGTTTTTTTACTAGATACTTCAAAGCAGAGTGATCCCTGAAGAACTTGAAATGTCCTCCCAAAAAGTAATGGCCAAACTTCTGTAATGCATAGATCATAGCTAATCCTTCTCACTCTGTTGTCGTATAGGTTTGTTCTACTTGCGATTGCTTTCTACTAGAGAAATACATTGGGTGGTCCATCTCAACTTCTCTTGGCTAGGCCATTATAGTGCCAAGAGCGATTCTTGTTGCATTAACATGAACATGGAACTGCTTTTTCCAATCAAGAAATGCTAGGATGTGGGTGTTTACCATTATTCCTCTTAGTGTGTTTAATGCTTTACCACAATCTTCGTTCCATTCCAAAATATCATCTTTTTTAAATAGTTTTTCCAACGATGTAGTGATGGACACATAGTTGCAAATGAATCTTCTATAGTACCTAGTATGACCCAGAGTGGGTCAGAACTATTTTATTGTCGTAGGCTCCTACAGATTCATAATAGATGCAATTTTCAAAGGATCCATTAGTACACCATCTTTACACACAATATGTTCGATAAAATTTCCAAAAGGTACACAGAATATGGATTTCTGCATATTCAAATAAATCCCCATATACCTAGAATGATCCAACATAAGATAAAGGAGGAAAACATGGTCTTTGAGGAAATTGTAGATTTTCTAGTCATCTAGATATACTTCTAGGAACTTATGAAGGAATTTGTGGAAAGATGAAATCATTATCTGTGAAAATACAATTGATGCATTCTTAAGTCCAAATGGCATGACATTGTATGTGAATGATCCCCATTCGGTGGTAATTGTAGTCTTCCTCTTATATTCTTTAGTGATATTGACCTGATGGTAGCCCGAGACTCCATCAGTGAATGAATATGCTTCTATCCTCTCCATTTGATCTAGGACTTTGTCACTAAATAGTGTGGGGAATGGGTCATGGATGCACACATCATTTAGGTTGCGAGAATAAAAAAAACTTGGATGTCCTTAGTATCCTTCTTTCTTTGAATCATAGTAGGGATGATCCATTCAGACTCATCAACTAGAAAAATTAGGCCTACGCTCAACATATGGTCAATCTCCTTCTTCACTTTTTTATTTATTCGAGGATTTAGCCGATACGGCCAATGCTCTATAGGATTTGCATCTAGCTTGAGTGAAATATTAATCTCCCCAAGGAATCCCTAGATTCCTTTTAGCTCTTTGAATCTTTGTGGAAACAAGCCTTCATATTCTTTCAATAGAGAGGTGACCTCATATACTGTTTGGTCATCCTAGTAGTCCCCAATAAATGTGATCTTTGTTTTTTCTTCATTTCCAATTTTGATTTTCTTTAATTACAAAGGTTGCACATAGTTTTTTCTAGTTTCTTTTGGTTTAATGTATTGAACTTCTCAAGTTCCTTCCGACTCCTGGAAGGTTAGATGTCTCAACTGTTCTACTTCATCTGGCTCCAAATTGTCTTAGTCTACCTTTGCGCAACATAGATGTTGTCTCAATTCAAGGACTATAAAATGAAGGCTCGCCAATTATTCATGTGAAGGATAGAAATATGAGTGTCCCACCTTCCACAACTTATTAGTAAATAGTGCACCCTTGATAGTTGTTAAAGCTTCTATTACTATGTCAATTGTTGTAGAGAAAGAAAATTATTAATAGAAATTGGCACATAGCTTCTTCCAACAATCATTCTGCCTCCTTGTTTCTTTTTGTAAATACCAAGCTTTTGGGATAGGTCCAAGCTCATGAAATATTTGATGCACCCAAAACCATGTTTGTAAACCTCTTTATTTCCATTGATGCTCTCACCTATCAATATGTTGATATGGATTGCTCTCCCCCCATGTATATTTATTCCACCATGTTAGCATGCAGAGATGGTTTGAATATGATAATCAAACTTAACTTGGTTGTGTTCCAATAAGGTAAATCATCTTTGTGTGTTTCCCACCATCTTACAGGAGTCCCTTTGAGCGATGTGTCTAAGAAATCCATACGATATTCTTCATCCATTGAATATTCCATTTCCTACATGAACGTGTCCAAGCCATTGGTACCATAGTATGTGGGTGTATTATTTGGTTCTATTCCAATCTAGTGAACGGATTTTAGCATTGCACAATGTCTGGATGAGATCTCTTGATGCCTATTTTTCCAATTGTCCTAGCCTTCTCCAGAATCACTATCAAAGGATTGGATACTTCTCCAGCTTACCAATCCTTCAGTAGTAGGATTCACATGGTCGTCTCCTTTGTGATATTTTCAATTGCTAGGAACTAGATTCATAAGACAATTCCACATGGAATATTTCAGACAATGAAAGAAGAAGAATAGAGAAGATAAATTGTGGAAATAACTCTGTATTTTATTCATCAATATGATAACAATATATAATACATCATCCATGGATAAAATCGAATGCTTTTGAGGCAGTTTGGAAAGAGAAAAAAAGAAAGGCTTAGAAAAGACAAAAAACCCCCTAGGTGGAAAAAGCAGTTTCCAAAACTATACTAGAGGCTCACGAATTGGATAAGTATGGTATGGAAACTTGATCCATATCGTAGTTGGAATTATTGTCGAATGCCAACATCTACTACGACAAGCCATCGTCGACACAAATCCGACAAGTTTCAGCTTCGACACACTCCGCGACTTTGACACAACTTTGGCAAGTTGTCGAACTGCGACATGACTTTGACACGTTCGACAACCTCACAGTTTCACGACGTCGACATGTAGTGTCGACATGAAAATTTCACAACACCATCTTGTGACATGCGACTATCGAACTCCGACAGATTGTCTCTCCATCTTCTAGTCGACTGTAACAGTTGAATTGCTGAATCGTTATAACGTCTTTTGTAACTGGACGTAACGGGAAGGCACCTAAGCGTCTCAACACTCTCTATACAAGCATATAATATATTGTAATATACATATTATATATCATATCTATCTGGTTTTTAGTAATAGAGAAATCAATTCACGTTCCTACATATTTGTCTGTGTGTATTTGTGTTTATCTGTGTAGTGTAATTTCTGCTTGCTTATTCTATTTCTTGTGATTCCATCATAACATAGCCGACTCATTCAGTTGAACTGTTGTCCCCCTTGTCTTCCTACCCCCGAGTGGATCACAGCTCATTATTGAGGTAAATGGAATGTAATGATGACTTTAGGAGAGAAGAAAAGGTGTGGAGGTCGAATTTCCCAAATGGTAAGAGTTTCCAAGTCAACTAGCTTTTCCTTATCTACTAGAAAGTAGAAAAAACAAGATAAAGCTGTCTAAATGAGCAAGCCGTCTTTCTAATTTAGGAATAGAATAAAATTAGGCAGAATCCAAGGAAATCTTATCCAGAATCCATCCAGATTCATTTTGGTGAGTTAGGATGGCATGTGGTCCACTAAAAGACAAAGCTGTCCTATTTTACCTAGTCAAAACTCAGGAAATTAATCATAAATGATTAATTAATTTATTCTAAGTATAGAATGGTATAGGTGGGTTTTTAAAAGATTGAAACACCCCCCTTTAATCCTGACTTTATGTGATGGGAATAAGAAAAATATCAGAAATATAGGGCCCAAGCAACAAGGCTTATGGTCACCCCAATACAAAAAATAACTAGTCCATGTAAACCGAGGAAACAAGGAAAACCTCATGGGAACAAAACCCTCCCTAAAAAATGGACATGATTGATGTCGTCATACTTTCATGTTTCTCATTTGAATGAGTTGAATGAGCTGAATGGGATACTTTTGAGTAACATACTTGATGAAGAGTTTGTGGATGTCATGATCATGCATCAATGCATCAATGTTGTGTAGGAAAGAACCATGTGTAGAGGCTCCATGAAGCTCATCTTCTGATGATGGAGGATCATCATATGAATTTTTCTTGCTGCTATAACATACATAATCAGATCTGAAAACATAATCAATGATGGAAAATATATCTAAGCATACTCGTTCCCAAGGAAAAACAATGAACTCAACAAGATCAATTTCTTTTGTAGTTGCAATGTGGTGCACTAGTTCTTGTATTTTCTTCTCAAACTGATGTAGAACCTTTCTGATATTAAAAATGAGATCATGCAGCTCTGAAATATCAGAATGCGAGTCATATGGAGCAACAACCAGTAAATATGTGGAGTCTCCATGATTAAGCATAGTTTTAGTAGGAAAAGTGTGAGAAACTAGATGACCCTGACAATTGAGCAAGCCTGGAGAGTGTGACGACTTGAATTTTGAACCATGAGTGATGGGTTCAGGTCCATATGTGTGGAATATAAGTCCAAATAAGGCCAAAAAGATGGCTATCCAACCAATCAAATATATGAAAGACAAAAGTGCAATAGAGGAAAGTGACACAATGTAGGAAAACATAGAATTGTGTAGTTTCTTAACTAGAGAACTTGAGGGTTGTTGGGTATTTTGTGCCTCCAATGATCGGGAAAATGGCGTGGGGGATGAAATGAATTGAATATAAGACTGCAAATCATCTTCTAAATCAGAATCTAAAAGTTTTGAATGGAGGTGGAAAGACCTTTCAGAAGACAAGTTAGAAGCTAGTAAAAAATGACTAGTTTTGAGAGTAGACTTGGATGAACTGACTGAAGATTGTTCCAAGGAATAAGTGGAGGTTTATGATTCTTATATATCAGAATGTGAATCAATATCAGCGACATCAGAATTATATTTCACTCTAGTACTCAAAGCATAAGCATGATTACCTTTTGGAGAGGCTTGGAAATAGTGTTCTCGTTATACAACAAGCTTGCCTTGTTCTTTCTTTGCAAAGTCAGGAACATCTATGTTATGCTCTTCAAGCATCTTGGCCATGACGTCCAATTTCTTCTTGAAGAAATATTTATCAAGATGAGTGCTGTTGAGGTGTATTTACTGTCTCAAAGAATCACCAAAATATTTTATTATCGACCAGGGTTGGTAATCTTAGAGTTGTGGCACAGTATATGCTGAGGTAGAATGGGACATAAGTTTTGGCTCGGCAGACCTTAGAAATGTTTAATAAAGAAAGGATAGAAAGATCTTTCAAAATGAAAAACCGAGTCAAACTTTGAAAATACAACTACTGAACTAGTTAAACCTATCTAAACCAACAGATCAGAATGATATCAAACTATACTACTCTACTCTATGGATAATAACTAAAAAGATAAAAATGACAATGTTATTCTAGGACTCAAAACTAAACCAAAACAGAACTATTGTAATGAAACTGAAAACTACTAATTAAAAACTCTAAATTGGGAAGTAGAAACAATTGTAAATGAGTTCAAAAACCTATCTATGAGATAATTCTACTAACAACTAACTATGAAACAAAGAACTATATGACTCAAAGCAAAACTGCAGACTACTTTGTGAATTCAACAACTATTCATACGTTCAATTCATAATTCAAGACTACACTAAATTACCTAATTCCATTCTCCTTGGGGATTCTGAGGAAGTTTATCAAATGTAATAGGGATGGGAGTGAATCTATCAAAGTGACTTTCAAACGTGACAAAGAAAAAAAAATGGAAATAAATCTAATTTAACTTCTACAAATAAATGCAAACTAAAGATTGCCCAACTACAATTAACTTTAAACATTATGATCTATCTTCTATCCATAAGCAGATGACTTGGAACTAATGAAATCTAGAAGCAAGTAGAAAACTTAATAAAGATATTTACTTGAATTGAATTTGATTTAGAAGCAAGTAGAAAACTTGATAAATATATTTTATAGAGAAGCAAGTAGAAAACTTGATAAAGATATTTATTTCTAAACCAAACCTTATTTCATGAACATCATTACTAATTATGGAGATGGAAAACTAATCCTATGCTTGAACTGAGAATTCATTCAAAACTGAGATAACTTGGAGAATGAAATTACTAAGTCTAATCCGAAATCAATCTTTAAGAAACATGACATAACTAAACTAAGAATGAAAACTGATGAATTCTAGAACAGTAACATATTAGCAAATCAAACATGAAAGACATAACTTGAAAAGTAGTTAAAACACAGTTAAGGAAGATGGAATGGAAACTAAGAATGACGAGGAAAATAAACTAGAACTCTATGTGGTGTGAAACAAGATCTTAATTACATCTAAGGATGCTAATTAATTGCAAGAAATATTATAGTTCGAAGAACTAAGAAAACTGGATTCTAATTAAGCATAAAAACAATGCAGAAAGTATTAAAGTCCGTATGATGATCCGAATGACAGTCTGAAAGACGGTTTGGATGGAGGAAAATGATTTAAACTAAGGAAAAAAGTAGATTGGATGATCTTAACGTCAGCTAGATGATGCATATGAATCTACAGTGCAAGGAAGCAATGAATAGAATGTTTAGGAGCTAAGATAACAAGAAGTAACCTATTTTAATCTTTGTCTAAGGAATGAACTATTTTTATGGAATAATAAAACAAAACCGAAATGTAAATAAAACTAACCTACAACTACAGGAAAGAAACTAACAAAACTAATTCTGATTATAAACTAAACCTAAAACAACAAGTACTTAAGATCTATCTAATTGCAAAAGAATGAAAGCAAACTGCAAGAAAAACTATGCTTGAACGGTCATTATCAATTATGTAAATGTAAATTAAATTATCAACAGGAAATAAATTACAAGAAATGAAACATCAGCAACAGGAAAACACAGTTAAATACAATTACTGAAAATGAAATACTATTTATTTGCATAAAAGAAAATACAAAATATACACAATAGAACCTCCAGTTGTTGAGGGGCCCTTCCCAACAATCAGAGATTGAAGCTTAACTCAAACTAATCACCAACAACAGAACATTAACAACAAAATTCAGGAATTTCCATTAACTGAGAAAGTTACACATCGTTTTTACAAATTACTGATAGCGTGTATGTATATTATCTATTGTCTCGTTTTCTCCAAAGCCCACATCTATATATAAGTTTACAATACGAGAGAAGGTCGACATAGTCGACCTCTCTAAAAATAGAAGTCTTAATGACTATGGAACGACTGCATGATGGTCGGCAACAACGTAGAGGCATCTTCCTAAGTCCACGGCGTTGATTCCCTTTGACATGAACAACTGTGAGTCGGTTTACTTCTATCGTGGGTAGATAATGCATTGGCATACTGAGCGTGGGAGGACGAGGGCTTCTAGAATGTCGACGTGGGAAGAGGTGCGTGCTGTCAAGCTTGGAGAATAGGAAAGACGAAACTTCTGGAGTGTTGACGTAAGCTGCAGGTGTGTTGTCAAGTGAGTCGAGTAGGAGGGCGAATCTTTTAGAAGATGGGATCACCAATGTAACGTCCCCATCCTTGGACCCAATGCAGATAAGGGAACCTGATGCCATTCTATGGGGATTTTCATAAACTCATCCATATTCATTATATTCACAACCATAAAATTGATGTGTGAAGATGGAAAACAAGCAAACATGCACAATGGAAATAAACTCATCCACACACATTTTTCATATGCATTCAATCACATCGTTAATAGTCATTAATTTAAACACTGTAGAGGCAAAACACATAGGCAGAAAAACACTTATCTTTGTTGTGCAATTGTCCCAAACAACTAGCTATGTCGCTGCAATGTTCCTCCCAATCGTAGGTCTCTGGCCAGCTTGTATTATTTCAGCACTTAGAGACCACCCCCCGAGCTGGGCATGATATCTACAAGGAATTTGGGACTCTCAAACCCTGCACGGCCAAAGCAATGGATACCCATATCAACCCCAACATTCTTTTACACATAGTAGCTCAAAACTGGCATGGATACACAATTCAACCATGGATTCATAGAACAGGGTCTATGGGTTTTCCCCAAAACGTGGGCACACCAAAAACAGATTGTGGGAAGAGGGAATCAACCCTAGGGAAGAAAACCGATTTCTCCCACAGATGTTTGAGCATTCAGTGGGCCAAAACGGCATCAATTAAACCCCAAATAATTTCCCCTCTCTTCCCCACTGTTAGCCACAACAAAAACGCCCTTCCCAGCTAGGAAAACGAAGGTAAACACAGGAAATTCATGGAGGGAAATGCCCAGGAAGCTCTAAACTCGTGGGAGAGCAAAGCTGGTTGATGGGTAATGGCTTGGGGAGCAATTCATAGCTCTTTTCTTTCCCAATAATTCAAACACATTTTTCCATGCAGGGTGGCTTGCCCCTATTAGAATTTGGATATCCATACCTCCCATTCCCCAAGGAATTAACTACCTCAACCAACTCTTGGGAGAAATCAATGATTGGGTACAAAAGTCAACATGGATAGTTGAGGGTTCATGGGTTCTCTCATTGACACTTGGATTGACTAAATTGGCTCAAGGGTTTGAATATCCTCCTCCCAATTCCTTGTAATATCATGCCCCCATCTCTTGTTGTATTGCATAGCTAGTTGTGGGCATTTATATTAAAATGCATAGTTACAATTCCCATGGTTCACTAGCACATGGGTAGCATAATTTCAAATACTTGCCTCTTCTAGATTGAGCGTTCACTAGAGGGGCCTTGGCCTTGAGCTCCACACTAGGAATCATACATAATATGCATACATTATTTACATTATAGCCCAAAATATTACAAGGGTCAAAATGGGGGACATTACATTCCCCTCCCCTTGGAATAACACCGTCCTCGGTGTTCCAATACCTAGGAATACATACACGCTATATACATGTCCAAAATTCACAAAATATGGCATGTCTGTCCTGCATTTCACCCTTTTCTTGGGTTTTCAGGACCAAGTCCTTTGGCCATCAGAAACTGCTCTCGCTCGCTGGGACCTTCTAGCTCTGCATGAGGGCATTGTTCCAAAACAATCCCTTCCCTTTCTTTACCTTCTCGCTGATCTACAAGTCTGGAAACTTTATGGTGGCTACCCTCTTGATGTTCCATTGTTGGGAAGTCACGGAGGCAATGATTTCCTCCACATCCCCAACATTTGATTGGTTGCTTTACCTTTTCCTGCTCAATTTCCTTTGAGTCTTCCCACCTGAAACGTTTCTTAATCGGCCGATTGGATGAATGCTTCTTCATGGATCCACTTTCCTTTCCTTTACTAATTTCTCCTAGAATTCTTTTTACCTCTTTTTGTAGGCGAATAGAGTCCTGCAAAACCTTGTGGTTCATTTCATCCTATTGCCTCTGTAGCTTGAGCATCTCTCCAATATTTTCTTGGGTCTTGGCAATTGTTTGAAGAAGACTTTCAGCCAACTCTAATAGCCCTTGGTCTGCTACCATGGTCAATGGAAACAACTGACCACACTTTACTTACTAGCAACACTTTCTTGTGCCAGTTTCAACCAATTGTTTCACCTTCTTACTTGTGAAATTCATCATGGAAATCCTTCATTAGGACAAGCATAACATAACATTAAAATTAGTCAATTATTTTCCCAATTGACATGGAATGTCCATGCTTTATTCATGGGACTTCCACACTTTTTATGCTTTCCCAACATACACATGAACTCATTCATGTTCATCCTTTCACAGGAAATTTACTATTTCATCATTCACAATTCATCTCAAGAAATTAAACACAATCTATTTTCAGCCATGGCATGCACTCAACAATCTTTTGTTTGCATCAATCGAAAGGAAAGAGAAGAGTAGGATTTTCTCCCTCTTAGTCTTGTTCTATTATGGAGCTACACCATTGCTGTGGTTTCATGCTCCTTAGTCTCTTTCACTTCAATGTGAATGCTTTGAATTTTCTTTCTTGGCTATGAAACTTAGTGTCTAAGGTCTGTCTAAGAATTTTCAACTAGGAACCCTCCTCCATAGTTGCCTACAGAACCTTTGGCTGTTATGACCCACTCATGTCCACTAGCACCATCTTTCATTACTGTTCATACTGAGCTCTTTAGGATGGTCACATGTCCATCTACATCTCTAGGATGCCTTCATAATCCTTGCTTCCAGCAATACCTACACTCAAACATTGAATCAATTCACATGTTTAGTTCATTTTCATAGAGTTTATCTCTAAACAAGAGTTTATAAAATCATAACCAAATCATATACACACATATATTCATAAGCAAGAAGCTCCAAGGTAACCAAATACTTATATGTATTGGATGTCTTCACTTTATTCCACGAGATCCTTCTTTGCTTTGCAAGCCTTGGATTTCCCATGGACACAATTATGAATGTTGGGCCAGCACGTAGGCTACTCCACAATCATTCGAATAGCTCCACAATCATTCGAATAGGAAATGCCAGGCCAGTACGTCGACTGGGTTTATCAATCATTTCCTTTAGCAATATGCTAGGCCATTGCTCCGACTGGTTTTACCAATTGTTTAAGGGGTGTTGGGCCAGCATACACGCTGCTTTACCATATCAAGTAGTTAATGCCCAACTAGTCACTCTCTGGACTTATCAAGAACTTTATAGCATTCAACCAGCTACTCCCTGGATTTCTCAATAATTTATATTGCCCACTTTTTTACTCTCTGGATTTACCAGCAATTTATATCTCCCACTCATTTACTCTCTGGATTTACCAGTAACTTATAGTTCTTTCAGGGTCTTGCTTTCCTGCAAAGACCAAGGTTTCCAACAAAGAAACAATAGTGTATCAGCTTAGCTGTTAGAAGACTTATACTTGAAATATTCATTATTCCAAACAAGACATAAATGAAAACGAATACTTATATGTATTGTGCGTTTCCCCTCTGGTCCACAGGGTCTTGCTTCACTTTGCAAGCCTTGGAATCACCTATGGACTTGGATGTAGTTAATGCTTAACCAATACACCTCCCCATCGGCTGGATTTACCAAGCATTTGGTGGTTCCCAACCAGTCCCATACCTGGTTGGCCCTCCCCAGTGCCGAGCTAGCACATTCGTCTGGGTCATCGACCAATGGAAGGAAACTGCGCCACCTGACCATTATAGGTCAGGGCTCTACTATGGAGCCATAAGCATCTCAGGGTTTTCAGTCAGTCTTGGCGCCCTCCCTCCTACTGCTGACCCAATAGGAATCTCAGGGTTTTCAGTCAGTCTTGGCGCCTTCCCTCCTACTGCTGACCCAATAGGCATCTCAGGGTTTTCAGTCAGTCTTGGCGCCCGCCTGTTAACACCCAAAAAGTGTTCACTACCTCATCTACCTCATTACATGGCTCATTTGTCCATTTTCCTACCATATTTCCCTTAAAAACCCTAAATCCCACTAAAAAGCCTCCAAAAGGCCTAAAATGCCTCCAAAAGGCCACAAAAACATCAAAAAAGCCTCAAAAAGGCTAAAAAACCCCTTTTTCCTCCAAAAATATCCAAAATTCCTCTAAAATAGAAAAATCCCTTTAAAAAGGGAATAAAAAATATAAAATAATGAGGAAATGGAGGAAAAAACCCTATACAGCTGCCCTAAACCATATGGTTCCCAAAACCATGGGCCAGCACTCCACCACCAAAAAACTATAAAAAGGTGATGGAGATCCCTCATTTCATATCCACAATCAAGTATACCCTTACTCTGCCAAAATATCTCTTGAAACCCTAGCTCACCCTTGAGCTACTTTCACCTTGAGAGCCCCTTTTGGCCCATTCCCACCATTGGAGAAAGAGAAGGAGCAAGTTGGAGCTTGGAGCAACCCTCTTGGACATTGCAAGAGCTTCACCAACCTTCACATTGTAGGTAAAATTAATACAAAAACCATTATTTTCATTTTGTTGTTTATGTTTCATGCACATGTTTTAGAGTAGTTTACATTTCTGTTTTAGCATAATAATTTCCATTTACTGAACTGCTACTAAGGAGTCCATTCTCCTTAGTAGGTGCTCATTTGCACAAGCTAGGGGTAAAACCCTAGCTACAGTTTTGGCGACTCCCCTAGGTTTGAATTTCTGGTTACAATTTTTAAATCTTTTTTCTGTTCGGCTGTCCCTTTCGGCCGCTGTATACCGCGTTTTTTCCCCCCACAGTCGCGTTCCGACCGCGTCTTTCAGGCACTTACCTGCGACCCGACCGCGGCTCTCAGACTATTTCCGGCAACCTGACGGCCATTTTCAGTCTGTTACCTGCGATCTAGCCGCGGCTATTAGCCTGTTTGATACAGTCTAACTGCGGCAATTACCCTGTTTTCGGCGTCCCACCTGCGGCTTTCAGCCAGTTTCCCGCAACCCGCCGTCGCCTTTCGGCGTCTTTCCTGCGTCCTGCCTACGGCTTTCGGCTAGTTTCCTGCAACCCGCCGGCGCCTTTCGGCGTCTTTCCTGCGTCCCACCTGCGGTTGTCGGCCAGTTTCCCGCAACCCGCCAGCGCCTTTGGATGTCTTTCCTGCATCCCGCCTGCGGCTTTCGGCCATTTTTTTGCAACCTGCCGGTGCCTTTCGGCGTTTTTCCTGAGTCCCGACTACGTTTTTTAGCCCAGAACCCGCAACCCGCCTGCGACTGTTCATCTGTTTTTCCGCGGTTCGACCGCCCAGATTTTCCCAAAACCCGTGGTCTGATTTCTGCAAATTTTTCCCTGTTTTGATCCCAGAACTTTGCTGCACTATTTTCTGCACCAGCGCAGCCTTCTGTCCCACTTGCAGCCACCCTTCCTTACAGCATTTTTCTGCAGTTTTTATTTCTGTTTCATTTACAACATCGTTTTTACATTTTCAGCACTTTACATTGGAAAAAGAAAATTGTGCATTTTAAAAGTTCATTTCTGTATTGTTATTGCTAGATCGAAAGTTTTCCTCCCTAGTGGCACTTTCTACTTGGGTTCATCATCATCTCACGAGCACACACTCTGTCACATAATTCAAGTGAGCCCTAAAAATTATCTAACTCAACCAATATTCTAACCCCATTTGGGGAACACAAAAGAATCTTTGTAGTTAGGTAGGATCGGGGGGATAGGCTTCCAATAACACCCCTCGGTTACTTACACTTGAGACATAGCTGTTGTCCAATTAGGGAACCAAAATCCCCTAGTACTTTTTGGCACGGTCACAACCAGTTTACCAGAGGGCCTCTCCCCTAGGAGGGTTGAAGTCGCGAGACTGGTTCTGGAGGCCTCAGTGGAATATCGTACTCCATTCAGTAACCGAAGGGCTACCTTTCGCAGTTCTTAGGATATCCCTGTATTGGGGTATTGTGGTAAAAGGACCAAACGACAGATTCACCTTTCTGGACGTGTCATGAACGGGGTATCTTAGTTGCCATTCTTCTAGGATTGACTACCCGGTGTCCCTCCCGGTAGGGGGACATCTTAGCCACTTGGATTTCCTATTCATATTGTCTGACTTGGATTTCATCACCTTGCAGAGGATATGTCTAGTTGAGTAAGAATACTTTTTAGTTAGGCATTTGCATGCTCCCTTACCTCCTTTTGGTCTAGTGAGTCCACCATTTTTTATTTTTAGGAAACTTGCTGCTTGTTGGTATTCTGACCATTTTGTTGGTACTCCACCTATTGTAGCACAGCTGTTACAGTGGGTGTTTTGAGTTGGTTGTTAGCCTGAGTGCCTTGTTTTTTGAGCTCTCCTTCTGCACACTCGGTTGCATTAGGGTTTTTGAGCTATTTTTTACTCACCTCAACCCACAGAGATTCGACACCATCTATCACCATTGAGTCCCCGAGACATTCTCGGTGCCTCAGGGGCGAGCCCCCACAGCACAGTTCACTTGATACCACTTATCACAGATCTAGAGCCTTGTCACTTGACTCCACTCGTCAGCGACATAGGACTCTGTCACCAGATATTGACGCCCCTTACTTTACCTCCGATTCTGAAGAAGAGTCTGAGAACCCCATTTACACTGCCCCTACTAGCCCCATGGCTGGCGAGACTTCCACTCCTTTCATTGTAGGGCCCATTGGTGGCACGTCCACCACTACACCAGTTACCACACTTGTTTTGGGTATGCCTTCGATGGGGGCCACGTCCACCATTCAGGTCACCATACCCATTCCAGTACCTGCCATACCTACCACCACTCCACCAGTGACTCACACCACCCATGGTGGTGCAGGACCCTCCTACACCTTGGTTCCCCCACTTGGGGGCAACATCCCACACCTTGTCCCTCCACTTGGGGGCATTGGCCCCAACTTGGTCCAACCCACTACTGTGTCACATCCTTCTTCCAGTCTGCCATTCATGGATAGCCTCAACCTACCTGACCTAGCCAGATTGACCAACGACCCTATCCGACACGACCCTGCGTGGCCTCACATGCCCACCAAGCTCCCCTCTGACATCCCTAAGTTCGAGGGCAAGGCAGGTGAGGACCCACAAAACCATATCATGTCCTTCCATCTATGGTGTTCCTCCAACTCCATAGTGGATGACTCTATTCGCCTCCGCCTGTTACAGCGCACCTTTACTGGCTCTGCAGCCAAGTGGTATATCGAGAAACCCCACGGGACCCATGCCACCTTTACTTCCCTTGCCTCGACCTTCCTGCAGTTCTTCCAGTTACCTATCCGCTATGACGCAAGCGTTGAGATTCTCCTATCTTGCAAACAAAACACGTCTACCCATATCATAGACCACATTCATGAGTGGCGTAGACGCCGTAGCTTATGCAAGATCAAATTAGACGATCGTATCTTCCTAGATTGGTTCCTTAAGTCCCTTCTTCCTGTCATTGCTAAGGATGTAGCTTCCGAAAGACCCTAGTCTGAAGAAGAGGCCATCCTTAAGGCACAACAGTTCGACCTCATTTATGCCCAGTCGGGTTACCTATATACCATTATACCTGACGCCCCTCGCGGCGAGTCCTCCCAGCACGATGCACTGGGGGCATCCCATGCTGCAGGCGGCATCATCAACCATGTTTCTCCGCATCCCCAACCCTTTTCTATAGCACGTCCTACCCCGGGCCCCGACCTTTTGTGGGCAACCTCACAGTCTGGGGCTACCAACTCGTATGCTCCTATGACACATCACCATCATTCCCATGGACCCACCTGTCCACCTCAATGATTCGGTCATGCACCCCCTGCTTACAACCCCTCGATTGCACCTCAGCCCTATTACCATCAACAGGCTGCACCAGCTCCTGCGCCTTCTCACGCCCAACCCGCTTATAACCACCAGCAGGCTACACCAGCCCCTGCGCCTTCCCAGGCCCCACCAGCTTATTACCCGCCCTAGGCAGCCCCTGCGGAAAACCCACAACCTGCTCCGCAGACATATCAGCAACCTCCTCAAGGTGCCGCACCTGCGCAGCCTCCACCTACATATCATCCACCGCAGCCTGCTCCCGCACCTGCACAACCTCAAAACCCACCTGCTTCCCAAGGGCAAGTGTACGCCCAACAAAATCAGCAGCAAAACCAGAACAACCAGCGCAACCAGGGCCAACAAAACCACGAAAAGGGCCGTAATCATGGGAACAACCAACCTATAGACCAAGGTGGTCAACCGCCTAATCCCCCAGAATACAACAACGCGGCCCCCGCTAACCAAAACCCTGATCGCCCGCCCAAGCAGGCTAAAAACCCTAATTTGTGAACGAACCATCCTTGTTCTATCTGCGGGGTCTATGGCCACTACACACATGCTTTCCCACATTTGGAGCGAACTCGACAACTTTAGGTTGATGAAGCCCATCGCCAAGGGCATGCGGCTCCTCAAGCATCGCCCAACCCCCCGCAACCTCAGCAGCCACCTTTGGTGTTGCAAAAAGCCTTACCAACTCAAGGCATAGTAAATACTTAGCCGTTGGCCCCACCTCAAGCCAACGCGCAACCTCAACAACAAATCACTTACGCCGCTCCTGATCAACCCATGTTTGACTCAGGTACCCACCACTTGTTGATGATGTCTTCCGCTAACGTCAACCTCCAGACTCGCTGGAACCAATATGGATCCACCTCTGAAGCCCCTCCCGCTGATAAAACCACTAACGCTAACCCCACTGATCAGGCATTACGTATCCCTCCACCTCCAATAGATGGTGCTTCCAAAGCCCCTCATTTCCCACTTCGCCGTATCAACAACAACCCTAATGCGCGTGCTGCATCAAACTACAACATCGTAGATGACTTAGCCCAATCCCCCGCAGCCATGTCTGCGTTAGAAGTCTTGAATAACTTCCCTTCCCAGCGCAAGACTTTACTCTCAGCCATTGGGGCTATTGACCCAAATGATTCGAATTTGATGGCATTTGATTTGGACCAGTCCGAACCACCCCTGCCTTCCACCTTAGCATTCCAAGTTTCTGTTTCCGTTCGGAATCTTGTCATCCATCGATGCATCATCGATGAAGGTGCCTCCACATACGTTATGTCTACATTCGTATGGCAGAAGTTGGGATCCCCTACCCTCCAGCAGTCCACCACTGCGTTACGCGCCTACGACGGTCGTTCGGCTTAGCCCCAAGGTCTCCTAGCCAATGTCAACGTCCAGTTAGGTGGTAAAACCGTCCTCATCGATATCGAGGTTATCAATGCCCAGCTTGATTACAACCTCTTACTCGGTCACAGCTACATGTATGCTATGCGGGCGGTAGCTTCCTCTGTCTTTTGTACCATGATGTTCCCCCATGATGGACGCGTGGTCAAGATAGACCAACTCACTTACTATGATCCAAATGCCCCCGCTGCACCCGAAAATGTTCTCCCCATGGTTGAACAACCTGTTAATGGTGCCGCTACCTCATTTGTTTCCTCCTTGGGACCTGGACTTTACTCAGACCCGCCAATGACGTCCACCTTCCAATCCATTCCTCCCCCGTCATCTACGCCCGAAGTGTCTGACTTATATACCCTATTCCACGATAACCAAACACCTAACAATCAACCACCCTTGTTTCCTAAACCACCACTGGTACGTAGCCACATTGGTGTTACACCTATCCATACAATTCCTTTTCTAGTCCCTCCCTTGGGAGTAGTAAACGCCCCGGTTATGGCTACCCTTAGCCTCCCTGGGCTAACCTTGGGATTACCCGTCTGGTATCTTTCGCCTCCCGTTACCCCGCCGACACCAAGCGTCATACTACAACCGGTGCAACCCATGGCTACTACCACTCAGCCACCCCCCAGTGTCTCTACCCCGTCGTCCTCTACGAATCCCCCTCCTACTCCCAAACCCACTGGGGGCCGAGGTCCCCAACCTTACACTGCTGTACGACCTCCCAAGACAGTAAAAAACCCCCCAGTATTTCGTGCTCCTCCCAAATGCTCATTGTGCGACGAGCTAGGCCATGCGACTCACCAATGTCCACAGTTACCTGCATTACAGGAACACATGCAGATGCTCGACGATGACTCCAGTTTCCCGGTTGTCAAACTAGATCCCACCCCCAAGCCTAAAGATAAATCACTGCGCACTAACCACCCCTGTGCCATATGCGGTATTTACGGGCATTACTCACATCATTGTCCCGATCTCCCCGATTACAGAGCAGCTCTCTATGAGATGAACAATCTGGATCTTGAGACAGCACCAACCACCATTGAAGAGATTCACCCCCTGATCTCACCCCCATCAGGGGAGGTCAACACCATTTACATGATCTCTTCAACTACCTTTCCCTCGTCAATCGATTTGATGGTCCAAAATTTCCGTACTGATGAGGAGATTCTTGAGGCACTCACTGCCCCGGAGTATCCCTGGGATGACATGCACCATCGTTTGTATTTCCTCCCAGAAGCATCTTCCTCTAGCACTGCTACCCAATTTGCAGTTGAATCCAAAGACTTCCTTCCCACTAAGGTCGACTGGTTCAAGGACCCTATTCCTGCTCCTGACGGCTTTGAGGAAGGTAACATGGCCAACATCTCACCTGCCATCCAAATTGACATCGCCGCACCAGGAGGTACCCCTGAACTCATCACTTTAGGAGCCTTTTGCAGTAAGCAAGAGATTGAGGAATACACAAACCTTTTCCGAGAGTGCCGTGATGTCTTTTCCTGGTCCTATACCGAAATGCCCGGTCTTGACCCCGCCATTATAGAGCACCACATTGACACATGGCCTGATGTACCCCCCTTCCGTCAAAAATAGCGTCCCATTCATCCCTCAAAGCTCCCAGCTGTCAAAGCAGAGATTGAGAAACTACGCAAGGAAGGATTCATTTATTCTATTGCCTATACCACATGGGTTTCAAACCCCGTCCCCGTTAACAAAAAGCAAGGCACCATTAGAGTATGCACTGACTTCCATGATTTAAACTGTGCTTGTCCCAAGGAAAACTTCCCTACGCCATTTATTGACCAACTCATCGATGCGTGTGCGGGGCATGAAGTCCTCTCTTTCATGGACGGTTTTTCCAGATACAATCAGATTCAAATCCGTAAGGAAGACCAGTACAAAACTGCCTTTACCACCCCATGGGGCACCTTTTCCTATCGCGTCATGCCTTTCGGCCTCAAAAATGCTGGTGCCACCTTCCAGTGGGCCATGACCTATTTCTTTCATGACTTGGTCCATATCCTGCTAGTCTACCTTGACGACCTTACAGCTCGTTCCCGGAAACGGTCCGACCACCTTAACGACCTTCGGCAAGTTTTTCTGCGTTGTCGCAAATACCAAATCCGCTTGAATCCACACAAGTGTGTCTTTTGCGTTCTGGCAGGCCGATTGTTGGTTTTTATTGTTTCCCAGAAAGGAATTACTGTTGATCCCCTGAAATTCCAAGCCATCTTAGACCTTCCCCCTCCTCGCACGCTCCGACAGCTTGAAAGTCTGCAGGGGCGATCCAATTTCCTTCGATGCTTCATCCCTGATTACGCCACTACCGTTCACGGTTTCCTGTGCCTGCTTCGTACCCACGTACCCTTCATCTGGGATGAGCAAGGAGAAGCTGCATTCGAAGCCCTCAAGAAGGCTCTCACACAAGCCCCTTTGATCTCCCCTCCAGATTTCTCTCAGGACTTCATCCTCTACGTCTCGGCATCCGAGCATGTTGTGTCTGGAGTCTTGGTTCAAGAAGACGTCTCTCACCAAGAGCACGTCATTTACTACGTTAGCCAGACCTTGTCTGGTCTACCCCTACGTTACCCATATGAGGAGAGACTAGCCCTTGCTGTGGTCTTTTCCGTCCAAAAACTGCGACACTATATATTACTTAGTCATACCACAGTCGTTGCTGACTCCAACCCCATGGTCTATCTCCTAAGTCGGCAGCTACTGCAAGGCCGTGTTGCTAAATGGGTCATTATCCTCCAGGAATATGAACTCACTTTCCAAACACCTAAGAGCACTAAATCCCTTGCGCTTTCCCAGCTCATCACTGATCTACCTTCCCTTCTTCCGGCCCCACAAATCTCCGACGAGTTACCCGACAATCACTTGTTCACTATCTCGTCTGATGACCCATGGTACAGTGATATTTTGTTATACCTGCGCACGCAGAAGTTTAGACCCAAATTCACCCGTAATGGACGCCGTCGCATCCATCACCAGGCCTCTCGATATCTCCTCTTAGGCGATGTCCTTTACCAGCGGGGGGTTGATACCATTCTTCGTCATTGCCTTACACACGAGGAAGCTGAACACATCCTCAACGACTGTCATAGCGGCACCTGCGGCGGCCATTTATCTGGGATGGCCACCGCCCAAAAGGTCGTCCGTGCCGGGTATTTCTGGCCCACACTCTTCACCGACTGCATCACAGCGGTCAAACATTTCCACAATTGCCAACTTTTCATCCCCAAGGCCCGGACACCTCCTGCTCCGTTACACCCAGTCGTCACCATTGGTCCCTTTTGTAAGTGGGCCATCGACTTCATGGAATGTAGACCCCCGTCTGCCAACGGCCACAAGTACATCATTGTCGCCGTCGATTACTTCACCAAATGGGCCGAAGCCATGCCTACCTTCAATTGTACCGTGGACACAGCTGCCTGTTTCTTTTTTAACCATGTTATCACTCGATTCGGGGTTCCTAAACAGTTGGTCTCGGACCATGGTTCACACTTCGAAGATTCTGTTTGGCGCGAGTTATCCACCCTCCTAAAATTCGAACATCAGTTCTCCTCTTCTTACTACCCCCAAGGCAACGGCCAAGTAGAGGCCATTAACAAAATCTTAAAGACCATCCTCCAATGCACTGTTGACCGGCATAAGTCCAATTGGCACCATATGCTCTTCCCCGCCTTATGGGCTTACCGTACATCCACCAAGACCGCCACTGGTTTCACCCCGTTTCACTTAGTTCACGGCATAGTGTCTGTCCTCCCCATTGAGTGTTAGATACCTGCCTTGCAAATCGCCGTCGAGCTTCTCCCCGATACCTCCCCACTCGAGCAACGTCTGCTATCCCTCGAACAAGCTGATGAAGACCGTCGTGCCGCTCTCCAGACCATTGAAGCTGCCAAAAACCGCTCCAAAGCTGGTTACGAAAAACATGTACACCCTCGAACTTTCCACAAAGGGGACCTTGTCCTCGCCTATGACCAAGCCCATGACAAAACCAGCAAAGGGAAGTTCGAATCCATGTGGCAAGGCCCTTACATCATGCAGACTTGTCTCGGCAAGGGGGCATACATTTTAGCTTACTCCGAAGGTCACCCTTTGCGCAACCATCATAATGGGTTGTATCTAAAACGCTTTTATCCCTAAATCACTCGTGGCCTCATTGGTCCGCAGTGTACAATTTGCTCTCTTTTTTGTTTTTCACCTTCTTTACCACGATCTTACATTCCTCATTTTTTGCATGACCACAGATGGACCATTTTCCACCTCACTATACTGGCTTCGCCGATGGAGCAAGTCGCTGGTCTCCCAACCTGGCTTCTGCAGTGTGGGTCCTATATTCCCCTTCCCATGAAATGATTTACCTTGACGGAATCTGTATAGGCGCTGCTACCAATAACCAGGCGGAGTATGATGCTGTGACCGGTCTCCTGACTGCTGCCCTCCAGATGGGCATACGTCACCTCCATGTGTTCCTTGACTCCCAGCTGCTTGTCTCCCATCTCAACAACTACTACCAGATGCGTGATCCCTGCCTCTTTAGAAAATTCCTGCGCACAAAACAACAAAGCCGACAATTTTAATCCATAACATTCACCCATGTCCCAAGAGCTCAAAACAGTGTCCCAGATCAAATGGCCAACAACATCCTAGATTGGCACATCAATCACACCATGTAAAAACCTCCATCATGCATTGCGTCTCATAAAAATATATAAAAACCCAAAAATATTGCAAGGGGCATCCACGTGCCTATCCTCACATAAACATTTGCATCCATGTGCAATAAAAAATACAAACATCTTCACATAAAGGGGCATCCACGTGCCTCATCCTGCATACATAGTGTTGCATCCATATGCAATACATCACATAACATACACAAGGGGCATCCATGTGCCCAACATCCTATACTACTTGCATCCACGTGCAATGTAAAACATATCACAAATCATAAAGCGCATCCACGTGCGTACAACTAAAACAATATCACAAAAAGGTGCATCCACGTGCATATATATATATATCAAAAAATACATGTCACAGTGCTATAAATGTCCTGAGTACCCTTGTACTCAGATATACAAAAAATGGCTATACATACCTAACACCGCCTGCACATGACCATCATCCCGGATGTAATCCACTATCCCATCTGGGATCTGCCGCTCTCTCCATAGTACCAACGACATCCTATCAAACACGCAAGGCAAAATCATCAGACTCATGTCAAAGAAATAAACCTTGCCCCCCCCCCTAGGAAAGTCCTAATAGCTCGATCCAAACTGCGGCTTTAGGCGCCCTTTTCGCGGTTTCCGACCGCGGCTGTTTGACCCACAATCGCGGTCCACAACCGCGACTGTCAGTCCCGAACACACGGTCCCAAACCGCGTGTTCAGCCCCGGAACAGACGGTCCCAGACCGTGTGTTCCACATCGGACCCCGCGGTCTCCACGCGCGTTAGTCACTGTGGAACCCACGGTCCTCGACCGCGTCTCCCCCTACAAAACCCGCGGTCCACCGCACGTGAACTGTACAAGTCAACCCTGGGACCCACTACCCACCCCTCGAACCCAAAAAAATGCAAGTATGAGTTTGACGGAATACCTATATCTCCCGGATCTGAAATCGGCCAGTCGGATCGTCCAGAAATGACACCTCAGCTCTGGTCCACTCTGATCACTAGTCAAAGTCAAATAGTACAAATGACACTTGTCATGTTGGACCCACACACTATTTATAGTTAGTTGACTTTTTCTTGTTTTGGCCATTATGAACCCATATGGAGTCCGTTTTTCGAACCATTTCCACCAATGGAATCAACACAACGAGACCATCCTTATGGTCACCTCGTTGCATTATTTTTTCCCTTTCATTTTTTACACATTTTTCAGACGCCATTAGTCACCTCGATTTGCGTGCCACATCGGTCGTTCTCTGTTTTTCGCATATTTTATATCATCGGATTGATTTTTCCGAGCCGGTGATGATGCTTGAGATCATTTCTCACTCTCACCCCCAGATTTTTTGGGTCTTTTTTCCAAAATGCCCCCACCTCGATTTGCGTGCCACATCAGCCGTTCTCCATTTTAGACAATCTTTATATCGACGGATTCATTTTTTCGAGCCCATGATGGTGCTTGAGATCATTTCTCACTCTCACTTGGTACAAATTCAACATTGTGTCCCTACACCTTGTTACCTCGGTTTGCGCACCACATCGACCGCCATCGAATTGTTCCACATGCTTACATAAACCATTCACTCCTGTCATACTGCAAATGTTTCGTTATTTTGCCACCATTTCATTAACCCCGCAAGGAGGCCCACCAGTGTTCCCCCCTACCCTTGTTCTTGGTCATCATTACTGTTCCTTGATTGAACACTTCCTCCTTGCCTGGCCATTTCTTTTGTTCGGTATGATTTTATCCCTTTTTCCGGTCGGACAAGTCCTTTACGAAAAAGGCACTTAGGGAGTTTTCGTTAAGCTCTTTTCTGACTCCTAACACAATGAAAAGATCACCGAGCAATCTTGCTTCCTTTCATGCTCATTAAAGTACCTGAAAGGGCGTTTATCTGGTATAAGTTTAACCCTTTTCCGGACCTGGTAGACTAATTACAAAAAAGGAATACTCTAGTCACACCGGCTAGAAGAGTTCTTCATTGCATCCTTTTATGCTTCTTTGGGCCTTGGAGACTAACACACGAAAAAGCAACCCCCTGGAGTCTTCTTATTTCTTTCAGACTCTCTAAAATTGAAAGCAACCATGAGCATGCATTGTCCTGGGCTCGTACAAATCCACACGCCAGTACCATTCCATTATTTCAGAGTCTTCTTATCGCTTTCAGACTCCTTAAAATTGAAAGCAATCACGAGCATGAACTGTCCTGGGCTCGTCTAAATCCACACGACAGTACCATTTTACACACACTTCTTCTAGTTCCTTAACCCATGAAGAAGTCATCCCGTGCCTCCTGGCACTCTGATCGATCATCTCGGCAACACCCCCAATCAGGTCGCCTTTGTTCAGAGTATTCTGCAGTCTCCTGCCATTTTACACCAGCTTGAGTCTCCCTCATCCCAGTCTCTATCCTTGATCCATTACAGCTATGATCCCTTTCCCTTCAGTCAGTTTCATATGCTGCCCGATCATCCCCATTATCATACTCTAAACAAAGGAAGTTTGAGTCCACCCACTCTACTTGCCCAGTTATTCCCCCCAGTTTGTCAGTCCTTCCATCAGTACTATCACATTTCGGTTCTTCTCCTCGCGCTCCTGTCAAGGAAACATCATTGCCTTGATAGTTGCAGGTCTCCCTCTGTCGACGACAGCCCCTCTATTCCAAAGGATAGACCCAGAGGCCCCTGCGCCTTTGACCCATCACCATCTGTGGTGAGTGCCTACAGATCATTTTGGGAGGAGTCATCATTGCCTCTCCGAATGGTTGTTTCTCACATGCTCGACTTCAGCACCTTGATCGCATCGCTGAGAATCGCGCAGGATTTACATACCTACCATTATTTGTCGAAGACCCCGGATTTCCCCAGACTCTAGCACATTGGTGAGTCACTTCGGAACACCCAGTTGTATGTTCCCGTGGATGTCTGGGCTGCGTTGGTGATTGTATTTGGAAGCCATCCAGTTATATGATTCCTCGAGTACAAGGTTCAGTCCCAGATCAGTTCCAGTTTAGTGTACCATGGCGAGTGTACCCCTTGTCACTCTGATCCAGCAGCTCATCAGTAACTTTGGTACCACATTCAGTAGCACTGTTGATTGTTCCAATGTATCAGTTCTTCAGCTCAGACATGGTCAGCCCAACAGTATGTCCCATATTTGTGTCCCCTCTGGACTCTTATGATGTACACAGTGGTTCTATATGTATCTTACAGGTCCCTCTTTTCGGGCCTCACAGTTCTTTTTATGTATCTTGATACGAGCATGGGTATGCCCGCCTCGTCCATATATTGAGATTCTTCCTCATTCAGTATTTGAGGTCATGTATATGTCAGGTCCCCATTGTTTGGACCCCATTGTTATTATTATGTTATATCCTGATATGAGCATGGGAATGCCCGCCTCGTCCATATGATCAGATGATTCCTCACCCATTATTGAGGATATGTACTTTTAGTTCTTGCAGTTTGTTCGGGATCGTTGTTCTTTGCTTCAGTTTGTTTCTTCTCTTCTCCATACCCCAGGAACACCATATATGACTTATGATGTCCATCGTCCATACGATGAGCTCCTACCCTCACACATTAGGGGGCAATCTGTTAACACCCAAAAAGTGTTCACTACCTCATCTACCTCATTACATGGCTCATTTGTCCATTTTCCTACCATATTTCCCTTAAAAACCCTAAAAATCCCACTAAAAAGCCTCCAAAAGGCCACAAAACCATCAAAAAAGCCTAAAAAAGGCTAAAAACCCCTTTTTCCTCCAAAAATATCCAAAATTTCTCTAAAATAGCAAAATCCCTTTAAAAAGGGAAAAAAAATATAAAATAATGAGGAAATGGAGGAAAAAACCCTATACAGCTGCCCTAAACCATATGGTTCCCAAAACCATGGGCCAGCACTCCACCACCAAAAAACTATAAAAAGGTGATGGATATCCCTCATTTCATATCCACAATCAAGTATACCCTTACTTTGCCAAAATCTCTCTTGAAACCCTAGCTCACCCTTGAGCTACTTTCACCTTGAGAGCCCCTTTTGGCCCATTCCCACCATTGGAGAAAGAGAAGGAGCAAGTTGGAGCTTGGAGCAACCCTCTTGGACATTGCAAGAGCTTCACCAACCTTCACATTGGAGGTAAAATTAATACAAAAACCATTATTTTCATTTTGTTGTTTATGTTTCATGCACATGTTTTAGAGTAGTTTACATTTCTGTTTTAGCATAATAATTTCCATTTACTGAACTGCTACTAAGGAGTCCATTCTCCTTAGTAGGTGCTCATTTGCACAAGCTATGGGTAAAACCCTAGCTACACCGCCCTCCTACTGCTGACCCAATAGGCATCTCAGGGCTTTCAGTCAGTCTTGGCGCTCGCCCTCCTACTGCTGACCCAATAGGCATCTCAGGGTTTTTAGTCAGTCTTGGTGCCCGCCCTCCTACTGCTGACCCAATAGGGATCTTAGGGTTTTTAGTCAGTCTTAGCGCCCGCCCTCCTACTGCTGACCCAATAGAGATTTTATGCCTTCACCAATGTCACCACACCTTCTTGCACCATAACCCTTCACACACACATCAACTCTTTATTCATACAAGGACTCCACTCCTTCTCTTGTGCAAATCGGTGATTCCTTTTAGGAACTTTATAGGTGACTTTCTTGACTGCAGGTTAGCATGGTCCCACTCACATAAGGATGATACCCCTTTTCACTAAACATCTCCCTGGGTTTGTCCATCCCTCCAAGTGTTATTTAGTGTGAGCATAGAAAGGTTACCAATTCCTATACAGTCCTTCTGCATAACCTTCTTCACTTTGCCTCTTAAGGTGCAGTACCAATTGGCATCTGTGTAGGCTGACAACACAAGAAAGATAAGCAGGCTTATCAGTATTGCTTCTCAAAATTGTAACCTCATTCCATAACATTCACTATCAAGTATTGAAACACCAGGAATGCGTCCATTCCCTTAGGGTGTAGTCAATATTGATAACCCTATCATGACCTGGCACCAGAAAAGGTGTGCACCCCCTTTATCTAATGTGAGCCATGTAGACCCTAATCATACTCAAGCAGTCTGAAATGATATAAATAAAGTAGATAATGCTTTGCATATTAACCCTAATAATTTAGACATTCATGTTCTTATCTAGGGTCACAAAATACTCATTCATTTTGTAGATGTATCTTTTCTTCATTTGTGAAGAATTGGGGCTCCCTTCTCTGAGTCAATAGTTCTTTGGTTTTCCACCCCAATATTTCTACATTCCATAAACCACACATGCCTTCTTGGCGTAGCTTTACCATCTCACTCTCATGGTTTTCAATCATACGGCTCAACTGAGATGTCATTCTTAAAATATGAAATGGTGTTTCACCTGAAACCCATTTCCAAAGCATGGGTTCCTTCCCATGGAGTTTGGCTTCTGCAATTCATCACACATGGTCTTCCTACAATGTGTCTTCCTGGCACATTTATCAAATAGCCAAACAATCAATAACATTTAACAATAATCATTCAATGGCATTAATAATTAAATTCAAGTATGAATTTTCAATTCTGTTCTTTACAAAAATTGTTTTGCTTAGCCATGAGTCTGTTCTCATATCGTTTGGCTCTTTCTCATGGTAGATTCCAATCTTCATCATGGACTTACCCACATTTGCCATGCCCAAAACAATCTACCTGAAATATGAAAATTCAATCAGCCAAACATGTTGTGAGTATATATGCATATAATCCTTTCATTGCTACAACAGTCACTGAAGTGATCTCAGAATTATAACCCTTAATAATTCAAACACCTTCAGCTGTCAACATTTGAAATGCAATGAAATATATGTATATATCTATATATGCATCGTTATCATAAATAAAATTGCAAGACATGGGTACACTATCCGTGCAATTTAAATAAATTGTAAGTACTCATTAATTCACATTCCATGCAATCTCTGTCCTTCCACAGAGCACTCTGGTAGCCCATCAACATGTCTACCTTCTTCGTGCAATCCTTTTCCTGCATTCATAGCAGCTCATGAAATGGTCTCGGGGTTATCAATAGTTCACCATTTCATCTATTATCTAATTGCAATGAAACATACACCCCAACCATGCATTCACACAATGCATCTCAACATGTGCACTCACACATACACATGCACATTCACAACATTTACATAATCCTTTAATGTGCATCCATTCAATGCAAAACCACAAGATTGTATAGAATTTCTAATGCACATCCTTTCAATGCAACCTCGCATTAATCCATGAAGACTATGCATTCCAACATATTATGGCCTATTCATGACTATCTCATATGGCATACACTCACAACAAGACCATAAGTCATCACTTGTTTTGGTTGTTAAACTCAAAACCCATCCTACCCAAATGGCATTATATAATTTCATATGAATGCATCAAGGTTTCTAAGAAACTCTAGGGTGTAAGGCTCACTGCCTTCACTTACCTACACCTTACCATACTTGGTAGATTGACATTCACATTCAAGCACTCAATACCACATGTAGACAAAATCAACATAGTTTAAACATAGTTGAAAGGATCTTACCAAATCCTCTTTCAACATCCATGCACTTAAGCACAAATATCTATTACCTTCATGGCTGTCATTAACATCGTTTGATGTTACCTGATCAGTTGGCCTCTTACCAAGGCTTTACAGTCATTTTTCCAACCTCATGATCATATATTTGTTGCACCATCCTTTCTTCATAAGGTTGTTGGTCATATGCAACAATCATCATCCGCATCTTTAGCCATGATTCAGTTTTCTTTGGTCCTACAACCAATGCGAACACATCTATTTATTAGCAACCACAATAATTATCTTAAGTGGTTCATTGCATATGTAAAACCTCACTATTTTATCAATATGCAATATCATATACATGCACAAGCATGCTCACATGCACTGTGCAATGTTTATTCATATGCCATCTAGTGCATATTTATCTCATTTATCCAATCTCTTGCATTTTCAATCATGCTTCTATGATCTGATCAAAACATTAATTGTTGTCAACCATAGGTAATACCTTTAATGGAATACTGCATGTGTAACTTCACTACCTTTTTACCCATATGCAACATCATGCTCATCCATAAACACCTTCGTATGCACTATGCAATATCTATTAATATGCCAACTAGTGCACGTTTACTTCATCTATATGGTCCTTTGCATTTTCAACATTCCTATGCCACAAATTTTATGCATATAAAACTTGTAAAATACAAAAACAATAGTAAGAGAGGAGTTAAGGAATTCCCCCTTTCCAATTTCCTCATAATAGCATGGAATTTCATCTTCCACATCATAGCTGATCCAGTTTCATGGGATCTCTACCATGCACACAAGGTATCATTAGTTGTCATTTCTCACAAAGTAGCGATTTAATAGAAATGTAAAACATTCTTAGTTGCTACTTTGCAAGTATGCAATTCCTATGCTATAACAGAAATAGTTAAGGTGAGAAGCTTCCCTCATATCAACATTGCCTCGCTGCTCCCATTGCTCTTCCGCAATGCATATCACAGCCAATTACCTTTAATAAGGCATCCAAAAACCTTCCATGCAATTCCTGCTTCTCATCCCAAGAATGCATTTCACACTTTCAACGACTGTCTCCGGGGGACAACGGGGGTCAAGGGGGCAAACGAGGGAAGTGCCCTCGTTTTTATTTTTATTTTTATAAATCCTTTGATTTCGCACAATCTAGCGCATAAGTTCCATGTCATTTTTCTCTTTCGGGCACCTAAAAATTTCACTGAAAAACTACTGAAATTCTCTGTTTCGGCGGAATTCGTCATTCTCTTTTGACTCGTTGCAGACGGACTCGCTAAGCTTCGCTGCCGTTGTGAATGAACTCACCAAGCTTCACCGCCGTTGCGGACGAACTCGCTGAGCTTTGCCGCCATTGTGGACGAACTCGCCAAGTTCTTCCGGTCGACGAACTCATCTTTTCCTTCCGACATTGTGGCGCAAACTCGCCAGTTTCATCCGACATTGCGGCGGAAACTCACCAACATTTTCCGCCGTTGCGGCACAAACTTGCCAGCTTTTTTCGCCGTTGCAGATAAACTTGCCAAGTTCTTCCGCCAAAAGACACTTAGAAAAATTTTCTGACCAACTCGCTGAGTCCTTCCGTCGTTGCGGACCAACTCGCTGAGTTCGTCCTCCGTTATGGATAAAATTGCTGAGTTCTTTCGGTCGAAAACTAAGCTTTTCCTTCTGTCACTGTGGCGGAAACTCGCCAATTCCTTCTGACGCTGCGGCGAAAACTCACCAACTTTTTTTGCCGTTGTGGACGAACTTGCTGAGTTTCACTGCCATTGCGGACGAACTCACTGGGTTCTTCCGGTTTGGTGAAATTAAAAGATTTCTGGTCAACCATTTCGGCAAAAACTCATAAGTTCTTCAAAAACACTTAGAATTTTTTTTGAAAATTTGAAAGTTTGAAATTTTTTCTTAATGGTCTATAATGAGCAAGAAGCATACTTACCCCTGCAAGCTGTGATAGGTAGCCCATGAAGGCCCAAATGTTTCAACCTTCACTCTGATACCAAATGTAACGTCCCCACCCTTGGAACCAATGTAGAGAAGGGAACCTGATGCCATTCTATGGGGCTTTTCATAAACTCAGACATATTAATTAGATTCACAACCATAAAATTGATGTGTGAAGATGGAAAACAAGCAAACATGCACAGTGGAAATAAACTCATCCACACACATTTTTCATATGCATTCAATCACATCGATAACAGTCATTAATTTAAACACTGTAGAGGAAAAACACATAGGCAGAAAAACACTTATCTTTGTTGTGCAATTGTCCCAAACAACTAGCTATGTCTGCAACGTTCCTCCCAACCGTAGGTCTCTACCCAGCTTGTATTATTTCAGCACTCAGAGACCACCCCCGAGCTGGGCATGATATCTACAAGAAACTTGGGACTCTCAAACCCTGCATGGCCAAAGCAATGGATACCCATCTCAACCCCAACATTCTTTTACACATAGTAGCTCAAAACTGGCATGGATACACAATTCAACTATGGATTCACAGAACAGGGTCTATGGGTTTTCCCCAAAACGTGGGCACACAAAAAACGGATTGTGGGAAGAGGGAATCAGCTCCAGGGAAGAAAACTGATTTCTCCCACAGATGTATGAGCTTTCAGTGGGCCAAAACGGTCTCAATTAAACCCCAAATCGTTTCCCCTCTCTTCCCCACTGTTAGCCACAACGAAAATGCCCTTCCCAGCTAGGAAAATGAAGGTAAACACATGAAATTCATGGAGGGAAATGCCCAGGAAGCTCTAAACTTGTGGGAGAGCAAAGCTGGTTGATGGGTAATGGCTTAGGGAGCAATTCATGGATCTTTTCTTTCCCAAGAAGCCAAACACATTTTTCGATGTAGGGTGGCTTGCCCATACTAGAATTTGGACAGCCATACCTCCCATTCCCCAAGGCATTAACTACCTCAACCAACTCTTGGGAGAAATCAATGATTGGGTACAAAAGTCAACATGGATAGTTGAGGGTTCATGGGTTCTCTCATTGACACTTGGCTTGACTCAATTGGATCAAGGGTTTGAATATCCTCCTCCCAATTCCTTGTAATATCATGCCCCCATCTCTTGCTGCATTGCATAGCTAGTTGTGGGCATTTATATTAAGATGCATAGTTACGATTCCCATGGTTCACTAGCACATGGGTAGCATAATTTCAAATACTTGCCTCTTCTAGATCGAGCATTCAATAGCGGGGCCTTGGCCTTGAGCTCCATGCTAGGAATCATACATAATATGCATACATTATTTACATTATAGCCCAAAATATTACAAGGGTCAAAATGGGGGACATTACAACTAACCACGATGGCCACGTTGCTAACAGAACCCATCTTTTTGTTTCTGCCTTTAATGACCAAAAATATTCCAACCGACAATCTTGTGGGTTAAATGAAGGTCTGAACGGAGGGCTAGATGCGGTTGAACATTTGCAACGTGAACACGCGTCTGAATGGAGCTCCGTTTGAAACCCATTGCCTGCAGAACAAAATCTAGTTTCCAAGCAAGTCGAGAAATGTCAAATAAACATCAATAAATCACAATATGAGGATTTGTACCCAAGATTCATGTGATGTGTGAATATATGCATACTTGATCTGATAGATGGTCTGAATGGCAGAAAGAATGACTTATCATATAAAAATCGGTGAAAATGACGCCAATCAGAATGTGTTTGATGATAAAAAATGGTGACAAAATGGACACCAAAATTCCCCCAAATCGAAGATATGCCAGGTCCCTGTGAGCAAAAAGAAGAGAAATTCAGGAAGAAGGCTGAGTCGCGGTAGCAACTGCCTTCAACTTGGAAGAGGAAGTGGATTTAGCTCTAAGCTTATGGAACTGGTCCTTCAAATTATCATGCTTCAACCAGAGAGAAAGGTTGGAGGCTGTCTTGGCTTAATTTAAATATTCCACATACTTCACCTGAAAATGCAAGTCCTTGTTCTCTTGACAAAGCCCAGAGATGATCTCGACATACTTCTCGTTCTGGCTTCTCAGCTCTGCTATGTCTTTGGTTAATATGTCCACTATCTGAAGGAGTGAAGTAGATGCTTGTACAAGAGACACAGGGTCCTTTTGAGGGATTCATCCCCTTAGAGATGGTTCGGGATCAACAGATGTAATGTGTACCTCAGGGGCCTTATCTTCAATATGTGTAGAGGCAATTTCCAAGATAGGGTCTTCAAGTAAACTAGCTGATAAATTGGCCAATGCGAGGAAAGGTGATTCAAAGACAGGGTCATTTGCTTGTTCGTCAGTGTTGTCCGAATGCATTGGATGAATGATGGACTGATCGACCAACTGGATGATGGTCTGATCGACAGACTGGTCATGATTGGCCTTTCTTGACTTTGTGGGTATTGGTGAGAAAAATGGGGGTTCCATGGTTGTATCCTCATGGACATGCTTAGGATAGGATGAATGAACAGGGTGTATTTCTCCCGAGGCACCCTCACTAAATCTTACGGACTTGGTGACCTTTTCTTCTTGGGTAGAGGTTTGGGCCATCTTGTTTACACGGGTTTGGAAACGATGACGTTTATGAGAGGAAGGGTATTTGACCGTAGGCTTCTCAACTAGATGAGGGTTCAGGATTTCAAAGACAAAGTGTTCCCAGCTTTTCCCTTTTTCTTCCAACTGGTGAGTGATCAAGATTTTAATCAAACAGTGGTGGTATAAGATTCTAGAGGGGTTAGTGGTATTCTTCCTAACCTGACTCGACATTTTCTCTTAAATTTTTAGGAAATAGAAGGGGAAATTAAGAGTCCGACCATTAACAAAATTTGCCATTAATCTAAAGTGGCAAGCTTTGAAAACAGTGAACTTACCCTCACAAGTGATCAAATGGATAATGACAGTCAATGGCTCGAGGTATTCAGGCTTAACCCATTCTCTATGGAACCCTTTGGTGCCAGCAACATGTTGATATTCGGCCTTAAGAGCAAATTCGTGCTCCGTCCGTGGGAGAAAGAGATGTTTATGCCAACGGGTTCCTTCCCTTGGCAGTTTCGTGGCCAATGTAATGGATTCTTCCGTCACCGGAAAAGTGAGATGGACAACCATGGATGTCTTACCATCGAAGCCCTTAGCAAACAATAGTGAAACCTTGGTATCATGGCCGTCAAGAAGGTGAATAAATGGACCCCATCCATCTCACAAAAATACTTCACGACATGCCTTAAATTGAGGAATGCGGAGGAGTTCTTGGTAACTGCCAGGATCGTAATAGATTGGCATATTGAATAGAGGTTGAGGAATGCATATGGGTAGAGAGGATGTTTGAAATTGCAGGGGATGGAGCTTAATAGGTTCAGGATGGATGGAAAATGAGCAAGATGAAGCATAATTTACACAGGTGTCAGTTTAAACTAAGATCCGTTTGAGTGGCTGAATGACCGTGGGGGAATATTTGGCAATTCGAATGATACACTATCATTCAGTTACCTTGATTCGTGTGCTGTCATGGAACTGTGTGAGTTAGTAAATTCGCATAGCTATGATATGTTCAACCATGTCCAAAGTGAAACTTTGGATGGGTTGAATGTAATCCTCATTATGAAATTATAGACATAAATTACACATAAAAATCATGATGACTTACTAAATGAAATGATAGATCGCACGATAAAACTTAATGGAAGATTAAAATTGTATGAGAGCCATATGATGGTTAATGGATTCATTTGATGAGACGAAATGAGTATGCAAATATGGCATTTAATTTGATCCTTGACATGATTAGTTGATTAGATATATCAGTAAAAATATTTTTTTAAATATTTTAGCACACTTATTAATATCATTACAAGCTAAGGTTTCATTCAGCACTTCATTTAGATCGTATTCCCATTTTCCTCATTCGTCACCTCATTCGGATCGTCATTCGACCCTTCATTCAACCCTTCATATAGACCTTTGTACAAAAATGTTCTTTGATGGATCTGACTGCTGCTGATTATGCAGAGAATTTTTCTGGGACTTGTCAACACACAAGAGATGTTGTAAACCTGCTTTTTGGAACTTTAGTTGCGTTCTTCTTTATTTGTCATTGATCAGAACAATATTCCTTCTGTTTTTGCATTATCTTGAAAACACCTATCATTTTGTTAGAGATAAATGAAATTTTTTCATAAATATTCAGAAAGTAAAAACAGTTCTGATCCTCCCCCAAACCAAAAATATGGCATGTCCTCAAGCTATCAAAGAAAAATTGATTAATATTCAAATTTTCAATTAATGATTTAGGCAATAGCTTCTAAAATGCTGTGATAATTTTCGTAAGAAAATGAAATATGAAATATTAAATGTAGATGATTCAAGTATGTACATTCATGAAAAATAATACAATAGTGCTCAAGAAGACCACATGAAGAATGATAGTGCAATGGATGCGAAAAATGCCATAGGAAAACTAGCCATCCATGACTCATTTGAAAGATCTCTTGTCATCCAAAGAATATAGATAAAGTTCACTCTAGAGTTTGTGATATTTCTATAGTTATTGGTCCCATTTTTAGGATAGTCATACCTTAGGTATTGTTTGAATTAGATGACAGGGTCCAAGTCCATCTTATAGCCATTCTCTAATGACAATATAAATAATTGGCCTCAACATGTATTTGTATACTCAGGTTTTTATGAGCCATGTGAATAACAATGCGTTAACCAAACCTCTTTTACCTGATATTGCCCCGTTGCCAGTAGGCCTGTTCAGTACCCCAGCGGTTTTATCTTGGTACCATGCAAGCATGGCCCCGCTGCTAGTGATCCTATTCAGTACCCCGATGGGTTTACTTGCATTTACCGAGATTCCTTGTTTAAGATTTTACTTAGCATGGACCCTCTGCCAGTGAGCCTGTTTAGTACCCCGACGGGTTTGCTTCGTATAATGATTTTTAGTAAGGAAGCCGGTTGGCACTAGAGTGTGCTAAGCCTGCTAAACACATAATTCAAAAAAATTTAGAACGAACCTTATGAGTAACTTTATTTATAATGGCCTAGATTATAGATCATGTCAAAAGATAATAACCTAAAGCTGTTCTTTGACCTCTCAGTCTATCTTCTTCATAAAAGATCAGTAATGTTCCCCACAAAATAGAAAATATCACTCACTTTTGGGATACCTTTTAAAGGTGCTTTAAGATACAAGTTTTGATAATGAGTCTAGGATGAACTAGTAGTCCATAGATGTAAGATAAAAGTTTTGAAAATTATGATGATTAAAGTAGGTATTTAAGCAACTGTTCTAATGCTAAATCAGAAATGTACATGTCTGAATCAAATACCATATGCAGAATCATAAAAGAAAAGTGGTTTTAAATGATGTAAAGAACATTTTAACCTTTCACTATAAATTTTCAATTTTCAACAATAATTGAAAGAGGAGTTAGGATGTATTATGAAGTTTTTAGAGCACTTCCCTTTTCAGATAATATTGCATGAGCTGATTATAAAGATAAGGTTCTTGTAATCAAACTGCAAAACCACTTACTAGATGATTCAAATTTATTCAAAACAAAAAACATATGTACAAAGAAAATGTCATACAAAATTAGAAAAAGGAAAAGAGTCTTCCTGTTTTAACTGACAAAATTCCATAAACTGATCATAACAATGAGAATGTAATCAGTCATTAGAAATGAATCTTTATTATTGAAAAACAAAAATATATTTACATATATACAAATGAAGATAGCCCAAAATAATTCAAGAACCAGGAGAAGGAGGAATGACTTCCTCTTCTACCAGCTCCATCTCCTTCTGTTGTAAGGCATTCTGCACAAAATATTGTTTAGATATTGGTTGATGATAAAGTTTAAGTCTATGTCCATTTACAACAAAGGAAATTTGAGAATCTTCAATTGTCTTAGTTTTAACAAATCCATTATCAAAAGCTGTAATAATTTCATATGGACCCATCCAACGAGTAGTTAATTTACCTTTAAATTTTTTGTTCCTTGAATAAAAAAGTAATGCCCAGTCTCCAGTTTTGAATTGTTTTTGTTTAATGTATCTATCATGCCACTTTTTGCGTTGGTTTTGTATTAAAATTATGCGTTGAATAGCATCTTGCCTAATATCGTCTAATCCATTTATCTGCAAGATTTGTTGTCTCTGTGCTTCTTCTAGATTCATCCCTAATTGTGCATCCATACGAAATGTTTTGACTTGAAATTCAATAGGTAGAAGAACTTGTTTACCATAAACAAGTTCATAAGGTGTGTGTCCAGTGGTATTCCTCCAAGTTATTCTATAAGCCCACAAGGCTTCTGGAAACCTATCTGCCCAGTCCTTGTGGTGTAATTGGATAGTCTTAGTCAGGATGGATTCTAATACTTTGTTGGTGGGCTCTACCTGACCATTGGCTTTCGGGTGATATGGTGAAGATTTACAATGTCTAATACCATATTTGTCAGTAAGCTCTTTCATCAACTTGGAGGTAAACTGAGATCCTTGATCAGTTACAATTTCCCTAGGTACACCGAATCGGGTAAATATTTCTTCATATATAAACTCTACCAAAGATTTCTCTGTGGATTGGAATAAGGTTTTAGCTTCTACCCACTTGGTTACATAATCTGTACAGACTAGAATGTACTTCTTCTTGCGAGACATATAAGGGGAAATTGAACCAACAAAATCTATAACCCATTTCTCAAAAGGCTCAATCATAACTTGGGGTTGTAAAGGCATCTCATTGGATGGCGTAGGTCTACCCATTCTTTGGAAACTTTCACACCCCTTGACATACTTGGCAACATCTTTAACATGCTTTCCCAATAACACCCAGAGTGCAACACTTTGTATGCTGTTCTTTTGTTAGAAAAATGCCTGCCATAAGGTCCACCATGACATGCATGAAGGATCTCTACCTTCTCTACCATCTCATCCTCTCATACACATCGTCTAATGATGAGACCAGGACCAGTACGGAAAATCGCATTGTCCACCCAACATTAATTAGAACTTTGAACTATGATCCTACATTTCTCAAGTGGAGAGAGATGGTTTGGTAGCTTTCTAGTTGATAAATAATTGGCTATGTCTACAAACCATGGGGTTCAAACAGACACAACGAACAAATGTTCATTTGGGAAGCTATCATCGACAGGACTAGCATTATTGTCAGTTTGAATTCGAGAGATAAAATATGCTACCTCATTCTCTTAACCAAGATGATCAACAATGGTGATTTTAAATTCTTGTAACAAAAGAAGCCACCGAGTCACTCTGCCATTGGTGATAGGTTTATTCATTAAAAATCTAATGGTAGAGTGGTCAGTGTGTATAAAAATTTCATATCCTGTGATATAATGATGAAACTTGTTGATGGCATAGACTACTGCTAGAAATGCGTTTTCAATAACAATGTATTTCGATTCTGCAGGAGTCAAATTTTTACTAGCAAAATAGATGGCATGTGATGTTTGTCCCTTTTTTTGACCTAAGATTGCCCCTATAGCTATGCCGGAAGCATCAATGGATATATGGAAGGGAAGGGACCAATTGGGGCCCTTGAGTATTGGTGCTACTGATAGCTTTTCCTTCAAAGTTTCAAAGGCATGTTGACATGGTTCAGTCCATTGGAATTCTGTGTCTTTCATGAGTAGCTTGAACATGGGTGCGGCTATATTAGTGAAGTTTTCAATAAAACATATATAATAGTTTGCGTGGCCAAGAAAACTTATTACTTCCTTCAGATTTTTTGGAGGACGAATATTAACAATTATTTCTATCTTGGCAGGATCCACCTTGATACCTAGAAGAGAGACATGATGTCCCAGAACTATGCCCTCGGTTAGTAGCATCTTAAATTTTTCATGACTAAGGGATAAGTTCGTTTCTTGGTACTGAATAAGAACTGTTTCGAGGTTATCAAGGGCCTCTTGGAAGGTCTTACCATAAACTGTAAAGTCATCCATATAAAATTCCACACAATCATGTATAAGATAAGCAAAGATTCCTAATACTGCATGCTGGAAAGTAGCAGGTGCATTACATAGGCCAAATGGAAACACTCGATAGGCATATGTCCCCCAAGAAAAGGTGAAGGTTGTATTATATTGATCCTCAGGTGCTATTAATATTTGATTGTATCCACTATATGTTAGTATATCTCATCATTCAGTATGTACTTTGCATGCACTTTACATGCTGCCCAATCACCAGTTTGATGCCTCCAGCACCTAGTCCCTAGTCTGCCAGCACCCGAGAGCCTATTTCAATTCAGTTTTAGCCCTCTTAGTAAGGGGGGTTCCCACTTCTCCCCCACCACTTGAGAAGGGCACCTTTTCTCACCTACCAGTCCAATTCACTTCAGTTAGCTAGTTGTCTTTCCTTGATTTGAGGCTAGACTGACTCCTCACTGTTGTTATCACTCCGATTGACCTCCGATGAGACTTGAATTCCTATTATGAGTGAATTTAACTCCTCATGTGCCCTCCACTGAGCCTCCATCCCTACATTAGTGCCATTACCATCAGTTACACTTATTACACTCAGTTAGACTCAGTTTGACACCTGTCTGACAGTGACTTGTGCATTGATGACCACAACTGATTGATGATGAGGACTCCTAGTTGGAGCCAAGATACACCATGCAGTATATTCGAATGACCTCCTTGGGTAATTCCAATTGCTCACTCATTGTGATAGTATTGTATTGTAATTCTACCATTCTGGATTATAGAGCATTGATGCATCTCTCTTGCACAGTTTTTTACTCTAAATTGTTTTACATCTTTGTTATTGATATTCTTGTTCAATAGATCTACTATGACAAATTTTACATGGTATCAGAGCCATTGTAGGGACAATATCTCTCTCCTACAGGTGTTCTACATGAAGAATTGAGTGAATTTGCTCAAAATTACTGAAGTTTTGGCATGCAAAATCTCATGTGCATTCACTCATGCGCATGCAAGGCTGAAAAATACTCTCCAATCCACTCCAGAAGCTTGATTTTTCCACATAATTCCTGGATTTGATACATTGGATCAATCAAGCTTGCTTGATCTCCAATCCTAGGTGTGATGCAACTCTAAAAGGGTGGATTGTTTGACCTTATTGTTCTTGTTTTGATTGTGATTTGCAGGTTTATCATCTCCATCAAAGTGCATTCGTTATCATTAATATGGATTCTTCTTCTTCTAAGCTACTCACTCCTTTCAATTATTTTGAATGGAAGAATGACATGGATATTGTGTTGCGCTCAAGAGGGTACTACAGAGTCACCATGGGCCTCGAAGTTGATCCCAATACACTCATTGAAAAATCAAAGCACGTCAACAAGTTGGATGAAGCATATGGTCTTCTTTGCCTCAATATTTCCAAGGATCTTCACTTTCACCTCAGTGGATTGACTACTCCAATGGCAGTATGGGATCAACTCGAGAATCTTTTTGGAAAGCAAGATGACATGCAGTCTTTTCAATTGGAAAACGAATTGATTGCCTTGAATCCAAATAATTTTGAAACCATCATTGACTTTTCCACAAGATTCAAGCATTTGTCTTTGCAATTGAAGAAAAATGGAGTTATCAAAGAGGATAAGCAATTGATCCTCTCCATTCTTTCAAAATTGGTAAATATTTCTCGGTATTTGTCTCTACTTTCAATTCCGGTCGGCTATCTACCCCGAATTGGAAGATGCCTACCTTGAATGCCTTCATTGAGTCCGTTACCAAAGAGCATGATAAGCTAATTCAAATGGGGTCCATAAGCTCCAAAGATTTAGTCCTCTTTGTTCAAGGATCCAAGAATTCAAATGGAAAAGGAAAGCAAAAGAAAGAGAAGCCCAAATTCGAACCTACCAAGCAAAGAGAGAAAGGAAAACCATCGTATGCACCATTCGGTTCAAAGAACAAGCAAACGGGTAAAGAGGGTAAAGAAAAATCTAAATGTACTTATTACAACCATGGCTTTCATCCTGAAAGTTCATGCATGAATAAGACAATAGATCAAATGGCCCTACTTTTGGAAAAGAATAACATAACTCTTCCCGGCGGTGCATGGAAGAGGGATAGAAATGATGATCATGAAGGAGGTCAAGCACTCATGGAAACTGTTTCGAAACCCACCACTCTACTGATAGATTCCGGTGCCTCGAATCATATGACTGAAAATATTGACTCCTTATCTTCATTTGATCCAAGCATCTCCATCCCCATCCATTTGGGCGATGACTCAAAAATTTCTTCAAAGGGTAAAGGTACCATCCATTTAGAGCATGGAAGTTTTCAGAACGTTCTTTATGTGCCTTACTTGGCTTCAAATCTACCTTCTATGTATCAAATGACACACACCAGTGAACTGAAAAAAGTGACATTCAACCCTAACAAAGTTCAAATTTCTGATATTGAAAGTGGAAGACTTATTGTAGTCGGAAAGGCAAATCAAACTGCAAAATACTATGAGTTTTCACACTTTGTACCGCTTGAAAAGCCCACTGGTCTTCTCACTCATGGCAATGAGGTTAGTAGGATTTGGCATGAAAGGTTTGGACAGCTTAATTATAATTATTTTCTGCTGTTACAAAAAAAAATCCATGGGTTATGGTCTTCCGCACCTCCATTCCTCGAAGTTAATTTGCACAGGTTACATCATTGGGAAGCACCTCGAGCACAAGTTCGACTGCGACAAAGATAGTAGAGCTTCTACTATTTTGGGCCTCATACATTCTTATATTAGTGTTCCACTACCAAGTATGTCCATGAATGGTTCAAGGTATTTTTTGACATTCATCAATGACTTCTCCCGCTTTACTTGGGTATTTTTTCTAAAAAATAAGTCAGAAGTGCTTGGAAAATTCAAGGATTTTAAGGCTTCTGTTGAGACCCGCCATTGAGAGCAAGATCAAAGATCTTAGATATGATAATGGTGGCGAATATATCAAGATTAGTTTCTATAACTTTTTGCTGAAACTGGAATTCAGATCCAACATACAGTTCCCTACACACCCCAACAGAACGGTGTAGCGGAAAGGAAGAATTGGTCACTGAAAGAGATGGCTACCTATATGCTTGAGTCAAAAGGTTTGGCTGCAAATATTTGGGCTGGAGCTGGAGAAAAGGATGAGCGAATACTCTGCCCCACCTGTGGAGAAATATTTGAGGAAGCAGGCCATAAAATTCTACTTAGCACTTATTCAGCACAACAGCCTGTAGCCACAGTAGGGAAAGCAGTGGAAAAAGAAGGTGCTGTCACACAAGAACCAACACTTTTAAACATCCTTGCTGCAGCTGCCACTTCCCATGATGCAAAAATTATGGAACAGGTAGAAGAAGAACATGGGATGGAGGACGCTCTGGAGATTAATAAGGAATGTATGGTAACCCCAGAATGTTTCCACGATACAGAGATTATAGAGCAGATGGGAGAAGAACTTGGAATGAAGGATGCGCTAGAGCTTATAAAGGAATATGACGAAACCCCAGAATGCTCCCAGGACACAGAAATTTTAGAAGAAGAGATACAAAGGCAGGACAGTGATAAATTGGAACAGGAAGCTGCAACACAAGAACCAACAAACCTGAATATACTTGTCCAATCTGCCAAACAGATGGGGGAAGAACCTGGGATAGAGGAGATTATGGAGTTTAATGATGAACTCTGGGTTGTAACCCCAGAGGACTCCCATGACACAGAACTCATAGGAGAAGAGTTGCAGCAAAAGAAGGATGAAGAGGTAAGCCAGGATGTTGCTACACAAGAACCAACACCCTTGGAAGCTGCAGTAAGAACTCCTGAATTGCAGTTGGAAGATAACCCTGGAGTGGATATCATTCCTGATATACAGTGGAGTGAAGATGAACAGGTATAGACACCATGCTCAGGTGACACAAAAATCTTGGAGGAAGGGTTGCACGATGAGAAGGAGATCCTATCTCAGCAGCAGAAGGACAAAGAAGACGCTGTTACACAAGAACCAGTGTCTCCAAAATCAATAAAGGTAGCTGCTGAAGAAGGTTTAAAGGATGTTGCTGTTACACAAGAACCAACAACTCTCCTGTTAAAATTAGATGCGCTGGAAGACACTATCCCACAAGAACCAGTGCTTCCACCTCCTAGATATGTCATTGAGTTGGATTTAGATTGAGGATTTCTTTTCAACTCCCCCAGGCATAGCATAATGAGACTGCAGGAAGATTCCCACTACACCAAGTGCATTCCCAGATATCAGCAAGTAGCAGTGGAAGGGAAATAGTGAGGTTGGAAGATGCTGGGTCACTCACAGAAGCCTCTCAAAAGATAAATAAGGTGCCTGAGTTTCCTACATTTCTTCCTCTCTTCTGGATAGAGCTCAGTACACGATTCAGATGCAGGTTGTTTCATGAGGACATGCAACAGGGTAGTTGGGGGGAGATGTTGAGCCCAGAATTGGCCCTTTTTAGTCATCATTATTCATCTTTCCTGCCCCTGTCCTACACCATTTATCATGGCAATCAAACCTATTGTCCTTACCTTATCCCCCAAATTACCAAGGTATGGCTGATCATTGTTTTATTTTATTAATGCTTATGATTGTGATAATTAAAGTTGTGCATCTCTCAAATTGTGCTAACATGTTGCGATTTATGAAGGTAGTTGAGACAAATGGATTGCAGGAAGATCGGGGCTGAACAATTCATAAAGAAAGGGGTGTTTGTTCCTTGTAGAAGGTTCCTTGGGGCTCGAATCATCAATCAAGGCACAGTCATGACAGGGTAGCTGTAACAGAATTTACTATCTTAAGTATGTTGCTGCTCGAGTCTAGCTGTGAGCTGGAAGGACCGCCACTCTTGGGTCAATTAATAACTCTCTCATATTTGGATGTTTCTGTTCTGCCACGCATTGTAACAGCTAGACTATTTAGGGTGCCTGAAGATCAGAGATCTTCATGGCTGCCCAATTATGAGATTAGATGTTACGATTTGTATGTATAAATAGGGGGAGTTGCCTCGACTCAGGGGTTGAACAGCAAGCAATTAATTCATTTTGTATTAGCAGCCAAGCAAAGCTGTGTACTCATTCTTCTGTTAATATAAGGGGTTACTTTTGAGCTAAAGAGTGTGTTGTTCAACCAGCGTCTCTGTGTGAAGACTGGGCCCGTCTTCCACAGAGATTGCTGAGTTAAAATAGGATTTTATCTTTCTTGTTGTGTGATGCTTTGTTCTTTCCTTTGTACGCAGTAGCAATATTTATTGTGTGGATTTCTCAATAAAAGATTACATTTCTGTGAGATTGGTGAATGGTGTAGAATAACAGTCGACTGAGTCAGGTTTGCTTTGTGCATTTCAATTTCTGTTCACACTGCCGTGTTCATCTTACAGCTGATACGTGATCCTAGGAGCTCTTACAATTTAGCTTTCCTGTTATGTGTTGATTGATTTCCATTCTGCAATTCAATTTCTTAGAACAGTTGCTTCAATCTTTTTCAATTGAAATTCTAGAGTAATGTTCAGTTTATGCTTTATGATTCCCAGATTGATTAGATCAGACAAGTGATTGTTTTAGTATGCGAATGAGATTTCCTTTTTGCAATTGTTGATTAGATCTGATACCATTTCTTATTGATGCATAATAGAAAAGAATTGTAGTATAGCAGTTAGAAGGCAATTGGGATTGCATAGATTCTTGGGATGAACATGGATGATAGAAGATAAAAATATTCACTTATAATGGTTTTGTGTTTAAGCATATATTGTGCACTTATCCTTTGAAATAAAAATACTTTCTCGGGTTGACAATAAATTTAATATGCTCTGTGTGTTTGGTAGTAATTTATCTGCATATAGAGTGCTTGACAGAAACATTGGAGACAATTATCTTAAATATGAAGAAAAAGTTTTTAACATTTTCATATAAGAAGAAGCAAGTCACACTACAAGATGTTATAATGAAGTTAGATTCAAAAGTCGTGGCATCTAAAGACTTCAAGGATATTTCCATGGTCATTTTGCAAGAAAATCAAAAGATGCAGTCAGAATTCGACAAAATCATCACAGATAAAGGAGAAGAGATCTCTCGTTTAAGAGATCATAATCAGAAATTGCTTCTTAAAAAAAAAGACGAAGGATAAATCACAACAGAATCAAAAGCTAGAAGAGGAGAATCGAGATCTTCAGAAGAAACTATTAGAAAACATTGACGAAAATGGTCACCTCAAGAAGCACAAACAAGAACTAATGGATCAAATTCAAAAGCTTAAAGATGGTAAGAAAGTGCAAGAAGAAATGATCCGAAATATAAAAAAAGAAAAAGACTCGTTAGACAATAAGTTGGAGCAAATTGAGAAGAGGACATCAAAGCCCTTAGAATAAAAAATCTACATTCAGAAACAATAAGCAAATACAAATTCAGTCCTCGTCATAGTTCAAAAAGAAGACAATCTTGTAAAAAAAAAACAACAATAACTCCCTATCGACACCCCAACCATATAAACCAATATCCTAAAAAGTGGGAATTGTCGAAAGATAATGGTACTAATGTGGTCAAAGCACCTCACAACATATCAATAGAGAATCCCAACAATCGGCAACAAATCAATTTTGGCTGGATTGATCCGTCAACATATCGGAAGTTATGTTCTACACTTAGAAGTTCATACCGACATGTTTTGTTAGCTACGACGTCACAAGGAACAATGCGACAATATTATAAGGCTTTGAGGAAAAAGCCTTTCTAAGAGAGAGGCAATGTTATAAATAAAATAATAATAAAATAAACATCAACATATATATATATATATAACAACAAACAAGAATAATATAATAATATAATTAATTAGTGAAATGGTGTAACTCTTTATGAAGAGTTGCATTAGACACCCTTTAAACAATTATAAATACGGGAAAGTCTATCTTGTAAAAACATCATCTTATCTCATCAATTTATATATCATTTATATCTATGGATATGTGGGTTATTTCAGAAATTATGGGTTCAACCCTAACTAATTGAGAATATCCAACTATGGATATTACATTGTCATTTATATTGTAAGTGTCGTAACTTATACTTGATGGGTTATTAGACCACCTTGTTGGGGTCGGTCCTGTATAAGTCACGTGGGTTAAAGGGTTATTAGACCACCCTATTGGGGGTTGACCCTATCAGCATTATGTTATGTGATTAAGTTAAGGTCGACCTAGTAAAGGTTATTAGGCAAGTCAAGTCAAGTATAAATAGAGTGCAGGAGGCACTATATTTGATCATTCACTTTCTCACTCATACTCTCATTGGAGAGTAGCACACTTGTGGAGGAGGAGAAGCTGCTGCAAGGATAAGACTATCTCTTATGCTTGGGTTGTATCATTTCTCTATCTATCTCTGAGGAAGTTGCGGGGTTTTTCACCTTCTTGGTTTTCCCTGGTGAAACTCTATGTCTCTTGTGTGCTTGCATTATTGTGTCTATGATTGATATGCTGTAGATGTGCTGTACATGTTATTCTCTCAGTTAATATCCTAGATCAGATTGAAATTTCTGAAAAACTAACACCACCGAGATCCACGATGGCAAACCGCCATGGATGAAGAGTATAGTTCTCTTCAAAATAACAATACATGGGAGCTAGTTTCTCTTCCACCTGGAAGAAAATTAGTTCAATGCAAGTGGATCTACAACACGAAAGTTGTTGCTGATGGCTCTATCAGCAAATAAAAATCTATTCTGGTGGAAAAAGGTTTCTCCCAAGTCCAAGGAGTGGACTACACTGATACCTTTGCATCGGTTGCAAAGATGGATTCCATCCGCCTAGTTTTGGCCATTTCTGCATCCAAGCGCTGGGAAGTGCACCATATGGATGTGAAGAGTGATTTTCTACATGGAGAACTTGATGAAGAAGTATATATGAATAATCCAAAAGGATACATATTAGATCCATCATTAGTTTGCAGATTGAAGAAGTCTTTGTATGGATTGAAACAGGCCCCAAGAGCTTGGTACACAAAGATGGACTCCTTCCTTCTTTCTTAGAATTTAAAAATATGCAAATCATATCCGAATGTGCACCTGCAACAAGTTAAAGGTAATTTTTTGATTTTTTTTTATGTTGATAATATTCTCATTACTGGTAGCACTCTCCTTACAATAAACAAGCTAAAAACTGCCTTAAATCTAGCTTTTGACATGAGCAATTTGGGCTTACTGAAGAAATTTTTGGGCTTGGAGATAGCTCAAAATTTTGATGGGATAACATTATCTCAGCAAAATTATGCATTAGACCTGATATTAAAGTTTAATATGGAAAAATGTAAGGCTGCTCCATTTCCATTCCTCTCAGGAATCAGTCTCGAGGAAGGAAATTGTACACCGCTTGCAAATTGCACTATGCATCGACAATTGATTGGTTCACTACTCTACTTGACACACTCAACGCCTGGTATTTCTTATGCCATGAGTGATGTATCAAGGTATATGCAACAGCCCCATGAGCTTCATTGGTGGGAAGCCAAGTGGATCTTGTAGTATGTGCAAAGTATGAGACATTTTGGCATACATTATGCTGCAGATTCTAAGCTAGATTTCATTGGTTTTACTGATTCAGATTGGGTGGGTGATAGAATAGATCGGAATTCCACTTCCTGATATGTTTTCATGATTGGAAATGTCCCTATTTGCTGGTCAAGAAAAACTCAAGCAACCATTCCACTTTCTTTAGCAGAGGCAGAGTATCGAGGGGCAGTCAATGCCTGCATTTAGATAGTTTGGTTGTAGGGTATTCTTTCCGAGTTTGATTTTGGTAGCACTACTTCGACTTTCCTATTTTGTGACAGTCAAAGTGCTATTAATATATCCACAGATCCAGTTTAGCGACAAAGGACCAAGCACATTGAGATTCATATGCACTACATCCGAGAGTTGGTGCATGATCATACCATCATTCTACAATATTGCCCTAATGATGAGAAAATTGCAGACATCTTCACCAAGAGCTTCACTGATAAGAAGTTCTCTTACCTCCGTTCACTGTTGGGGGTGAGTTCCATCATGGAGGAGACATATTAGATCCAATTTTATGTTTATCTTGAGGGGGGGGCTTTCTTCCCACTGGGTTTTTCCTCTTTCCTCACTTAGCTTATTTTCAGTATTTTTGGATTAGTGTATTGGGGAGACCTTTGGTCTCAGTAACTAGGGCCCTACATTTTTTTTTTTACATCATAGTATAGCTTGAGGGGGGGTGTTAAGATATCTCATCATTCAATATGTACTTTGCATGCATGCATCCGCATGTTGCCCAGTCACCAGTTTGATGCCTCCAGCACCTAGTCCCTAGTCTTCCAACACTCGGGAGCCTATTTCCATTCCGTTTTATCCCTCCTATTCAAAGAGGCATCCACTTATCACCCACCACTTCAGAAGGGCTCGTTTTATCACCTACTAGTCCAGTTCACTTCAGTTAGCTAGTTGTCTTTCCTTGATTTGAGGCTAGATTGACTCCTCACTGCTGTTATCACTCCGATTGACCTTCGATGAGACTTGAATACCTATTCTGAGTGCAGTTAACTCCTCATGCATCCTCCACTGAGCCTCCATCCCTACATTAGTTGTTAAATTTTCAGTATTAAAACACAATACTATAGGATCTTTGCTGAGAGAATAACATCTACAGTATATCAATGCATGGCAATCATAATATGACAAGCATCACAAGCATCACAAGAATCAAAAGCATAGAGACAAGAGACACAGAGTTTCCGTGGGGAAAACCCTAAGGTGAAAAACCCCACAACTTCCTCAGAGATAGAGAGAGCAATGGCTCAACCAAAATACAACCAAATAACACTGAGATAGTCTCCTAGCAGATGATCCTCCTCCTCCTCACTAGTGCGCTACTTTTCAGAGAGAGAGATAGATACTTTTTCGAGTGAGTAAAATAGAGATCTCCTATCTCTATTTATACTCACCTTTTTGCCCAGTGACCTACTGGGGCCGACTTGTCTACTTGAGTACATCCACATTATATTATATATTAATTAGGGCCGACCCCATAAGGTGGTCTAATAACCCATCGACAAGTACACACACTTGCGACACTTGTCAATCCACATGACGACACTTCCTTATAGAGGAATAACACATCTCTTATAAGGGTACAATAAATATATATATAATATACTGATGAAATACATTCCGAAGTTACATATACATCAACACTCCCTCTTAACTAGGAAGGTATTTCTCGACACAGATTTGCTAGACAAGTCTTCTTCTCTGGATCATCGTCATCGATGCATCGTCATCGTCATCGTCACTGCTGCTGCTATCTCGTCCAATCTCTGTCTCTACTCGTCATAGGAAGTTTTACAGATCCAGTCCTTTTTCATACTGGATGTAGGCCCACCACCTGCAGGTCTTCGTCATCACTGGCCATACTGTGGAATCCTCAAGACTTATTACGTGCGTCACAAAACCTCGAAAGAGCATCCCAGGATATTACGGGTACACAACTCCAACCTGTAGGATCTCCCAGGGCGCTATTACATGTGACCCCACCACAAAACCTCGAAAGAGCATCTCAGGATGTTACGGGTACACAACTCCGACCTGAAATCTCCCAGGGCACAAATTACATGTGGTCCACCACAAAACCTAGCAAGAGCATCTCAGGATGTTACGGGTACACAACTCCGACCTGAAATCTCCCAGGGCACAAATTACATGTGGTCATGGCAAAACCTCGCAAGAGCATCTCAGGATGTTACGGGTACACAACTCCGACCTGAAATCTCCCAGGGCACAAATTACATGCCATAGGACAAAACCTCACAAGAGCATCTCAGGATGTTACGGGTACACAACTCCGACCTGAGATCTCCCAGGGCACAAATTACATGTCCTCCCAGAGCAATGTCTCGAAAGAGCATCCCAGGCTGTTACGAGTACACAACTCCGACCTATAGGATCTCCCAGACATGCTCATCTGCACAACCTGATCCACGGCCACAGAGTATCAACCTGACACTCACCATACATCATCCTGATGTACTCATGATCATCCTGATCATCATCACTGCAACGTCCTGCTGCATGTCATCTGGAGCAACATCCTGAAGCTCGTCATCTATGATCATCCTGATCATCAATGCAACATCCTGCTGCATGTCATCTGAAGCAACATCCTGAAGCTCGTCATCCATGATCATCCTGATCATCACTGCAACATCATGCTGCATGTCATCATACATGATCCACCTGATCATCAATGCATCTACCTGATGCACACCAAGTATCTACCTGATACATATCATCATACATGATCCTCCTGATCATACAATGTATCCACCTGATACAAATACAAATACATGATACATATCACCATACATGATCTACCTGATCATACAATGTATCCACCTGATACATATACAGATACATGGTCCAAGTATCCAACATGATGCATATACAAAAATACATACACATGATCCAACTGATCATATCCATCATCCAACATGATGCGTACATACATACATAAAAATGATCCAACTGATCATATCCAGCATCCAACATGATGCGTACATACATACATTAAATGATCCAACTGATCATATCCAGCATCCAACATGATGCGTACATACATACATAAAATGATCCAACTGATCATATCCAGCATCCAACATGATGCGTACATACATAAAATGATCCAACTGATCATATCAAGCAGAAACTAGAACATCATCCTGATGCTCATCATCCAGCGCTTACATCCACAGCCATGTGAAGGATCCTCCTTCCAACATGCTTGGAATGGCTTTAGCAAATGTGTCCATCACTTCTTCCTCGAAGTGTCCTCGATCTGAAGAACGCCAAGCCTCTCTCTGAAGTACTCGAACTTCACCCTGGCTAGTGGCTTTGTCAGCACATCTGCAATCTGCTCGTCCGTCGCAACATACAGGAGCTTCACAGCTCCTCTCTGCACCATATCCCTGATATAGTGGTATTTTATCTCTATGTGTTTCGACTTGTCATGAAACACTGGGTTCTCGGACAACTTCACACAACTCTGGTTATCACAGAAGATACCAGTAGCCTCCAACGGGAGATCAAATAACTCAGACAGTAGCTTCTGTAGCCATACTGCCTCACAACTAGCTGAACAGGATGCAACATACTCTGCCTCAGCTGTACTCAGTGCTACGCAGGACTGCTTCCTGCTAAACCAAGAGATCACACCTGATCCCATACTTAAGCAACACCCAGATGTGCTCTTCCTATCTGCAGCACTGCCAGCCCAATCTGAATCAACATAACCCTGCAGGTTAAACTTTTGATTCGCCTCATATCTGAGCCCATAATCCACTGTACCCTTCAGGTACCTCAGAACATGCTTTACAGCAACCAGGTGAACACTCCTCGGATCCGTCAGGAACTGGCTCAATGTGTTCACAGCAAAGCAAATATCTGGTCTCGTGTTCGTTAGGTACATCAAGGACCCAATCATCTGACGATACATAGAAACATCAACTGGCTCAGATGAAGCATCACAAAGAAGCTTCAGATTCGATGCCATAGGTGTGGCCATGGCCTTGCAATCCATCATCCCAAATCTCTTCAGGATATCTACTGTGTACTTCCCTTGACCAAGGAAGATCCCACCTGCATTCTGCCACACCTCCATACCTAGGAAATAGTGCATCATTCCCAAATCTTTCATATCGAATTCAGCTGCAAGCTTCCTCTTGGTATCTGCAATCATTCTGTCATCTCCTGTCACAAATAGGTCATCCACATATAGTAGTAGAATCACAGGATTCCCTTCCTCAACCTTGTAGTAAAGGTTGGAATCCGCTTTACTCTTGGTAAAGCCCAAACTAGATAGGAAACTGTCCATCCTACCATACCAGGTTCTGGGAGCTTGCTTCAAGCCATACAAGGCTTTCTTCAATCTGCATACATAAGATTCCCTGTCATGTATTTCAAAGCCGAGTGGCTATTCCACATATACTTCCTCTTCTACTACACCGTTCAGGAAAGCAGTCTTGACATCCATCTGGTGTATCTTCCATTTCATTGCTGCAGCCAGGGCAAGTACTGTTTTGATGGAAGTATATCTGGCTACAGGTGCAAAGGTTTCTTCATAGTCTATTCCTTCCTTCTGAGAGAAACCACGAGCTACGAATCTTGCTTATATTTTTCCACACTGCCATCTGCAGCATGCTTGATTTTGTAGATCCACTTGGAAGTCACAACAGACTTCCCTTTAGGTCTTGGGACAACATCCCAAACATCATTCTTCATAATTGATTGATATTCCTCAACCATAGCATCCTTCCATTCTTTCTTTTCTGTCGCCTCTTCATAACTGGAAGGCTCTTTGTTCATGATGTCACAGAGTAAAGCAACATAACTGGTGTGTGATCTGGTTCTCTTCTTTGCTCTGTGTTCTTCTTCTGGAATGCCAAATATTTCTGCATCATGAATGAGCTCTCTAGCCCATACAGGTTTCCTCTTGTGAGAGTTATCCTCACGGGGTGGATCTACAGGTTCTTGTGGATCTTCAAACTCACGAGCAGTTTCTGGAACTGCTTCAGTCATGGTAGTGTCCTGAAATCTTGTTTCCTTAGGTTCTTCATAAACTTCGGTAGGTGCCTTTCTTGATTTGATGAATGCTGAATTCTCATCAAATGTTACATCCCTGTTGACATCAATCTTCTTGAACCCTGGAAAATATATTCTGTAAGCCTTCGAGCTTTCACTATAACCCACAAAGATGCCCTTCTTTCCTAAAGGATCTAGTTTAGTCCTCTTCTCTTTTGGGACATGAGTGTATACTGGACAACCAAATATTCTGAGATGGATGACTTCAGGTTTCTTACCAGAAAAGACTTCTTCTGGTGTCTTGTTGTCCAATATCTTGTGGGGTGTTCTATTCTGCACATATACAGCTGTTCTAGCTGCTTCTGCCCATAGATGCATAGGAAGATCCTGGTCATGCAACATTGCCCTTGCTGCTTCCATGATGGTTCTGTTCTTCCTTTCTGCAACTCCATTCTGTTGAGGATTATAAGGAGCAGTCAACTCCCTCTTAATCCCTGAATCACTGCAAAGCTTCTTGAAGTCATTTGAGGTGAATTCTCCACCATTGTCAGATCTGAATGTCTTGATTTTCTTGTCAGTTTGATTCTCCATCAAGGTTTTGAATTCCTTGAATTTATCAAGCACCTCATCTTTGCCCTTCAAGAAGTATACCCAAGTCTTCCTGGAGAAGTCATCAATAAATGATACATAGTAAACATACCCACTTAGGGAACAGGATGACATGGGGCCACATACATCTGAGTGGATGATTTCCAGGATGTCTTTTTCCTTGCTTTCACTGCTTGGGAAAGCCTTCTTAATGTTCTTACCTTTTGCACATCCTTTGCAAACCCCTTCATGTTTGGTCTTGATTTTAGGAAGACCTTCTACAGCCTTACTTGCAATTGGAAGTGCTCTATAGTGCATGTGAGCAAGTCTCCTATGCCAAAGTTCACTTGGCTCCATGGATTCATGTACCATGGCATGTTCAGGTTGACCCTTTAATTTATACAAGCCTCCCTCTTGCTTTCCAATCACTACTGCATCATCTATAGTCTTTCCCTTTGGCCACATTAGTACTTGGCCATCAACAAATGCAACCCTCATACCTTTTGCATCTAGAGCAGAGATGGAGAGTAAGTTCTTCTTGAGCCCAGGTACATAGAGGACTTCCTTCATCTTCAGAGATTTTCCAGAATCTAAGTTGTAAGAGGCTTCACCACTTCCTTTGATTGGATATTGATAATCATCCCCAAGTTTCACCTTATGGGGTGATTCATGTTCAGAAAGGTTCACAAATGATTCCTTGAACCCAGTCATGTGTTTGGAAGCCCCACTATCAATCAACCAATCATTACATCCATGGGAGATGGTACCTGTAAGAGCGGAAATTAGAACATTTTCTTCTTCACTTGATGAGTCATCATCACTACTACTTTCTGCCCTAGCCTTCTTCTTTGGAGGTTCATCATCTTCGGCAGCATGAGCATGAAACCTTCTTTTGCTGCCTTTCTTCTTCTTACTGGAGTTGTTCTTATTATCCCTTTTGTTCTTGGGACAATCTGAAGCAAAGTGACCCTTCTCATTGCATGTGAAGCATCTTAGGTCCTTCTTACTCTTTTGATGGAATCTTTTGGGGTGAGGGTGATCCTTCTTGGTTTTGCTTCTTTTGGTGTGGGCTGCAAGAGCTTGATCTTCTCCTCCCATCTTTTCCTCACAAGCTATAAGTCTAGCTTCTTCTTGAGAGCATTCTTCCCTCAATCTGTTGAACGAGATCAATTTCTTCCTTGCACAAATTCCTTGAATAAAGGAATCCCATGACCTAGGTAGGCCATTTAGAGTAGTCATCACCACCTCACCATTCTCCACCATTTCATCTACTGCTTCTAATTGTTCCTTGATCTGAGAGACCCTTGAAAAGTAAGATTGAATGGTTTCTCCATTCTGAAACTTTACTGCTTTCAATTGGTTCCGCGGGGTCATCTTTCGATTTATGTTCTTTCCTTCAAATAGCTTGGTCAAAGATTCAAACATCTCTTTGGGTGTCTTGAGAGAAGACACATGGGGTATGAGATGATCTTTGATAGAATCAGCAATGATTCTCTTTGCCTTGACCAAGTTCTTCTTGTGCAATACCTTGGCCTCTTCATCCTCTGGGATAGGGATGTCTTCTTTCACATATGAGTCCAACTCATTCTCTTCCAGGATTAGCCCAATCCTATACTTCCAGGCTCGGAAGTTATCATCCCCTTCAAGCTTATCCTCAAGCTTGGTGTGAAGAGACATCTTTAAGAGTACTTCAAATGGAAATAGAAAAGATTTAGAACTTACCACTTGAAGTGCTGAAAACTGGATCTGGTCTCGGATTAGGGTTTGTCAGAGAAACCCTAAAAATTCAAAATGTGAATTTCAAAATTCCGAAAGGATAGAAAGATGCGCCTTGGAGAGCGGATCAGCCTAGTACATTCAGAATTTGAGATCAGCAAAGTCTTGCCCTTCAGAATTTCCTTTTTGTCCTCCCGGGTTCACTAGGAGAGCCCTGAATTAGGGTTTGAGTTTCCCGGAGATCTACCCAGCCAAAAATCTCGATCCAAAGCTCAAACCTTCGATTTTTGCAAGGAGCTTCCAGCTGTACCTTCAGTTTCCAGAAATTCCTATTTTTGTGGAAACCCTAATTTTTAGGGCCAAAACTGAAAATGCTCGGAACTGAAATCTGATTGGACAGAAAGATGCGCCTTGATGAGTAGATCCAATCTACTATTCTGAATTTCAAAAATCTGTGGAGAGAAACCCAATAAATAAGGAATACAAGCTTCCGTCACTACAAAATGTCTTCTTCTCAGTTAGGCTCTGATACCATGTTAAATTTTCAGTATTAAATCACAATACTATAGGATCTTTGCTGAGAGAATAAAATCTACATTATATCAATGCATGGCAATCATAATATGACAAGCATCACAAGCATCACAAGAATCAAAAGCATAGAGACAAGAGACACAGAGTTTCCGTGGGGAAAACCCTAAGGTGAAAAACCCCACAACTTCCTCAGAGATAGAGAGAGCAATGGCTCAACCAAAATACAACCAAATAACACTGAGATAGTCTCCTAGAAGATGATCCTCCTCCTCCTCACTAGTGCGCTACTTTTCAGAGAGAGAGATAGATACTTTTTCGAGTGAGTAAAATAGAGATCTCCTATCTCTATTTATACTCACCTTTTTGCCCAGTGACCTACTGGGGCCGACTTGTCTACTTGAGTACATCCACATTATATTATATATTAATTAGGGCCAACCCCATAAGGTTGTCTAATAACCCATCGGCAAGTACACACACTTGCGACACTTGTCAATCCACATGACGACACTTCCTTATAGAGGAATAACACATCTCTTATAAGGGTACAATAAATATATATATAATATACTGATGAAATAAATTTCGAAGTTACATATACATCAACATTAGTGCCATTAGCATTAGTTACACTTATTACACTCAGTTAGACTCAGTTATACTCAGTTTGACACCTGTCTGACAATGACTTGTGCATTGATGTCCACCACTGATTGATGATGAGAACTCCTAGTTGGAGCCAAGCTACACCATGCAGTATATTTGAATGAACTCCTTAGCTAATTCGAATTGCTCACTCATTGTGATAGTATTGTATTGTAATTATACCATTCTAGATTATAGAGCACTGATGCATCTCTCTTGCACAGTTTTTACTCCAAATTGTTTTACATCTTTGTGATTGATATTCTTGTTCAATAGATCTGCTGTGACTAATTTTACACTATACCCATCAAGGAACGCAAAATATTGTTTCCCTGATAAGGTGTCTAGCACCTAGTCAATCAAAGGTAAAGGGAAGTAGTCCTTAAGGTGGCCTTGTTCAATTCTTGAAAGTCAACACAGATACACCATTTCCCTATGACTTTCTTTGGAACTACCACTAGAGGAGACACCCATTTACTGTTAGAAATTGGGTAGATGAAACCAACATTAAGGAGTTTTTGTAATTCATCTTTTACTATATCCTTCAGGGATGGATTCATTCTTATCTGGGGATTCCTAACAGGGGGTATGTTTGAGTCTGTGTAAATGTGGTGAATACAGGTATCTGGGTGTATGTAATGTCCCTTAATAGGAATTTTATCAAAATGGCAATTTTTCACTTTTTTTCCCTAGTTAGACCTTTGACTAGTTTTGATCTCTAGGTCCCAAATTTGCCCCAAATGATCCCAAATCTTCTGAGAAGGTATATGAATGATATTAGAACATAAATATGTGTTTCAGGGATGCCTTTGGACCTTTAAAATACTTCTGCAAATCCTCTTTCAATTCTGGTCAATGTAGGTAACTTTACTAGTGATTTTCCCTTGACTAGTATTGGTCTCTAGGTCTCAAATTGACTCCAAATCCCTTCAAATATTCAAGGAAGGTGTATTAATGATATTAGTACTTGAATATGATGTTTAGGGATGACATATGGTCACCAAAATACCTCTGAAAACTCTCTTAATATTCTGGACCAAGTATGCAATTTTACTAGTAATTTGGGGTTCAAATCCCCCTGAGGTAAGTACTGAAAATGGCTTCCCAAATGCCTCCAAACCCACTCAAATTTATGAAAAGAGGTATGTAATGTGTTAAGTATTTTATTAAAGTCTCATATGCACCATTAATGGATTATTACAACTGTTCTCACCCTCTCCCATTCAACTGCAAAAATCCCCAATTTGACCCTTGGGGAAATGGCACTATTTCACCTTCCAATACAACTAAACTGAGTAAAAATGCTTCAAATGCTCAAGTACAGTACATGAAACTTGTATAATACATCCATGGCAGTATATTTATCACAAATATATCATATAATCATCCATTCATTCTAAATCATCATCAATACATTGGCTCACAACAAGGTAGTGGGGAAATGGCATTGTTCTTCCATTAAAAATGCGATTTATACATTTCTACTTGGAATTTCGACCTGAAAATTTTTGGAGATGAAGAAAAAAGTATTTAATTCATAATAAAAAATAAATGGGGCATTAAAAGCTTTCCCAAATAGTACAATAGCTCACCAAAAATTCCCTCCCTCAAGGATCAAGAATATGCCATCAAAACTGGAAATGGTTGAAGGAGTGAGCTGCAATAGAAGAAACCATGAGATGCCCTGTAGCTTACACCTGCAAATAAAGACTCCATTAAATATCCAAATGAAATGTCTGAATGGCCTTTCCAATTACCACTTTGGATGGGAATCTTTCACCCTCGAAATTGGCTAAGGCAAGAAACTAGTCATCCACTAGCTCTCCCTCTTCACAAATGCAATTGCAAATTCTACAAATGATCAAAAGCTGGCTTAATTCTTTGTTATTCAAATTTATAAAGTTCTAATATCCTCCATGGGTTGAATTCCTTCCAAGAGACTCATGCCAACTCAAGTTGGGAAGAGATTCCAAAGAACGCCACTTGTACAACAATTCCTAGTTTCCCACTTCCACCAAATCACATGTGGAAGCATCTTAGCTTCCCTAACACCCTTGAGCGCCCTCTTGGAGTCTATTTTTATCCCTGACATGTCATATATGTCATATGTTAGCCTTCAGGTCTGATTTGTGTCATAGGTGTCATAGAATCTTCATCATTGTTGTCATAGAGCTAGGGAATCTAGCCCAAGTGTCTCACTAACTCCAAATTGCCTCTTCCTCTTCCATGGGAGTTACTCTTCCTCTATATTTCGACCTTGGATGAGTCATGCCATGAATAATACCTTTTGGACTCCCCCAACTATGTTACCATTCACCTTGAATTCGAATTGGTGAGAGAATGATGCCAAGTGTAGTGGGGAAATCTAGCCATATGTGGGTCCCACTTCCTCCATGTGTCTTCATGATCAAATGCCACTTTGATTTTCACTTGTATATATTTATTTAGATCCTTTATTAAATATTTATTCCACTCTAATGTTCAAACATCATTTATTATCCCCATTATTCCATATCCCAAAGCTTCCACCCCAAACCTAGGAAACTAGTAATTTTCCTCCTTGGCAATTATTTGACCTTTAACATCAATTTTACAAACTCTAATGAATATGGCCAATGTGATTAGGCCATTGTGACCCAATTCCAAATTTGGGACATGACAGTTTATACCCTTCATATCGGTATATTCCCATGCAAATGCTCCAGTTTGACTCTTGATAACTTTTAGTAATTGTTTTTGTTGATTCTCATCTAGACCTACATTTATATGTAGAAATTTTTCGGAACTAATCTCACAGGGTATGGTATAGGATCCTAGATGTTCTTCAATTGCAAAGAAACATGGTGTACTTGTAAATGTTGAGAGGCTCATGTTTTCTTGGAATTCATCTCCAAAGATCTGGTCAAGTTGGGAAAAAGACTGAGAAAAGTCTATACATGTCGTGGAGGAGATAAATTGGTTCAACACATTCTCGATATTTTGTTCTTGAAGTGCCTAGGAGAAATCACTAACAAGGGAAAGTTCTTCCAAGTTCTCATCCTCGAAAGGACAATCTAACCAAAACAGGTTTTTAGTTACTAGTTGTGCTGGTGGGTATAAAGCTAATTTTCTTGTAGATAACTCATCAAAGATAATCATTTCTCCATCCCTGCATCCTATGAATGCATTAGCAGTAGCCAACCATGGTCTTCCTAGAATAATGGGGTGACCTTTGGAAGGGTCTTTTGATTCTATGACCGTGAAGTCCACGAGATATTCCCATGAATCTACTGATACATTGATGTCATCTAAGATTCCAATAGGCTGTACCATAGTGCGATCTGCTAATTCTAGCATTGTTGGGGTAAGACGGAGGAACTGTCCTTAATGGAGAGTTTCTAAAACTGTCGTAGTCATCAAGGTAATAGTAGCTCGTAGATCAATAAGTGTATTTCCTATGGCGGTGTCATTGATGATAATAGTTACCACAGGGTTTACTAGATTTGTATACTTGGGGATTCTAGGTTGGTTTTCTATGTAATCTGACATTTCACCTATTACATGAATCGTCAGAAGGTCTTTTTGTTTTCTCCCTAGTCTTTTAATACAGAGTTCTTTTATTACTTTACTATGGATTGGGATATCCTTAATGGCTTGTAACAAAGGGATCTTAATACAAATAGTTTTCAATTTGTTAATGATATCATACTCTGGATAAGTTACAGGTTTTTCTATTACTAGACGCTCCGAATATGGGGGTTCTTTTTCTCCTGTAATTACTTCTTCATAAGGATGGTTGTGTGTTGAATATTTAGGGATAACCACATATTCAAGAATGGCATCATTCAAAACTTCACTAGGTATGTTTTCTTCTTCATTCTCTTCTCGGATAACAACTGATGACTTGGGATGATCTTGCAAAAATTTCCAGAACGCCGTTGAATCTCATGTATTGGTGTGGTCGAAATGGCATATGATGGAAGAGGTAACAACCCAATGCTATTAAGAGCTTGGGTTGGTTTGTTGTTAGGATTTGGTATCGGTTGTGTGGGTAATATTGTGGGTCTTGGAGGATTCATATTCTGGAAATGGTGAGGTTGATTTGGGATAGGGGGTAGTGAAGGAGGTACAAATCCAGGCAAGAGTTGCTGAATATTAGGTGGGTAATGGTAGTTAGGAATAGGAGGAGGTGGTTGAGCATAATATTTTCGTCTCCATCCATGTGGCCATTGTTGTTGTTGAGCATTCTGAGGAGGGTACTGAGGTGGCCAATTTTGCCAACCTGAAGTGTTCCATTGTTGAGGAGGTTGATAAGGATAGTAATAGGGTGGAATTTGTGATGATGGATCCTTATATGATGATTGATCTCTAGGTTTCCAAGGTCTCCTAGATGTTTCACCAAAGTTTCCACTCTTGTATACAGCTTGAAACCCAAGAAACGATGGACAATTATCAGTAGTATGTTCTTCTGTACAAAGGTGACAAACTAAAACATTATTCAATGGACATTCCTGTTGGGGATGTTTAGTTCTACACCTAGGACATAAAACACTCATTGCTGCACGCGCTTCATACTATCTCTTTTTGGCTTCTAATGCATCCAATTGAGAACCCATGGCTCCTAAGATATCTGTTTTGAAATTTTCCAATAGGTTTCCCAACTCTACCCTTGTAACTACACTAGGACCGGATGTGTTTCCTTTTAGGTTCCTAGCATAAGATTCTCGAAAGTGTCTTCCACTTCTCCCTATGCTACTAGAGTGATTCCTACATAGCTCACAAATATGTGAAAAAGGCTTATGAGAGATGTCTCCTGCTGCCATGAGATTAAGTTTTTCTAAAAATTCTTGTGAGATTCCCTTGAGGAAGAGTGTTCTTATTGCATCCTCCCAAAGATCATTATATTTAGATTTATGTAACACATAGTTAAATATTTTGAGATAATATTCTAGGTTCTCATCTTCAAGTTGTTGTATTTTAAAAATATCATTGCGACAGTCCTTAGGTTTACAGTAATCCTGATATTTCGGTAGAAATGCATTCTTCATGTCTTCCCAAGTTCTAATACTAGATTCTCCTAAACCCATGAAATATTGAAGAGAAGAATCTTTTAATGTGGCAGGAAAGAGTTTTAGCTTTTGGCCATCTTGTAGGTAGTTATAATTCTTACAAAAAATGTCAAATTTGAATAAGAATGTATCTGGATCCTCACTACTCTTCCCATAAAAGGTTGGTAGTGACGAAGGAGGGGTTTTTTTCATAGTTACATATTGTGCAGTGTCTAAGATGGAGAATCCAAAAGTACCTTCAGTTCTAACCTCTCCCTCTTCTTCATCTTGTCAGACATGATCTTCATTTTCATCCTACATGAATATTTGATTGCCAATGAGAGAATACTCAGGTGGATCCTTTCTTGGAGAATATGGGATATCCCAACGTTCTGTTTCTGGAAGAGTATTTCTTTTTAGGAGGAGAATTACCAGCTACGTGGGATTCCATCTTTGAAGGTCCTATCGTTGTTGTTTCAATTTGTGAAATAACTATGTTCACATAATTTTCAAAGAGAGTATCTAATTGTGTAGGATCAATAAAGTCTACAAAGTTTGGACCACCTACTATTGAAAAGGTAGTGTCTTTGGGTTTTTGAACTAATGGAGGGTTGAGAGGTTCTGAAGTGTTATCCTTTTGAATTTCTCCTTGTCTACCTTCGGTCTCAATATGAGGTTGAGGTTCTTCTAGTGGAATTTATTTATGAACAGACTATTCTGATGTCCCTATGGTTTCCCCTAATTGATTTCCATAAAGGATTTCCTTTGCTTTCCAATTAGGACTATCCGCTTTAGGTGTCTTTTGATACCTTTCTGTTGAGTTAGTAGTTGGGGTGGCATGCCCCCCATATAGGTTAGTAGGAATTTTAGTAGGGATTCTAGTAGGAGGGCTAGTTTTAATAAATCTACCTTTTGAGTCTCTAGACCTATTCATGAAAACAAACTATAACTGAAATAAACTCTAACTGCATCACTACTACTGCTGGGTTTTGGGGATGCCTTTTATAAGATATGTGCAGGTTCTTACCTCTTGTCTTACCGCTCACCCACCACCAGCCTATTTCTAAATTTCAAAGCGAAAAATTCAAATCTATCATTAAGTTTTAAAAGAGAGTTCTACCTATCTAGAACTGAGTTCTACCTATATACAACTCAGTTCTACCAATCTACAAATACTCGACAACAGCGCCAAAATGTTGAGGTGTATTTATTGTCTTAAAGAATCACAATTTTTTTTAATTATCGACCAGGTTTGGTAATATTAGAGTTGTGGCACAGTATATGCTGAGGTAGAATGGGACCAAAGTTTTGGCTCCACAGACCTTAGAAATGTTTAATAAAGAAAAGATTGAAAGATCTTTCAAAATGAAAAACCAAGCCAAACTTTGAAAATACAACTACTAAACTAGTTAAACCTATCTAAACCAACATATCAGAATGGTATCAAGCTATAATACTCTACTCTATGGATAATAACTAAAAAGATAAAAATGACAATGTTATTCTAGGAATCAGAACTAAACCAAAACATAACTACTGTAATGAAACTGAAAACTACTGATTAAAAACTCTAAACTGGGAATTAGAAACAATTGTAAATGAGTTCAGAAACCTATCTGTGACATAATTCTACTGACAACTAACTATGAAACAAAGAACTATATCAACTCAAATCAAAACTACAGACTACTTAGTGAGTTCAACAACTATTCATACGTTCAATTCATAATTCAAGACTACACTAAATTACCTAATTCCATTCTCCTTGGGGATTCTGAGGAAGTGTATCAAATGTAATAGGGATGGGAGCGAATGTATCAAAGTGACAAGGAAAAAAAATAGAAATAAATATAATTTAACTTCTACAAATAAATGCAAACTAAAGATTGTCCAACTACAATTACCTTTTAACATTATGATCTATCTTCTATCCATAAGCAGATGACTTGGAACTAATCAAATCTAGAAGTAAGTAGAAAACTTAATAAAGATATTTACTTGAACTGAATTTGATTTAGAAGCAAGTAGAAAACTTGATAAAGATATTTTATATAGAAGAAAGTAAAAAACTTGATAAAGATATTTATTTCTGAACCAAACCCTATTTCATTTCAATCTTTACTAATTATGGAGATGGAAAACTAATCCTATGCTTGAACTTAGAATTCATTCAAAACTGAGATAACTTGGAGAATGAAATTACTAAGTCTAATCGGAAATCAATCTTTAAGAAACATGACATAACTAAACTAAGAATGAAAACTGATGAATTCTAGAATGATAACATATTAGCAAATCAAACATGAAAGACATAACTTGAAAAGTAGTTAAAACACAGTTAAGGAAGATGGAACGGAAACTAAGAATGATGAGGAAACTAAATTAGAACTCTATGTGGTGTGAAACAAGATCTTAATTACATCTAAGGATGCTAATTAATTGCAATAAATATTGCAGTTCGAATACCTAAGAAAAATGGATTCTAATTAAGCATAAAAACAATGTAGAAAGTATTAAAGTCCGTATGACGATCCGGATGACAATTTGAAAGACAACCCGGCTGGAGGAAAACGATTTAAACTAATGAAAGAAGCAAATTGGATGATCTTAACATCAACTAGCTGATGCATATGAACCTACAGTGCAAGTAAGCAATGAATAAAATGTTTAGGAGGTAAGATAACAAGAAGTAACATATTCTAATCATTGTCTAAGGAATGAACTATTTCTATGGCATAATAAAACAAAACCGAAATGTAAATAAAACTAAGCTACAACTACAGGAAAGAAACTAACAGAACTAATTCGAATTATAAACTAAACCTGGAACAACAACTAGTTAAGCTCTATCTATTTGCAAAAGATAGAAAGCAAACTGCAAGAAAAACTATGCTTGATCGGTCATTATCAATTCTTTAAATGTAAATTAAATTATCAACAGGAAATAAATTACAAGAAATGAGACATCAGCTGCAAGAAAACACAGTTAAATACAATTACTGAAAATGAAAAACTATTTATTTGCAGAAAGGAAAATACAAAATATACACATTAGAACCTCCGGTTGTTGAGGGGCCCTTCCCAGCGATCAGAGATTGAAGCTTAACTCACACTAATCACCAACAGCAGAACATTAACAACAGAATTTAGTAATTTCCATTAACTGAGAAATTTACACAATGTTTCTACAAATTACTGATAGCATGTATGTATATTATCTGTTGTCTTGTTTTCTCCAAAGCCCACATCTATATATAAGTTTACAATCAGAGAGAAGGTCGACATAGTCGACCTCTCTAAAAATAGAAGTCTTCATGACTATGGAAAGAATTCATGATGGTTGACGACAACGCAGAGGCATCTTCCTAAGTCCATGGCATTGATTCCCTCTGACATGAATAGTTGTGAGTGGTTTCTTTCCATCGTGGGAAGATAATGCGTTGGCAGACTGAGCGTGGGAGGACGAGGGATTCTAGAACGTCGACGTGCGCAGAGGTGCGTGCTGTCAGGATTGGTGAATAGGAAAGACTGAACTTATGGAATGTTGACGTGAGTTTTAGGTGTGTTGTCAAGCGAGGAAAGTAGGAGGGCGAATCTTCTAGAATAGGGGCTTACCAACCATGACGACCATGTTGCTAACAGAACCCATCTTTCCGTCTCTTTCTTTAATGACCAGAAATATTCCAACCGACGATCTCATGGGTTGAATGAAGGTCTGAACGACGGGCTGGATGCGGCTGAATGTTTGCAACGTGAACACGTGTATGAATGGAGGTTTGTTTGAAACCCATTTACTGCATAACAAAATCTAGTTTCCAAGCAAGTCGAGAAATGTCTAATAAACATCAATAAATCACAATATGACGATTTGTACCCAAAATTCATGTGATGTGTGAATATATGCATACCTGATCTGATTGAAAGTCTAAATGGCGGAAAGAATGACTTATCATATCAAAAATGGTAAAAATGATGCCAATCAGAATGTGTTTGATGATAAAAAATGGTGACAAAATGGACACCAACAAGTGCCTTTGCAGCAATAAGAACACTTGGGATTATCCTTCTTCATATTCTTGGATTTTGAATCTCCATTAGAATCCTCTTCATCTGACAATATCTTCTATTTGGATTTGTCATTCTTGAACCTATTTGCTCCATGAGAAACAAGTGCAAAGTCTTTGGAGGTTGATAGATCCATAATTTGGACCAGCTTGTCCTTCTCCTTAGTGAACGAATCAATGAATGCATCCAAGCTTGGAATATTCTAATTAGGAATTGCAAGTCTTGTGGTATGAAAAGTAGAAACAAGTACTGAGTATTCTGAGCTCAGTTTTGATAGAATGGTAAGAATTAATTGCTCATCCTTCTTCTCTATGCCACATTGCTTGAGTTGAAGCACCAAGTTCTTGAATTTTTAGATGAATTCCTCCATAGAATCGAAATTACTTTGACTAAGAGAGATCAGCTCAATCTCCAACAAATGACCTCTGAGCTCGTCCTGTTTTCCAAAGAGAGATTCTAGCTTTTTCCATACTTGATTTGGAGTGGACAGAGAATCAATATGGAATAGAAGACATGGAGATACAAAGAGACAAAGTAACCCATAAGATTCATCAATCCTATTGAACCATTTGGAGTTTAATGCAACATCTCTTGGCTCACTTTCAAGCCCCATAGTGACTCTATACAATCCTCTGCTTCGAAGTTGGATGATCATATGTGCTTTCCAGTCAAAGAAATTGAAGGGAGTGAGAGTCACAACTTTGGCTTGATTTTTATCCACACTGATGTGCTCCTGGTGATGGAAATAACTAAAAAAAAACACTCTTGGAAATTGTTTTGAATCAATATAGCTCTGATACCATGTGAGATTTTCAATTGCTAGGAACTAGATTTATAAGACAATTTCACATGGAATATTTCAGACAATGAGAGAAGAATAATAGATAAGATAAATTGTGGAAATCACTTTGTATTTTATTCATCAATATGATAACAATATATAATACATCCTCCATGGATAAAATCGAATTCCTTTGAGGAAATTTGGAAAGAGCAAAAAAGAAAGGCTTATAAAAGACAAAAAACCCCCTAGGTGGCAAAAGCAGTTTCCAAAAATGTACTAGAGGCTCACGAATTGGCTAAGTATGGTATGGAATCTCATGAGTGAGGTAAAGGGAATGCAATGATGGGATTAGGAGAGAAGAAAAGGCATGGAGGTCGAATTTCCCAAGTGGATACACAAGTACATGGCTATGGTATTAAGAATGTGATATAAATTGTGGAAGTGCTTGGTGGATTGGGATACGATGGATGGCTTGGGGAATGGAATTTGTTTGTTGCAACATGAACCTATGCCGTTGTTTCAATTGGCCCTACATTGAACTGTCCACCTAGTGGGACTAGTACCCCTCTTGGCTAAGGAAAGAAGTGTGATGTCCTTCTGTCGCATAACCAATACACCATACCTACATGGTCGTTGTGCTTTTGGTTCATTTACATCCCAGAGTCTATTAGTTATTTCGGTTAGATTATTATGAACTTGCGCCAATTTTCTAGAATAAAATGAAGTTCCTCCTCCCTGTGAAATTCAGTTCACATCCAAGATCTATTCAATAAATTACACTCTCCAATAAGAAAATCTCACACAACTAGTCAAAGACACAAAAATTATGCACAAGTGTAGAATTCTGTATTAACTTCTCATGAATAAAATACATCATCCAACCATATGAAAGTAATAGGATGATTTTAAATAAATTTACAACATAGATTCGAATGGATAAGGATGCCAAAAGAGTCATTCCATTACCACACTTACTAAAAATATGCTCATCCCCCCCAGGTGGCAAGTTGACTTTCCAAATCTCTCCAAAAGCTCACGAATTGGATAATTAGTGATCTGAAGGTGATGTATGATGGAAAAAAATTCCAAATATGAAGTTTGGAAGGAAAAATCATTAAGGAAAGTCATGGGTGTAAAAACAATTTTCCTAGGTAGATTAGCTTTTCCCCATGGGGGAAAAAGCTGTAAAAAGCAGCAAAAATTAGAAATGCACATTTCCTAGTAAAATATTATCCAGAATATTTTGGAAGTGCGCCCAAGTGTCCTAGGTAGCTTGTGGTCCACACCTTGGATGTTTTGTGGTCCCCCCATATTGCCTTGTGGTTCACACAAGGCAATTTCCTAGTCTATTAAATAGAATTAACCATAAAAGGTTAATTAATGCATCTAATGTAAATAAATGACATGGTAGCAAGACCTAAATATTCCAACACTCCCATAGAGTATGGATAATTGTCCATAGCATCAATATTCATTGCCTGCACTAATGCAACTCTGGGTGAGTCTATTACTTGTTGAGATAGAGGTATCCTTGTCAATGGTAACAAACTTTGAATAAACCATTCCTTGTGATGGGATTCGAGGATTGGATAATTCAACTCATCAACACATCTCTAAATCATTGTGCATATGCCTAGGATGATTCCCCATGCATTTAATGGATTTCCCTTAATTCTGCAATACTTTGTTGTTCATACTTTGGTTGCACAAACTTGTCCATAAATAGTTTCTTTATTTATTCCATAGTAGGAGCTGGCGTGTTTGTACTATTGGCTGTGAAGCCATATGTTTTTGATTCAGTGATGTTTTTGTTTCAACTATGTTTGTACCCCAGTTTTATATGCTGTTCAAGTGGACTGTACAATCATCCCAGCGGGGGGCATCTCCCCCCCACAGGGGTCCATGGGAAAAGCCGCCGAAAGAAATTTTTTGGGTTATTTTTTGGTCAACAGTTTACGGGCCCATGGTATTGGGAAGCCCGTAGTATTTTCCCATGGTAATTTCCCTTTAAAATGAAGACATTGTAATACAGCTGTGTAATGTATTATAGCATTGTAAATATCTCTATGATTGTGTGAGAGAGAGTGAAGAGGAAGTTGCAGCGGATGTGCTACATGTTGTATCCATTCATTTTGATGGATAATACAATAATAAAGGGACTGGCAATTTCTATGTAGACGTGTCCCATCTTGGGTGAACCACGTTATATTGGTGTCTCTCTTGTAATGTGTTTTATGTGATTTATATTTGCATCTTGTTTATTGTTATTGCTCTGTGGTCTTATTTTTCTAACAATTGGTATCAGAGCCATAGGTCTATTTGGCAGATAAAATTGAAGGACAAAAGGGTTCCTGGTTCGAGTGGGAGCAATGGTGGAAGAAGGGAAGTTTAAGGTCAAGAAATTTAACTGCCAAAACTACCAGTTATAGAACATGAAAATGGAGGACTATCTGTACCAGAGGTATCTATTCCTACTATTGGGAAGAAAATCAAAACAACCAATGACTATGAAGGACAGAGAATGAGACGTGCTTGATAGAAAGGAATTGGGAAAAATATGGCTGTGCTTGGCTTCGTCGGTGGATTTCAATATCTCAAAGGAAAAGACAAAAGAGGGTCTGATGAGTGCATTGGGTAAGCTGTATGAAAAACCCTCAGATTGCAACAATGTATTTCTAATGAAGCATTTATTTAATATGAAGATGTCAGAAGGTGGATCTGTTGCTGATCATTTAAATGAATTTAATATGATTATGAATCAGATAAGTTTTGTAAAAGTGAACTTTGATGATTAGGTTAGGGATCTTCTAATCTTGTGCTCATTGCCATAAAGATGGAATGGCTTGGTCATGGATGTAATTAAATCTGTCTCTGGTTCAAAAAATTTGAAATTTGATGATGTTGTTGGTGTTATTCTTAGCGAGGAAATGTGAAAGAAAAGAACATGTGAAACATCAGGTAATGCATTGACCATGGAGAGAAGGGGAAGACAAAGGGAGAGAGTAAAGAGCCCAGGTAATCACAGTAAGTCCAGGAAGGGAAGCTCCAAGTCCATACTGGGAAAGACAGAGCGTTGGAACTGTGGAAATAAAGGACATCTGAAGAAATACTGTAGATCTATAAAGAAGAAAGGAGATAGACATCACGAGACTACTCAGGAAGAAAATGTAGAAGGTGATCTATTACAATATGCTTCGATTCTTACATTATATAATACTATTGATTATTGGGTAGTATATTTAGGGACTTCATGTCATGCTACACCCCATAGGAAATTATTTCATGATTATGTTCCAAGTGATTTTGGACATGTTTTATTGGGTGATGATGAACCATGTAAAATTGTTTGAATGGATAAGGTATGGATAAAGTTAAAGAATGGTGAATTTATGCTAAGAGATGTAAGGCATATTCCTTTTATGAAAATAAATCTGATCTCAATAGGGCAGTTGGGAGATGGTGGGTGTTATCTACGTTTGGAGAAACGTGGTGGAATATCACTAAAGGATCAATGGTGATAGAAAAAGGCAGCGGGATAGGTACATTGTATTTATGTCCTCATAATATGTTTGTTCGATCTCTTTAGCTTCCACAGTAACATATACAACATTGTGGCATCATAGGCTTGGCCACATGAGTGAAAAGGGGCTGTAGATTCTCCACTCAAGGAAGTTACTACTAGATCTGAAGCAGGTAAGTTTGGAATTCTGTGAGAACTGTTTATGGAAAATAGAAGAGAGTCATATTTCTCAAGGTTGAGAAGCAGAAGAAGAGTGAAAAGTTATATCTTTTGCATACAGATGTATGGGGATTGGATCAGGTACAATATCTTGGTGGCTCTCATTATTATGTTATTTTTATTGATGAAATAACTAGAAAAACTTGGGTTTGTTGCATTAGACATAAATATGATGTGTTTGCTACTTTTAAGAAATGGATATATTTGGTTGATAATGAGTCAGGAAAAAGGTTGAAGTGTCTCAAGTATGATAATGGAGCTGAGTACCACGGTAAGGATTTTGATAGTTACTGTTCATACCATCGTATTTGTAGAGAGAAGACAGTCCCATGAACACCACAAGAAAATGGTGTGTCAGAAAGGATGAATAGGATGATCATGGAGCGTGCAAGGTGTATGGGATTGCATGCAGGGTTTCCCCTATAGTTTTTGGAAGATGTTGTAGATACTGTTGTTTACTTAATAAATAGAGGGCCTTCACGTGCTTTGGATGGTGGTATTCCAGAGGAGGCATGGTCAGGTAAAAAGGTAAACTACTCATTTATGATAACTTTTGGTTGTGAAGCATTTTCCCATATTTATAAAGAAAATAGAACAAATCTTGAAGCTAAATCCAAGAAATGTGCCTTTGTTAAATTTTGAGCATTAATTCACAATACTCTAGGATCTTCACTGAGAGAATAACATATACAGTATATCAAATTATATGCTCATCTGCAAATCTCCCAGGGCGAAATTATATGCTCATCTGCACAACCTGATCCACGGCCATAGAGTATCAACCTGACACTCACCATACATCATCCTTATGTACACATGATCATCCTGATCATCATCACTGCAACATCCTGCTACATATCATCTGGAGCAACATCCTGAAGCTCGTCATCTATGATCAACCTGATCATACAATGCATCTACTTGATGCATACCAAGTATCTACCTGATACATATCATCATACATGATCCACCTAATCATACAATGTATCCACCTGATACAAATACAAATACATGATACATATCACCATACATGATCCACCTAATCATACAATGTATCCACCTGATACATATACACATACATGGCCCAAGCATCCAACATGATGCATATACAAAATACATACAAATGATCCTACCGATCATATCCAGCATCCAACATGATGCGTACATACATATAAATGATCCAAATGATCATATCCAGCATCCAACATGATGCGTACATACATATACATATAAATGATCCAACTGATCATATCCAGCATCCAACATGATGCGTACATACATATACAAATAAATGATCCAATTGATCATATCCAGCATCCAACATGATGCATACAAAGTAGAAACCAGAACATCATCCTACGCTTACATCCATAGCCATGTGAAGGATCCTCCTTCCAACATGCTTGTAATGGATTCAGCAAATGTGTCCATCACTTCTTCCTCGAAGTGTCATCAATCTGAAGATTGCCAAGCCTCTCCCTGAAGTACTCGAACTTCACCCTGACTAGTGGCTTCATTGGCACATATGCAATCTGCTCGTCCGTCGCAACGTATAGGAGCTTCACATCTCCTCTCTACACCATATCCCTGATATAGTGATATTTGATCTCTATGTGTTTCGACTTGTCATGAAACACTGGGTTCTAAGAAAGCTTCACACAACTCTGGTTATCACAAAAGATACCAGTAGCATCCAACAGGAGATCAAATAACTTAGACAGTAGCTTCCATAGCCATACTGCCTCACAACTAGCTGAATAGGCTGCAACATACTCTGCCTCAGTTGTACTCAGTGCTACGCAGGACTGCTTCTTGCTAAACCAAGAGATCACACCTGATCCCATACTGAAGCAGCACCCAGATGTGCTCTTCCTATCTGCAGCACTTCTAGCCCAATATGAATCAACATAACTCTGTAGGTTAAACTTTTGATTCGCTTCATACTTGAGCCCATAATCCACTGTACCCTTCAGGTACCTCAGAACATGCTTTACAAAAACCAGGTGAACACTCCTCGGATCTGTCAGGAACTGACTCAATGTGTTCACAGCAAAGAAAATATCTGGTCTCGTGTTCGTCAGGTACATCAAGGACCCAATCATCTGACGATACATAGAGACATCAACCGGCTCAGATGAAGCATTACATAGAAGCTTCAGATTCGATGCCATAGGTGTGGCCATGGGCTTGCAATCCATCATCCCGAATCTCTTCAGGATATCTACTGTGTACTTCCCTTTACCAAGGGAGATCCCACCTGCACTTTGCCACACCTCCATACCTAGGAAATAATGCATCATTCCCAAATCTTTCATATTGAACTCGGAAGCAAGCTTCCTCTTAGTAAAGGTTGGAATCCGCTTTACTCTTGGTAAAGCCCAAACTAGATAGGAAACTATCCATCCTACCATACAAAGTTCTGGGAGATTGTTTCAAGCCATACAAGGCTTTCTTCAATCTGCACACATATGACTCCCTGTCATGTATTTCGAAACCGAGTGGCTGCTCCACATATACTTCCTCTTCAACTACACCATTCAAGAAAGCAGTCTTGACATCCATCTGGTGTATTTTCCATTTCATCACTGCATCTAGGGAAAGTACTATTCTGATGGAAGTATACCTGGCTACAGGTGCAAAAGTTTATTCATAATCTATTCCCTCTTTTTGAGAGAAGCCACGAGCTACAAATCTTGCCTTGTATTTCTCTACACTGCCATCTGCAGCATGCTTGATTTTGTAGATCCATTTGGAAGTCACAATAGACTTCTCTTTAGGTCTTGGGACAACATCCCAAACATCATTCTTCATTATTGATTGGTATTCCTCAACCATGGCATTCTTCCATTCTTTCTTTTCCACTACTTCTTAATAAATGGAAGGTTCTTTGTTCATGATGTCACAAAGTAAAGCAACATAGCTGGTATGTGATCTGGTTCTCTTCTTTGCTCTGTGTTCTTCTTCTGGAATGCCAAATCTTTCTAAATCTTGAATGAGCTCTCTAGCCCATGAAGGTTTCCTCTTATGAGAGTTATCCTCACGGGGTGGATCTACAAGTTTTTGCGGATCTTCAAACTCACAAACAACTTCTAGAACTACTTCAGTCATGGTAGTGTCTTGAAATCTAGTTTTCTTAGGTTCTTCATAAACTTCAATAGGTGCCTCCCTTGATTTGATGAATGCTGAGTTTTCATCAAATGTTACATCCTTGCTGACATCAACCTTCTTGAACCCTCGAAAGTATATTCTGTAAGCCTTTGAGCTTTCACTGTAACCCACAAAGATACCCTTCTTTCCTGAAGGATCTAGTTTGGTCCTCTTTTCCTTTGGGACATGAGTGTATACTGGACAACCAAATATTCTGAGATGGATGACTTCAGGTTTCTTACCAAAAAAAGACCTCTTCTGGTGTCTTGTTGTCCAATATCCCATGGGGTGTTCTGTTCTACACATACACAGCTGTTCTAGCTACTTCTTCCCATAGGTGCATAGGTAGATCCTGGTCATGCAACATTGCCCTTGTTGCTTCCATGATTGTTCTGTTCTTCCTTTCTGCAACTCCATTCTGTTGAAGATTACAAGGAGCATTCAACTCCCTCTTAACCCCTGAATCATTGCAAAGCTTCTTGAAGTCACCTGAGGTGAATTCACCACCATTGTTGGATCTGAATGTTTTGATCTTCTTGTCAATTTGATTCTCCATCAAGGTTTTGAATTCCTTGAACTTATCAAACACCTCATCTTTGTTCTTCAAGAAGTATACCCAAGTCTTCCTGGAGAAGTCATCAATACATGAGACATAGTAAACATACCCACTCAGAGAACTGGATGACATAGGACCACATACATCTGAGTGGATGATTTCCAGGATATCTTTTGCCTTGCTTTCACTGCTTGGGAAAGCCTTCTTAATGTTTTTACCTTTTGCACATCCTTTGCAAACACCTTCATGTTTGGTCTTGATTTCAGGAAGACCCTCTACAGCCTTGCTTGCAATTGGAAGTGCCCTATAGTGCATATGAGCAAGTATTCTATGCCAAAGTTCACTTGGATCCATGGATTCATGTACCATGGCATGTTCAGGTTGTCCCTTCAATTTATACAAATCTCCCTCTTGCTCTCCAATCACTACTGCATCATCTATGGTCTTTCCCTTTGGCCACATTAGGACTTGGCCATCCACAAATGCAACCCTCATACCTTTTGCATCCAATGCAGAAATGGAGAGTAAGTTCTTCTTGAGCCCAGGTACATAAAGGACTTCTTTCATCTTCAAAGATTTTTCAGAATCTAGGTTGTAGGAGGCTTCACCACTTCCTTTGATTGGGTATTGAAAATCATCCCCAAGTTTCACCTTATGAGGTGATTCATGTTTAGATAGGTTTACAAAAGATTCCTTAAACCCAGTCATGTGTTTGGAAGCCCCACTGTCAATCAACCAATCATTACAACCATGGGAGATAGTACCTATGAGAGCAGAGATTAGAACATACTCTTCTTCACTTGATGAGTCATCATCACTTTCTTCCCTAGCCTTCTTCATTAGAGGTTCATCATTCTCACTAGCATGAGCATGGAACTTTCTTTTGCTGTCCTTCTTCTTCTTGCTGGAGTTGTTGTTATTATCCCTTTTGTTCTTGGGACAATCTAAGGCAAAGTGACCCTTCTCATTGCATGTGAAGCATCTTAGATCCTTCTTATTCTTTTGATAGGATCTCTTGTAGCGAGAGTGCTCCTTCTTGGGCTTGCTTCTTTTGGTGTGAGTTGCGAGAGCTGGATCTTCACCTCCCATATTTTCCTCACGAGCTACAAATCTAGCTTCTTCTTGAGAGCATTCCTCCCATAGTTTACTGAATGAGTTCAATTTCTTTCTTGCATAGATTCCTTGAATAAAGGAGTCCCATGACCTAGGTTGGCCATTTAGAGTGGTCATGACAACTTCACCATTGTCCACTACTTCATCCACAGCTTCAAGTTGCTCCTTGATCTGAGAGACCTTGGAGAAGTAAGATTGAATGGTTTCTCCATTCAACATCTTGACCCCTTTCAATTGATTCCGTAGAGTCATCTTCCGATTTATGTTCTTCCCTTCAAATAGTTTGGTCAAAGAGTCAAACATCTCTTTGGGTGTCTTTAGAGAAGACACATGGGGTATGAGATGGTCTTTGATAGAATCAACAATGATTCTCTTTGCCTTGACCAATTTCTTCTTATGAAATACCTTAGCATCTTCATCCTTTGGGATAGGGATGTCTTCTTTTATATATGAGTCCAACTCATTCTCTTCTAGGATTAACCCAATCCTATACTTCCAAGCTTGGAAGTTATCAACCCCTTCAAGCTTATCCTCAAGCTTGGTGTGGTGAGACATCTTAAAGAGTACTTCAAATGGAAATAGAAAAGATTTAGGTCTTACCACTTGAATTGCTGAAAACTAGATCTGGTCTCGGATTAGGGTTTGTTGGAAAAACCCTAAAAATTTAAAATGTGAATTTCAACTTTCTGAAAGGATAGAAAGATGCGCCTTGATGAGTTGATCATCCTGGTGCATTCAGAATCTGAGATCAACAAAGTTTTACCCTTCAGATTTGACTTTTTGTCGTCCCGGGTTCACTTGAGAGAGCCCTGAATTAGGGTTTGAGTTTCCCAGAGATCTACCCAGCCAAAAATCTCAATCCAAAGCTCTAAACTTCGATTTTTGCAAGGAGCTTCTAGCTATGTCTTCAGATTCCAGAAATTTCTATTTTTGTGGAAACCCTAATTTTTAGGGCCAAATCTGAAAATGCTCAGAATTGAATTCTGATTGGACAGATAGATTCTCCTTGATGAGTAGAGTCAATCTACTATACCGCTTTTCCAAAATATGTGGAGAGAAACCCAATAAACTAGAAACTCAAGTTTCCGTCACTGCAAAATGTCTTCTTCTCAGGTTAGCTCTGATACCATGTTAAATTTTGAGCATTAATTCACAATACTCTAGGATCTTCACTGAAAGAATAACATATACATTATATCAATGCATAATAATCAGAATAAGCATCACAAGCATCACAAGAATCAAAAGCATGAGAGACAAGAGACATAGAGTTTCCGTGGGGAAAACCCTAAGGTGAAAAACCCCACAACTTCCTCAGAGATAGAGAGAGCAATGGCTCAACCAAAGTACAATCAAAATACACTGAGATAGTCGCATAGTAGCAGATGATCCTCCTCCTCACTAGTGCGCCACTTTCTGAGTGAGAGAAGTGTGTCTTTTCGAATGATTCAAATAGAGATCTCCCGATCTCTATTTATACTTAACCTGTTTTCCTAGTTACACTATGGGGTCGACTTGTCTATCTAGATACATCCACAATATAATATATATTTCAGGGATGACCCCACACATGGTGGTCTAATAACCCATCGGCAAGTACACACACTTGCGACACTTGTCAATCCACATGACGACACTTCCTTATAGAGGAATAACACATCTTTAATAAGGGTACAATAAATATATATGAAATACATTCTGAAGTTACATATACATCAACAGCCTTTATTGGAGACGGTGTCGATGATTTTGGTTATCGCTTATAGGATTATGAAAATAACAAAACCATTAGGAGTAGAGATGTGGTATTCAATGAAAAGGTCATGTATAAAGATCAGTTGCAGGGAAATAAAACATGAAAAGGAAAACACAGAGTACATAGTGCTAGATGAAATCAAAGAAAATGAAGTTCCAAATGTGCGAGAAAATCAAGAACATTAGCAGGTACCTCAAACTCATGCAAGTTTTAGAAGATCTAATATGTTAAGTAGACCCCCTGAATGATACTCTCCTTCAATGTATTATTTATTGATGATTGATTCTGGTGAACTAGAATGTTATGAAGAAGCAATGCAGGTGGAAACTATAAATAAGTGGGAGCAAGGCATGAATGAGGAGATGGACTCATTGGTATGAAAACAGACTTGGGATTTGGTTCAGTTTCATGCAGGTAAAAGAGCATTGTAAATAAATGGGTCTACAGGTTGAAGGAAGAAGATGGAGGAAAGAAGCGATACAAAGCCATACTTGTTGTAAAGGGGTTTGCACAAAAGAAAGGTATATATTTTGATGAAATATTTTCTCCTGTTGTTAAAATGACTTCAATTAGAACTATTTTAAGTCTAGTGGTGTTAGAAGATTTGCATCTTGAACTGTTTGATATAAAAACAACCTTTCTCCACGGTGATTTGGAGGAAGATATTTATATGCAGCAGCCACAAAGGTATGAGGTCAAAGGGAAGGAGAATTTTGTATGCAGGTTGAAGAAGAGCTTGTATGGCCTAAATAAAGCTCCAAGGCAGTGTCATTTAAAATATGATAGGTTTATGAAAGAAAAAAGTTATAGTAGATGCCATTCTGACCACTGTGTTTATTTCAAGAGGCCAGATAATGGAATTTATATTATCTTGTTATTGTATGTGGATGAGATGCTTGTTGCAGGGTCTAACATGCAGGATATTTATGTTCTCAAAAGGAAGTTAGCTAATTCATTTGCAATGAAGGATTTGGGTGCTGCAAAGAAAATACTTGGTATGAGAATAACAAGAGATAGGAAAAATCACAAATTGACATTGTATTAGGTAGGAAAATTTTTAGGGGTTAATCTTATCCCATGGACTAAATTTAGGGGTTTTAATTTTTTAGTGGGCTTTTTTTTATTAAACTATCATTTACTATGATTAGCCCAAATTTTATGTATTTATTTTTAATAAATGGCACATTAGCCGAATATAATATATAAAGAGGACTTTAAATTTAACCATTTCGTCTAGGTTTGATTCTATTTGGATCTCCCATAGCTTGTAAAATAATCTCGCTCCCTCTATTTCGCCCAAAATCTGTAGAAATAGCGGTTTCTGAGGGTAAATTCGCCCTTCAACGATCATGGAAATGCTGGTTTTTTGTATGGATTGAAATCGATTTTCAATTTTACATTTTAATTCACCCCATATATATGATTGTAGCTAGGGTTTTCACCCCAGCTTGTGCAAATGAGCACCTACTAAGGAGAAGGGAATCCTTAGTAGCAGTTCAATAAACAGTAAATAAAAACAGTAGAACAATATGAAATTTAACCTAGCATGAGCATTAACATAAATAATAAAACATGAAAATATGGCAAAAGATTTCTCTTTTTGTATTAAAGATTATACCTCCAATGTGAAGGTTGGTGAAGCTCTTGCAGCAGTCCAGAAAGGTTGCTTTTAAGCTTCCAGTTTTGCTCCTTTCTCTTTCTCCAAAGGGTTGGAAATGGGCCAAAGGGGCATTCAAGTGTGAAAGTAGCTCAAGGGTGAGCTAGGGTTTCAAGAGTGATTTTGGCAGAGTAAGGGTGTGTTTGACTGTGGATATGAAATGAGGGGCCTCCATCATCTATTTATAGGTTTTTAGTGGTGGAGTGCTGGCCCATGGTTTTGGGCACCATATGGTTTAGGTCAGCTGTATAGGGTTTTTGCCTTCTTTTTCCCTCTTTTTCCTTTTTTTTTGTATTTTTATTCCCTTTTTAGAGGGTTTTTGCTATTTTGGAGGAATTTTGGATTATTTTGGGGAAAAAGGGGTTTTTTGGCCTTTTGGAGGCAAATATGGTAGGAAATATGGACAAATGAGTCATGTAATGGGGTAGATGAGGTAGTGAGTACTTTTTGGGTGTTAACAGATTGTCCCCCGATGTGTGAGGGCAGGAGCTCATCATATGGCCGATAGACATCATAAGTATTTTATGGTTTTCCTGGGGTGTGGAGAAGAGAAGAAATGAACTAGAGCCCGGAACAACGGTCCCGAACAAACTGCAAAAACTGAAAGTACATGACCTCAATAATGAATGAGGAATAATATGAACATATGGACAAGGTGGGCATTCCCATGCTCGTATCAAGATATAGGACAATAATAATAATGGGGTAAAAAACAAGGGGACCTTAAATATACATGGCCTCAAATAAGGAATGAGGAAGAATCTCAATATATGGACGAGGCGAGCATACCCATGCTCGTATCAAGATACATAAAAAATAGCTGTGAGGCCCGAAAAGAGGAATCTGTAAGATACATAGAGAACCACTGTGTACATCATAAGGGTCTAGAGGGGACACAAATCTGGAACATACTGCTGGGTTGACCATGTCTGAGTTGAAGAACTGATATACTAGAATAACAACAGTGCTGCTGAGTGGGGTACTAGAGGAACTGATGAGCTGCTGGATCATAGTGACGAGGAGTCATATCCTCAATGGTACATTGAACTGGATTTGAACTGGGTACTCAAGGAAGCATATAACTGGATGTCTTCTGAATACAATCGCCAATGCAACTCGGACATCCACGGGAACATATAACTGGGTGTTCTGAAGTGACTCACCAATGTGCGAGAGTCGGGGGAAATCCGGGGTCTTCGACCAATAACTGAAGGGATATAAACCCTGGGAGATTCTCAACGATGCGATCAAGGTGTTGAAGTCGAGCATGTGAGAAACAACCACTCGGAGAGGCAATGATGACTCCTCTCAAAATGGTCCGTATGCACTCACCACAGATGGTGATGGGTCCAAGGCGCAGGGACCTCTGGGTCTATCCTCTGGAATAGAGGGGCTGTCGTCGACAGAGGGAGACCTACAACTAGCAAGGCAATGCTGTTTCCTTGATAGGAGCACGAGGTGGAGAACCGAAGTGTGAGAGTACTGATGGTAGGACTGTCATATTGTGGGGGATAACTAGGTAAGTGGAGTGGTTGGACTCAAACTTCCTTTGTTCAGAGTATGATGGCGGGGATGATCGGGCAGCATATGAAACTGACTGGTGGGAAAGGGATCATAGTTGTAATGGATCAAGGATAGTGACTGGGATGAGTGATACTCAAGCTGGTGTAAAATGGCAGGAGACTGCAGACTACTCTGAACAAAGGCGACCTGATTGGGGGTGCTGCCGAGATGATCGATCATAGTGCCAAGAGGCACGGGGGGACTTCTTCACGGGTTAAGGAACTAGAAGAAGTGTGTGTAAAATGGTACTATCGTGTGGATTTATATGAGCCGAGGACAGTTCATGCTCATGATTGCTTTCAATTTTAAGGAGTCTGAAAGTGATAAGAAGACTCTGAAATAATGGAATGGCACCGTTGTGTGAATTTGTACGAGCCCAGGACGGTGCATGCTTGTGGTTGCTTTCAATTTTAGAGAGTCTAAAATAAATAAGAAGACTCCAGGGGGGTGCTTTTTCGTGTGTTAGTCTCCAAGGCCCGAAGAAGCATAAAAGGATGCAATGAAGAACTCTTATAGCCGGTGTGACTAGAGTATTCCTTTTTCGTAATTAGTCTACCAAGTCTGGAAAATGGTTAAACGTATACCAGATAGATGCCCTTTCAGGTACTTTAACGAGCATGAAAGGAAGCAAGATTGCTCGACGATCTTTTCATTGTTTTAGGAGTTAGAAAAGAGCTTAACAGAAACTCCCTAAGTGCCTTTTTCGTAAAGGACTTGTCCGGCCTGAAAAAGGGATAAAATTATACCAAACAAAAGGAATGGCCAGGCAAGGAGGAATTGCTCAATCAAGGAACATTGATGATGACCAAGAACGAGGGAGGGGGGGAACACTGGTGGGCCTCCTTGCGGGATAATGAATGGTGGAAAAATAACGAAATAATTGCAGTATGAAAGGAGTGAATGGCTTATGTAAAAAGGTGGAACAATCCGATGGCGGTCGATGTGGCGTGCAAACCGAGGCATCAAGGTGTCGGGACACAATGTTGAAGCTGTACCTGGTGAGAGAAAGAAATGATCTCAAGCATCATCACGAGCTCAGAAAAATGAATCCGACGATATAAAAAGTGTAAAAAATGGATAACGGCCGATGTGGCATGCAAACCGAGGCAACGGGGGGCATTTTGGAAAAAACACCAGAAAAAATCTGGGGGTGAGAGCAAAAAATGATCTCAAGCATCATCACGGGCTCGAAAAAATGAATCCGATGATATAGGGTATATCAAAATTGGCTACGGCCGATGTGGCACGTAAACCGAGGCGACAAGGTGTCGGGACACAATGTTGATATTGGTCCTGGTGAGAGCGAGAAATGATCTCAAGCATCATCACGGGCACGGAAATATGAATTCAGCGGTGGAAATGGTGCGAAACATGGAGGTCATAAGGAATCTGGAATGGTTAAAGGAAATAACTAGGTTAAAAAATGGTTGCAAATAAAGGTGAGCCCACCAAGCCAAGGATGCAGTGGTGGGGAGAAATGATTACCTGCGGGGGAAGAATACTAGGTGTATCGAATCAAATCATATATACAAGTGACATGTGACCTCAAAAATGGTTGAGATCACGCATGTGAAAAAGTGAGCAGGGTTAATGACTTGGCCCCATGCTATGTGCATGGGGTTTATGATTGTGGATCACATATGTGTTGGTTTGAACAAGGGGGTCATAGACGTGCTGAGATAGATGTGATGGGGAAGGTTCAAAATGGTTGATCATGCCCCCTATCCCAAGGTCGAGGTAATCTATTATGCCCCCTAACTCAGAGGTGTCAATGTGGTGTTCGATGATAGTGGGGTCAAGACCAGGCATTTCGGTGTAGGACCAAGCAAAGACATCACGGAACTCTTGGAAAAGTTTCTTGTACTCTCCGATCTCATACTCACTGCAGGAGGCTCCTAATGTAATGATTTCAGGAGCACTGGTTGGGGAAGAGATATCAATGTGGAGGATGGGTGAGATGTTGGCCAGGTTACCTTCCTCGAAGGCATCAGGAGTGGGAATGGGATCCTTAAACCAGTCGACTTTGGTGGGAAGGAAATCTTTGGACTCAACCGCAAATTGGGTGGCTCTGGTGGAGGAGGACTCTTCTGGGAGGAAATAGGAACAATGGTGCATGTCTTCCCAGGGATAATCTGGGGCAGTGAGAGCCTTTAGAATCTCCTCATCATTGCAGAAACTTTGAGTTCTCAAATCGGTTGACGAGGGAGTGGTAGTCGAAGAGATCATATAAATGGTGTTAATCTCTCCGAGTGAGGGTGATACGGGGGGGTGGATCTCCTCAATTGTGGGGGGTGTCGTCTCAAGGTCCAAATTATTCATCTCGTAGAGAGTTGCTCTGTAATCTGGGAGATCAGGACAGTGATGTGAGTAATGGCCGTAAATACCACATATTGCACAAGGGTGGTTGGTACGCAGTGATTTATCACAAGGCTTAGGGGTTGGATCGAGTTCGACAACCGGGATGTTGGGGTCGTCGTCAAGCATTTGCATGTGTTCCTGTAATGCAGGTAATTGTGGACATTGATGAGTCGGATGGCCTAACTCATCACACAACGAGCATTTGGGAGGAGTACGAAACACGGGGGGGTTTTGAACTGTGTTGGGCGGGGGGTATAGCAGTGTATGGTTGTGGGCCTCTGCCTCCAGTGTGCTTGATAAGAGGGGGGGGATTTGTAGATGACGAAGGGGTAGTGACACTAGGAGGTGGTTGACTAGTAGTGGCAATGGGTTGCACTGGTTGTAGGACGACATTTGGTGTCGGCGGGGGAACGGGAGGCGAAATATACCACACGGGTAATCCTAAGGTTAACTCGGGGAGGCTAAGAGTAGCCATAACCGGGGCACTTACGACACCTTAGGGAGGGAATAGGAAGGGGATTGTGTGGATGGGTGTAACACCAATGTGACTAGGTACCAATGGTGGTTTGGGTAACAAGGGCAGTTGATTGTTGGGTGTTTGCGTATTGTGGGAAATGGTACATAGGTCAGATACTTCGGTCGCGGGTGACAAGGGTGGAATGGATTGGAAAGTTGAGGTCATCGGTGTATCTGAGTAAACTCTGGGTCCCATAGAGGAAACAAACGAGGTAGTTGTACCACGAATAGGTTGTTCAACCATGGGGAGAACATTCTTGGGTGCAGCGGGGGCATTGGGATCGTAATAGGTGAGTTGGTCGACCTTGACCACGCGTCCATCATGGGGGAACATCATGGTATGAAAAACGGATGAGGCAACCACCCGCATGGCATACATGTAGCTACGGCCAAGTAAGAGGTTATAATCAAGTTGGGCATTGATGACCTCTATGTCAATGAGCATGATTTTACCAGCCAACTAGATGGGGACATTAGCTAAGCGACCTTGGGGTTGAGCCGAACGACCGTCATAGGCTCGCAACGCAGTGGTGGAATGCTGGAGAGTAGGGGATCCCAACTTCTGCCAAATGAATGTGGACATAATGCATGTAGAGGCACCTTCATCGATAATGCACCGATGGATGACAAGATTCCGAACGGAAACAGAAACTTGGAACACTAAAGTGGTAGGCAGGCATGGTTCGGATTGGTCCAAATCGAAGGCCATAATCATGAATCATTTGGGTCAATAGCACCAATGGAGGAGAGAAAAGTCTTGTGCTGTGAAGGACAATTTTTTAAGACTTCTAATGCAGACATGGCTGTGGGATACTTGGCTAAGTCATCTACAATGTTGTAATTTGACGCAGCGCGAGCATTGGGGTTATTGTTGATGCGACCAAGTGGGAAGCGAGGTGCTTTGGAGGCACCATCGAGTGGAGCTAGAGGTATAAGTAACGTCTGATCAGTGGGATGAGTGTTAGTGTTTTTGTCGGTGGGAGAGGTTTCAGGGGTGGAGCCATATTGGTTCCGACGGGTTTGGAGGTTGACATCGACAGAGGATATCATTAACAAGTGGTGGGTACTTGAGTCTAACATGGGTTGATCAGGAGCGGCATAAGTAATCTACTGTTGTGGTGGCGCGTTGCCTTAAGGGGGAGCCAACGGCTGAGTGTTCACTACGCCTTGGGTTGGTAAGGGGTTTTGCAGCACCAAAGGTTGATGCTGAGGTGGTGGGGGGTTAGGTGGCGCTTGAGGAGCTGCGTTCCCTTGGCGATGGGCATCATTGGTCCAGAGTTGCCGATCTCGCTCCAAATGTGGGCAAGCATGTGTGTAGTGGCCATAGACCTCGCAAATCGAACAAGGATGGTTTGTTCGCAAATTAGGATTTTTGGCCTGCTTTGGCGGCCGATCAGGGTTCTGGTTGGCAGGTGCCGCGTTATTGTTATTTGGGGGATTGGGAGGTTGACCGGCTTGGTCTGGAGGGGGGTTATTCCCACGGTTACGGCCTTTGCCACGATTTTGTTGGCCCTGTTGGCGCTGGTTATTTTGGTTCTGCTGTGGATTCTGTTGGGCGTATACTTATCCTTGGGCAGCAGGTAGGTTCTGGGGTTGGGCAGGTGCAGGAGCAGGCTGCGGTGGATAATAAGTAGGTGGAGGCTGTGTAGGTGCTGAACCTTGTGGGGGTTGATGATACGTCTGCGGAACGGGTTGTGGGTTTGTCGTAGGGGCTTCCTGTGGCGGGTAATAAGCAGGTTGGGCTTGAGAGGACATAGGAGCTGGTGAAGCCTGTGGGTGGTAATATGGCTGAGGTGCGACCGGGGGGGGTGTAAGCGGGGGATGCATGACCAAACCACTGAGGTGGACATGAGGGTCCGTGGGAATGGTGGTGATGTGCCATCGGAGCATACGAATTGGTTGCTCCAAACTGGTATGTAGCCCGCAAAAGGTTGGGGCCATGGCTAGGATGTGCTATGGAAAAGGGTTGGGGATGCGAGGCAACACGACCAAATATGCCATCTGCAGCATGGGATGCCCCCGATGGATCGTGATGGGAGGAATCACCGTGAGGGGCGTCAGGTATGATGGAATACAGATAACTCGACTAAGTGTAAATGAGGTCAAATTGCTGGGCTTTGAGGATGGTCTCTTCTTTGGACTGGGGTCGTTCGGATGCCACATCCTTGGCAATGACAGGAAGGAGGGATTTTAGAAACCAATCTAAGAAGATACGGTCGTCTAACTTGATTTTATAGAGGCTGCGGCGTCGACGCCACTCATGAATGTGGTCAGTGATGTGGGTAGCCGTGTTCTGTCTGCAGGACAGTAGGATCTCAACCCCCGCGTCATAGCGGACAGGTAACTGAAAGAACTGCAGGAAAGTCGAGGCAAGGAAAGTAAAGGTGGCATGGGTCCCATGGGGCTGCTCGATGTACCACTTAGTTGCATAGCCAGTGAGGGTGCGCTATAACAGATGGAGGCGAACAGAGTCATCCACTATGGAGTTGGAGGAACACCATAGATGGAAGGACATAATATGGTTCTAGGGGTCCTCACCTGCCTTGCCCTCAAACTTAGGGATGTCGAAGGGGTGTTTGGTGGGCATGTGAGGCCACGCAGGGTCGTGTCTGATGGGATTGTTAGTCAGTCTAGCCAGGTCAGGAAGGTTGAGGCTAGCCATGAATGACAAACTAGTAGAAGGATGTGACATACCAGTGGGTGTGACCATGTTGGGGCCAATGTCCCCAAGTGGAGGGGCTGGGTTTGGGATGTTGCCCCCAAGTGGAGGAACAAAAGTGGTATGGGACGGTCCTGCACCGCTAAGGGTAGTGTGAGTCACTGATGGAGTGGCGATAGGTATGCCAACTACTGGAATGGGTACAATGATCAGAATGGTAGATGTAGGCCCCATCGAGGGCATACCCAAAGCAGGTGTGGTAGCTGGTGTGGTGGTGGATGCTCCACCAATGGTCCCTACAAAGAAAGGGGTGGAAGTCATGCCAGCCATGGGGCTGGTTGGTGCAGTGTAAATGGGGTTCTTGGACTCGGCCTCAGAATCAAAGGTAAAATAAGGGGTGTCTAGATCGGGTGATGGAGTTCTATGCCGTTTACGAGTGGAGTCAAGTGACAAAGCTCGAGATCTATGATGAGTGGTATCAAGTGATGAAGATCTATGTCTATGACGGGTGATGTCAAGTAAACCATGCTGTGGGGGCTCACCCCGGAGGCGCCGAGAATGTCTCGGGGACTCAATGGTGACAGATGGTGTCAAATATCTGGGGGTTGTGTTGAGTGAAAAACAACTCAAAAAACCCTAATGAAACCGAGTGTGCAGAAGGAGAGCTGAAAAAATATGGCACTCAGGCCAACAACCAACTCAAAACACTTATTGTAACAGCTATGCTACAATAAGTGGAGTATCAACATAAATGGTCAGAATACCAACAAGCAGCAGGTTTCCTAAAAAATAAAAATAGTGGACTCGCTAGACCAAAAGGAGGTAAGGGAGCATGCAAACACCTAGCTAAATAGTATTCTGACTCAACTAGACATATCCTCTGCAAGGTGATGAAATCCAAGTTAGACAATATTGATAGTAGAGCCAAGTGGCTAAAGATATCCCCCTACTGGGAAGGACACCGGGTAGTCAATCATAGAAGAAAAGCAACTAAGATACCCCGTTCATGACACGTTCGGTTGGGTGAATCTGCCGTTTGGTTCTATCGCCACTGTATCCCCATACGGGTGATACACTGAGAACTACGAAAGGTATCCTTCGGTTACTAAATGGATTGCGGTATTCCACTTAGGCTTCCGGAACCAGTCTGGCGACTTCAACCCTCCTAGGGGAGAGGCCTTCCCGATAAATTGGTTTTAAACCATGTCAAAAAATACTTAGGGATTTTGGTTCCCTAATGGACAACAGCTATGTCTCAAGTGTAAGCAACCGGGGGGTGTTATTTGGATGCCTATCCCTCCAATCCTACCTAACTACAAAAATTCTTATGTGTTCCCCAAGTGGGGTTAGAATGTTGGTTGTGTTAAGTAGTATTTTAGGGCTCACTTGAATTAGGTGACAGAGTGTGTGCGTGTGAGATGATGAACCCAAGTAAAAGTGCCACAGGGTGGGCAACTTTCTAACTAAAAATAACAATACAGAATTTAAACTTTGAAATGCAAAATTTTCTCTTTTCAATTAAAATGCTGAAATTTAAAAAATATTCTGTAAATGGAAGAGAAATAATACTGCAGAAAAAAGGCTGTAGGGAAGTATGGCTGCAAATACAACAGATGGCTGTGCAGGTGCAGAAAATATTGCAGCAAAATGCTAGGTTCAAAATAGGGAAAAGTGCAGAAAACAGACCGCGGGTATGTGGCAAATCTGTGCAGTCGGACCACGGGAAACAACTCAATAGTCGCGGACGGGGTGCGGGATTTTGGCCGAAAGATGCAGTCGGACCAGAGGAGAAAGGTCGAAAGGCGTAGGCAGGTTTAACAAAAATGACTGAAAGCCGCAAGCGAGTTGCAGGAAAATGGCTGAAAGCCGCAAGCAGGACACGGGAAAAATGCTGAAAGACGTAGGCAGGTTGCAGGAAAATGGCTGAAAGCCGTAAGCGGGATGCAGGAAAATGGCCGAAAGACGCAGGCGGGTTGCAGAAAAATGGCTGAAAGCCGCAAGCGGGACGCGGGAAAATGGCCGAAAGATGCAGGCGGGTTGCAGAAAAATGGCTGAAAGCCGCAAGCGGGACGCGGGAAAAAGGGCTAACAGTCGTAGTCGGATCGCACGAAACAGGCTAATAGCCGCGGTCAGATCGCAGGTAACAGACGGGAAATCGCCGGTAGGTCGCCGGAAATAGTTTGAGAGCCGCGGTCGGATCGCAGGTAAATGCCTGAAAGATGCGGTCGGAACGCAGCTGCAGGGGGTAAAAGACGTGGTTTACGGCAGCCGAAAGGAAAAAACAGGAAAATATTACAGAAAATTAAAAATGTTTAAAACTTTAAAATTATAACCAGAAATTCAAAGGAACACAAGGGGAGTCACCAAAACTATAGCTAGAGTTTTCACCCCAGCTTGTGCAAATGAGCACCTACTAAGTAGAAGGGACTCCTTAGTAGCAGTTCAATAAACAGTAAATAAAAACAGTAAAATAGTATGAAATTTAACCTAGCATGAGCATTAACATAAATAATAAAACATGAAAATATGGCAAAAGATTTCTCCTTTTGTATTAAAGATTATACCCCCAATGTGAAGGTTAGTGACGCTCTTGCAACAGTCCAGGAGGGTTGCTTTCAATCTTCCAGTTTTGCTCCTTTCTCTTTCTCCAAAGGGTTGGAAATGGGCCAAAGGGGCACTCAAGTGTGAAAGTAGCTCAAGGGTGAGCTAAGGTTTCAAGAGTGATTTTGGCAGAGTAAGGGTGTGTTTGACTGTGGATATGAAATGAGGGGCCTCCATCACCTATTTATAGGTTTTTTGTGGTGGGGTCAGCTGGGTTTTTGCCTCCGTTTTCTCTTTTTTTCCTCTTTTTTTTGTATTTTATTCCCCTTTTAGAGGGTTTTTGCTATTTTGGAGGAATTTTGGATTATTTTGGAGAAAAAAGGTTTTTTTGGCCTTTTGGAGGCTTTTTTAATGGTTTTGTAGCTTTTTGGAGGCTTTTTAATGGGATTTTAAGGTATTGGAGGCAAATATGATAGGAAATATGGACAAATGAGTCATGTAATGGGGTAGATGAGGTAGTGAGCACTTTTTGGGTGTTAACAATGATGTTTTCAATTTGGTTGTTATCATATCTTAAACGATTTTGTGTTTCTCCAAATCTCAGGGTTTCGGGTCTACGGAGCGAGCAATCAAAGAGTTTGCGTTTTTGTTTTTTTGCCCGATATCAGAATTTCAGGCCTTTGGAGCAAGCAGTCAAGCTGTTCTCAGGATGCTCTATCTTCATTCAACTTACGACATCCACTGTATAATAAAGACCCACCCTTCAAATTTGAACACTTACCGCAATGACTTTTTTACGTGATTGGATATTCTATGAACACGGTCCTACCTGGTTCTGTCCTCAATGCATGAACCCATAAACATCCTCTCTTTAAATAAGGAGAGCTCAGCAAAAACACAACCACTAAAAGAAAAAAAAATTCGGGTGGTAGAAGTATTTGTAATTTTATATGGAAGAGCATTATCGTGGAGTGCAATAGGGAGCATGAAGGACCCGTTTCAGACAGAAAAAATTGAACCGCCTGGTGGCCCCCACCGTCTCGTCTCAAAGTTGAGCTGTGAAATCAGTTGCAGATCTATCAATGACCATGACGAGAAGAGGTCGAATGGAATGGAATCGGGCCATTCTTGGCATGTACCTTTTCAGGTTCAAGAAAACCCACTTCCAAAGGGGAGTATTTAAGTGCAGCGGAGAAAATATCAGCCTCTGCAAAAACCAGGCCTTGCAAAATGACCGTTTCTAGCAAGAAGTTCGCCAGTCAGTTGCTGGGAGCACCGTTTAGGTCAAGGATTGACAGCCGGTTACATTACGAGGAAGAATCAAGAGACACCATGAATTCTCGTATGCAAACCCTAAGAGCGCTTTTTCAGGGAAGCGGCTGCCTGGACATGCCAGTTTTCTTACAAGAGGCCGCGGACTACATCGTGGCGCCTGAGATGTGGGTTCAGGCCATGCAGGATCTGGCATACTACATCTCAAATTCGAGATCTCTTGTTGTTTTCTAGGGATAGATATAAGGTCGCAAGGTCGAATCTTTGGTTGAGCAAGCAAGTGTGAAATACCTTTTGCACGTGGCTAGTCATGTTTATATGTGGTAGAGGGAACTAAAGATAATACGGGGTGTCCGGGTGGAGGGTTTCTAAAGAGACCTTCCAGAAGTGAAGTCGTATTTTTGTAAGTCTTAATTTTTCTTTGATCCTTGACCGGAATCTAGTGTTGCTCTCGTTGGCTCGTCCAATATTAATTCAGCTCTTTAAATCTATAACTGTAAGTACCTAGTCTTTGAACAAACTAAAATTATGAATACAATATCACATTCTGCTTTAATATTCTGTACAGAGGAACGCACCATTAAGATGAAGTATGGCTTTTGGATTTCTCTTTGTTTTCCATTTTACCTTTTACATGTTGTAGCCGACGATGGGAATAAAGCATAAATGCGTAGGCACAGTTTTTTCTTTATTGTGCAAATCAAAATGATTATGACGTGATTTGTGTATCGGATTTTTTTTGCAGTGTCGTCGGCTTGCCATATGTATCTTTCCCAATGCCACTAAATGTATCATTGTCCATCGTTTGTCTTAGTGGCTGTGTTTTACAATTTCATTGTGGATAATGTTTCGTTTCTTGTCACGTATTCCTCGATATGTATTTACGAGTCACCCATGTGCCCATTTATTATTTATCAAAGTTCTTAATGCCGTGCTCGATGTGCAAACCTGTGGGACGAGACAGACTTGCTTGAACCTTGCAAAACCTTAAATTTATATCTGTATTTATGGGAAGTTTGGGTAGTCACTGCATAAGCGCTTAAATTGATTATCTATCATGATTATGATTGTTTGTAAGATAAAAGAGAGGTGGGTTTAAACCTAATTTTATAGTCATTGGATACAAAATTGAAGGAATTCTTTCTTGAAATCACATAAGTATTATGAATATTCATACTTTAAGTAGTTAGAAATTTACAAAGCATCTGAAAGTTGATAGTAAATTTATTTTCTTACCAAGGTATCAATTGATAATGCACTTTGTTATTTTACTGACATTTCTTCTTTCTACATCCATTGGGGCATTTGCATTTTTGAGTGAATTAAGGTGAACTGGAATGAAGTTAAGTAGACTGTGTTAATAGACTTAGGGATAGTTATGAGGAGTAATAGTAGGTGTGAATAGGAGGAGACTGGAGTAATAGTATTTGTGAAGAAGCGATAACAAGGCGCGACAGAGCTTACAACCATCCTTCTGTCCGGGAACATGTTTAAGATAGCTTTTCTCTACTCTGCCGCGAAATCAATTTGTTGGATTTTTTCGGCTTTGAGAGTTCTTTAATATCGATGAACATGAGGCAGTTTCTAAGGACCAGATTGAACTAATTATAGAAGTGCTCCCACTTTAAACCCTAGAGCTACCGGCTTATCCACCATGGAGAAAAAAACACTTCATGATGAGGCCCTTTGAAGAGCAACGCAATTCAATGAATATAAAGTTGCCCAATAATCATATCATTGGTAGGGCTATTAATCAGTATAGAATGGTGGCGCTATTAATTTCTTGGATGAAAACATATCAAGAATATTATACCAAATTTCAAGAATTTGGAGAACATCAAATTGTATCTACAAAAGATAACTCTTCACCAGCATAATGAATGATTCAATACCACTCTGGCATGTCAAAGAAGCATAACTCATGAACATTGCAATAAAAATCAAAATCTGAGTGAAAACTGTAAAACATAATTCATGGATATAGTAAAATTCCCTGTCTTTAGACAACACGCCACCATACCCAATAAGCTATTGGGTCAAAGAGCAGTTATTTGTCCCATTATATAATCAAAATTCAATGGTCAAAATAGATCCTAGCTCGAGTGGTGAATCGTCGTCAAGTATATTGGTCCTTTGCAGTTGAAGGGTTGGTGCAGGTTGTAGTTTGTATTGTAATTCTAGCATTTAAATGGGGAATCATTCTTTTTCCTTAGAAACATGAAAATTAAACCAAATAGAACATACTACAAATACAAATACAATGTGAGAAAGTAACGAAGGTTGACATATGGTTTGATTAAAATATAAGTCTGAGTTTTGAAAAGCATTATACAGAAGAGTTGACAGAATCAACTCAATTTTTTGCCAAAGTAAGTCAATGATAGAAAAACAAATTACTATGTGGAGTCCATTAATTCATTCAAAATCTGTGATATCAAGGTGGCCTTGTATGATATTACATATTTCAAGCATCCACTGAGAATCTACCCGTGTTTTAATTTGTTTATAATGTTAACTCGATTCTCGTCAAAATTAAAGTTATTTCAAAAATCAAAAGTGATAGTAATAAAACTTTATAAGTTACACCAAATCATAAACAATTACAAGCTTAAAAAAAAGAGACGTCATAATATTAATTTCTTTTTATAAAAGAAAAAAAATCAATAAAATTAATTATGTAAATAATATTAATTTCTTTTTATAAAAGAAAAAAAATCAATAAAATTAATTATGTAACTTTATTGCCTACTTTTTGAACAGGAAAAGTATTCAAATATTTCAATTATTCAATATCTACAGCTCCTTTGGGGAGCACTAAATTCTTCAATATATTTCTAATATGGATTGGATTTAATCTCAATACTGTGCAAAATAACAAAACACTCTAAAAACTCATTTTCATTTGTTTTCTAAGGGAAGTTAGCCCTCGCTAAGATTATAATGAATATTGAAATAAAATAATGTTGATTTATTATTATTTTTGTTTTAAATATATAATCAACTTTATTAGTATCTTTTAAAGATATAATCCCATAATGCAAACAATTCTCAAATTTGTGAGATACTGAAAAATTCAGAATCTCAAATGAATTTGAGAATTTTAAACTCTTATTAGATGTAGAATAAAAAATAAAATAAATCTAGATTTAGATTTATTAATAGATAGATTAAATCAAACCTATTTAATATTCCAACCTTCATCAAATCTAGATTAATTAATAAATAGAATAAATCAAACATATTTTAATATTTCAATCATTAGAAGGAATCCTTCAACAAAAAGGAAATGGAAAAAAATTATAAAAATGTCAAGTCCATAAATATTCACTCAAACAAGGATGAAAATGAAGAAAATAATGAAAGTGAATTTTTTTTTACAAGGAAGTGAATTGACATAAATATTCACTTAGAGCATTTAAATCCTATAAGAACTTGAAGGAATTTAGGACTAGATTTTCAAGAAAATATTAGAACCTAAGCTATTTTTCAAGAAAATATATTAAAAATATTAAAAACTAAAAACTGAACTAGAAGCTTATTGCTTTGAGCATACTCCCTATAAAGAAGAGCTCGGTCGACATAAACTTAAGCATATTTCAGCATGACTTCACTGGACATATGACTAAAGCCACGAAGGTTTACAGAAAAATCGAAAGCATTGAGAAGAAATTAGCATTCAAACAAATTGATGGATATATTAAAGATTTGCAGCATTTGGCCAAATTATTTGCGCACAACCTGCTCTGGACAATTGTTTGGGTTGTGAAGTTGAAACCACCAATAATGGAAGCACTTATACTAGACTTCATTTAGGAAGGTGATAAATATTTTGAAGTACGATCTATTATCTGAGTGAATGTGACAAAGTGGGAATAAATGGTCTTAGAAAAACTTAAAGCAAAAGAAAAATATTTTTTTCCTTCGTCTTTATGGAGATAATCCCAAGTGAACATGTCTTCTAGCTTTATTACCATCATAAAAGAACAAGGTAATGGGTGTGAAAATCTTCACAGTAGATCTAAGAGATGATGTATACCTCACAAGAAAGATTAAGCAAGGAAATAGAAGAAGAGTGGACAATGCAATGTAAAAGAGCAACATAATTATGATACAGTAGAACTCAGATAGAAGCAAAATAACATCACACACTAATTCATTAATCACAATATGGACAAATAAATAATACAATGATGAGAGGATTCGAATGCCAAGGTGGCAATTCGAATTAGCCTTCATGGAGTGATCATCAGATCAACGGAGTGTCATCAAAGCACAACTACAAGTCCTGATCATCATCAGTGGAGTCATCAATGCACAAGTATCTGTCAACAAGATGTCAAACTGAGTCTAATTGAGTGCGGTAGGTGTAACTGGCACATGGAGGCACTAACCGAATGAAGGAGGCTCAGTGGAGGGCGCATGAGGAGATAACTGGAGTCAGAATAGGTAGTATAGTCTCATTGGAGGTCCATCGGAGTGATACAGTCAGTTGAGAGTCAATATAGCCTTAAATCAAGGAAAGATCTAACGATAACTCAACTAACTGAAGTGCAACTGAGTGGTAGGTGAGAGAAGGCGCCTGGTATGAATGTAATTGCATGCAGGGTGCACTAAGCACTAGGAGGGTTGAAACTGATCAGAAAGAAGCTCTTGGGGCTAGATAACTGAGGGCTAGGTGATGGGGATGATGACTGGGATGCATGCAGTTTCATGCATGCATACAAAATCATGACTGCATGCAAAATGCATGCATGTCTGAAAATGAGAAAATTGAAAATGATGTTAGGACTAGGATGGAGTATAGGAATATCCCAACACCCCCCCTTAATCCATCCTGGGCCCTGGTAACTGAGACCAAAGGTCACCCAATACAATGAATAATAATAACAGTCAATAAAATGAGGAAATGGGGAAAACCTCATGGGAAAAATACCCCCCCTCAAAATAGAGTGTAAGGCACACCAAAAATAAATGCTCCAAACTCAAGAAGGTGTGATGCTTGGTCATATGTCTGGAGGTATCTTCTTCTTAGGAAGAAATGGTTCATGCTCAAAAAGCATGTGCTTGTACTTGCTCTTCAGATCGAATGTGATGAGAACAAATACAAAAGTATGAGGATGATCCTGGAACCTGTGATTCGAACTAGCTGAAATAGGATCAAATCCATGAATGTGTAGATAGTCTTTTGTTTTCTCGTTCGAACCATCATAGGTGAGATTATGCCCAAAAGAACCATCACATGATAGTCAATGCTTTGAATCCAAATCAAATCCAAGACTTGAAGAATGGTTTCTTGAGATCTCGTTTGAACCATTAGAGGTGAGATCAAAACCATGATATGCATGAGAAATTATCCCAAGTAGTTATTGCTTGGATTTTAAATCAGCTCCAAGACTTAATGAATGGTTTCTTGAGATCTCCTTTGAACCATTAGAGGTGAGATCAAAACCATAAAATGCATGAGAAATTATCCCAAGCGAATGGCAATGCCCTACATCTTCAATAAACTTCTGAGAGCATGTACAAATGATATTATAGTAGTACATAAGAGGTGAGTGATCAAGGAGAGCGAATGCATTACCTCCAATTGTTGATTTGACGTCCAAAACATTCAATAGATCATGATGCAAACCAATATACTCTTCTGCAAGACAGGATTTAAGAACCTCTGCAGTTTCTAGATTGTGAGCTGGCACAAAATTCGAAATAGAAGAAATTTGGAGCATGAGTGTAGAATCTGCAAGTTCTTCTTCTTTGTGGACAACTTCAATATGAGATATGTTTGATATTGATTCATGATCAGAGAGACCATCAAGGAGGGTGAATGCAATAGTGGGCTTGCTCTCGAAATGGTTTGGACCAATCCCTTCATTATGTTTGCCAAATCTTTCATCCAGATGGGCCCATAGCTCTTTTGGAGATTCAGCAGAAAGGAAGTGGTGTACCATGCAACAAGACATAGCAAACATCAAGTTTGTAAAGGCTCTGTCACCTTCATTTAACCAGTCATTCTCTTCTTCAAAGGATTCAAACTCTCTTTCAAAACAATAATCAAAGAGACCATGTCTCCTCAAATGTGCTATCATTTGTGGTTTCCATTCATCATAGTTGAATGGAGAAAGAGGAGTAATTCCTTCCGGATTCATGGAAGCTGTTTTAAAAGACCTGTAAAAACAATAGAAAATTTTTGCAACTGCTACTGCTGCAAAAGTGCAGAAATTGCTGCAACTGCTACACTCGAAATTTTGATAATAACCTGCAAAAAACTCTCATGAATGGAGATAGATAATACTCTCAACATGCTCTGATACCATGTGAAAATACTCACAGCAGATCTAAGAGATGATGTATACCTCACAAGAAAGATGAAGCAGGAAAATAGAAGAAGAGTGGACAATGCAGTGTAAAAGAGAAACATAATTATGATACAGGGAACTCAAATAGAAGCAAGATAACATCACACACTAATTCATTAATCACAATATGGACAAATAAATAATACAATGGTGAGAGGATTCAAATGCTAAGGTGGCAATTCGAATTGGCCTTCATGGATTGATCATTAGATCAATGGAGTGTCATCAAAGCACAACTAGAAGTCCTGATCATCATCAGTGGAGTCATCAATGCACAAGTAACTGTCAACCAGATGTCAAACTGAGTCTAACTGAGTGTGGTAGGTGTAACTGACACATGGAGGAACTAACTGAATGAAGGAGGCTCAATGGAGGGCGCATGAGGAGCTAATTGGAGTCAGAATAGGCAGTCTAGTCTCACTGTAGGTCCATCGGACTGATATAGTCAATTGAGATTCAAGCTATCCTTAAATCAAGGAAAGATCTAAAGATAACTCAACTAACTGAAGTGCAACTAAGTGTTAGGTGAGAGAGGGCTCCTGGGATGCATGCAATTGCATGCAGGGTGCACTAAGCACTAGGAAGGCTAAAATTGATCAGAAAGAAGCTCTCGGGGCTAGCTAATTGAGGGCTAGGTACTGGGATTGATGACTGGGATGCATGCAATTGCATGCATGCATGCATGACTGAAAATGCAAAAATGGAAAATGTTGTTAGGACTAGGATGGAGTATAGGAATATCCCAGCAATGGAAAAAATGATTGTTGAAACAACATCCAAGTCAATTTATTAATTGCACAAGGAAACACATATAGTAGTCATATAGCAATCAGATGCTAAAAAATGAACCTGTAAGATCATAAAGGAGGCTTATGATGCTTTAATATCCATAGCCATTAGCCTAATGTAAAACGAATTTGCTTGTAGCTCCAAAATCTCCTAATTGCAAGATATGCAAATACCTACGGTAAACCTACCTTAAAACCAACAAAATGTTACAAATATATTCAAGGAAGGAAGCTCTATAATTTTTACAAATAATACAGTTGAGGATACAACAGACTAACCTCTAAGCAACGAATTTCTCATTGAATCTATGAATTGTTAAGTGAATCAACTAAAATTATTATACTAGATCTTAAGACCATCATCAATTAGTATAAATGTAGAATATTAAGTTAAACATGTGAATTACTTGTAGGTCGATTGTGATATGAGGAGCTTTAAGATCATATCCTTTCATGGGAAAGCAACCCTCTACTATTGCTGCTTACAATGTTTCTTAATTAACATAAACTATTGTAAATACTGACTTTCTAATAGGCTCTGCCACTTATGCCTATGGTTCCTCTATCCCTTGCTATTGTTGGTTGGTTTTTAATCCTAGTGGAGGGCTGGATCAAAGTGAAGTAGGCGCTCTATAGTTGTTAAATCCTCCATTGTATCTGTCTTAGATGTTGTTGTGGTCATAAAAACTAGCTGGAAAAACAGTGTGTAGACAATGCCACAACACATTTGTAGAGGTTAACATGATAGAGAATTCCAGGATACAATCCAGACTTACACAAGGTGAACCCTAACAGAAATATCCATGTAGCAAGCCATTATTGTTCAGGTGAGGGTGGTAGAATGAAGAGGTATGCAACATATAGGTGCATTGAACAGATGTTTGGATAAAAAAATGAGTGTTTTGCCCCAAGATTGGCTTGTATTACACCTTGATTTGTGGGTTTTGCACCACACTGCGTGACACAATGGTGGGTCGAACACACACGAGGAGATGAGCAAAGACTATGACAATTGGTCAACATGAAACATGACACGCGTAGCAGGTACCACCATGGTGCAACATGAAAACACAATCATAGGGACACCAAAATGATACAATTGTTGCAAAATGCAGGAAAATGGGGCCGACCTTGATATGAGGCCAAATAAGGCCTCAAAACTGTTGATTGGTCTAAACCAAAATGTATCACAAAAACTTAGGTTAAAATGCATAAAAATTCGTGCTTAGATTAATGCATTAGCTCAAATCGATTCCAAGAGTCGCTGCTGCATGGTAGGTACTAATAAGGCGGTTTATATTACATGCTATATCCACAAACATCTTACAGGAAAAATTAGTATCATTCAAGTATTTAATAATTTTATGTGTTGTTTTTAAGATGTGAACTTTGGTTGGGTATGTGCTTATTAATCCTCTAATTGTCATTATGTCTGAAAAAATATCAACATTTGTTCCAGAGCATTTCCTTATGATCTATTTGAAGATCTAACTTTCTTCAATGTATTGAGGTACTCCAGTTTAACTAGCTATATGGAAATCACAGTTTTTAATTTGATTTTTGTGACACTAGAGGTTTCTCAATTAAATATCAAGGTGGTTTTTTAGTCCCATATGTGCTAGGTAGGTCTATAAATGCTAACAAAATTGCATTCTACAAGGTCAAAAGACAAATGTGAAATCAAGAGTATCTTTAAAGTTTAACCATTCCATTATGGAATAAACAAAATTTGGGTTAAATCTCTTGAAGCCTATGGTGCATATCTGGACTCGTAAGATTGCCATAGATGACTTCACAAACTACACAAAACCATATATGTCATTGTTAGCCCCAATGATCATAATATTGTATTTTGTGTTATTGTCTATTTTGTGACTTATACATGGGCTAGATGGAGTTATTATTGGGATGATGGTGTAATCACTTTAACAACTTATGGGTATTTTGTGAGTGAAATCATGGCAACATAATTTTGATGTAGATGTTTGGAAGTTGTAATTGTTCCTCAATCATTTTTGTATGTGTACCTCTATGTGCACCATAAAGTGCCCCCTTAGCTTGAACTAGATTATCATGAGTGGAGGAAACATCATTTCTTCTTATGCATCAAACCTCTATATCTACCATTTACAATGAGTTGATAAGAGATTCATGACGTTACCTTTGTTCTTGTGCATAGATATTCTACTTGTTAAGTACATCTCTGTCATTATTCTAAATTTGTAACTCAGGTGGATTGACACAATATTTGGTGTTGTTGTTGATTTAGTGTTTGACAAGGGGATTTCCAGTACTAGTGTTATAAAGATTCGCCAAGTCTTTATAAATTTTTATGATTTCATGAAATATTCGCACAGATTTTACAAGGTTTTATAATTTAGTGAAAGATTCGCCAAGAATTTACAAAATTATATAATTTAATGATAGATTTGCCAAAAAATTATATATACATAATATAACATTGCTGTAATAACCTTCATATTTTCCGGTATATCATGGGGATTCGCCCAATTTTTATACATAGAAATTTAGGGGGGGTCTTAAAATTTTCCTTGGTCTCAAGGTGAGTACATACAAAAGGTGTTAGAGAGGTTTAGAATGCAGAATTCAAAACTAGTTAGTACAACTTTGGCCAGCCATTTAAAACTAAGTAAGGAGATGTGCCCCAAGACACATGAAGATATAAATTACATGTTGAGGGTTCCCTATTCATCAACAATATGCCATGGTGTGCACAAGACCAGATATTGCACATGCAGTGGGAGTTGTGAGCAGGTATATGAAAAATCCAGGTAAAGAACAATAAAAGGCAGTACAGTGGATTCTCAATTATTTGACAGGTACTACCACTCATGCGTTATTTTTTGGAGGTTAAGACATTGTCCTATAGGGATATGTTGATGTAGATATGGCAGGTGATAAATATAGAAGGAGGAGCACCATGGGGTATGTTTTTACTATAAGTGGAACAACAGTAAGTTGGATTTAGAAACTGCAAAAGGTTGTTTCACTTTCAACAACAGAAGCAGAGTATGTTGCTGCTATAGAGGTTAGTAAAAGATGATTTGGTTACATAGGTTCATGTAGGAATTGGGTAAGAAGAAGTAGAATAGCAGGTTGTACAGTGGCAAATAGAGTGCCATTCATCTTACAAAGAACTCAAACTTTCCATTCTAATACTAAACATATACAACTCAAGTATCATTTCATTCAGTCTGTTATGGAAGATGAACTGTTGAAGTTGGAAAAGATACATACTAGCCAAAATCCTACACTGGACATGTTGACAAAGGTAGTAACCAGAGAGAAACTGAGTTCCTGCTTGGTTTTAGTTGGCCTTCAAGCATGAAGGTGAATATGAGAAATTTTCCAAGTCCAAGGTTCAGAGCATATTCTAGCAAGTGCATCAGTGGTGGAGTTGTTATGATCAGTATCCAAGTGGGAGATTGTTGGTTGTGGAGCTTGATCTTCCTGATTCAGAGATGTTGTTGTTTTAGCCATGTTTGTACCCCATTTTTATATGATGTGCAGGTGGAATGTAGAATAATCCCAGCGGGGGGTGTGGGGGGGACCATCTCCTCTAGTTGGTGGGTTCGGGGGCTAGCAAGGGTTTGGGGGAAGTTCCCCTGAATATTTTTTTTGGTTTGTTTATGGGCCAATAGTTTATGGGCCCATGGTATTGGGTAGCCCATAGTATTTTCCCATGGTAATTCCCCTTTAAAAGGAATACAATGTAATATAGCTGTGTAATGTATTGTAGCATTGTAAATATATCTATGATTGTGTAAAAGAGACTGAGAGAGAGTGAAGAGGAATTTGCAGCGGATGTGTTGCAGGTTGTATCCCTTCATTTTGTTGGCTGGTATAATAATACAAGGATTGACAATTTCCGTGTGGGCGTAGACCATCTTGGGTGAACCACGTTATATTGGTGTCTCTCTTGTAATGTGTTTTATGTGATTTATATTTGCATCTTGTTTATTGTTATTGCTCTGCGATCCTATTTTTCTAGCATGTACCCCATATCTCAATCAACCTCATGTACTACTGTAAATCCCTTCCATGGAGGGTTGTCTGAAACTCTACTAGTTTGGATGCCATATGGGTTGCTTTAGCATTCCATATTGCTTCACAGAGAAACCAATGTTGAGTTGCATCATCTTCTCTGCCATTCCCCCAAAATTCTATAAATTTTAGGGGTGGGATTGCTGGTACTCCCACCATTGGCGTGGTTGGGGTTCCTACCAATACAAAACCTTGGGGTCCTGGTTGTGCTACAATGTTGCCACTAGTTTGCTGGGAACTACTACTACTTCTTGCAATTAAAAAACTAATTTGAGAACTATTGGTACTACTATTCATATAACTATGCCACGAAAATTGTAAAACAAATTTTTGAGAGTTTGTTACCATATTTCACAAGTGTGCTTGGGGGTCAGTCAGGGGAGTGATGTGTCCGTTGCTTCTGGTTCTCTTTCTAGAGTACTTCCAGAATCAGACCTCATCATTATAGCATATTACATCATGGATTTGAGGACTTACATTCACCACGGAATTACCCATTGCGGGATATCCCATCATACAAATAAAACCCAAAACCCAGATACATAACTCCCATTGCAGTTTGGTTGTCTCTTTTTTTAGCTGGCTCTAATATTTGAATTCTCAACTGATATTTTGTCTCTTTCTCCCTCATTCCTTCCACTTACCCTCCACTTCCTTTTATACTTTTGGAGAAGGTCCAAAGATGGTCCAAAATTTGTTGTCACCGTTACCTCTTTTCCACAACTTCCACTTCCTTTTCACACTTCCTTCCTTGGTGAATCTTCTTTTGCTTTTTCTAGGCTTCTTAAAAAACAAAGGAGCCAACACTATCCCTAAGGAAATGAACCATCAGGAATATTCTTCAGTCGTAACTGCCATTACCTTTAAGCCCCCTACAAAACCAGAACTCAAACATGAAGTTGAGTTGAGGTACAAACCATCCATCCTAGATAATTAGAAACATTGGTAGGTGTTCCAACATGACCAACATATAAAGAGATTCATTAATATGGTATACGAATTCTTTACCTCTTGCATATAACATGATGAAGGGAGAAAATATGAGGAATTAATTCCAAAAGAAATCCAGTCAACCCCATAATTTATTACTCACATGGTGAATCATAAAATCCTGCAACTAAAGAATAATTTCATTCCTAAGGGGCTTGTTCCCCGTAAACAACTATACAAATGGTGTTCTTATTAAACTAGTTTTTCATCCAAAAGTAGAAGATGTAGAATAGTTTAACATAAGTACACAACGAGATCCAATGTATATCAAGCTTTCTAAATCCATGAATGTAGATCTCAAACAAAGGTACCTTAAACTGTTCAAATAATATATGAATGTATTTCTTGGAGGCATGAAGATTTAAGGACATATGACACTATTTCCATACAATGTAGAATACCCATAAAACCATGAGTTAATCCTTTTAAGCAAAATATAAGACATGCAAATCCTATCGTGTTTCCTATTATTGGAAAATAGGTAATTAAATTACTGTATGATCAAATCACAATTTCTTTGAGATACTTAGAGTGGGTTGACAACTTGATTCCGGTAAGGAAAAGAGTGTGGAAATAAGTCTTTTTGTAGATTTTAGAAATATAAACAAGTGATATTTAAATGATAAATACCCCCTCCCAAGATGGACTACATTTTGTAGAAAGTTGTAGGGGCCAACAAGATTTCCATGATGGATGGATTCTCATGATACAATCAGTTATCGATGCAGAAGAAGGATAGGGAAAAAACAACATTGACCACACCATGGGGTACATTTATGTATGACAAGATTCCATTTGTGCTAATGAATGTAGGGGGTACCTTTCAGAGGGAAGTGCTTATAAAATTTATAGGGGATAGAGACAAATTCATAGTAATCTATCTAGATGACATGACAACATTCTCACATTCTGATGATGACCATTTAAAACACCTCAAGCAGACCTTCAACAAATGCAGGAAGTATGGACTATCGTTGAACCCAAAAAAAATCATTTTTCCATGTAAGAGGGAAAATCACTGGGTCACATTGTGTCCAAAGGAGTCAAAGTTGACCTTGACAAAGTGGAAGCCATAAAGTTGATAGATATTCCAAGGAACAAAAAATAAATACGATCATTTCTTGGTAAGATAATGTTTTTAAGAATATTCATTCCCAACTTTGTATAGATTGTCAAGAACATCACCAATAAGCTAAAACATAATACTTAGGTCAAATGGACAAATGAATCTAGATATTCCTTCCAATAGATAAAAAAGGACTTAGGAGAATCACTAGTCATAATCAACCCTGGTTACAACAAGCAATTCCTCATATTTTCCTTTGCATCGCTATATACCATTGCAATTGTGTTGTTTCAAAAAAATGAAGAAGGGCATGAACAACCCATATAATTCTTTAACAAATATTTAAGGGACACATAATTAAAATACAATACAATGGAAAATAGTCCTACACAATGGTTAAGGCTCCCAAAGTGTTCAAGGAATATATTTTACATTCTGAAATCATGCCTTATGTACCCGTTGACACATAAAATGCGCATGGGGTCAACAAGAGGGTATTAGTCAGATCCAAGGGTTTTCAGCACCCCTTGTAAATGACCGATCCCGATGGATTTTACGACTCCATTGGCCAAGATTGTACACTAAACTTAATCTTAGTTAGACTAGGATCAACTATAAAAAATCTATAGTTTCCACAAAACTACAATATTCACTCGACAAAGTCTAGGGGGAAGACTTGGTATTTATTTAAATAGAAAAGATCAAATAGTAATCTTAAGAAAAATATATGAACTTTAGGTAAAATATCTAATCTAATGTAAGACTAAACATAATTACGAACCAAATAAATTTGAAACCGCAACTAAAATAATATATTAATCACGCATAATTACTTGGCCAAGCATATCTATATGTACAAGATAATAACCTGTAGCAATTAAAAGATGTCTCACCCCTTTTCAAATTTTAGTCAAGACATCTACTAAAAATAAGATAAATCAGATGAGACTATACGAACTTCAGATCGGGCATCAGGAAAGCAGATTCTCAGTCAATACTATGCCTAGAAGAAATCTTGATTTCCAATTTATGGACATGTTATAATTCTTTTCTAAATTTAAATCCTGCACTTAAAGGTAACATACAATTAATATTCCAACCAACAGAGTACAATCTAATTGACTATTGACTAGAAGGAAATTACAATGAATGGAGTAAGGAAAGAACACATGCATATTTTTTTTAGATAACAATCAGATCAAAAAATATACAAATTCCCTTGTGATTTACAAAATATAAATCCAACTAAGGATAATGAACTGATGCAGTTTTTTTTTTTTTATGAATTTATGCTCTTTCTGTTTGAATGACAATTCAAATGAAAACACACAATACAAATTTGATATAAAAGACAGGAATCTCAGTCATAATATTCAATTATAAAATCAGAAAATTAACAACGATAAACAACATTAATATTTCAAAAATTCACCTGTAAGAGAAGACATTCAAATACAAAAGTATTTTCAAAAATCAATGCATGAAAAATTCGTGTTAATATTTCTTGAAAGCCGTTGACACCAGTTTTCAAAATGATAGAAAAATATCCCTTCCTCTTACTCATATATAAAAATATAAACAAAATACTTTCCCTAGTATCTTATCATTGAAACCCCAAGAAATGAGGATCTTCACATACTAATTTAGGAATATTGTTTAAGGTTTATCCTAAATTAATTATTACGATAGAACTAACTTAAAGTTTGATTCTCGAGCTAGTATGGTTTTAATGAATAATAGTTCCAATAGATCTGCCTCATTCTCGAGGGGCTTACTCATTGAGTCATGCATGCTCCATCAGTGCCAGGTAGATGATCTCGATATAAATTTGACCAAAATATACATCCCTGATCCACATATATGAGATACAGCAATAAAAAAGGAATAAGTAAATATTTTATGAAAATAAAAATGATATAAACTGAAGTGGTTGCAGAATCTCTAATTCTGCAGCTACTTCTTATTAAAGAGACAAACACCAATTAATGATGTAAATAACACTCACCAATTAAATCAACCTAAAAATAACCTTTAAACATATATGCTTCCATGGCACATTCTTGAGAGGCATGTGCTTGACCCATTTCTCACCCTCATTTCATAGACCCATGGCTGCAGTGATGAAGTCCTCATCAATCTACAACTCTACATCTCTGACCACAACCTTATTTATATCAAACGATTTAACAAAGGCTATTGTGACATCTCTACTATAGCCAAGAATTCTAGCCACCCAGCTTTCTCAAAACCCTTGAGAACTTGGGAATCTGACTCAATAGCAGTTGCATTGTCAGGTTGAATTCTACAAATTTTCCACATGACCACAATGGGAAATATAGGATTCCAGAACTTAGGATTTAAGCAGAAAAAACCAGAGCAAGACCAAGATTGAACCAGAATTTTGATGGGTGAATACATTGTAAAAAACCTCCCACAGGAAACATTAAGAAGGTATGGGCCTTGCCGCCTTGGCTTGTCTGTTTTTCGAGAGGAATTATGATCGGGTGTGCTAAGTAATAATTAACAAGGTACAAAGTACACTAACTGATGCACTAATAATTTCTACAAGAGAGGGATAGGTGTTGTTCAGGAAAATGAGAGTTTACAGTAAGGACATATCATCATGTAGACCGATCACCATCACGTATTCCACGTCAGGTAGCTGCGATGATAGCATTTGCTAAGGTGGCGAGGAGATCTGGGTTCTATAAATAGGTGGAATGAAAGTGGCCGAGGAGAGAGTACACATCATGCCAAAGAATGATTCCGTGTTGTTCATTTCATTTACTGAATAGTAGTGGCACCAAATTGGAAATAATCAAGAGATTAAGTAATTAAATGAATAGACTAGGCTTTGAAAGTTGGGATTACCAAATAAATGGGAAATCAACCCTTTAACCCATGCTGAATTATAAGGCAAGTAAAGTCAACAATTCTCTGTTTATGCATAGATTAGAAGCGACAAATTATCAAGAGTTTGGCTCAAGATATGTTCATAATAGTCATATTGAATCAAATTTTTTTTAATAAGTCAATCATTGAATACCCTTGGTAACAATCCAATAAAAAACATTAAAGAAAATGAAATGATATAATATAAATGGTGTCGAGGAACAAACATCAATGGTTAACATAGACCATTGATTTTCCCAATTAATGTTTATAAATTATTAATGATCTAATACACATTCCCATATTTCATGATATCAAATATTAAATCTCAGCAAAAATTATGTAATAGCAAATTTTAAAAAATGTGGTATAAAACATGTTGAATTTTATAGGTGAAAGAAATACAAATTTATCCATGAAGTTGGACAGTTGCCATAATCTTCTCGGATGCAATAGACACAGATTTGGATTACTATTTCCCCTATACAAGCATTTTGGTGATTGAGAACATGATGCAGAATTTCATTAGAAGGATGCATAATTAAAAAAAATCAAAATAATTGAGCTACCCTTCGTCTTATGGATTCCATGCTTTCAGCCACAAAATCCAAAAGATAAAACTATTTAAAATTATGTGAATGGATATCCATAACCGAAGACAGTATAAATATGCATTTTTTACATCTCGAGTGAAAAAGTGAATGACTCATATTGTAGAAATTATGCCAAAGAAAGTTGAAATCCCAAACCAAGAAATAAACAACCATGTATGTAAATATTACCTGGGCCCGTTGTCATTGATAATGAATATGCTGATAAAGCCTAAAAATGGGGAGGGACCCATTCATTTTTTACCGAAATGAAAGGGCTGTTGTTGACATAGGACAACAAATGGCGATTGGCTGGGAGAACCAGTTATCTCTGCTTTATATTAAAAAAGAATGCGAAAATGAGATATTGTAAGAACTAGAATTGCAAATAAAATGAATATCAACAATTTTTTCATAGGCCCCACATAATGAATATTTTGTAGAGATTTTCAGTCATTGCCACCATTAAAATATTTCCATGCAGCCAAATTCTTCAAAGGTAGCAGGAAGTAGAAATAAGCATATCACTCACCAACAACTTGCTCTGGATGGTGAATAGCTCACCACAACCAATGCTTATCATATGATTTAATCCTCCAATACCACCGACATTGCCACTACTTCCAGAGGGCATCCATATCCCCGACATATTTGTCTTTAAACTGAAACAATCACTTTTGTCCCATTCACTAGACAAAGATAGTACGACAACATGTAAAGAAAAATACAAAGGGGCTCTCTACTGACTTGGTAATCAGTTTGTGACAGCGTCATTCACACAAACCAATGGAAAATGGGTGGGCCGACTCGCAATGAGACCTCTCAACTTGATTCCTTTTTGGAGGCAAGCCAATATCCTAGCTTGGTGACCAGATGTTGATACAACCATTGTTGATGTATATGTAACTTCATAATTTATTTCACATATATGTATATTGTATTCCTATAGAGATGTTATTATTCCTCTATACGGAAGTGTCGTCATTTATATTGTAAGTGTCGTAACTTATACTTGATAGGTTATTAGACCACCTTGTTGGGGTTGGCCCTGTATAAGTCATGTGGGTCAAAGGGTTATTAGACCACCCTAGTGGGGGTCGGCCCAGTCAGCATTATGTTAAGTGGTTAAGTTGAGGCCGACCTAGTTGAGTAAAGGTCAAGTCAAGTTAGTGTATAAATAGAGAGTGTGTCTCTCTCATTTTACACATTTTATTCTCTCACTCACACTTTGGAGAGTGGCGCACTTGTGGAGGAGGAGGCTCTGCTGCTAGGAGAAGCCTATCTCTTGTATTTTGGTTGTATCACTGCTCTATCTATCTCTGAGGAAGTTATTGGGGTTTTTCACCTTTATGGTTTTCCCCAAGTAAACTCTGTGTCTCTTGTGTGGTTGCATTATTGTGTCCATGATTGATATGCTGTAGATTTGCTGTACATGTTGTTCTTTCAGTTAAGATCCTAGATCAAATTGAAGTAAATTATGAAAATTTAACATGGTATCAGAGCTAGCCTGAAAGAAGGCATGATATGGCATGTATGACACTTGTTGCACTTACGATGTTAGGGCTTGATATAGAAAAAACCCATCATCATAGAACTTTAGCTATAAATCCATTTTGGAAATGTTTTCAGATTTGAAACTTTTACAGGTCGAAGATCAGATCCCCATGTACCTTGTGTCCAAAGGAAAACCTCTAATTCGTTGTACTTTGTGATTTATGATCTGTACAATACAGGGTTTTTGCCTATTCCAGATCTGAGTCAAAATCAGGTGACCTTGGGAAAAAGGTCACAACTTGGGCTAGGAAGCTCCAAATGAAATTTCGTAAAATGGGATAGGTAGTACATAGACTGTACTATCTCATGAAAATTTTTAAGAGGCCGATGTTGAACCAGTGTCATGTGGCACGCCGTACAAGTTTGCTCTCCTGTATTATTCCATAAACATGTCACGTTGCGACACTTGGCATAACTCTCTATCAGAGAATCCAATTGAGGTCAAATCTATCGAGATAGAAAGATAACAGGTCAGGCTATCTCAAAAAAAATGTTTAGATGCCGAAGATGAACCAGCGACACGTGGAACTCCGTACAAGTTCGCTCTCCTGTATTATCCCATAAACAGGTCATGTTGTGACACTTGGCATAACTCTCTCTCAGAGAATCCAATTGAGGTCAGACCTATCGGGATGAAAATATAACAAGTTGGGCTATCTCAATTTTTTTTTTACAACCTGTGGATCGAAAAGTTTGGAGTTACACCAGAAACACTCAGGTACATATTTCTGTCAAAACATAATTATTTTTGAGCACCTTCATTCATGGCTTCCGGAATTTAGGGCTTTGGACAAAGTTGGAATTTTTGTAATCGGAGACCATGGATGGATGCTACTCATCAAAATCAAAATTTAGAGACCAAGATCATATTTTTTGGTTGGGCAGAAGGTCGGGCTTGATCAAACTCCAGTTCGGGACTTAGATAAAAAAGATGGAAAATTAGGGCTTCTGTAAAACTTGGAATTTTGGAAATCTATGACCACGGTTGGAAGCTCCTCAAAAAAATCGAAGCTTAGAGCTTTGAATCAAATATTTTGGTTGGGTGAAGCTTTGGGAAACTCAAACCCTAATTCAGGGTCCTCCTTGATGAATCCGAAAATCTAAAAGGCAATTTTGAGGGGTGAAACTTTGCAGTTTTCAAATTCTGAATATACCAACTTGATCAGCTCATCAAGGCACACATTTCTATCATTTCGGAAGTTTGAAATTCAAAGCTTGAATTTTTGGGGTTTCTCTAACAAACCCTAATACAGGGTCAAATCCAGTTCCTGCAAGTCAAGTGGATTGGTTTAATCCTAGAAGAGGATGAATTGGTCACCTGCATAAGTGAAGAAGTTCTTGTTTCAGAGGTAGATGAGGCTAAGGCCTTACATAAGAAGATTACAAGCAATCTTGACAGGTATGGCTTACAGGTGTATTTCATGGTTAATTTTATCATATGTTTGTCTTCATATCATTACAGTACAATCTTGATTAATTACTAGACTTGTCGTATCACCTTAATAGAAGATATTCATTGATTAAGGTTTTGACACTTATGAATGTACTAATGTGTTGTGATGTTGTATGAGGTTTATGTTGTTCGCTAACATAAAAGGTACACCAAGAAAGACAAATCATGTTCTACTTCAAGAACATATGATCATGGTGACATGAAGACAAAGATTCATCCATTGTCATGGATCACATAGAAGATCTACTTTCAAGGTATGTATAACTTGGTCCTACAATGGTTAACCTATGAGACATGCAAGTTACTAGCACAAGTCACTGAAGAGAACCATAAGACATTATGCGGGTATGCTAGACATAACTAGCTAGCATGCTAATCCAGGTATGTTTTTCCTATATCAAGCTAGAATCCTACCTTGTGTTAGGATCTTATACTATTGTGTTGTTGATAATGATTATTCATGAAGTCATAGGTTTGAATAGTCATGGCTGTATGCATATTATGTTTCTTACCATAATTGATGATATGACTAACCAGAAGAATCATGAAGTTATAGGTTAGAGTAATCACGGGTTTATGCATTGATGATTTAACTAATCAGAAGAGTCCTATGATCAAATAAGAATATGCATAAGTAAAAGAAGTCTTCCTTGAAACCTTGAATACTAATGTTTATTATCTATGAATGATCATGACTATACATGTTTAAGATTATTGTGTTTTGATAGTATTAATATTATACTAATAAATGTGTGATTATGTCTGAGACCTCAAGGATAACACAATGATGATACTAATAAGCATGCATAGGGACCAAGAATGAATATAAGTTCAAGAACAGGTAATCCAGGAAGCAAAGATCAATAGGGAACACACTCCAACAGCTCCTGCAAGGATGCAGATATTCAGAGGGAGTTGACCATCTTTCTTCATTCCACAACAGAAAGGTGTAGAAGAAGCTACTTCAGCAGCTCCTGCAAGAAAGCAAAGACTCAGAGGGAGTCCACCAAACAAACAAACAAAGATAAGTATTTTAATTACCACTTCTTACATATTTGTTTGTTTAAATAAAATTGTTCAATGATACATATGCTTATGTTCCTAGACTTAGGATATGTATTTTGCATATTTGCATTAATGAACAAGATACTACTAATATGCATATGATGGGTAAGTGGCCTATGGCACTGTACAACATTCCATTGATACTTATCTAGAATGAAACCTCTTTGCTGACATGTTGGGAGTTGTGCACACTCTTAACAATGTTTTGGTAGAGACTGGAAGGAATCTAGAAAGTTATGGAACATGGATAAATGTTGTATTGATGCATTGGCTAAGATAATTACATGATTGTATGACATATTTCTTTATGTGTAAGAATTTGTCTGAAAATTATGAGATGGTTCTAATCATGCAATTTAACTTGTTTTGTAGGAAAGACCGTATACCTTCACCTACAAAAGAAGGACTACAACATTTGTTCAAGCAAAAAAATTATCTATTGAAGATATTGAAGTTCCCAGGATAAGGGAAGAATGCCTTGATCCGTCGATCATGAAGAACGATGTTTGGGATGCAGTCCCAAGAGCTGAAGGGAAGTCTGTTGTGACTTCCAAATGGAACTATAAGATCAAGCATGCTGCAGATGGCAGCATAGAGAAATATAAAAGTGATGAAATAGAAGATACACTAGATGGATTTCAAGACAACTTTCTTGAATGGTGTAGTCATATATATGTGCAGAACTTGGTAGGATAGACAACTTTCTATCCAGTTTCGGCTTTACCGAGAGTAAAGTGGATTCTAACCTTTAATACAAGGTTGAGGAAGGGAATCCTGTGATTCTACTCCTGTATGTGGATGACTTATTTGTAACAGGAGATGACAAATTGATTGCAGATACTAAGAGGAAGCTTGCTGCCGAGTTTGATATGAAAGATTTGGGAATGATGCACTATTTGTTTTTTGGCATGGAGGTGTGGTAGAGTGTAGATGGAATCTTCCTTGGACAAGGGAAATATGTAGTAGAGATCCTAAAGAGGTTCAGGATGATGGATTGAAAGGCCATAGCCACACCTATGGCATCGAATCTGAAGCTTCTATGTGATGCTTCATTTGAGCCAGCTGATGTCTCTATGTATCGTTAGATGATTGGGTCCTTGATGTACCTGACGAACACGAGACCAGATATTTGCTTTGCTGTGAACACATTGAGTCAGTTCCTAACAGATCCGAGGGGTGTTAACGTGGTTGCTGTAAAGCATGTTCTGAGGTACCTGAAGGGTACAGTGGATTATGGGCTCAAGTATGAAGCGAATCAAAATTTTAACCTGCAGGTTTATGTTGATTTAGATTGGGCTGGCAGTGCTGCAGATAGGAAGAGCACATCTGGATGTTTCTTCAATATGGGATCAGGTGTGATCTCTTGGTTTAGCAGGAAGCAGTCCTGTGTAGTACTGAGTACAGCTGAGGTAGAGTATGTTGAAGCCTATTCAGCTAGTTGTGAGGTACTATGGTTATGGAAGCTACTGTCTAAGTTATTTGATCTCCCGTTGGATGCTACTGGTATCATTTGTGATAACCAGAGTTGTGTGAAGCTGTCCAAGAACCCGGTGTTTCATGATAGGTCGAAACACATAGAGATCAAATATCACTATATCAGGGATATGGTGCAGAGAGGAGCTGTGAAGCTCCTGTACATTGCGACGGACGAGCAGATTGCAGATGTGCTGATGAAGCCACTAGCCAAGGTGAAGTTTGAGTACTTCAGGGAGATGCTTGGTGTTCTTCAGATTGATGACACTTCGAGGAAGAAGTGATGGACACATTTGCAGAAGCCATTCCAAGCATGTTGGAAGGAGGATCCTTCACATGGCTGTGGATATAAGCACTAGATGATGAGCATCAGGACGATGCTCTAGATACTACTCTGTGTATGCATCATGTTGGATGCTGGATATGATCACTTGGATCATTTATATGTATATGTATGTACGCATCATGTTGGATACTGGATATGATCAGTTGGATCATTTATGTGTATGCACGCATCATGTTGGATGCTGGATATGATCAGTTGGATCACTTGTATGTATTTTTGTATATGCATCATGTTGGATGCTTGGACCATGTATCTGTATATGTATCAGGTGGATACATAGTATGATCAGGTGGATCATGTATGGTGATATGTATCATGTATTTGTATTTGTATCAGGTGGATACACTGTATGATCAGGTGGATCATGTATGATGATATGTATCAGGTAGATACTTGGTATGCATCAGGTAGATGCATTGTATGATCAGGATGATCATGGATGACGAGCTTTAGGATGTTGCTCCAGATGACATGCAATAGGATGTTGCAGTGATGATGATCAGGATGATCATGTGTACATCAGGATGATGTACGGTGAGTATTAGGTTGATACTCTATGGCTGTGGAATATGTTGTGCAGATAAGCATGTAATTTGTGCCCTGAGAGATTTGCAGATAGTCTTTCGAGGTTTTGCCTATGGCATGTAATTTGCACCCTGGGATATCTGGCAAATGCTCTTTTGAGGTTTTGCTTGGGAGGACATATAATTTGTGCCCTGGGAGATCTGCAGATAGTCTTTTGAGGTTTTTCCTATGGCATGTAATTTGTGCCATGGGATATCTGGTAGATGCTCTTTCGAGGTTTTGTCCTATGGCATGTAATTTGTGCCCTGGGAGATCCGATAGGTTGAGCCGTGTGCTCGTAATTTGTCCTGGGATGCTCTTTCGAGGTTTTGCCATGAACACATGTAATTTGTGCCCTGGGAGATCCGATAGGTTGAGCCTTGTGCTCGTAATCAGTCCTGGGATGCTCTTTCAAGGTTTTGTGGTGACCAAATGTAATTTGTGCCCTGGGAGATCTGATAGGTTGAGCCTTGTGCTCGTAATTAGTCCCAGGATTTTCTTTCGAGGTTTTGTGGTGGGGTCACATGTAATAAGTCCTGGAGATCTGGACAGGATGAAAAAGGCCTCAGATGCTCTTTAGAGTTCTTGCTATTCAAGAGACTCTTTTAAGGTTTTGTGACGCACGTAATAAGTCCTAAGATTTCCACAGTATGGACAGAGATGACGAAGACCTGCAGGTGGTGGGCTACATCCAGTATGAAAAAGGACTGGCTCTGTAGAACTTCCTATGACGATTAGATTCAGAGATTGATTGAGATAGCAGCAACAATGACTCGATGATGACTCGATGACGATTATCCAGTGATGATGATCCAGAGAAGATGACTTGTGCTAGGAGACCTGTGTTAAGAAATACCTTCCCAGTTAAGAGGGAGTGTTGATGTATATGTAACTTCGGAATGTATTTCACATATATGTATATTGTATTCATATAGAGATGTTATTATTCCTCTATACGGAAAGGTCATCATTTATATTGTAAGTGTCGTAACTTATACTTGATGGGTTATTAGACCACCTTGTTGGGGTCGGCCCTGTATAAGTCATGTGGGTCAAAGGGTTATTAGACCACCCTAGTGGGGGTCAGCCCAGTCAGCATTATGTTAAGTGGTTAAGTTGAGGCCGACCTAGTTGAGTAAAGGTCAAGTCAAGTTAGTGTATAAATAGAGAGTGTGTCTCTCTCATTTTACACATTCTATTCTCTCACTCACACTTTGGAGAGTGGCGCACTTGTGGAGGAGGAGGCTCTGCTGCTAGAAGAAGACTATCTCTTGTATTTTGGTTGTATCATTTCTCTATCTATCTCTGGGGAAGTTATTGGGGTTTTTCACCTTTATGGTTTTCCCCAAGTAAACTCCATGTCTCTTGTGTGGTTGCATTATTGTGTCCATGATTGATATGCTATAGATTTGCTGTACATTTTGCTCTCTCAGTTAAGATCCTAGATCAGATTGAAGTAAATTCTGAAAATTTAACAACCATTCCATGGGAAAGTATGACCATGAATAGGTCAGGTTGTAAAAATAACTCCTACCCTTGAATCAGTTTCTATATGTCAATTTATAAGAGTTAGCCTCTTATGAGATTAGCTAGCGAATGGGGAAGTGAATAAGGTTCTCCTTACGAGTGTGGAGTGGCGTAAGGAAGTTAATAATTTAGCCTTCACATTGGTCAAACTTGCTATTTAAAAGAAAGGATGATAGAGATATGCTACTATAATCGGTCTGCTCATTGAAGACTGTTAAGATATTCCTATACTACATCTTAGTCCTAACAACATTTCCATTATTTTTCATTTCAGTCATGCATGCAGTCATGAAATTGCATGCATCCCAATCATTAGCATGGTGTCCTCCAGCACCTAGTCCCCATTTTTCTAGCCCCGGGAGCTTCTTTCTGTTCACTTCTATCCCTCCTAGTGCATGATACACCCTCCTTTCACCTACCACATGTGAAAGGCACCTTCTCTCACCTACAACCAGTGACACTTCAGTTAGTTCCTTGATTTATGGATTTGTTCCCTGATTTAAGGACATATGGCCTAGTTAACTCACTGAAACACTCTGATGGACCTCCAGAGAGCCTAGATTGACTATTTTGACTCCATTTAGCTCCTCATGACTCTAGTTAGCTCCTCATGTGCCCTCCATCAGTGCTCCATGCATCATTTACACCTACTACACCCAGTTAGACTCAGTGTGACACATGGTTGATGGTTACTTGTGCTTTGATGACACTCTACTGATCTGATGATCAGTTCATGCAGGCTAATTCGAATTGCCACCTTGGAACTGGAATCCTCTCCATTGTATTATTTATTGTTCATATTATGATAATTTAATGAATTAGTGTGATGTTATTATGCTTCTATCTGAGTTAGATTGAATCTATGTTATGCTGCTCCATTTTGCACTCTTCTTCTATTTTCCTGCTTAATCTTTCTTGTGAGGTATACATCAGCTCTTAGATCTGCCGTGAGGATTTTCGCATGTTATAAGAGCATGTTGAGAGTATATTCTATCTCCATTCCTGAGATTTTTTTGCAAGTTATTACCAAGATTTCGAGTGCAGCAGCAGTTGCAGTAGTTTTCTGCAGTTTTGCTGCAGTAACAATTGCAGATATTCTCTATTGTTTTTTGCAGGTCTTCTGCAACAACTTCCATGAATCTAGAAGGAATTCCTCCTCTCTCTCCATTCAACTATGATGAATGGAAACCAAATATGATAGCATATTTGAACAGACATGGTCTTTCTGAGTATTGTATTGAAAGAGAGTTCGAATCCTCTAAAGAGGAGAATGATTGGCTAAATGAAGGTGACAGATCCTATGGAGCAATGTTGACTGCTATGTCTCGTTGTATGTTAATCCACTTCCATGATTTTGCTGAATCTTGAAAAGAGCTATGGGCCCATCTAGATGAAATATTTGGAAAACAGAATGAAGGGATTGGTGCAAACTATTTGGAGAGCAAGTCCAGTGTTGCATTCACCCTCCTTGATGGTCTCTCTGATCATGATTCAGTATCAAACATATCTCATAATGAAGAAGTTGTCCAATAAGAAAATAAATTGCATATTCAACACTCATCTTCCCAATTTCTTCTATTTCGAATTATGTGCTAGCTAACACTCTCGAAACTGAAGAGGTTCTTAAATCCTCTCTTGCACAAGAGTCTGTTGGTTTGCATAATGATGATCTATTGAATGTTTCAAAGGTTAAATAAGCAATTCGAGGTGATGCATTCAATCTCCTTGATCACTTATCTCTTATGTACTATTATATGATAATTTGTACATGCTCTCAAAAGTTGATTGAAGATGTAGGGCATTACCATTCGCTTGGGATCATTTCTCATGCATATTATGGTTTATTTGGTTTTGATCTCACCCCTACTGGTTCAAAGGAGATCTCAAGAAACCATTTATCAAGTCTTGGAGTTGATTTGAAGTCCAAGCAACCACTATCATGTGATGGTTCTTTTGGGCATTATCTCACCTATGATGGTTCAAAGGAGATAACAAAAGATTATCTACACATTCATCGATTTGATGCTACCTCAGTTGATTCAAATCACAGGTTCCAGGATCATCCTCATACCTTTGGATTTGTTCTCATCACATTTAGTCTGAAGAGAAAGTACAAGCACATGTCTCCATATTCGCTTGCATCCACTGGAGGAGAACACAAGCACATGCTTTTGGAGCATGAACCACTTCTTCCCAAGAAGAAGATACCTCCAGACATATGACCAAGCTGCTTGAGTTTGGAGCATTTATTTTTTGGTGTGCCCTACAGTCTTTTTGAGGGGGGGTATTTTTCCCATGACGTTTTTCCCCATTTCCTTGTTTCATGGATTGTTCTTTATTCATTATATCGGGTGACCTTTGGTCTCAGTTACCAGGGCCCAGGATGGATTAAGGGGGGGTGTTAGGATATTCCTATACTCCATCCTAGTCCTAACAAAATTTCCATTATTTTTCATTTCAGTCATGCATGAATTTTTGCATGTAGTCATGAAATTGCATGCATGCATCCCAGTCATCAGCATGGTGTCCTCCAACACCTAGTCCCCATTTTGCTAGCCTTGGGATCTTCTTTTTGTTCATTTCTGGCCCTCCTAGTGCATGATGCGCCCTCCTTTCACCTACCACATGTTAAAGGAACCTTCTCTCACCTACCACCAGTGACACTTCAATTAGTTCCTTGATTTATGGATTTGTTCCCTGATTTAAGGACAGATGGCCTAGTTAACTCACTGAAACACTCCGATGGACCTCCAGAGATCCTAGATTGAATATTTTGACTCCAGTTAGCTCCTCATGACTCCAATTATCTCCTCATGTGCCCTCCATCAATGATCCATGCATCAGTTACATCTACTAAACCCAGCTAGACTCAGTGTGACACATGGTTGATGGTTACTTTTGCTTTGATGACACTCTACTGATCTGATGATCAGTTCATGCAGGATAATTCGAATTTCCACCTTGGCATTTGAATCCTCTCCATTGTATTATTTATTGTTCATATTATGATTAATGAATTAGTGTGATGTTACTATGCTTCTATCTGAGTTCTATTGCATCTATGTTGTGCTACTCCATTCTACACTCTTCTTCTATTTTTCTGCTTAATCTTTCTTGTGAGGTATACATCAGCTCTTAGATCTGCTGTGAGGATTTTTGCAAAGACATGCGTACTCATCAAGGGGTTCTGAAAAGGTAAAGATAGGGTGAACAAGACCTATTATATGTTTTCAAGACTTTGATAGAGTGTACCCACGATCAGGTTGATATGCACTTGATTTGTAGGCCTTAAGAGTTCATATCTCTATTTTTTTTATATCTTATTGTTTACATAATCAAGAGACCTAATTAATGAGTGCCCATTATCTGGATCTATTAACAATAAGAATTATAAGACCTCTCAACTATATTTTGAACAACAATTCCCAACCATTAATCCAAAATAATAGGTGTGTTTTATTCGAAAAACCTACTGAAAAGAAAAAGAAAGCAAAAAGTAAAACCTGTTTTATAATACAGACTGCTTGTCAAATTAGATGAGAAAATTATTTCAGGGTTAGAAATGATAGACCTTGAGAGTATGGATTAGGAAAATATCATATTTAATTACTCCTACAAACCCTTTATCATATATAAGCTGAAACTTGTGAATAAGTAGGAAGCAATTTATTAATGACAAGGTTTGATAGAGAAAATAAAAAAATGAAAAGAAAACAAGATTTTCAAACTAGAATAAAGCAAAACAACATTGCAAACCACACCACACTATGTACACCATATGTACAGTATTGATCTCCAACTAGGATTTTACGCAAAGTAATGCTTAAGGATCTTACCATTCACCGGATGGATCTTTGATTCTCCTTCTAGTGAACTTAAGCAAAATGTACTCAGGTTAATCTTTTTTGAACTAATGAAAGGCCTGAGCCAAAGGCATTGAAAATTTGTGTTCTTCATTTGTCTTCATGCTCCCCATCCCATTTCAATACTAAATCTCATACTTCGAAGCTCCCATCCAAGGAGGAATTTTGGTCAAACCAACGCTTGATGACCTATTGATGTTGATCAAACCTTTTCTTAGCTTTAGTTTGCTCTTTCTTGAGCTTTAACGGAGTATTGATCCTGATTTATAAGGCAAAACATTCAATGTCTTGGAGAGATTGGGAGATTTGTAATGAAGGGAGTAGGATATTAGGTGGCAGGATGGCCTCTTTCCCATAGATGAGAAAGAAGGGTGAATTATTTATAACATATTTTGGGGTCACTCTGTCAACCCAAAGGGAATTGGGTAGCACAACATGTCGGTTCCTATGATTTTCTGCGACTGTTCTTTTAAGGATTTTGATCAAAATTTTATTAGAAGATTCAGCCAAACCATTACCCTTAGGATAATAGTTCACTGAGTATTTAATTTGTATCCCCTTATCCAAAGCATAGGAAGTTAAATCCGCAGAAGAAAAATAAGAAGCGTTTTAAAAAATTAAAGAGTCAGGCATGCCAAAATGAGTTATTATATTACTTTCAAGGAAAGATATCACCTGATTCGAGTTAACAACTTGTAATGGCACTGTCTCCACCCATTGATTGGAGTAATCCGTCACTGTCAAAATGTATTTTTTCTAAAGGGAGAATGCAGGGTTGATGGGCCCAATCATGTCAAGACACCATTATTGAAAGGGGCTTCCATTGAGACAAGTTGCAGTGGGAAAACATCCTTCTTCATTTTTCCAGCATCCTTTTGAAAAATATCACATTTGTGGGTCAGTGCATTAGCATCCATGAATAAAGTTGGCCAATAATAGCATGCCCTCAGCACTTTATGTGTTGTATTTTCACCTCCATAATGTTCTCCAAAAGTGCGAGAGTGCAGCTTTGCAAGAAATTTATTTGCATCATCCAGTTCAAGGCATCTTAACAGTACTCCATCAAAAATTTTCCTTAACAACGGGTTATTTACAAGATAAAAGGGTGCATATTTTATCCACAATGCTCTCCTTTTCCTTGCATCTAGATGTGGTGGAGTAGTTCCATGCATCAAAAATAAAATGATATCAACATACCATGAATTTGAGTCATTAGAAGAACAAAAAATTTCATTTGAAAATAAAGATTCAACATTTCCTGAAAATAAATTAGCGTTAGGTGCAGAAACATAATAAACCACCGACTTACAGATCCCTTGACCTTTAATGATCTATGCAGGGTTAATGTCCATATTTTATTCTTGGAGAGATGTCATCCAATGTGCACATTTTTCTCCTAACTCCTTCTGAACCAACATGTTACAAACTACTGAATAGGGTACTATTACTTTTGTTTTTGATTTTAACAGGTAAGGTCAGTAATGATTTACTGCTTTGAAAACAACAAAGGCCTATTTTTCAACACTAGAATATTTTAATTTTGCACCGTTAAAGGAAGAATTTGTAAAAGAAATGGAAATTTCAGATTTTGAATCATTCCTTTGAGTCAAAACAGCAGCATAGCAGATATCAGAAGCAAAAGTATACAGTGTAAAATATTTTTGAAAATTTGGGTGCATGAGAGAGGGAGCATGTGCTATTGCTTGTTTTATTTTATCGAAAGCCTCTCTTTCTGGCTGGTCGCATCTAAAAAATTCATTCTTTCTAACTAAATCATGTAAAGGTATGACAATCTCAGTGTAGCTAGGAACAATTCTCATGACAAAATTAAATTTTCCAAGAAAAGACTGTGTGGTATTTTTAGTGGTTGGAGGAGACAAATTTTGAACAACTTCAATTCTTTCCTGGTCTATGTTAATTCCTTCTTTTGACACTTCAAAACCTTACAGTTTTCCTTTGGTCACAACAAAAATGCACTTTTTTGGATTTAACGAAATGCCATGTTTTCTACAGCAGTCAAACACATTTTTCAGATGAGAACAATGATCCAACCTAGGAGAAGGATACACAATAATATATTCTAAATAGATAACAACAACATGATTAATTAACCCACATAAATCTATGTCCATGGCTCGCTAGAAGGTATCTCCGACGTTAATCAATCCAAAAGGTATTTTTTCTGTATGTGAAAGTACCCCATGGGGCTCTAAAGGAAGTCTTGATTTGATCTTTAGGTGAAACCAAAACCTGGTTATAACTTGAGAATCCATCTAAGAAAGACATCATCTTAGAACCTGAGAATGTTTGTAGTATTTGTTCCATGGTGGGTACGAGGTAATTATCCTTATTAGAAGCACAATTAAAATTATGAAAATCCACACATAAGCAGATCTCTCCACTTTTCTTTCTAACCAGAATGAGATTGTCCACCCAAAGGGTATGCTGCACTGGAAAGATGATCTGGGCAACCAGTAATTTATTCAGTTCTTTTTTGACAATGGGATCTAGGTTTGGGTGCATTTTCCTAAGCTTCTGCTGGAAAGGCTTAGCCTGTGGTTTTAAAGGTATTATGTATTGCATGATGTTTGGGTTAAATGTATTTACATCATCATACATATAAGAAAATACATCCTTGTATTGCTTAAACAGTGTGATGAAGGCTTCTCTTTTTTCTTTTGTGCATTATGTACCCAAGTTAACAGTTTGGGGATTTCTATCGGTCCCTAAATTTATGATTTCATACTACATAATTGAGCTATTAGTACAATTAACATTCCCCTTGAATTTATCATGCAAATCATAAAAATATTCTAATCTTACAATAGACCCGGGATTGATATTTACCTGATTAAAAATTTCTTGCACTGACTGTTTTTCAGGAATATTTGTAAAATTAGAGAGGTTTTCATCATGTGTTATTTCATTGATAATGACATATGGAAATAAATCCTCCATATGCCTAAATTCAATGATCTTTTGGTCATGGTAAAAGACACGCCAGTTAACCACATTATCAGGTATAGTAGGCCTAAAAATAAGCTCAATAGAAAAAGTATTTGGATCAAAACCATTAGCAGTTATTAAATGAGAAGCCATATTGGCAAGTAAATAAACATCTTGCTTCCATGATCGAGGTACATAATTGATGTTAAAATCAAAAAAATTAGAAATTAAACTCCATACCTCTTCTTGGTAACTCCTCAGATTTGGAGTTACACAATGGATCACATTTTTTACCTGCTTAACAATGATTTCCAAGTCTCCAAAAACCGTCAAATGTCATGCATTTAGATCCAAATACTTTTTCAGCCATTGAATTAAGGCCTCGTACTCAAAAATATTGTTAGTGCATTCAAACTCAAGCCTACAAGCTATGAATACTTTATTTCCCTTAGGATCAATCAGAAGACAACCTGCACCAACACCATCCTTATATTTTGAACCATCTAAATATAGGGACCAACATTCATTATCTTCTTTATTCTATACAAAATTTACATCTACCACTATAGATTGTGGTGTGACCATTTTGGTAGTGTTGGATAACTGAGACCGATATTCTGAATAAGAAAAAACAAAAATTTCAGCAAAGAAATTTCCAAAATAGGGGTTTGGTCTACAGCTAGAAGCGACATAATTTATATACAGGACAAGTTCATTTGGGTCATTGAGTTCAGTAACTACATTCTTGATATAATGTCCTCTATCAACCCTAATCCTATTTTGCCTACCATTTTGGGGCAGCCAAAGGTGAGACCAATCTATAGAAAAATATCCATTTAAATTTCGATACCATTCTCTACTAAAAAACAACCCATAGGATTCAAGTATGTTTGCTACGATGATATCAATTATCTGGTGGAATCTTGGATTAGAGTCTAACCTATGCAAACATCCTTCAATTCCCCTACAATTTTTACATTCGATCTATCCAATTGTACAACCTTAGATTCTAAGGGTTTCATGTCTCAGTTGAGTTTTCTACAAAATGATAATGGCATGACGTTGGAAGAAGCTCCATTGTCTACCATACACTTGTGTACATTTTTATTATAAAATTTCGAATGTCAATAAAAATGGAGGAACAACTGATTTATTACCTTGCACAGATGACTCCATTTAAGCTTGATTTGCTTGAGCATCATCCACATTTGGGGAAAATGTGCTGAAACTATTTGCTAAACTTTCAACAACAATGTTTTTTCCCTGATTATTAGCGAAATCTTGAAATTTTTTCTATTGAATGAATGGAATCTTAAGCAGTTCATAAAAAGAGATATTTGGCTTAAATTTTTTCAGGTCTTCTACAGGATCATAATCAAAATATGAAACATAAAAAAATTTAGACACTTGGTCCTGTTTATTAAGATTCATATTTTTATTTTGAACAGGGACATCAGGGGTTTGAGTACTACTTTGGGCCTTGCTGCAAGTATTATAAGTGTGATGAATGGTGAATATCTATTAATTTTGTAGCTTCTTTGGATAGGTCACAAAAATTACCCATAGATGGCGGGGGTAGCTCATCTTCATATGAGTTCTCTCCTTGTTCAAATTGTTCAAATTGTGACTGCTCAGATATTTCGGGTTGTTTATCACAATGAGATTCAATTCCAACTATTATCATTTGAAAAGGATTTGTAAGATCATCGATGTTTAGAACTTCAGGTGGAGGGTTGGATTTATTAGGGAAATTTTGGGGTATTTCATGAGCGGGAAATATAAAGTAACCCTTATTAATCTTTCCTTCACCAAATTTTTTCTTCATGTCAATGAACTCATTAGATAATTTTTTCAAATCTTTCTGCATATTTTCTAGGTCAAGAGTATCTTGGTATTTTTTGGTGCTTGGTGGTTTGAATATAGGTTACATTTTCTTCCGTGAACAGGAAGGTTGATAAGAATCAGAAACCGGTTGATTTTTTATACTAAACATGTCTTTTTCAATTGATATGGCCTCATCGAAGGATTCTTTTAAGGTGGACTTACTTGGATCGTTTTACCCACATAGTCGTAGTAAGGGGTAATGCTTTCGCATAATATGAAACAATTAGTCTCTCAGCTGGCATGGCATCAGTAGGGATCCTATTTTTTAAGGTGAGGAAACTATGATTGAAATATTTAATGCTCTCTTTTTTGTCCATTATCATATCGGATAGCTCCATAACCAAAACCTTAGGATTTTTATCATCCCAAAAGTTTTCCAAGAATAACCTTTCAAACTGATCCCAGGAAGAAATGCTTCCTATAGGTTGTGCAAAATACCAGGTAGAGGCTTCTCCCTCAAAGGTATATGGGAAAATTCTGCAAACTACAACCTCATTGAAGACATTCCTAAGACGAATAACCAACATAAAATGTTTGGTATGATCTTCAACTTGCTATTTATTATTTGGATCGAACTTAGGAAGCCATTATTCTAGGTTCTTAAGGAGATTATGCTAAGGACCAAGGATTGCCACGGCATATTGGCTCAACCAAGGGGAATTTAAATTATTATTTTGTTTAACATCCATGTGTGGTTTCTTTAGGGATCGATTTCCTTGATCTCCCTCTTGATTGTCTTCCTCATGGTTGTTCTGGTTAATATCCTGGTTGTTGTCTTCTTTCGAAGAACGGACAGTAGTTTCATAGGTCCGCGTTTCAAAGGCCGAAGTTGAAACAGTGACACGTGGAACTCCATACAACTTAGCTATGTTGTTTCATCCCATAAACAGGTCATTTTGTGACACTTAGAATATCTCTCTCATAGAGAATCCATTTGAGGTCAGATCTATGGGGTTGGAAAGATGACAGGTCATTCTACCACAAGACAAAGGTTCAGACTATGAGGATCCTAAATTTCAGAGATGCACAAGAAACAATATGGAATATATTTATGTCAAAATAGAATTGGATTCTGAGCATTTCCATTTTTGGCTTGTTATTGCTGTGGGAGATTAGGGCTTTTGAAAGAAGTGAAATTTTGGAGTGCTCTCAGCATAGGATTTCTCTCCTCAACAAAATCAAAATTTAGAGACCAAGATCGAAGTTTTTGGTTGGTTAGAACCCTAAGATCTATCAAACCCTAGTTCGAGTTTTGGACCAGAAAAACCAGAAAACCGGAAAACCAGATTTTGACAGATATTGCAGATCCGAAATTCATAGGTCATTTTTAGATTTTTCAAAATCTGAGCACACCAGCTTGCTCACCTCAGTCAATTGCATATCCCTGTCCAGACAGAAGTTTGAAATTAAAAGTTTGGATTTTTAGGGTATCTTTGTCAAACCCTAGCCAACTCCAGATCCAGTTTCAACAAATCAAAGTGGATTGGGTTAATCCTAGAAGAGAATGAATTGGACACCTACATAAGTGAAGAAGTTCCAGTTCCAGAGGGAGATGATCCTAAGGACTTACATAAGAAAATTACAAGCAATCCCGACAGGTATGAATTCAGGAGATACATGTATGTTTTGAAATCCATTCATTGATTAGGGCTATGACACTTATGATTGTACTAATGCACTGTGGTGTTGTATGAGGATGATATTGTCCGCTAACATGAAAGGTACATCAATAAAGACAAATCATGACCATGGTGACATGAAGACAAAGACTCATCCATATCCATTGATCACATAGAAGCTCTACTTACAAGGTATGTATAATTTGGTTCTACAATGCTTAACTTATGAGATATGCAGGTTACTAGCACAAGGTATCTCAATCATTGAAGAGGACAAAGAAGACATTGTTTCGGTATGTTAGACATAACTCGCAGACATGATAATCTAGGTATGTTTTTCCTATATCAAGTTAGAATCCTACCTTGTGTTAGGATCTCATATAAATATATTTTTGTATGACTGATAATGATTATTCATGAAGTTATAAGTTTGAATAATCATGGGTTTATGCATATTATGCTTCTTACTTTGATTAATGATATAAGAAACCAGAAGAGTCCTATGGTCAAATAAGAATATGCATGAGTAAAAGAGGTCCTCCCTGAAACCTTGAATACTAGTGCTTGTGATAAATTAACTTTGTATGAAATGACCATGACCATACATGTTTAAGACTATTTAGAATCATAGTATTTCGATAGTATTGATATTATACTAATGAATGTATGATTATGTATGATTATGTTGAGGATGACACAATGATGACATTAGTGCACACTTAAGCATGCATAGTGGTCCAGGATGAATATAAGTTCAATGACAGATAATCCAGGAAGCAAAGATCAAGAGGGAGCACACTCCAGTTGTTCCTGCAAGGAAGCAAAGATTGAGAGGGATTCCACCCAACAACTAAACAAAGATAAGTATTTGAATTATCATTTCTTGTATATATGATTACTTAAATAATGTTGTTAGGTCATGTACATACTTATGTTCCTAGATTTAGCATATTAAAGTTGCATTAATGAACAAGATACTACTAATATGCTAGCAATGGGTTAGTGGCATATGGTACTATACAACATTCCATTGCTACTTATCTAGAATGAAACCTATTTGCTGACATGTTTCCAGTAGCGCACACTCCTAACAATGTTCTAGTAGAGATGGGAGGCATATAGAAAGTTACCGTATGAATACATGATATGGATGAATGTTTTATTGAAGCACTGGCTGAGATAATTGCATGACTGTATGACATATGTCCTTATGTGTAAGATTTTGTTCTAAAAACTATGAGAAGTTTCTAATCATGCAATTTGTTGATGTATTTGTAACTTCGAAAGATATTCACTTGTATATTACATTTGTACCTTATTGTATATCCAACAGAGATGTATTATTCCTCTGATTGGAAGTGTCATCATTTGTATTTGCAAGTGTCGCAAGTTACATTATAAGTGCCACCATTTGTATTGATGGGTTATTAGACCACCAGTGTGGGGTTGGCCCTAGTTAGTTCATGTGGTTGGGTTATTAGGTTTCCTTAGGAAGTCAACCATGTTGGTTTATTGGCAGGTCAAGTCAATGTGAAAATAGAGGGTGTGCCTCTCTCATTCTATTCATTCACTCACTTCTCAAGCTCGCATAGCTAAGAGAGAAAGTGGCGCACATCTGGAGGAGGAGGAGTATCTGCTAGAGACATATCTTTGGGTTTGATCATTGTGATCTTGGTTTGTGGCTTATCTTATCTCTGAGGAAGTTGCGGGGTTTTCCACCTTCTTGGTTTTCCCCAAGGAAACTCTGTGTCTCTTGTGTGCTTGTGTTATTGTGTCTATGATTGATATGTTGTACATGTTATTCTCTTAGTGATCCTAATTATAATGGATTGAAATTATCGAAAAATTAACATGGTATCAGAGCTTACCTAAGAACAAGGCATTGTGCAGCTGCGGAAGCTAGGGATTCTTAATCTTTGGGTTTCTCTCCACATATCATCAAATGCAGGAGGCTAGATTGACTCTCCTATCAAGGACACATCTTTATGTCAAGACAAATTTCAATTCTGAGCACTTTTAGTTTTGACCTAATCTATGCTGCGGGAAATTAGGGTTTCGTAAAAAGTTGGAATTTTTGGAATCTGAATCCATGGCTGGATACTCCTCAAGAAAATCAAATTTTAGAGCTTTGGATCGAACTTTTTGGTTGGGAAGAAGGGTGGGATTTATCAAACCCTAGTTCGGGGTCATGTCCAGTGAATCCAGAAGTTTCAAAGGAAATTTTGAGGGGTCAAATTTTGCATATCTCAAAATTTGAGTATACTAGCTTGACCAGCTCAGCAAGGTGCATCTTTCTATCCTTTCAGAAGTTTGAAATTCAAATTTTGAATTTTTAGGGTTTCTCTAACAAACCCTAATGCAGCTCTAGATCCAGTTTTCAACAAATCAAGTGGTAAGACCTAATAAATTTTCTATTTCCATTTGAAGTACTCTTTAAGATGTCTCACCACACCAAGATTGAGAATAAGCTTGAAGGGGATGATGATTTCCGAGCCTCGAAGTATAGGATTGGGTTAATCCTAGAAGAGAATGAGTTGGACACTTACATAAGTGAAGAGGTTCCTATCCCAAAGGGAGAAGAGGCTAAAGCCTTACACAAGAAGAACCTGGTCAAGGCTAAGAGAATCATTGCTGATTCTATCAAAGACCATCTCATACCTCATGTGTCTTCCTTAAAGACACCTAAGGAGATGTTTGACTCCTTAACCAAGTTGTTTGAAGGAAAGAACATAAATCAAAAGATGACTCTGCTGAACCAATTGGAAGGGGTAAAGCTCTAGAATGGAGAGACCATTCAATCCTACTCTTCTAAGGTATCTCAAATCAAGGAACAATTTGAAGTTGTGGATGAAGTAGTGGAGAATGGTGAAATTGTAATGACCACATTGAATGGCCTACTTAGGTCATGGGACTCCTTCATCCAAGGAATCTATGCAAGAAGGAAATTGATCTCTTTCAGTAGACTGTGGGAGGAATGTTCACAAGAAGAAGCTAGTCTTGTGGCCCGAGAAGAAAATATGGGAAATGAAGATCAAGCTCTCATAGCACACACCAAGAAAGGGAAATCCAAGAGGGAGCAATCTTATCACAAGAAAACTCCACACCATGTTTCCTTCATTGATGATTTCTCTAGGAAGACTTGGGTTTATTTCTTAAAGAATAAAGATGAAGTATTTCATAAGTTAAAGGAATTCAAAGCCTTGATAGAAAATCAAAATTATAAGAAGATCAAGACCTTCAGATTCGATAATGCCGAAGAATTCACTTCAGGTGATTTCAAGAAGCTATGCAGTGATTCAGGGATTAAGAGGGAGTTGACTGCTCCCTGCAATCCACAAAAAAATGGAGTTGCAGAAAGGATGAATAGAACTATCATGGAAGCAGCACGGGAAATGATTCATGGACAAGATCTTCCTATGCATCTATGGGCAGAAGTAGCTAGGATAGCTGTATATGTGCAGAATAGAACACCCCATAAGATACTTGATAACAAAACACCAGAAGAAGTTTTCTCAGGTAAGAAACCTAAAGTTAGCCATCTCAGGATATTTGGATGTCCAGTATACACACACATTCCAACGGAAATGAGGACAAAGCTAGATCCTTCAGGAAAGAAGGGCATCTTAGTGGGTTACAGTGAAAGCTCGAAGGCATATAGAATCTACTTTCCAGGGTTCAAGAAGATTGAAATCAGCAGGGATATAACATTTGATGAACACTCAGCATACATCAAATCGAGGAAGACACCTGTTGAAGACAATGAAGAACCTAGGGTAACCAAAATTCAAGACACCACTATGAATGAAGCAATTACAGAAGAAGATCGTTAAATTGAAGATCCACAAGAACCTGTAGATACACGTTGTGAGAAGAAATCTCACAAGAGGAAACCTGCATGGGATAGAGAGCTCATCCAAGATGCAGAAAGGTATGGCATTCTAGAATAAGAACAAAGAGAAAGGAAGATGACTAGATCACATACTAGTTATGTTGCCTTGTTCCGTGACATTATGAACAAAGAACCTTCCAGCTATGAAGAAGCAACGGAAAAGAAAGAATGGAAGGATGCCACGGTCGAGGAGTACCAGTCGATCATGAAGAATGATGTTTGGGATGTGGTCCCAAGACCTGAAGGGAAGTTTTTATTGTGACTTCCAAGTGGATCTATAAGATCAAGCATGCTGCAGATGAAGGCATAGAGAAATACAAGGTGAGGTTTGTAGCTCGTGACTTCCCCCAAAAAGAGGGAATAGATTATGAAGAGACTTTTTCTCTTGTAGCCAGATACACTTCCATCAGAACAATAATTACTTTGGCTGTATTGATAAAGTGGAAGATACACCAGATGGATGTCAAGACAACTTTCTTGAATGGTGTAGTCGAAGAGGAAGTGTATGTGGAGCAGCCACTTGGTTTTGAGACACATGACAGAGAATCATATGTGTGCAGGTTGAAGAAATCCTTGTATGGATTGAAGCAAGCTCCTAGGAATTGGTATGATAGGATAGATAGCTTTTCTATCCAGTTTGGGCTTTACCAAGACTAAAGCAGATTCCAACCTTTACTACAAGGTTGAGGAAGGAAATCCTGTGATACTACTACTGTATGTAGATGACCTGTTTGTGACAGGTGAGGATGGGTTGATTGCCGACACGAAGATGAAGCTTGTTGCTGAGTTCGAGATGAAGGAATTGGGTATGATGCATTACTTTCTAGGCATGGAGGTGTGGCAGAGTGCAGATGGAATATTCCTTGGACAAGGGAAGTATGCTGTAGATATCCTGAAGCGGTTTGGGATGATGGACTGCAAGGCCATGGAAACACCTATGGCATTGAACCTGAAGCTACTATGTGATCCTTCATCTGATTCGGTTGATGTCATGGTGTATCGTCAGATGATTGGGTCCTTGATGTACCTGACGAACACGAGACCAGATATTTGCTTTGAGGTGAACACATTGAGCCAGTTCCTGATGGATCAGAGAGGTGTTCACCTGGTTGCTGTAAAGCATATTTTGAGGTACCTTAAGGGTACGATTAATTATGGGCTTAAGTATAATACAAATCAAAAGTTTAACCTGGAGGGTTAGGTTGATTCAGATTGGGCAGGCAGTGCTACAGATAGGAAGAGCAGCTCGGGGTGTTGCTTCAGTATGGGATCAGGTATGATCTCTTGGTTTAGCAGGAAACTGTCCTATGTAGCATTGAGTACAACTGAAGCAGAGTATGTCGCAGCTTGTTCATCTAGTTGTGAGGCAGTATGGCTTAGGAAGCTATTGTCTGAGTTATTTGATCTCCCGTTGGATGCTACCTGTATCTATTGTGACAACCAGAGTTGTGTGAAGTTTTCTGAGAACCCATTGTTCCATGACAAGTCGAAGCACTTCGAGATCAAATATCACTATATCAGGGATATGGTGTAGAGAGGAGTAGTGAATCTCTTGTATGTTGCGACAGATGAGCAGGTTGCAGATGTGTTGACGAAACCACTAGCAAGAGTGAAGTTTGAGTACTTCAGAGAGAGGCTTGGTGTTATTCAGATTGAATATACTTCGAGGAAGAAGTGATGGGACACATTTGCAGGAGCCATTCCAAGCATGGTGATAGGAGGATCCTTCCCATGGTTTTGGATGTAAGTGCTTTGTGATGAGCATTAGGACGATGCTCTAGCTATTGCTATGTATGATGATCAGGATGATCATGTATGATGATATGCATCAGTTGGATTCTTTGTATGATCAGTTGGATCATGTATTTGTATATGCATTAGTTGGCTGCTTTGTATGATCAGTTGGATCATATATTTGTATATGCATCAGTTAGATACTTTGTATGATCAGTTGGATCATGTATTTGTATATGCATTAGTTGGATGCTTTGTATGATCAGTTGGATCATGTATGATGATATGCATCAGGATGATGCTATGACGATGATCATGTGATGATGACATGCATCAGGACAATGTAGTGATGATGATCAGGATGAACATGTGATGATGTACATCAGGATGATATATGGTGAGTATCAGGTTGATACTCCGTGGGATGAGCATATAATCTTTCCCTGGAATATTTGCAGATACTCTTGCGAGGTTTTGTCTATGACATGTAATATTTCCCTAGGAGATCTAGAAAATGCTCTTTCAAGGTTTTGCTTTGGGAGGACATGTAATATTTCCTTGGGAGATCTTGCCGGTCATGCTTAGGCACATAAAGGATCCTGGGATACTCTTTCGAGGTTTTGTCCTATGGCATACAATATTGCCCTGGGAGATCCGATAGGTTGAGTTGTGTGCTTGTAGTCCTAGGATGCTCTTTTGAGGTTTTTCCATGACCACATGTAATCCTTCCTTGGGAGATCCAATAGGTTGAGCTGCGTGCTCGTAATCAGTCCTGGGATGCTCTTTAAGGTTTTGTGGTGACCACATGTAATATTGCTCTGGGAGATCTTGTCGGTCGTGCTTAGGCACATAAAGGATCATGGGATACTCTTTCGAGGTTTTGTGGTGGGGTCACATATAATATTTCCCTGGGAGATCTTGTTAGTCGTGCTTAGGCACATAAAGGATCCTGGGATACTATTTCGAGGTTTTTTGATGAACATAATAAGTCCTGAGGATTCCACAGTATGGCTAGTGTTGATGAAGACCTACAGGAGGCTAAGCCTACATCCAGCATGAAAAAGGGTTGGCTCTGTAGAACTTCCTATGACGAGAAGAATTCAGAGATACCCCAGTGATTGAGATGTCAAGTACAGTAGCAGTGATGATGATGATGTTCCGTGATCTAGTGATGATGATCCAACTCCATAATTGAAGACTTGTGCAAATATGTATTGATGACCCATGTCTAGAGAATACCTGCCTAGTTAAGAGGGAGTGTTGATGTATTTGTAACTTCGGAAGATATTCACTTGTATATTACATTTGTATCTTATTGTATATCCAACAGAGATGTATTATTCCTCTGATTGGAAATGTCGTCATGTGTATTTGCAAGTGTCACAAGTTACATTGTAAGTGTCGTCATTTGTATTGATGGGTTATTAGACCACTAGTGTGGGTTCAACCCTATTTAGGTCATGTGTTTGGGTTATTAGGCTTCCTTAGGAAGTTGGCCCTGTTGGTTTATTGGCAGGTCAAGTCAATGTATAAATAGAGGGTGTGCCTCTCTCATTTTATTCATTCACTCACTTCTCAAGCTCACATAGCTAAGAGATAAATTGGCACACATGTGGAGGAGTAGGAGGAGTATAAACTAGAGACATCTCTTTGGGTTTGATCATTGTGATCTTGCTTTGTGGCTTATCTTATCTCTGAGGAAGTTTTGGGGTTTTTCACCTTCTTGGTTTTCCCTGAGGAAACTCTGTGTCTCTTGTGTGCTTGTGTTATTGTGTCTATGATTGATATGCTATAGATATGATGTACATGTTATTCTCTTAGTGTTCCTAATGATAATGGAATGAAATTATCGAAAAATTAACAAAATTGAATTTGACTTGTAGGAAAAATCGTGTACAATCACCTACAAAAGAAGAACAACAGCATTTGTTCCAGCGACGAAGTTTAAGAAAACTACCTATCGAAGATATTGAAGAATCTAAAGTTCCCAGGATCAGGGATACAGTAATGGAAGGATGCGATGATCAAGGAGTACTAGTCGATCATGAAGAATGATGTCTGGGATGTGGTCCTGAGACTAGAAAGGAATTCTGTTGTGACTTCCAAGTGGATCTACAAGATCAAGCATGCTGCAGATGGTATCATAGATAAATACAAGGAAAGGTTTGTGGCTCGTGGCTTCTCCTAGAAAGAAGGGATTGATTATGAAGATACTTTTTCACCTGTAGCCAGATACACTTCCATCAGAATAGTACTTGCTCTAGTTGTAGTAATGAAGTGGAAGATACACCAAATGGATGTCAAGACAAATTTCTTGAATGGTGTAGTCGAAGAGGAATTATATGTGGAGCAGCCACTTGGTTTTGAGACACATGACAGGGATTCATATGTGTGAAAATTGAAGAAGGCCTTGAATGGCTTGAAGCAGGAACCCCGAACATGGTACAGCAGGATAGATAGCTTCCTGTCCAGCTTAGGATTTACCAATAGTAAAGCGGATTCCAATCTTTACTACAAGGTTGAGGAAGGAAATCCAGTGATACTCCTACTATATGTAGATGACCTGTTTGTGATAGGTGAGGATAGGTTGATTTCTGACACGAAGAGGAATCTTGCTTCCGAGTTCGAGATGAAGGAATTGGGTATGATGCATTATTTTATAGGTATGGAGGTGTGGTAGAGTGCAGATGGAATCTTCCTTGGACAAGGGAAGTACATAGTACAGATCCTGAAGAGATTCAAGATGATGGACTGCAAGTCCATGGCCACACCTATGGCATCGAACCTAAAGCTATTGAGTGATGCTTCACCAGACTCGGTTGATGCCACGATATATCGTCAGATTATTGGGTCCTTGATGTACCAAACGAACACGAGACCATATATTTTCTTTGTGGTGAACACTTTGAGCCAGTTCCTAACGAATCCTAGAGATGTTCACATGATTGTTGTAAAGCATATTCTGAGGTACCTGAAGGGTACGGTTGATTATGGGCTCAAGTATGATGCGAATAAAAGGATTAACATGGAGGGTTATGTTGATTTAGATTGGGAAGGCAGTACTGCAGATAGTAAGAGCACTTCGGGGTGTTGCTTCAATATGGGATATGGGGTGATCTCTTGGTTTAGAAAGAAGAAATCCTGCGTAGCACTGAGTACAGCCGAAGTAGAGTATGTCGCATCTTGTTCGGCCAGTTGTGAGGCAGTATGGCTAAGGAAGCTACTGTCTGATTTGTTTGATCTCTAGTTGGATGCTACTTGTATCTTCTGTGACAATCAGAGTTGTGTGAAGTTGTCAGAGAACCCGGTATTCCATGACAAGTCGAAGCACACTGAGATCAATTATCACTATATAAGGGATATGGTGCAGAGAGGAGCATTGAAGCTCCTGTATGTTGCGATGGACGAGCATCTAGCAGATGTGTTGACCAAAGCACTAGCTAAGGTGAAGTTTGAGTACTCCAGAGAGAGGCTTGGTGTTCTTTAGATTGAAGATACTTCTAGGAGGAAGTAATGGGACACAGATGCTAGAGCAATTCCAAGCATGGTGGTAGGAGGATCCTTCCCATGGCTGTGGATGTAAGTGTTGTGTGATGAGCATTAGGATGATGCTCCAGATGATGTTCTGTATGATGATGATCGGGATGATCATGTGATGATGATGTGCATCAGGATGATGCATTGTATGATGATGATCAGGATGATCATGTGATGATGATGTGCATGAGGATGATGCATTGTATGATGATGATCAATATGATCATGAGCATCAGGATGACGCTCCATGTGAAGATGATCAGTGTGATCATGAGTATCATGATGATACTCCATGGCCATGGACAGGTTTTGCAATCACATTTAATTAGTCCTGGAGATCTGGACAGGTTGTGCTAGTCACGTAAAAGTCCTGGGATTCTCTTTAAAGATATTGCAGGTCGCAAGATGCTCTTTTAAGGTTTTGTGGAGATCATATGTAATCAGTCCTGCAGATCTGGACAGGTTGTGGTAGTCATGTAAAAGTATTGGGATGCTCTTTAGATATCTTGTAGGTCGCAAGATGCTCTTTTAAGGTTTTGTGGAGATCACATGTAGTCAGTCCTGGAGATCCAGACAGGTTGTGCTAGTCATGTAAAAGTCCTGGGATGCTCTTTAGAGATATTATAGGTCGCAAGATGCTCTTTTAAGGTTTTATGGAGGTCACATGTATTAGATTCCTGGGAGATCCTATAGGTTGAGCAGTAAGCTCATGATCAGTCATGGGATACTCTTTCGAGGTTTTGTCGACACACATAATTAGCCTTGAGAATTCCATAGGATGGATCGCTCGCAGAGATGATGAAGAACTACAAGAGGCTAGGCCTACATCCAACATGAAAAAGGGCTAGCTCTATAGAAATTTCTATGACAAGAAGAATTGAGAGATAGAACTAGTGATAAAGATGATGAGTATAGCAGCAGTGACGATGATGCTCCGTTATCCAATGACGATGATCCAGCTCCAATATTGAAGACTTGTACCTATATGTATTGATGACCTGTGTCAAGAGAATACCTTCCTAGTTAAGAGGGAGTGTTGATGTATTTCTAAATTCGAAAGATATTCACTTGTATATTGTATGTATTACATTTGTACTTTATTGTATCCCCAATGAAGATGTATTATTCCTCCGATTGGAAGTGTCGTCATTTGTATTTGTAAGTGTCACAAGTTACATTGTAAGTGTCGTAACTTATACTTGATGGGTTATTAGACCAACTTGGTGGGCTCAGCCCTGTATGAGTTAAAGGGTTATTAGACCACCCTAGTGGGGTCATCCCAGTGACAAGTGGTAATGGGTTATTAGACTCTCCTAACGGAGGTCAACCCAGTTAGAGTAAAGGGAAATTAAAGGTAAAGTATAAATAGAGAGGAGCACCTCTCTATTTATTCATTCACACACTCACTCACTTCGTATTAGTGAGAGAGAGGAGGAGTGCACACAAGTGGAGGAGGAGGAGCTGCTATGAGATTATCTATCTTTTGGGGTTTGATCTTTGTGATCTTTGTATTGGTGCTCATTCTATCTCTGAGGAAGTTGCAGGGTTTTTCACCTTCTTGGTTTTCCCTGGTTAAATGCTTTGTGTCTCTTGTCTCTTTCGTTTGATATGGTGTACATGTTGTTCTCTTAGTTAAGATCATAGATCATATTGAATTAAATGATGAAAAACTAACACATATCCATGAGTGGAGAAGGAGACGTATGTTGAAATATTGTAACTTCCAAGAATATTATATTTGTATTTTATTATTCTGGAGATGGTACATTCCTCCGTGGTGACTCTATTGTATATCCGGAGATGTTTATTCCTCTGAGAGAATGTGGTAACTAGGGTTATTAGATCTCCCATGTGAGGTCGGCCCTTAGTTTACTAATTGGGGGTTATTAGAATCTCCTAGGAGAGGTCGACCCCATTAGGGTAAAAAGTCAGTCGGGAGATGAGTATAAGTAGAGGAGGTATGTTCCTCACTTATCTCATTCATTCATCCACTTGTGAGTAGCACACAAGAGAGAGAGAGGTCTGCATAGGAGGATAAGGAGCTCTAGTCTTGGACTACATCTTTGTATTGGTTGATTATCTATATTGAGGAAAGCTTTGCTGGGTTTTCTACCCCATGAGGGTTTCCCAGGGTAAATCTTTGTCTATCTTGTGATTGTGTTTCTTTCAGTGATATTGCTAGTCAAATTAGGCTAAACTTAACAACGTAGGCTAATTAAGGCCCCTATTCCAGACCAATTACTAGGTGATTGGTTTATCAAATCATTATTGCATGTTATGGCCAAATATGTAGCTATGGGTGGGACTGTTACCGAGGAACAAGTCATTGTATGCGCCTAGTATTTAGACTCATTCTAAGTTCAATCTAGCACATTATATGACATAATTCCTAATGCTCCTCGCCCCACAAATGAATGATGAAAAAGACCTTCGGGATCACATGCTGATGGCATAGTTGGTTCTGTCCACATCCATCCTGCGACACAATGAACTAGATTACAAATCCATCCAGCTGTAAATCCAGCTCCAATACAGGATGGTAACAACACCACAAATTCACCTAGTCCTACTCCCACTGTGAAAGTGAATTCACTCCAATATGGTCCATCTCAGAAATCCGGTGGTAAGAAGAAGAATAGAGGTATATATAAAAAATATTCCAACTAGCAGGAAAAAAAAACCAATCAAGACACACCCGATGCCAAACCAAACCAAAAGAATAAGTTTCCATGTTTGTTGTGCAGTGACGACCACTTCATGAAGGAATTTCCCCGTCATGAAGAAGTCCAAAAATTACTTAAAGGAAATACTCAACCTGCCATCTTAATTGACCCCTTCCCAACACAACAACAACATATGGTTGCACAACAATCGACCTCCCCATGAGGATAAACATCCTCGACCTCTCATGTTCTCATGATGCATAGTGAGATGATTAGTTTATCTACCAAGGCACATATGTACAACTCCATTCCAGAAAAAGAATCCAATGGAGGTAATACTGACAATAGAGAAACACATATACTAATTCTCCCCTACAAGGTCCTCTGACAATAGAGAAACACATATAAGATGTAGTGTTGCGCCCACCTAAAAGGACGATCCAGAAGGTGAATTTTAATCCTAATGCCTGGGCCACCCAAAAATACAATATTGTTGAATATTTTTCCCATGCACCCTATGCCATGTCGACCCTCGAATTCTTACAAAACTATCCTAATCAGCATAATACCTTGCTATCTACCATTGGAGTAGTGGATCTAGAAACATCCAACAATATCATGTTTAAATTGGAATACTTCAAGCCGAGGCTTTCCCATCAACTAGCATTCGAAATAATTACCAACGTTGCTGGGAAAAACATCCATTGTACTATTCTAGAAAAAGGAGCCTCTACTTCTGTAATGTTTTTGTCCTTTTGAAGAGCCATTGACTCTCCTTAAATGAATGATCTCCCACCACCCTAAAAGCATTCGATGGACACATATTTCAATTGCATGGAATTCTACAATCCTTAGCTATCAAGTTAGGAGGAAAGACCGTTTCGATTCACATGGAAGTAGTCAATGGGCCTTTGGACTATAACACATTACTTGGTTAGAATTGGTTCTATGCGATGACTGTAGTTGCATCCTCAGTTTTTTGCAATGTGTAGTTTCCCCACCAAGGGAAACTTGTCACCATTGACAAGCTAGATTTCTGTACATTTTACACCAAATCTCATCCTATGAATAAATTCTCTCTTCTAGGGAAATCCTTTCCTATATATGAGAGTGTGGGAGTAGGAATCCTTAAGGAATCATCATTGATGGGAGTCTTCCCAATACCTGATCCCCCATCACAAATTGCCACGGTGAACATAATTTCTTCCATGGTCGAACATTCCTCCAGCTCGGATGATCCTTGGAGTATTCCTAGTCCTACTGAAATTGACACGATCGGAGATCACACATCTCTTATCCCAGCTAAGGCTACATATCATGTTATCTAATTAGTTTCTGAATGACCTGATGACCATCACTTAGTGGCATCATACCCTTGCTCTCTTCCATATTGGCTAAAATCGTCTACGCCATCTTTGGATTATCTCCTCTAGACCTTTCCCTCTGATGAATCTATCATGGAGATTATGAGCTTAGATGAGATTCCCTGGGAGGACCATTACCATCGATCATCCTTCCTCCCACCACTAGAACTGGTAGAGAATGATATGAAATCCATCGTTTCACCAGATATCATTCAAACTCTTCAACCTCCTATTCTCACATGAGATACGGTAACTTAAGGAAATTTGGAAAATATCACACCTACCATCTCCATCGACATATCAGTGAAACTTGGTGTCATGGAACATATTCACCTCGACCAAACTTGCTCTCCTAAGGAAGTCTAAGCTTACACGGTAAGTTCAAACAATTCCATGACGTATTTGTATGGATCTATGAAGAAATGCTTGGAATTGATCTCGCCATCATTTTTCACGAGATCAAGACTTATCCTAGGGCTAAACCTGTTCGGCAAAAAATATGTCTTGTGCACCCTCAAAAGAACGTGGCTATAAAGGTAGAAATAGAAAAGCTCTTGGAAGCTAGTTTTATTTATCCTGTCCCCTTGATAGAATGCGTCTCTAACATCATTCCTATCACGAAAAAACAAGGAACTATTCGAGCATGTGTTGATTATAGGGATTTAAACAAGGCTTGTCCCAAAGACAAGCATCCTACCCCTTTCATCGATCAGATTATAGATAACTATGCCGGTAGTGTAATCTTTTTATTTATGGATGGCTTCTCTGGCTATAATCAGATCAAAATTCACTTAGCTGACTAGTTCAAGACTGCTTTCATCTTCCCATGGGGCACATTCGCATATCACAAGTTACCTTTTGGTCTTAAAAGAGGAGGTGTGACATTCCAACGAGCCATGTCGTATGCCTTTCATGATATTAAGGATATTGCAGATCCATATCTCGATGATTTACCAACCCATTCGAATCGTTGTGAATTTCACCTCGACCATATGACAACGGTTTTCCTCAGATGTCGACATTGTAATATTATCCGTTTAAATCCTCATAAGTGTATATTTTTTGTTAAGTATGTACTCCTTCTTGGCTTCATTGTTGTGACATATGGGATCCAAATTGATCCCTTGAAAGTAGCTATTCTATCCCTACCCCCACCAACAAACATCATCAAACTTCAAAATTTGTAGGAGAAGGAAAACTCTTAAATGCATTACTCACATGTTGAGTGTTAGGATATTTAGACACTTAGGAGTTAGTTAAGACCAACTTGTGTAATATATCCTTTAGGGATAATGTGTTTCTTTAGTATGCATTAGTATGCATTTGTAAATACTTAATCCGACGGTCATGATATGTTCCCGACATAGAGTGATTCGACGACTCAACTTCTCTTAGATCAAACCTAACCTTGATCCATGGCTTAACACCCGATTGGTCCATGATCTCTATTTAAAGAGCATGGAGGGTCATTGTTTTGTTGATCGATTATGAGAAGCTCATTTGTAACTTTCTTTCTTTGCATAATAAATTGTCCCGTAGAAGCTATTTGGTCGGGGCCATGGAGTGTTTCCCTCAAGAGGGTTTAAATCATGTCAAAACATCGATGTGTTGATCTGTGATCTGTTTGTGTGAAGTGGTTTCTCTTGGTGTTCGGTCCTTTGGTAGTACCCTATGTACCCGAACATGGTATCAGAGCTTTTATGAAGAGCCTCTTCCGATTATGATCTAGATCTTGAATTGTTGTTGCTGAAACTCAAAAGGGTTTCTGGTTCTGGTATTTCTGTGCATTTCTGGTCAGTGGGAGGTGTTCTATTGTGTCTGAAGCATCGTTTCCATTGGGAAATAGTTTTTGTTTGATTGAAAACGGTTCCCGGTTGCTCCAGAAACGCGTATTTCATCAGATCTGAAGGTATAATGTTACAGTGACGCATTTTTTATTTTCTGTTTTTAAAAGAAAAAAATCTCATATTTTATCATTTTTTTACTGTTAGATTTTTTGAAGGTTCGGATTGTTTCTTTCCCATCTGCATATGCTCTTTGTCGTGCACCTTGAGCGATCTCGGCAAATCAGAAATAGAAAGGGAAAGGGTTTTTCTCGGCTGTGTATGCTCTTTGCCGTGCACCTTGTGCGATCTTGGCAAATCAGAAACAGAGAGAAAACGTAGACTTTCTGGGCAAGCTAACGAGATCTAACTCCACAAGTGTGTATTTTTTTTTTTCAATTTGTGGTGTGTTTTGTAGGAAAAAGGGAAAGCACGCAAACCGAGAAAGAAGAGTAAAAAAAAATAAAAAATAAAAAAGCCCCCTTTCTCATTCCCATATTTTACATACCTTTTAATCTAGCTCACTTGGTTCAAAGTTACTTTATTCCTTAATAGGTCTTGAGTTCAAGTATTAGGAAGTTACTTTTAAAAGAAAAAGTGCATGCAATTTCTATTTTCAAGTTACTTTATTGTAAAAGTGCATCTCACGTAAATAATAAAAAATAAAAATACAAGTGAGTCACTTAAGGCTTTTTTATTGTTGCACTATTTAAAAGTAATATCATTGTACAAGTGAAATCACTTATTTTACAAAAGTGGTTCACTTAAAGCAACTTTCTCGTAAAATGATTGTCAAAAGGTTCATCTTGGGAAGAGGGGGGTTCTTTTTTTTGCTGGACATTCTCTAGCTGCCACATCACTATTGGGGACATCTTCAACAGTTTCTTTGTTCAAGCATAACTTCATCATACAGAGTCAGTTTTCAGTGCCGTTTTTTCTTAAACCCTCTATTTTTTCAAGCTCTTCACATCCAGACTATTGATTTCTATTTTTACAGCCATTAATTTACAAATATGGCTGCCCCTTGTGATATTCTACTTAACAGTTCCAACTATTTCTCATGGAAATCTCATATGGAGGATGTTCTACGAAGTAGTGGACTTTTCAAAATTACCTCAGGGAAAGAAACCGAACCCAGTAATGATGATAAGAAAATAAAATGGGTAAATAGATGTGACGAATCTCGTGGATTGATTGGGATGTCAACCTCTACTGATTTGCAATTCCACATATCTTGAATTGATGAACCTTATGCTGCTTGAGACAAGTTGGAATTTGTGTTTGGTAAACACAATGAAATTCGAGGTCACCAACTCGAAAATGAGTTGATTTCTTTAAATCCAAGTGACTTTTCATGCATTCAAGATTATTTATGTAAGTACAAAACTCTTAAACTCTTATGTGCAGAATGTAAGATTAAGAGGGAAGACAGACAATGCATTTATCATATTCTTTCCAAACTTGGACCTACATATTCTGTTTTTGTATCTATATTTTACTCCATAAAAGAATCCTTGAATGCAGCTAGCTATCAAGAGCCTAGTCTTGAATCCTTTTGTGATTCCTTGATTAGAGAGCAAGATAAACTCATTCATCTTGGAATAATCAACAATGCAGATACATCTGGGAAAGCCTTATTGTCCCAACAGAAAGAAAAGTCCAAGCCTCCCAAGAAACAAAATTTTTCCCATAATAAGTCAAACAAGGGTCCAAAACCCTCTCAGTCAGCTCTTTCTTTAAAAAATGACAAAGGATCCAAGCCAAAAGGCAAGACGACTAAGCGTCATTGCAACTATTGCAGGAAAGAAAATCATGATGAATCTAAGTGTTTCAAGAAGATGGCATCCTTGGAAGCAGCAATGAAGAAGCACCACATCAGCCTAGATTCGCCTTCAGAATCGCCTCTCATTGACATGCACTTTGTGCTTCTGGTTATTCTTATAATGCATCTTCTTATTCTACTTCAAATGAATGACTCATTGATTCTGGAGCATCTTATCATATGGCTAAGGATCAAGCCATTTTTTCTACTATGCATGAATGTAACACCAAACAAATATTTGTTGGTGAAGATAGATCTCTAAGTGTTGTCGGAGCTGGACCAGTTCCAGTAGATAATGGTCATTTTAGTGATGTACTATGTGTTCCAAGAATTTCCTGCAATTTTTTATCAATCTATCAGATCACTCATTCTGGTGAAGGTAAAACTGTGACCTTTACACCTCACCAAGTTGTAATCAAGGATTTTAAAGATCCTCAATAGATCCTAGCTACCGGAATTGTTGATGATATTTCCAGGTTGTACAAGTTTAACAACTTTGGGTCATCACCTTTCCCTTCAAGTTTTGTTGCTCATAGTGATAACTTGAGCAAACTTTGGCATGAGCGATTTGGTCACTTAAATTATCGCTCATTGCAACAAATAAGTAAAGACAATATGGTGACAGGTCTTCCGATGGTATCTTTTGCCTGGATGGTGTTTGTTCCGGTTGTGTACTCTGAAAACATCATCGGGACAGTTTTGACAAACGTGCCTCTTGGCACGCCTCGGTTCCCTTAGAGCTTGTGCATAGTGACTTGTGTGGTCCTCTTCCATCTGCTTCCTTTTCTAGTTTCAAATATTTCTTAACTTTCATTGATGATTACACCAGACATACTTGGGTTTATTTCCTAAAACTTAAGAGCGAAGTATTTAACATGTTCTTGGCCTACAAGGCCCTTGTTGAAAAACAATCTGGTCATCAAATTATTAAGTTAAGATCTGACAATGGAGGAGAATATGTTAACAAAAAGTTCACTACTTTTTGCACTAAACAAGGCATCCAACAACAGCAAACTGTTCCATATACACCACAACAAAATGGTGTAGCTGAGCGGAAGAACCGCACTTTAAAAGAAATGGCTAATTGTATGATCCAATCTAAGGGACTAAGTCTTCAATTTTGGGCTGAAGCCATTAATTGTGCAAATTACATAGTTAATCGCACCCCCACTAAAGCATTACAAGATATAACACCAAAAGAAGCATGGAGTAAAACTAAACCTGATGTAAGTCACTTCTGTGTTTGATAGTGAAGCATGGGTTCACATTCTGGATGAAAAACGGAAAGCATTGCAGCCTAAAAGTGAAAAGTGCATATTTGTTGGATATTCTGAAGATGTAAAAGGTTATAGACTTCTTCAACCACATTCTCATGATATAATCATCAGAAGAGATGTTAAATTTGATGAAAATATTTTGGCCTACGAGCCTAACTCGGCGATTGTGCCATCTTTGGCTTGCGAGCCTGATTCGGCGTTTGTGCCTTCTTTTTCTTCTTCCAACTTCCTTGACAGGTTTCCAACTCTAGTTTCTGATGATGACAGTGAGGATGAAAATCCACCTCCGCCTGCTCATGTTCCTCCAGTTTCACCAGCACAAGTGCTTCCTCGATGGGTCCGTTCAACATGTGAAGCAACTGGTGATCTTGCCGGTGATCCTAGAGATCAACGTCGAACACGTTCTCAGTTTCAGCGAGCCTCTTCTCTTTTGGCTCAAGTTTCTGAGAATCATGATACAGAAACTTTTGCAGAAGCTTCAGGGAATCCAGATTGGGATGCAACCATGGATGAAGAATATAGTTCCTTAATGGCGAACGATACTTGGGATCTTGTACCTCTTCCAAAAGGAAAAAAACTTGTCAGATGTAAATGGGTCTACAGAACTAAGTATGCATCAGATGGAAGTGTTGAAAGACTTAAGGCAAGGTTAGTTGCCAAAGGTTTTTCCCAAGTTGAAGGGATTGACTACAATGAAACCTTTGCTCCCGTCGCAAAAATGAACTCCATCCACCTTGTTCTTTCCCTTGCAGCCTTACACAACTGGGAAGTCCATCAAATGGATGTCAAGTATGCCTTCTTACATGGTGATTTATAGGAGGAAATTTACATGGAACAACCTCCTGGATATGTTCAGAATAAATCTAGCCTTGTCTGCCGCCTTAAGAAATCCTTATATGGCCTTAAGCAAGCTCCTAGAGCTTGGTACGCCAAAATGGATAACTTTCTCCTTGACACTGGTTTTCTAGATGCCATTCTGACCCCAATGCCTATACCAAGAAAGTAGGAAACCATATCATCATACTTCTTCTATATGTTGATGACGTTATTCTTACTGGTAGTGACCCTAAGCTTATAACCCATGTGAAATCTTGTCTTAAACAAAATTTTGAAATGTCAGACTTAGAAAATTTGCATTATTTTCTTGGTCTCCAAGTCCTACAAACCAAAGAAGGAATCTTTCTTTCTCAGTCTAAGTATGCTTGTGACCTTATTCGTCGCTTTCACATGGAAGATTGTACACCAGCCCCTTCTCCCTTCCAGTCTGCAGTAAAACTTTCTACCACTTGTACTTCGCCTGAAGTCAATGCCACCTTATATTGTCAGCTTGTTGGTAGTCTCTTATACTTGAATCATTCCCATCCTAACCTTTCCTTTACCATTGGTCGTGTTTCCTGTTATATGCAGACACCTCATGAAAGTCACTAGAAAGCAGCTAAAGGAATACTTTGATATATTCGAGGTACAGTTCAGTTTGGGATTCATTACAATATAGGGGGGAAACCTTTGTAGGTTGGTTTCACTGATTCAGATTGGGCCGGCGATCCTGATGATCAAAATTCTACTGCATGTTAAGTTTTCAGTCTGGTATCTGGACCTATTACTTGGGATTGTAAGAAACAATAAGCTCTTGCTCTTTTTTCAGCAGAGGCAGAATATCGAGCAACAGTTAATGCTAGTCAGGAAGCTTTATGGATTCGACAGATCCTTTCAGAGTTTGGATTCGAGCAGCAGCAACCTACTCCACTTTGGTTCGACAATCAAAGTGCCATCAAGCTTGCCAAAGATCCAGTTCTACATCAACGCAACAAACACATTGAGCTACATATGCACTTCATCAGAAATCTTGTTCATGATCGTTTTCTTGAAGTTCTCTTTTGCCCTATAGATGATCAAGTTGCAGACATCTTCACCAAGTCTCTTACAGAAGCGAAGTTTTCTAAACTTCGATCTATGTTAGGAGTTCAGGAACTTGTCATCAAGGGGGGATAGGCTCTAATGCCTCCTTCCCTCTCCTAATAGTGTCACTTTTGTAAATCCTTCAATCCTATCCCAAGTTGTTCTTAAGGGGGGATGTTAGGATATTTAGACACTTAGGAGTTAGTTAAGATCAACTTGTGTAATATATCTGTTAGGGATAGTGTGTTTCTTTAGTATGCATTAGTATGCATTTGTAAATACTTAATCCGACGGTCACGATATGTTCCCTACATAGAGTGATCCGACGGCTCAACTTCTCTTAGATCAAACCTAACCTTGATTCGTGGCTTAACACCTGATTGGTCCATGATCTCTATTTAAAGAGCATGGAGGGTCATTGTTTTGTTGATCGATTATAAGAAGCTCATTTGTAACTTTCTTTCTTTGCATAATAAATTGTCCCGTAGAATCTATTTGGCCAGGGCCGTGGAGTGTTTCCCTCAAGAGGGTTTAAAACACGTCAAAACATCGGTGTATTGATCTGTGATCTATTTGTGTGAAGTGGTTTCTCTTGGTGTTCGGTCCTTTGGTAGTACCCCGTGTACCCGAACATTGATAAGTTGGCTCTGGAAGCTGTCATAGTTGTCCATAGATTGCACCATTACATTTTACTTTGCACAACTATTATCATCACAGATTCGAACCCTATTTACCACATTCTAACTCATCAAGTACCAAGGGGCAAATACTTGTGCTGGATCATCATTCTCTAAGAATACAACCTCCAATTTGAGAAATCAAAATCCAAGAAATCATTAGTATTTGCGAAACTAATTTGTGGTCTTCCCCATGCTGATCAAGAAGCTGATCACATCGACTCTCTTCCTTACAAGTTGTTGTTCCTGATCAACACATCTGATCCATGGTATGGATACATTACTTTATATCTCTAAACCTAACGTTTTAGGCATCAGTCATCTTGTGATGAATGTCATCATATTTTCCACCATATTAAATATTATTTAATAATAGGTGACACCCTATATTGCTAAGGTATTGACTCAATTCTACGACGCTATTTAACCCATGATGAGGCCAAGCGTGTTCTGAATGAATGCCACTCTAGGGCATGTGGTGGTCACCTCTATGGGATTGCTACAACCTAAAATATTTTATGCGCTGGATACTTTTGGCCATCAATTTTTAAATATTGTATGGAAGCCGTCAAGAAGCATCCCTCCTATCAACTTTTCATTCTAAAAAGCGCGCTCATCCTGCCCCGTTACACCTAGTTATTGTCGTTGGCCCCTTTGCAAAATGGGGCATCAATTTCATGCATTGTAAGCCAACCTCGATCAGGGAATATGGCTATGTCATTTTTGCTGGAGATTGCATGGGCCAAGGCTATGCCTACATACAAAGAAGATGGAAAAACTGCTACACTCTTTAGGTTTAATTACATTATCGCTAGATTCGGGGTTCCACAAGCCATTGTCACTAACCATGGCTCACATTTCCAAAACCAAATGGTAGCTGAATTATGTACCAAGTTGGGTTTTTTCCATGAGAACTCAACCCCCTAATACCCCCAAGCAAATGGACAAGTAAAGGCCATATATAAGGTCTTGAAAACCATGATACAATGCATGGTAGGGGCCCACAAGTCAAATTGGAATCTAATTCTCTTTTAAGATATTTGGGCATATAGAACCTTTGTGAAAAAAACTACTGGATTCACACCTTTACAATTTGTGTATGGTATGGAAGCAGTATTACCTATTGAGTGCGAGATCCCATCTCTTAAACTAGCCATTGAACTCCTTCCAAACACTACGACTGAGGAAGAAATATTTTTGTATTTAGCCAAACTTGACGAAATGTGTCGTGGTGCTGCTCTTGCTAATGAAGGACATACAAAGTGCATCAAATCACAATATGAAAAGTTAGTCAAATACCACATGTTCAATGAGGGTGATTTGGTCTTGGCATATGATCAAATGCACGATAAACATAGGGTAGGTAAGTTCAAGTCCATGTGGCATGGGCCCTACATCGTGAAGCATGTCTTAGAAAAAGGGGCCTATGAGTTAGTTGATTATGATGTGATACCTTTAAGGGAGCCTAGAAATGGGCTCTACCTTAAAAGGTACTATGCTTAGGGTAATATTGCATAAGTTCCTTGTACATTTTGTATATAATATGTGTTTGATATGGTGTGAATTTTTCTTTCCTTTCATAGGTTAGGGTCTCATTTCCACCATTACTGCTTATACCATGTTCTGCTTGAATGCGCAGATGACAACCTATTCTAGACTCGCAGATAGTGCTAGCCGACGCACCCGAAACCTTGCTTTGGTAGCTTGGGTACTATATTCCCCTGCTGATGAACTTATAAGTTCGGGAGGAGTTTCCTAGGTCCTACAACTAATAATATCTCTGAGTATCACGTGGTGATTGGATTGTTAAGTGATGCCTCCTCCCATGGTGTGGATCACATTATCATCCATCTTGATTCTTAGCTTATGGTCTCCCACTTAAACCGAGTCTACAATGTTCATGACCCTACACTACTCCGTATTTTTTGATGTGTACGCCTATTGGAGATATCATTTGAGTTCATTCAATACCAGCATATCTCGAGGCGCATGAATATGGTTGCCGATTCATTAGCTAATTTTATTTTAGATTGAAACATTGCACATTCTTAAGAATTTTATTATAAAATGAATATATCATAACATGTAAATCATTCATATGAAAATAAGCAACCTACATGAGATCCACATCCACTATAGACACATTGTATATAAATCGATAGAAGTGGATTTTATATTAGGCATGATAAAGAGTTTTACAAAAGTACTAGGAGAAAATTTTGAAGCTCATAGATTTGAGATATCACTCAACAAAAATTTGAATCTCATGGATTTCAGAAATCACTACACATAGATCATGAGGCTAATCATAACTCTCATGATAAAATATCACAACCCGAGTTACTCGATGGAGGAAACATCCAATCCTCCCAGAAACCCCCACTTTGTGTCATTGATAACGTTGTGACATATCCTCTAGTGATACACCTAGGATGTCAGTAGTCAACCTATATGGGTTCTTCTTGATCTCCTCAAGATCGTCACTCTCTTGTCTCTCACATGTAGTAATATCCCTACCTTCCCCTTGCCGCTAGATGGGGGAAGCATTAGGAGGATTGACCGGTTCGATATCTGCATTAGCAAAACATAAAATGTCTTAGGACACAAAAAAAATGAAATATTCAAAAAAGCCATAAAAGTTTGAAATGTGTGAAAATTCCTTTTTACCTATCTTAGGCTAGACTAACCCATCTGGGAGTGATAAGTCGAGATCTCCTCAAAATTTTGTACCCACGTACGCATAATCCTCTATCATGAGTAGTTGCTTGCACACCCATCCGAAGAAAGTTGGCTCGTAGATATGTGTCAGACCACCATGGAAACCGAATAACTCATTCAACCTCCTCATGCATGGCTCCCATGGATCCAATCTAGCTGTCTCTATATTCCGCGGATGAAAGTGAGGAACCCTCTCCATGAAAAAAGGATACCAAAATGGACCCATAACCAAACTATTTTGTCTTCCCCAACTAACACTTGGCCAACTGATCTTTCATAATGCTTAGTAGACGTTCACACCAGTTGAATACAGTGGGTTGCATGCACTTTATAATGCACAACATCTAGGATCTAGTTACTTGATGATGGGACTTAGTTCCGGCCGCTCGCACCGAGGGAAAGAGAACAGTCTTCAATGTCAAATCATGAAATTTTTTAATTGGGATATTTCCACTGGCTTTTCTAGTCTCAGGATCACAATACTCATCAATGAGTGAATCGACATATTCGTCACCCAAAATATGCCTAGATATGACAACACGATATCCTCTTCTTGAGACCCCAGTCATAAAATAGATGTCTTCTATCTCTAGAGTGAGAATATGGGCCCCACTTAGGAATGAATCTTATCAGGGTCCCACATTCCCACCAAGTACTACCATAGATGAACCTAAGCCCTCATGCTTGGAATGAGAAATAATTTCTTGAGAAGACATTCTTGAAGGGCCAACATGGAGTTGGCATCATTAAATCATTCCAAATCCTCCAACTCATGTTATCTCTCTCTCCACTCCAACATTTTTTGTTGGTGAAACCTGCAAAACCATGAAACAAGGTATTAGAACCTATTCATTCGAGAAAATCCTTAAAAATTTGTTGCATTCAATTTTTGGGGCCGCATTTGCAGTCGGTGTGATCTGATTGCATATATAGCGCACCATCAACATGGTTCTCACTTTCAGGATCTGCATCGACCTTGCTCAACGTGTTTCCCGAAATGGGCAGTCGCATTGATCCGAGTATGCTTTTCTACCCAAAAATTGGCCCTAACAACATGAAAACCTACTACCTAGAGTGCCCAAAATCTCCAATACAAGAAGCTACCACAAGTGGTTTTTGACCCTCCTTGGTAAAAAGAGTAAGAATTCAATGGTAAAATGAGTCCCTTTCACCCATTTTTATTGATTTGAAGGATAATATTTTATTATTTTACCTTGTAATTTTTTATTATTTTTTACCATTTTTCATTAAAAAGCCCTTTTATTTATTATTATTTTTGTTTCTCACACTTGATTTCGAGATTACAGTCCAGACATGAGAACGTAGTCATGGTCCAAGTTATTTTCATACCTTTAGGGCATTTTTACTCATAAAACTTCTTGATCTTAATTTTCCCGTTTTTCATGCTCTAGCTCAAACATGAAAAAGATTCTAAGTGTTTTTTATACCATGGTCGTGTTCTTTAAAAACTTAGCAAAAAGGTATCGAGCTTAGTATTTGTTCTTTCTTGTGCTCGTTAGTACATGAGAATAAATCAGTGAGTATACTTTTATCGCTTTTTTGGGCTCGTAAAAGTTATTACGAAAAAGGAACCTCCATGGAGTTTCCTTTAAGCTCTTTTCAGACTTCCTCAATGTGAAAATATTGATGAGCAAACTTATCTCTTTCACACTCGTAAAATTATTTGAAAGGTCATCTACGGGGTGATAGTTTACCCCTTTTTTGGACCGTTTAGATTATTTACAAAAAGGTATACTCTAGTCAGTCATGGCTAGAAGAGTTCCTTCTGGTATGATTTTATGATTTTTCGGGCTTGGGGACTAAATTTTACGAAACATTTCATCTTGGAGTCTTCTTTAGTTTTTTAGACTTTCTAAATATGAAAAAATGCAGAGTTTACCTTCTTTGGACTCGTAAAATTAAACATCTAATGTCCCTTTTTGGGATCGAACCCCTCCTTTCTCAGGTTCCTAAAACATGTGAGATTGGACTTGTCCAAAATATGCGCTATACCGAGCATCTATTATCATCCTCAATCTTGTTAATAAACAAAGAGGTACTCGTCAATCATGATGGGGAAAAAGGGAAGGGAAATGCATCTAAATCTCTATTTAGGGAAGGTTATTATCACCCTTGAACATGGCACCTATTTGTATTTCATCCAAACAGTTGGGTAATCAACTTGTCTTTGGGGTTGTGTCAAGTCCATGAGTCTCTTCACTCCTTTGGATCATCCAAAGAATGCCTCGTTTATGTTGCATTATGTCTTGATCTCCATCTTCGTGAGTGGATGCTTCCAGGTCATCTATCGTGTCAAAAAGTGTTCAAGGGGATTCTTCAATTTGAGTCAAACTTTGCAGTTGTTAAGTCCTCTATCATGACAATCATCCCTGAACCATTCTCTCAGTATTATTCACATGTATACCTTATGTCATCCCACACTCATTTGGTCTACCATCCAAAATAATCCTCTTATATCGGTATCATGTCGATGATATGGGACACATCATGGACCTCCTTTGACGAGTCTATTCCTATCTAAATCATCACATCATCTAGGGATTAGATCTAAAAACCATTTAGTACCTTGAATCCTACATATCTCAATGGATGGTTTTATCGCTTTCGACAGTAGGTTCACATCATAGACCTCTGATTGAATGATTTCGTGAATTCTCGACTCCATCTCATCCATTCGCATTTGTCAGAATGTACTAAGATACCTTTGGAATCGTTTTCATCACTGGTGATTTCCATCGCACTTGTTAATGGCTTTCATTATTGACCGGTAATCAAGTGGTTCCTACGATGTTTGACTTCAACGTTTTTATTCACATGGTGTTGAGGTGTATTTAATGTCTTAAAGAATCACCAAAATATTTAATTATCGACTAGGGTTGGTAATCTTAGAGTTGTGGCACAGTATATGCTGAGGTAGAATGGCACCTACGGTTTCGGCTCGACAGACCTTATAAATGTTTTAATAAAGAAAATATTGAAAGATATTTCAAAATGAAAAACCGAGTCGAACTTCTAGAAAATACAATTACTGAACTAGTTAAACCTAACTAAACCAACAGATTAGAATAGTATCAAACTATACTACTCTACTCTATGGATAATAATAAAAAAGATAAAAACAACAAATATTATTCTAGGAAGCGAGACTAAATCAAAACAAATGTTAAATGAGTTTAGAGACCTATCTATGAGATAATTTAATTGACAACTATACTACTCTACTTTGATGAAATAGAAGGTTACTGATAAAGCTCTGATCTAAGAATTAGAAAACAATTGTTGAATGAGTTTAGAGACCTATCTATGAGATAATTTAATTGACAACTAACTAAAGAACTATATTAACTCAAAGCAAAACTACAAGTTACTTAATGGATTCAACACTATTCATGCATTCAACTACACTAAACTACCTAATTCCATTCTCCTTGAGGATTTTGAGGAAGTGTATCAAATGTAATGGGAATAGGAGAGAAGGTGTCAAAGTGACTTTCAAATGTGACAAGGAAACAAAATGGAAACAAATCTAATTTAACTTCTACAAATAAATGCAAACTAAAGATTTCCCAACTACAATTAACTTTAAACATTATGACCTATCTTCTATCCATAAGCAAATGATATAAAACTGATGAAATATAGAAGCAAGTAGAAAACTTAATAAAGATATTTACTTGAACTGAATTTGATTTGGAAGGAAGTAGAAAACTTGATAAAGATATTTATTTCTGAACCAAACCCTATTTCATGAACATCTTCATTGGAAAAACTTATCCTATGCTTGAACTGAGAAACTATTCAAAACTGAGATAAATTGGAGAATGAAATTACTAAATCTAATCTAAAATTAATCTTAACAACATACAATAAACTACACTAAGAATGAAACTGATAATTCTAGAACAGTAACATATTAGCAAATTAAACATGAAACGCATAACTTGAAAAGTAGTTAAAACACAGTTAAGGAAGATGGAATGGAAACTAAGAATGATGATGAAACTTAATTAAAACTCTATGCAGTGTAAAACAAGATCTTAATTACATCTAAGGATGCTAATTAATTGTAAGAAATATTACAGTTCAAAGACCTACGAAACTGAATTCTAAACAAGCATAAAAACAATGCAAAAAGTATTAAAGTTCGTATGACGATCCAGATGGAAGAAAACGATTTAAACTGAGGAAAGAAGTAGATTGGATGATCTTAACGCCAGTTGGATGATGCATATGAACCTACAGTGCAAGGAAGCAATGAATAGAATGTTTAGAAGCTAAGATAAGAAGAAGTAACCTATTCTAATAATTGTATAAGGAATGAACTATTTCTACGGCATAATAAAACAAAATTGAGATAAAAATAAAACTAACCTACAGCTACAGGAAAACATTAAAAGAACTAATTCTAACTCTGAATTTAATTTGAACTATTGAAACATTAGCTAGTTGAGTCTATCTAGTTGCAAAATACCGAAAGGAAACTACGAGAAAAAACTATGCTTGACTGGTCATTATCAATTCTGTAAATGTAAATTAAATTACCAACAGGAAATAAATTACAAGAAATGAAACAATAGCTATGGAAAAACACAGTTAAATACAATTACTGGAAATGAAAAACTATTTATTTGCAGAAAGGAAAATACAAAATATAAACAATAGAACCTCTGATTATTGAGGGGCCCTTCCCAGCAATCATAGATTAAAGCTTTAACTCAACTAATCACCAACAATAGAACATTAACAACAGAATTCAGGAACTTCCATTAACTGAGAAAGTTACACAGTGTTTCTACAAATTACTAATAGCGTGTATGTATATTATCTATTGTCTATAGTCTCGTTTTCTCCAAAGGAGGCATCTATATTTAAGTTTACAATCAGAGAGAAGGTCGACATAGTCAACCTCTCTAAAAATAGAAGTATTAATGATTTACAAACGAATGCATGGTGGTTCACGACAGTGCAGAGGCGTCTTCCTAAGTCCGCATTGATTCCTTTTGACACAAACATATGTGATTCAGTTTCCTTCCATTGTGGGTAGATAATGCATTGGCAGACTGATCATGAGAGGATGAGGGCTTCTGGAACATCGACATGGGAATAGGTGCGAGCTGTCAGGCTTGGCGAATAGGAAATACGCAACTTCTGGAGTGTTGACGTGAGCATCGAATGTGTTGTCAAGCGAGGTGAGTAGGAGGGAGAATCTTCTAGAACAGGGGCTCACCAACCACAACAACCACGTTTCTAATAGAACCCATCTTTCCGTTTCTGCCTTTAATGAACAGAAATATTCCAATCGACGATCTCGTGGCTTTAATGAAGGTCTGAACGAGGGGCTATATGTGGCTAAACGTTTGCAACGTGAACACGCATTTGAATGGAGGTCCATTTGAAACCCATTTCCTGCAGAACAAAATCTAGTTTCCAAGCATGTCGAGAAAGGTCAAATAAACATCAATAAATCACAATATGACGATTTTTACCCAAAATTCTTGTGATGTGTGAATATATGCATACCTGATCTGATTGACGGTCTGAATGGCGGAAAGAATAACTTATCATTTAAAAAATAGTGAAAATGATGCCAATCAGAGTGTGTTTGATGATAAAAAGTGGTGACAAAATGGACACCAACATTCCCCCAAACCGGAGACATGCCAGGTCCCACTGAGCAAAAAGAAGAGAAATTTAGGAAGAAGGCTGAGTTGCGGTGGCAGCTGCCTTTGACTTCGAAGAGAAAGTGGATTTAGTTGTAAGATTATGGAACTAGTCCTTCAAAGTATCATGCTTCAACTGGAGAGAAAGGTTGGAGGCTATCTTGGCTTCATTTAAATCTTCCACACACTTCACTTGAAAACGTAAGTCCTTTTTATCTTGACGAAGCCCATAGATGCTCTCAACATAATTCTCATTTTGGCTTCTCAACACTGCTATGTCTTTGGTTAATCTGTACACAGTCTGATGGAGCGGAGTAGATGCTTCTACAAGAGATGTAGGGTCCTTTTGAGGGCTTGATCCCGTTAGAGATGGTTCAGGATCAACAGATGTAATGTGTGCCTCAGGGGCCTTATATCCAATATGTGCAGAGGTAGGTTCCAAGACAGTGTCTACAAGTAAACTGGCTGATAAATTGGCTAACGCGAGGAGAGGTGATTCAAAGATGAGGTTATTTTCTTGGTCGTCAGGGTTGTCCGAATGCATTGACTGAATGACGGACTGGTTGATGGACTGAATGACGGTCTGGTCATCAGAATGGTCATGATTGGCCCTTCTTGACTTAGTGGGTATTGGTGAGAAAAACAGGGGTTTTGTAGTTGTGTCCTCATGGACAGGCTCAGGAGAGGATGAAGGAATAGGGTGTATTTCTCTTGAGGCACCCTCACTAAATATTACGGACTTGGTAACCTTTTCTTCTTGGGAAGAGGTTTGGGCCGGCTCGTTTACACGGGTTTGGAAATGATGACGTTTACAAGAGGTAGGGGATTTAACTGTAGGATTCTTAACTAGATGAGGGTTCAGGACTTCAAAGACAAAGCGTTCACAGGTTTGCCCCTTTTCTTCCAACTGGTGAGTGATCAATATTTTAATCAAATAGTGGTGGTATAAGCTTCCAGAGGGGTTAGTGGTATTCTTCCTAACTTGACTTGACATTTTGTCTAAACTTTTAAGGAAATAGAAGGGGAAATTAAGAGTCCGACCATTAACAAAATGTGCCAGTAACCTAAAGTGGAAAGATTTGAAAACAATGAACTTACCCTCACAAGTGATAAAAATGGATAACGACAGTCAGTGGCTCGAGGTATTTAGGCTTAACCCATTCTTTGTGGAACCCTTTGGTTCCATCAACATGTTGATATTCGGTCTTAAGAGCAAATTTGTACTCCGTCGATGGGAGAAAGAGATGTTTGTGGCAATGGGATCCTTCCCTGGGCAGTTTCGTGGTCGATGCAATGGATTCTTCCGTCACTGGAAAAGTGAGATGGTTGACCCTGGATGTCTTACCATCGAATCCCTTAGAAAATAGTAGTGAAACCTCGACATCATGGCCATCAAGAAGGTGAAGAAATAGACCCCATCTGGCTCACAAAAATACTTCACGACATGCTTTAAATTCGGGAACGCGGAGGAGGTCCTGGTAACTTCCAGGCTCGTAACGGATTGGCATATTCAACAGAGGTTGAAGGATGTGGATGGGTAGAGAGGATGCGTGAAATTGCATGGGATGGAGATTGATAGGTTCAGGGCGGATGTAAAATGAGCAAGATGAAGCAGAATTTACGCAGAGGCTAGTTTAAATTGAGATCCGTTTGAGCGACCGAATGATCGTGGGGGAATTTTTGACACATTCGAATGATACGCTATCATTTAGTTACCTTGAGTCATGTGCCATCATGGAACTGCATGAGCTAGTGAATTCGCATAGATATGATATGTTCAAGCATGTCCAAAGTGAAACTTTGGACAGGTTGAACGTAATCCTCATTATGAAGTTATAGACATAAATTACACATAAAAATCATGATGAATTAATAAATGAAATGATAGATCGCACGATAAAACTTAATGGAGGATTAAAATCGTATGATAGCCATATGATGGTTAATCGATTCATTTGATGAGACGAAATGAGTATGCAAAGATGGCATTTAATTTGATCCTTGACATGATTAGTTGATTAGATATATCAGTAAAAATCAAAATGTTTAAATATCTTAGCACACTTATTAATATCATTACAAGCTAAGGCTTCATTCATCACTTCATTCAAATCGTTATTCATGTGCCTCGTTCATCACCTCATTCGGATCGTCATTCGACCGTTCATTCAACCCTTCATACAAACCTTTGTACAAAAATGTGCTTTGATGGATTTGACTGCTGCTGATTATGCAGAGAATTTTTCTGGGATTTGTCAGCACACAAGAGATGTTGTAAAACTCCTTTTCTGGAACTTTAGTCACGTTCTTCGTTATTTGTCATTGATCAGAACAATTTTCCTTCTTCTTTTTGCATTATCCTGAAAAACACCTATCATTTGTAAGATATAAATGAATTCATACATATTCAGAAGGTAAAAACAGTTTTGAGTCTCCCCCAAACCAAAAATACGACATGTCTTCAAGCCATCAAAGAAAAATTGATTAATATTCAAATATTTTCAATAAATGGTTGAAGAAATAACTTCTAAAAATGTTGTGATTATTTGTTGTAAGGAAATGGAATATTAACTGAATGGAGATGATTCAGGTATGTACATTCATAAAAAAGAATACAACAATGCTTAGGAAGACCATATGAAGAATGATAGTGCAATGGATGTGAAAAATGCCGTAGGAAAACTATCCATGTATGACTCATTTGAAATATCTCTTGTCATTCAAAGAAAATAGATAAAGTTCACCCTAGAGTTTGTGAGATTTCTATAGTTATGGGTCCCATTTCTAGGATCGTCATACCCTAGGTATTGTTTGAATTAGATGACAGGATCCAAGTCCATCTTACAGCCATTCTCTAATGATAGTATAAATAATTGGCTTCAACATGTATTTGTATACTCAGAATTTTATGAGCCATGTGCATAGCAATGCGTTAACCAATCCTCTTTTACCCAATATTGCCCCGCTTCCAGCAGGCCTGTTCAGTACCCCGATGAGTTTATCTTGGTACCATGCAAGCATAGCCCCACTTCCAGTGAGCCTGTTCAGTACCCCGATGGGTTTACTTGCATTTACCGAGGTTCCTTATTTAAGATTTTACTTAGCATGGATCCACTACCAACGAGATTGTTCAGTACCCCGATGGGTTTGCTTCGTATAATGATTTTTAGTAAGGAAGCCAGTTGGCACTAGAGTGTGCCAAGCCTGGTAAACACATAATTCAAAATTTTTTAGAATGAACCTTATGAGTAACTTTATTTATAATGGCCTAGATTATAGATCATTTCAAAAGATAATAACCTAAAGTTGTTCTTTGACCTCTCAGTACATCTTCTTCATGAAATATTAGTAATGTTACCCACAAGATAAAAGTATCACTCACTTTTGGGATACCTTTTTAAATAATGCTTAAGAGACAAGTTTTGATAATGAGTCTAGGATGAGCTAGTAGTCCATAGGTGTAAGATAGAACTTTTTGAAAATCATGATGATTAAAGTAGGCCTTAAGAAATTGTTCTAATGATAAATCAGAAATGTACATGTCTGAATCAAATACCATATGCATAATCATAAAATAAAGTGGTTTTAAATGATGTAAAGAACATTTTAACCTTTCACTATAAATTTTCAATTTTCAACAATAATTGAAAGAGAAGGAGTTAGGATGTATTATGAAGTTTTTAGAGCACTTCCCTTTTCATATAATATTGCATGAGCTGATTATAAAGATAAGGTTCTTGTAATAAAACTACAAAACCACTTGTTAGATGAATCAAATTTATTCAAAATGAAAACATATGTACAAAGAAAATGTCATACAAAATTAGAAAAAGGAAAAGAGTCTTCCTGTTTTAACTGACAAAATTCCATAAATTGATCATAAAAATGAAAATGCAATCAGTCGTTAGAAATGACTTGTTATTATTGAAAAACAAAAATATATTTACATATATACAAATGAAGATAACCCAAAATAATTCAAGAACCAAGAGAAGGAGGAATGACTTCCTCTTCTACCAGCTCCATCTCCTTCTGTTGTAAGGCATTCTGCACAAAATCTTGTTTAGATATTGGTTGATGATAAAGTCTAAGTCTATGTTCATTTACAACAAAGGAAATTTGAGAATCATCAATTGTCTTAATTTTAACAGATCCATTATAAAAAGTTGTGTTTGACCTAGGTCTGTTGCCTTAGTTCCTAAGATAGTTTATGACTTAAAATTTTCTCAAGTTTTGAATTTCCATATCATTTCTTTGGTTTTCATTTCATATTTTCTATTTTCTAAGTATTTGTAATATTTAGATTTTAACCTATGCTCCTATAGGATATTGTCGATTTCATTCAAAATGATTTTCTTTGAAAATACATTGCATACATTTCATATGAAGTGACAAGCATTAAAAATTGTGTAGGGTACAATCATGTTGATCAGATTTTGGGGGAGGGCCGACTTGGATCCTATTCTTGAAGAGATCCAAGAAATGGGCTTCCTGGATTCAGAAATTCACAGAAAGTTTGCAGTGAAATATGAAGAAAGCCTATATTATGTTGTGAGGAAGAAGGTTGTTGCCTTTCCTCCATGATTCTGGATATCTCATACAGTTACCCCAGACAAAATCTTGAAAAAACCTGTGAATACATCCATTGTTTTTTCCAACAAGATTCACTCAGTCATAAGCAAATCTATCTAGAAGGACATCACTACAAAGACTATTCCTTTCACTGCCAGTGGGTCTTCTTGAGAAACCATTTTAATATAGCAATCGTGGTGCTAAGCACAGAAGATGGATGCATAAATGTTGCAAGTGGAGACATTAAGGAAATTACAGATTCCTCTATGAATCTTTATTTATCCCATCAACTAAGACTGCCAAGGAATACAGAGCATGAATTGATGAGGCAATTCATAGTTGACTTGCAGCCTCCCAAATTCGACAGTAGAGCAATCCTTAGTCAGAAACCTACAGTTTCATATTTCAGATATTCAACGAATTTGAATGATGATCAACGTCGTGCTATACTCAAGATACTTTCTGCGAAGGACTACTGCAGAAAAACCTAGTAAGCACCTTGAGAATGGAGAATATGACTAGAGTTGAAGCTGAAAAGGTAGCTTATGTACCTGAAGGACTGGAAGCAATTATATTCATAGCTCATGGAGAACAGAGGAAAAGTATTTATCAAAGCAAAGTATTTTGCATGCATATTTTCCTGTTTTAGTCACTGTGTTTTGGCACATGTTACGAGGATATGGAAGCGAATATTTGAAAACCAAAAGATGTTTTTGTCCAATACGGGCTAATTCACAAAAACCTCCTTCGGTTTTTCAATAGGTATAATGGTTTGGAAGATTCGAAGAGACCTTTACAACCTATTTTTACAGGTTTAAACAGTAAATTATTTCTTGTTTTGGTCATTATCTTTGAGCGCCCTTTCCAAACCGCTGGAGAAGAATTTGTAAACACCGCGAGAGGTTTTTGTCAATAATGGAGTTATATACAAAATCCTCTCTCATATTTTACACAGCTATCACATTTTAGGAAATATAGATGGTTCTTTAAGACCATTGTTCTCAGAATTTCGCCCAATTATTTCATAAATTTTGTTCAAAAAGTCCAAAATCGATTTGGCTGGAGTATTTTTAGGGATAGACAATGACTCTTCTTCAAAGAGCTCATCAACACTTATCCATGAGTGTAAGTGGCATTTCATTCAAGTGTTTTAGTCATAGTAGGAATGTAAGTCTATTAAATAGGGACATGGGTCATTTTCTTGTTTTGATTAGCCAAACTTGGCAGAAACACATTAGACTAGATCCAAAAATTGTTGAAGAGGTTAGCTTTGCTATCTTCTATATATTTCATTGTAAAATCATTGTAAAAGAGACACACATGGGAGTTGATATGCTGGAAGCTTGTGCAGCTTAACAACCATTATCCGTGTAAGAACATCTTTGTTTTGAATGATGAATTAATATCTATATGGACCTAGGTTTTGAACTTATATTGTGTAATATTCTTTGGTTCTGTTTGAACACTGTTTGCATAGATATTTATGTAGATGTTTTCTATATAGATTCTATGTCTGTAAGTGAATGTTAATGCTTACTTGATATGTGAAATGTTATTTCAGATGCCTGTATCTTTACATATATATTTCAAATTATGAACTGTTTGTTTATTCTTTGTGTATGTGTGTTTTGAAGCCTATCTCCTGAGCTACATTGTTTTAATCTCATCCATTTTGCAATTTCTTATTGATACACATTTAATTTCTGATGTTATCAGTTTGTTGTGACCTTGTATCTTGCCTTTACCTTATCAGTTTTTTCATTGTTATCCAAACAAAACCCATAAAAACAAACTTTAATTTGAGGTGCCTGAACACTACTACTCCCATAGTCTAGGTAGCAGACTTTAGGGAAAACAAGTTGTAACAATTTCATATGGACCGATCCAATGAGTAGTTAATTTACCTTTAAATTTTTTGTACATTGAATAAAAAACTAATGCCTAGTCTCCAGTTTTGAATTGTTTTGTTTAATGTATCTATCATGCCACGTTTTGCGTTGATTTTGAATTAAAATTGTGCGTTGAATAGCATCTTTCCTAATCTCGTCTAATTCATTTATTTGTAGGATTCGTAGTCTCTGTGCTTCTCGTAGATCCATCCCTAATTGTGTATCCATACGAAAGGTTTTGACTTGAAGTTCAATAGGTAGAAGAACTTGTTTACCATAAACAAGTTCATAAGGTGTGTGGCCAGTGGTATTCCTCCAAGTTATTCTATAAGCCCACAAGGCTTCTAGAATCCTATCCGCCCAGTATTTGTGGTGTAACTGGATAGTGTTAGTTAGATGGCTTCTAATACTTTGTTGGTGGACTTTAACTGACCATTGGCTTGCGGGTGATATGTTGAATTATTACAATTTCTAACACCATAATTTTCAGTAAGCTCTTTCATCAACTTGGAGGTAAACTGAGATCCTTGATCAGTTACAATTTCCCTAGGTACACCGAATTGGGTAAATATTTCTTCATATATAAATTCTACCACAGATTTCTCTGTGGCTCAGAATAAGGATTTGTCTTCTACCCACTTGGTGACATAGTCTGTGCATACTAGGATGTACTTCTTCTCGCGAGACATAGGGGAAATTGGCCCAACAAAATCTAGAGCCCATTTCTCAAAAGGCTCAATCATAACTTGGGGTTGTAAAGGAAACTCATCGAATGGCATAGGTATACCCATTCTTTGGCAACTGTCACACCCCTTGAAATACTTGGCAGCATCTCTGAAAATGCTTGGCCAATAATACCTAGAGTGCAACACTTTATATGTTGTTCTTTTGTCAGAAAAATTCCCGCCAAAAGGTCCACCATGACATGCATGAAGGATCTCTGCCATATCATCCTCTGGTACACATCATCTAATAATGAGATCAGGACCAGTATGGAAAAGATCATTGTCCACCCAAGAATAATTAGAAATTTGAACTATGATCCTACGTTTTTCGGGTGGGGAGAGATGGTTTGGTAGGTTTCCAGTTGCTAAATAATTGGCTATGTCTGCAAACCATGGGGTTCAAACAGACACAGTGAACAAATGTTCCTCTGGGAAGCTATCATCGACATGACTAGAATTATCGTTAGTTTGAATTTGAGAGAGAAAATCTTCAACCACATTCTCTCGACTGGGATGATCAACAATGGTGATGTTAAATTCTTGTAACAAAAGAAGCCACTGAGTCACTCTGCCATTGGTGATAGGTTTATTCATTAAAAATCTAATGGAAGAGTGGTCAGTGTGTATAAAAATTTCATGTCCTGTGATATAATGAAGAATATTGTTGATGGCATAGACTACTACTAGAAACTCTTTTTCAGTAACAGTGTCTTTCGATTCTGCAGGAGTCAAATTTTTACTAGCAAAATAGATGACATGTGATGTTTGTCCCTCTTTTTGACATAAGACTAGCCCTATAGCTATGTCAGAAGCATCAGTGGATATATGGAAGGGAAGGGACCAATTGGGCCCCCTAAGTATTGGTGCTACTAATAGATTTGCCTTCAAAGTTTCAAAGGCATGTTGACATGGTTCAGTCCATTGGAATTATGTGTCTTTCATGAGTATCTTGAACATACGTGCGGCTATGTTAGTGAAATTTTCAATAAAATGTCTATAATAGCCTGCATGGCCAAGAAAACTTCTAGCTTCCTTCGGAGTTTTTGGAGGAGGAAGATTAACGATTATTTCTATCTTGGCAAGATCCACCTTGATACTTTGAAGAGAGACATGATGTCCCAGAACTATGCCCTCAGTTAGTAGCATCTTACATTTTTCTTGACTAAGGGCTAAGTTCATTTCTTGGAACCGAATAAGAACTGTTTCGAGGTTATCAAGGGCCTCTTGGAAGGTATTACCATAAACTATAAAGTCATCCATATAAACTTCTACACAATCATGTATAAGATCAACAAAGATTCCTAATATTGCACGCTGGGAAGTAGCAGGTGCATTACATAGGCCAAATGGCAACACTCGATAGGAATATGTCCCCCAAGAATAGGTAAAGGTTGTCTTGTCTTGATCCTCAGGTGATATTAGTTTGATTGTATCCACTATACCCATCAATGAACGAAAAATATTGTTTCCCTGATAAGGTGTCTAACACCTGGTCAATGAAAGCAAAGGGAAGTAGTCCTTAAGAGTGGCATTGTTCAATTCTTGAAAGTCAACACAGATACACCATTTCCCCATGACTTTCTTTGGAACTACCACCAGAGGAGACACCCATTTACTGTTGGAAATTGGGTAAATGAAACCAACATTAAGGAGTTTTTGTAATTCATCTTTTACTATATCCTTTAGGGATGGATTCATTCTTCTCTGGGGATGCCTGAAAGGAGGTACGTTTGAGTCTGTGTAAATGTGGTGAATACAGGTATCTGGGTGTATACCCTTCATATCAATGTATTCCCATGCAAATGCTCCAGTTTGACTCCTGAGAAATTTTAGTAATTGTTTTTGCTGACTCTCATCTAGACCTGCATTTATATGTATAAATTTGTCTGAACTAACCTCACAAGGTATGGTATAGGATTCTATATGTTCTTCGATGGAGAAGACACATGGTGTACTTGTAAATGTTGAGAGGCTCATGTTTTCATGGAATTCATCTCCAAAGATTTGGTCAAGTTTGGAAAAAGACCGAGGAAAGTCTATACATGTTGTGAAAGAGATAAATTGGTTCAACACATTCTTGGTATTTTGTTCTTGAAGTTCCCAGGAGAAATCACTAACAAGGGAAAGTTCTTCCAAGTTCTTATCCCCAGAAGGACAATCTAACCAAAACAGGTTTTCAGTTACTGGCTGTGCTAGTGGGTATAAAGTTAGTTTTCTTGTAGATAACCCATCATAGATAATCATCTCTCCATCCCTACATCTTATAAATGCATTGGAAGTAGCCAACTAAGGTCTTCCCAAAATAATGGGATGACCTTTGGAAGGGTCTTTTGATTCTATGACCATGAAGTCCACAGGAGATTCCCATGAAGCTACTGATACAGTGATGTCATCTAAGATCATTAGTGTGGTCTACTAATTCTAGCATTGTTGGGGTAGGGCGGAGGAACTGTCCTAAATAGAGAGTTTCTAAAACTGTGGTAGTCATTAGGTTAATAGCACCTCCTAGATGAATAAGTGTATTTCCTATGGCAGTGTTATTGATGATAACAGTCACCTCAGGGTTTCCCAGGTTTGAATACTTGGGAATTCTAGGTTGGTTTGGTATGTAATTTGACATTTCTCCTATTACATGAATCGTGGGAGGGTCTTTTTGTTTTCTACCTGGTCTTTTATTACAGAGTTCCTTTATTACTTTACTATAGATCGGTATATCCTTAATGGCTTGTAACAACGGGATCTTAATACAAATATTTTTCAATTCGTTAATGATATCATACTCTGGATAAGTTACATGTTTTTCTATTACTAGACGCTCCAGATATGTGGGTGACTTTTTTGCTATAATTACTTCTTCATAAGGATGGTTGTGTATTGAAGATTTAGGAATAACCACATCTTCAAGAATGGCATCATTCAAAACTTCACTAGGTATGTTTTCTTCTTCATTCTCTTCTTGGATAACAACTAATGACTTGGGATGATCTTGCAGAACTCTTCCAGACCGCAGTTGAATCTCATGTATTGGTGCAGTCAAAATGGCATATGATGGAAGAGGTAGCAACCCAATGCTATTAAGAGCTTGAATTGGCTTGTTGTTAGGATTTGGTATCGGCTGTGCAGGTAATATGGTGGGTCTTGGAGGATTCATGTTTTGGAAATGGTGGGGTTTATTTGGGATAGGGGGTAGTGAAGGAGGTACAAATCCAGGCAAGAGTTGATGAATATTAGGTGGGTAAGGATAGCTAGGCATGGGAGGAGGTGGTTGAGCATAATCTTGTCCTCTCCATCCATGTGGCCATTGTTGTTGTTGGGCATTCTAAGGACGGTACTGAGGTGGCCAATTCTGCCAGCCTGGAGTGTTCCATTGTTGAGGAGGTTGATAGGGATAGTAATAGGGTGGAATTTGTGATGATGGATCTTGATATGATGATTGATCTCTAGGTTTCCAAGGCCTCCTAGATGTCTCACCAAAGTTTCCACTTTTATATATAGTTTGCAACCTCGATAATGATGGACAATGATCAGTTGGATTTTCTTTTGTACAAAGGTGCAAACTGAAACATTATTCAATGGGCATTCTCGTTGGGGATATTTAGTTCTACACCTAGGACATAAAACACTCATTGCTGCATGCTCTTCCTCCTGTCTCTTTTTGGCTTGTAGTGCATCTAATTGGGAACCCATAGCTCCTAAGATATCTATTTTGAAATTTTCTAATAGTTTCCCAAATTTACCTTGTAACTCCACTAGGTCCGGATGTGTTTCCTTTTTGGTTCCTAGCATAAGATTCTCGAAAGTGTCTTCCACTTTTTCCTCTTCTCCTAGAGTAACTCCTACATAGTTCACAAATATGTGAAAAAGGATTATGAGAGATGTCTCCTGCTACCATGAGATTAAGGTTTTCTAAGAATTCTTCTGATATTCCCTTGAGGAAGAGTGTTCTTATTGCATCATCCCAAAGATCACTATATTTAGATTTATGTAACACATAGTTAAATCTTTCGAGATAGTCTTCTAGGATCTCATCTTCAAGTTGTTTTATTTTGAAAATATCATTGCGAGAATCCTTAGGGTTACAGTAATCCTGATATTTTTGTAGAAATGCATTTTCATGTCTTCCTAAGTTCTAATACTAGATTCTCCTAACCCCATGAACTATCGAAGAGAATAATCTTTTAATGTGGCAAGAAAGAGTTTTATCTTTTGGCCATCTTGTAGGTATTTATAACTCCTACACAAAATGTCAAATTCAAATAAGAATGTATTTGGATCCTCACTACTCTTCCCATAAAAGGTTGGTAGTGAGGAAGGAGGGATGTTTTTCATAGTTACATCTTGTGCAGTGTCTAGGATAGGGAATCCAAAAGTACCTTCAGTTCTAACCTCTCCCTCTTCTTCATCTTGTCGGACATGATCTTCATTTTCATCCTCCATGAATATTTGATTTCCAAAGAGAGAATACTTAGGTGGATCCTTTCTTGGAGAATATGGGATATCCCAACATTCAATTTCAGGAAGAGTATTTTTCTTTTTAGGAGGAGAATTACCAGATACGTGGGAGTCCAGCTTTGAAGGTCCTACCGTTGTTGTTTCAATCTGTGAAATAACTATGTTGACAGAATTTTCAAAAAGAGTATCTAATTGTGTAGGATCAATAAAGTATACTAAGTTTGGACCATCTACTATTGAAAAGGTAATGTCTTTGAGTTTTTGAACTAATGGAGGGTTGAGAGGTTCTGAAGTGTTATCCTTTTGAATTTCTTCTTATCTAGCTTCGGTCTCAATATGAGCTTGAGGTTCTTCTAGTGGAATTTCTTTATGAACAGACTGTTATGATGCCCCTATGGTTTCCCCTAATTGATTTCTAGAAAGGATTTCCTTTGCTTTCTAAGGAGGACTATCCCCTTTAGGTGTCTTCCGATACCTTTCTGTTGAGTTAGTAGTTGGGGTGGCATGCCCCCCATATAGGTTAGTAGGAATTTTAGTAGGGATTCTAGTAGGAGTGCTACTTTTAATAAATCTACCTTTTGAGTCTCTAGACCTATTCATGAAAACAAACTATAATTGAAATAAGCTGTAACTGCATCACTACTATTGCTGGGTTTTGGGGATGCCTGTTATAACATATGTGCAGTTTCTTACCTCTTGTTTTACCGCTCACCCGCCACTAGCCTTTTTCTAAATTTCAAAGTGGAAAATTCAAATCTATCACTAAGTTTTAAAAGAGAGTTATACCTATCTACAACTCCCCAGTAACAGTGCCAAAATGTTGAGGTGTGTTTACTGTCTTAAAGAATCACCAAAATATTTAACTATCAACCAGGGTTGGTAATATTAGAGTTGCGGCACAGTATATACTGAGGTAGAATGTCACCTACGGTTTCAGCCCGACAGACCTTAGAAATATTTTAATGAAGAAAAGATCGAAAGATCTTTCAAAATGAAAAACCGAGTCAAACTTCTAGAAAATACAATGACTGAACTAGTTAAACCTAACTAAACCAACAGATCAGAATAGTATCAAACTATACTACTCTACTCTATGGATAATAATAAAAAAGATAAAAACAAGAAATATTATTCTAGAAAGCAGGACTAAATCAAAACAAAACTACTTTGATGAAATAGAAAGTTATTGATAAAGCTCTGATCTAAGAATTAGAAAACAAGTGTTAAATGAGTTTAGAGACCTATCTATGAGACAATTTCATTGACAACTAACTAAAGACCTATATTAACTCAAAGAAAAACTACAAATTAATTAATGGATTCAACACTATTTATGCTTTCAACTACACTAAACTACCTAATTCCATTCCCCTTGAGGATTCTGAGGAAGTGTATCAATTGTAATGAGAATAGGAGAGAAGGTGTCAAAGTGACTTTCAAATGTGACAAGGAAACAAAATGGAAACAAATCTAATTTAACTTCTACAAATAAATGCAAACTAAAGATTTTCCAACTACAATTAACTTTAAACATTATGACCTATCTTCTATCCATAAGCAAATGATATAAAACTAATGAAATCTAGAAGCAGGTAGAAAACTTAACAAAGATATTAAATTGAACTGAATTTGATTTGGAAGCAAGTAGAAAACTTGATAAAGATATTTTATGTAGAAGCAAGTAGAAAACTTGATACAAATATTTATTTCTGAACCAAACCCTATTTCATGAACAACTTCATTGGAAAAACTAATCCTATGCTTGAACTGAGAAACTATTCAAAACTGAGATAACTTGGAGAATGAAATTACTAAGTCTAATCTAAAATTAATCTTAACAACATATAATAAACTACACTAAGAATGAAACTGATAAATTCTAGAACAGTAACATATTAGCAAATTAAACATTAAACACATAACTTGAAAAGTAGTTAAAACACAGTTAAGGAAGATGGAATGGAAACTAAGAATGATGACGAAACTTAATTAAAACTCTATGTAGTGTAAAACAAGATCTTAATTATATCTAAGGATGCTAATTAATTGCAAGAAATATTACAGTTCAAAGACCTAAGAAACTGGATTCTAAACAAGCATAAAAACAATGCAGAAAGTATTAAGGTCCGTATGACGATCCAGATGGCAGTTTGAAAGATGGTCTGAATGATGGTTCGGATGGAAGAAAATGATTTAAACTAAGGAAATAAGTAGATTGGATGATCATAACGTCAGCTAGATGATGCATATGAACCTACAGTGCAAGGAAGCAATGAATAGAGTGCTTAGAAGCTAAGATAACAAGAAGTAACCTATTATAATCATTGTCTAAGGAATGAACTATTTCTATGGCATAATAAAACAAAACTGAGATATAAATTAAACTAACCTACAGCTACAGGAAAACATTAGAAAAACTAATTCTAACTATGAATTTAATTTGAACTATTGAAACATTAGCTAGTTGACTTTATCTAGTTGCAAAAAATTGAAAGAAAACTATGAGAAAAACTATGTTTGACTGGTCATTATCAATTATGTAAATGTAAATTAAATTACCAATAGGAAATAAATTACAAGAAATGAAACAGTAGCTATAGGAAAACACAGTTAAATACAATTACTGGAAATGGAAAACTTTTTATTTGCAGAAAGGAAAATACAAAATCTACACAATAGAACCTCTGGTTGTTGAGGGGCCCTTACCAGCAATCAGAGATTAAATATTTAACTCAACTAATCACCAACAACAGAACATTAACAACAAAATTCAGGAACTTCCATTAAATGAGAAAGTTACATAGCATTTCTACAAATTACTGATAGCTGGTATGTATATTATCTATTGTCTATCATCTCGTTTTCTCCAAAGGAGGCGTCTATATATAAGTTTACAATCAGAAAGAAGGTCGACATAGTCTACCTCTCTAAAAATAGAAGTCTTAATGATTTACAAACGACTGCATGGTGGTTGATGACAGTGTAGAGGAGTCTTCCTAAGTCCATGGTGTTGATTCCCTTTGACACGAACAGCTGTGAGTCGGTTTCCTTCCATCGTGGGAAGATAATGCATTAACAGACTGAGCATGGGAGGACGAGGGCTTTTGGAACGTCGACGTGGGAAGAGGTGCGTGCTATCAGGCTTGGCAAACAGGAAAGATGGAACTTCTGGAATGTTGATGTGAGCAGCAAATGTTTTGTCAAGAAAGGAAAGTAGGAGGGTGAATATTCTAGAACAAGGGCTCACCAACCAAGATGGCCACGTTGCTAATAGAACCCATCATTTTGTTTCTTACTTTAATGACCAGAAATATTCCAACCAACGATATCGTTGGTTGAATAAAGGTCTGAATGATGGGATAGATGTGGATGAACGTTTGCAACATGAACATGCATCTGAATGGAGGTCCATTTGAAACCCATTTCTTGCAGAAAAAAATCTAGTTGCCAAGCAAATCGAGAAATGTCAAATAAACATCAATAAATCACAATATGACAATTTTCACCCAAAATTCATGTGATGTGTGAATATATGCATAGCTAATCTGATTGATGGTCTGAATGGCGGAAAGAATAACTTATCATATCAAAAATAGTGAAAATGACACCAATTAGAGTGTGTCTGATGATAAAAAGTGGTGACAAAATGGACACCAACACATGGTTAGGATCGTATCATTTTTTGGGATTGGTTTGAAATCCCTAGGATACCTTTGTCACACATCTTACCTAGGTTGGATGGATATTATTACATGGTCACCATATGGATACTTTGTTGCATAGATCCACACTGTATTGGTCGACGCCTATGTTGTGTTTGTCACATAGATCCAAAGTGTATTGGTTGGTGGCTATGCTATGTTTGCTTCGTAGATCCACACTGTATTGGATGGTGGCTATGATTTGTTTTTATGAGATGGGTCCACGTTTGTATCTTCAATGGTCATATCCATTTCTAGTGTTTGCATGGATCTGGAATGTATTGGTTGGAATCCATGCAATGGGTCATTGAGATGTCTAGTTCAGAAATGTAAAAACTTGTATTGCAAAGTCCTTAATGGTTGTTTTTAGTTCTCCGACTGATGGTTCCTCTCTTCGGCAGTTACCTCAGAGTACATCACCTATCCTTTTTCTCTAGTTTCGTACTTTGGGGGGGAAATATTTTACAAGGAATTTTTCATTAGAATCACAAAACCTTGTGACCTCATGTTTCGACAATAGCTGAAGTGATTTTCATTGTGGATGATCCTTGACTTCCTTGTCCTGTAACTTGACTTGTTTTGTAACTTCGGTGCACTCTGTTCTCTTGCAACCTACATCAGAAACCGCTAGATGCGTCTTGTTTCTCTGCAACCTTATAGCAAGTTGTGTCGACCCATACTAGCGCATATTGATCCATTGCAAAGAGCGTCGACCTCTATATGGGAAGAAAATTAGGTCTTTGCGAAGATTCCAGAGCAAAATCTCAGTGGGTATCCTTTCCTTCCTATTTTTGTGGATTAATTGACTCGAGCTCCAAAACTATTGGGATCATATCTCATCCACTTTCCCTAATATTCTCATCCCTTTCTTATCCTTGTTGTCCTTTAAATGAGACTTTTGGGCATGGGTGCGAGGGAGGAGGAATGGATAGCAAGTAAGTGCTTGGGAAATTTTCCCAGAGCATTAGATTCTTGATGTGATTCCTTTCAAGACAAGGGTGACATATTGGAATAAGAGGAATCTATCAGAAGGAGACTATGACACCAAGGCTCATGGTTTTATTTATTTATGTTATCTTTGATGAAATGATGCATTTCCTTCCCATACTTGATTGTTATTGTCATGTATAGAAAATACCTTGGTCATTTCTCGATCAGTTATATTGTTCCTAGTTCAATCCACTTGTTATTTGTTTTTGTTGGATCTGTCATAGGATCTCTCATACATGGAGTTGGATTGTAGCAGCTCGAAGATAAAAATGAAGAACTTCATATCAGAAGTAAGCCTTCTTTGATTCGTTTCTTGTGAGTGTTTAATTGATCTAGGTGAATGTGTGCATGCATTGTCCTGTTTTGTTCTAGTTTTGACTCATTCGAAGTAGGGAGGTTCACTTGTGTCTGCACTTGAGTACTAATCCTTTAACATGGATCTGATGAGGATGCATTCGGTGCACTGCATGTTGTATTTTGAAGACACCTTATTGAAATATTAGCCAAAATGTTGCATGTTTGTGAAAATCAGGCATTAACAGATGCCCCCTCATATATGAGGTTCAAAAGGTACTGTAGAGCCGATAGTGCATCATCATTTCTTTTTGTATGTTTTCCCATGTGATTGGAAGTTCTAAAGCTAGTATGGACAGAAGGTTCCCTTTGGGGAAGATCACTGGTGATAATTGATAAAGATGTAACAAAGAATAGTGTTTTATACAAACAAGGTGGGCATACCCATGCTTGTGAAAATATGTCAAGGTGACTACAATAAGAGGAGACCAAGAGGTCAACTCAAAATACTGCCAGCACATGGATGAAGGCAAGTTCATTCCATGTAAGAGTAAGTGAAACTAGAAATGTTGGTACATGTGCCGATGGAGTGGAACTATTGATGACCATGACAATACCACGGAAGTAGGGGACTAGAAGACCATTGAGGTTTCTGAATGTAGGACCTCACTTTGATGCTACTACCATTATTTGTAAATGTGAACACTGCTTCCTTCGAAACATATGACTCTCCCTGATGCGATAGATGTTTTGAATTTGAGCATAGGAGACACCACTAGGTTAGGGAGCATTGATTACACTCCTTACCTACTTGAAGGTGATCCCTTATGTGGGTTGAAATGGACTCCAAGGTACAACTGCAACTAGTACAACTCTCAGAATGTTGTGATTTGGTGTCGATGAGAGCTAAAGTACATGATAAGACAATGGTATTATCCTGAGAACCAAGATCATGTTGTAACCAACTATAAGGCTAATAGACCTAGCAGACTGGATGGTAAGCGTGAGGCTCATAAATTATTTTGATTGATGTCAACTTGGGTAGTAACAGATGACAACATTCTTTAAAATAACGTTGTAGGATTTAATGGAGGGAGACATACTGCAGATGAAGGATTTTGTTGGGGAAACAACATTGAGGGTGATGGTTGTAGACAAAACTGATAATGTTAGGGGTAGAGAGACTCAACAACATCAATCAAAGGTGACCAGGGGTCGCTTCCAAAACAATAGTGATGTTCCCATGGTTTTGGGAGGATTGGGGAATAGTTTGTACATAAAGAATATCTGGTGGGGTCTGCACAATTTTGAAGGTGTAGGGAGACCAACTTGATGATGTATGGGATTCCTGTGGTTTGGGTGAATCGGGGAATCAATTTGAAGATGGGTGAAGTTCCCATGGTTTTGAGTGAGTTGGGGAACCTTTTCCATAATAATGTGAGGGTCGTTTTGAAAACGCAAATATGGGTTCCCCATGAATCAATGCCATGCAGATTGTCCCTGCAGGAGTAATTGAATAGAATTGGTTGGTTTGGAGGGTGGGGGATCCATTGGTGTCTTAGCGGTAGTGGTGGTATGAAGAAAATTATAGATGGTAAAGTGCTCATGGAGGTATGAGTGATCCAATGTGGTTTTTGATCATATCATGTGCCAAGGAATTTGATAGCATTGAATGTTGAAGGTGGGGGAGTAAATGTGAAACTATAAAATGATAAACTATGGGATGATCATTTCAAGGTGTATCAAATTCCTTGGACTTGTGGGGGGAAACATCATGGGTGTCAAGTTATGAATGGGATGCAATGGTGCGCACACCCAAGGGGGAAATATGGTACCCTTGGTAGTGATATTGATGGCATATAATTACTGGGTATGAGGAACCTATGGTTATTAGCGGGAATATATGGTAAATGCAATGAAAACAGAAGGAAGGAATTTCCTATATGCCAGTTTCGAGATGATACCTATGATAGAAGTCTGGTTCCATTGTTGAGGGGTGGAGTCTTTTTCTTATAATGGAAAAAAAAGAGGTAGTTAGATCTTGGTCATTATCCTACACATACGACAAATACCCAAGTGTAACAAAGAACATGAAAAAGGTACCGACGATGCATAAATGATAACCAAAACATAGTGCACCTGAGGTGTTAGCTAAAAAATGACTGAAAATGAAAATGTTCAGAGATAAGTGTGGGTGTAGCCATTGTGGATATCTCAAAGAGTTGATTCCAGCAATGTGAATGTTTCATCAAACATAGCTACAGTTTGGTTGTGGTGGAGGTTTGAATATTGGGTCAAAACTCTATAAAAATGGGTGGAGCCCATTTTTTGAGGTCATTTGTAATTTGTTTGTCCTTTATGATCCGGAGCTATTTGCATTGATTCCAGGTAATCCAAGCATATATTTTCCAAGCAATGAGATCTAGGTAGGCCTAAACCTTATCCTACTAATTTAGGGCAGGTTAGTATTTAGGTCCGGGAGTCTCTAGGGATGTATGGCCCTTTTTAGTGTCCATAGGGGGACATCGCATGATTTCATGTTTTCCCATGTGACTGGAATCATGGGTAGTACACCATGCATGTTTTGAGATAATTGTGCACAGTTGACCTTGCGGGAAACTAGTGATTTTCATGCACCGTGTGATAGAGAAGCACGATTGTCGATTGGATAGTCACGCTGTAAGAGAGACCAAAGAGAATGGGGAATTCACAACCTTAGTTGTGAAGGCTACCTTGTTACAGTCGCACATAGCGTGACCTAGGCTTAGTGATGCTGTGCTAGCAGCGTAGGTGTTATAGACATAGGCACACTAGTTGATGATTAAGGTCCTACTTGGCATGGTGGATTCCAAAAGAAACCTTTATCTATTTTCATTTTTGTTTAAGGAGTTTGGGCGCAATTGATATGGCACACATCATTGAGTGGTACGAGCACCACTATGATGATTTGGTGGGAAAGGTGGCCAGCGATTTAGTGGCCACCTAGACACTTTGGGATGCAGGGCTCTTGAAATTATTCAAGTGACCCCTACTTCACTTGGTAGAGATCCTATTGCAGAGGATCATTCATAAGTTGGATCCTGATAGGGGGTCTTTCAGGTTGGAGATCAGGATCTATGGATTACAGAGCAGGATATTTACTTCATGATAGGTTTGTCTCCCCACAGCGCTATGGAGGCAGCCTGACATCAGCTAGGGGATGATCAGAGTATCCCTCTTTTCTTAGATAGATAATATGGAGGAGATTTCACGGCTATTAGGTCCAACCAGATCATTGTGGAACATAGTCAGAGCCATCTTGTCTGGGTAGTAGCGACTTCCATTCTTCAAGTATTGGGGGTTTCCTACCTGCACATGATCATAAAAGGTCAGATGGGATTGGTAGAGAGGGTGATAGAAGGGAACCAAGTGTTTTGGGGGTTCCTACTATTGAGGGGGTTAACAACATAGATGACATATGCTTATCGTGGGAGGGGCGAGAGGAAATTTCAGTACAAGAGTGTGTTGTGCTTGTACTTTTGTGGGTATTTTACCACATTGAGACCACAGGTGGTGGTACCTACAAGGGGTATTTAGGAGCCCTAGATGGTATACTAGGGGCGAGTGATGCCATGTGATAGTGAGGGTGAGATAGGCCATGTCTTCATCCCCCACTATTTGGATGTATGGGAGCAGTGGATAGGCCATATGGAGAGGTATCCCTAGAGTGGGATGGACTACAGGGGTGACATAGAGTTACCTGTTCCAGATCATGGTTGGGACCACATAGGTATGACATTGTTTTACACATATATGTGTTTTATGTATTGTTTTGTTGTACATAGTTTTAGATTATGCAAATATTTATCATATATATGGGATACTGATCGCGGGATCTTATCTCTGATGTAGATGTGGGACCAATGAGACCACCATAGGTTGTAGAATGTTTATATGTGTGGGATGAGGGGGTGGGACCTATAGGAGTTGGGGGTACGACTATGGGTGCAAAAGGTAGATATGTAGCCAAGGAGGGTCCTGCAGGGGGAGAAAGGTTAGGGGGACTCGACCATGGTGATCCTATCCAACTTGGAGAGGCAGATTGGATCTATGACACCGGGTTTCGAGGATGGGGGACTCTCAAAGCTTGAGGATGACAAGCTAGATTTTATGTTGCATATTCCAGTAGAGCTAGGGGCAAGGATGCACTGAGTGATGCACCAACTGGACATAGTGTGCCATTGGGATCACGATGCACAGTGGGGACTGGGACCAGCCGCAACAATAGAGGATAGGCCTCATAAGAGATGGAGGAACACTCCTAGGGACCAGCTAGAGGATGGTGCAGGAGAATTTGAGGAGAGGCTGGAGGTAGTGCGGACATTGGTGATCTGTCGGCCAGACCAACCCAAGCCTTCAAGTTAGACGTGAATGTTTCGGCACTCTGCTTCTTTGTATAGGGCATTGGACCCCTTGTTGTATTTTTGTATAGATGGAGCCTATGGGAGGCCAATTGTGGATGTATTCCCCATAAGGAAACATTTTTTTGTATATGGCATTTGAGGTTGTAGAATTTTGAACAAGTTCAACACCATGCAATCATTTTATGAGCCAGGATCATGAAACAAAGTAGTCCTCACCAAGAATTTACATAAAGTTTAGCAGAAATAAGAAGAAATATTGAAACATAAATACATGAGATAGAACACAATTGATGTAAAATCCACTGTTATATCATCCAGTAAGGTGTGTACAATATATAATACATATCGAGAGAGAAATCTATGATCCTTAGAAGGAAGTAGAGTAGCTCACATTAATGCTAGGCTTAGTGGAATAATTCCCCCAATCTATGACATTGTGCCAAGTGTGACTCTTGTATTGGGCCATAATGAGGTCCCATGAACCTATGAGGATGATGAGGATGATAGACTAGTCAATTAATGTGGATAGAATCATTATGAAGGAAAATTAGGTGGTTTAGGTGCTTGGTAGTGGCCATTAATGAGTAATTTCATCAATTCTAGATTATACCATAATACAGGGAACATGGGGTGCCTCTCTCATTAAATGCATCAATGTGGGTGCATTTGACTACCCATATTAAGGAAATAGGGTGCACTTGTGGACAAACTTGGCTATTATGTCAAACCACTATTCCAATATGTGGACAAACCCAGTAGACTAGGCACTATGAAGCCAAACCATGGCACAACATATACTAAACACTTGGAACCTTATGTAAGGATTATTAACCAAGGTCTAGATGGGAATTATGTTCCAACACCCCCCCTTAAGCCAAAATGGTTGTGAGAAATGAAATTTATTATGAGGGCCCAAGAAACAAAGGATTATGGTCACCCTTTACAATTTATTAATCCATGTAAGTGAGGAAAGAGGAAAAACCACATGGGAAAAAACCTCCCTCTAGAATGGACATGAAATACACCAAAAATTACTGATGCTGCTCCAAAATCAAGTAGGTGTGAACTTGTTTAGACTCTATAGGAAGCTTCTTCTTGGGAAGAATTGGATGTTTCTCAACTGAATCAGGAACATGAACAACCACATGATGGACAATGTAGACATGTAGAAAACCTCCAATACACTGATGTGAGAGCAGAAGTGGCTGCTAATAAGACTTGATCTTTAGACTAAAATCAGGTACAAATGATTCTTGAGATGCCTGAGCTAAAAAAAATTGAACCAAGAAAGGTGAATTCAACATTAAGAAAAACTGAAATATCTTGAAACTTTGAACCAAAAAAGATTATGGAATCTCCAAGAATGATGAACAATAGTTCCAAATGATCTTTGGACTTGAAATATGAACTAAAATCAGATCCAAAACAGGTATGATGAGGTCCAAATGAGAGGAAGAAGATTTCAATGCGTGCCAAGACAATAGCAATGTATCCTTCTTCAATAGAATTGTGAAGAAGTGCACTAGTCACCATAGAGTAATAGGTAGAAATATTTGGACCATAATTGGCGAGTGCATTTGAAACTCTATCACATCTTGATGTAACCTTCAAATCATCCAAAGTATCAGCAAAGTTTGCACTATCATCTAGTGAATCATGCACATGATCTTCAAAAACTAGCTTATCATTCTCAAAATCAACATTTCAAGAATGATTGGAGAATAATGATGAAAAAATGAAATAGATTTCTTCTTCAACAATGGTGGTTTGGGTATCAAATCCAAATGCTTGAACTTCGAACCAAATGAATCTTGATGTGCTTGAGACTTAAACCCAAGCAGATGCATGCTGTCTCCAACTTCAATAGTACTTTGAGGAAATATGCATGTGACCATGTAGGAAGTGAGAGGAGGTATGGGATCAAGGAGTGCAAATGCATGAATTCCATAATCTGATATAGACTCCAAAATATCCAAGGAACCACAATATTTCACATCAACAAATTATGGGAATAATGCTTATCTTCTAGAGAAATCACTAATAGAGAATCCTCAGTAGAAGACGTATGATAGGAGAATAATGAGTGGAGAGAGAGTTCTTCTTCAACAATGGAAGCTCCATATGTTTTATCTTCATCATTAGAAACAATCACTTGTGCATTAGATGATGTCTCTTCATATTCTACTTCATGACATGTAGCATAATCATTCGAATCAAAGAGATATGCACCAATAGGAACTTGTGTTGAAGATTCTTCTATTTGATCTTCATGAACAACTTCATCAAAGAGAGTAGAGGCTGAGACATTAGGAGAGAGAGCACATGTTGAGGTGTCCATAGGCTCACTCCATGCACCAATATTCCGCTTATCAAGATCCTTTTCTAAATTGGACCATAGCTCAAATGGATAGTCTACAGAACCAATCAAATAGTGCATACTTGGAGACATGGCTAGACACATAGCTCCGAATGCTCTATCACAGTCATTTAAACAATCATTTTTCTCTTCATAAGACTCTAGTTCACTCACAACACTAATGGATACATCATAGAGACATTGTCTCCTGAGAATAGCACACATTTTAGGCTTCAACTCAGCATAATTGAATGGAGTAAGAAGAGGAACTTTTGAATCCATGTAGAAGTTGTTTTACCTATAAAACAAACTCTGAAAACTTATATTGGAGGACTATTTGGATCAATATGAGCTCTTTACTTCAGCAAAAGGGACATTCAGGAGCGCATCACACTAGGGTAGACTCCAAAGGATTTCTCCAATGGCTTCAAGGCAATTTCCTTAAGGATTTATGTGGTTGCTCAACTGCTTCTGGTGCACTACTGGAAGCAACTATGCTCAGCGCTTCTAAGCTATGATACCATGCCAAATTTCTACAGCATAGATACCATGCAATAAATTATGCAACTAAGGATATTAAAGAAAATATAACCTCATTAGATTAGCAACATAGATTAGCATAAATTAGAGAAGAAGAATAACTAGAAACACAAGGGATGTAACTCAATTGGGATGAAATCCAAATTTGTATATTATTCAGTAAGATGTGTGCAATATATAGTACATCTCAAGAGACAAATTTGTGATCCTTAGAAGTAAGTTGAGCAGATCACATTAATGCTAGGCTTAATGGAGTAATTCCCCCCATCTATGACATTGTGCCAAGTGTGACTCATCTATTGGGCCATAATGAGGTCCAATGAACCTATGAGGACCATGAGGACGTTAGGCTAGTTAGTTAATGTGGATGGAATCATTATGAGGGAGAATTAGGTGGTTTAGGGGCTTGGTAGTGGACATTAATGAGCAATTTGACCAATTTTGTTGATGTGTATGTAACTTCAGAATATATTTCATCTATGTATTTCATATATATTTATTGTACCCTTATTAGAGATGTGTTATTCCTCTATAAGGAAGTGTCTTCATGTGGATTGACAAGTGTCACAAGTGTGTGTACTTGCCGATGGGTTATTAGACCACCATGTGTGGGGTCGGCCCTGAAATATATATTATATTGTGGATGTATCTAGATAAACATGTCAGACCCATAGTGTAACTGGGCAAACAGGTTAAGTATAAATAGAGATCGGGAGATCTCTATTTGGATCATTCGGAAAGACACACTTCTCTCACTCAGAGAATGGCGCACTTGTGGAGGAGGAGGATCTGTTGCTAGGAGAACACTATCTCTTGTATTCTGGTTGTATCATTGCTCTATCTATCTCTGAGGAAGTTATTGGGGTTTTACAGCTTTATGGTTTTCCCCAAGTAAAATCTGTGTCTCTTGTGTGCTTGCATTATTGTGTCCATGATTGATATGCTGTAGATTTGCTATACATGTTGTTTTCTCAGTTAAGATCCTAGATCAGATTGAAGTAAATCCTAAAAATTTAACATGGTATCAGAGCTAGCCTGAAAGAAGGCATGATATGGCATGTATGACACTTGTTGCACTTACGATGCTAGGGCTTGATATAGCAAAAACCAGTCATCGTAGCACTTTCGCTATAAATCCATGTTGGAAAAGTTTTCGGATCTGAAACGTTTACAAGTCGAAGATCAGATCCCCTTGTATCTTGTTTCCAAAGGACAACCTCGCATTCATTGTACTTTGTGATTTATGAACTGTACAATGTAGGGTTTCTGCCTCTTCCAGATCTGAGTAAAAATCAGGTGACCTTGGGAAAAAGGTCATAACATGGGATAGGAAGCTCCAAATGAAATTTAGTAAATAGTGAAAAGTATTACATAGACTTTACTATCTCAAAAACATTTTTCAGAGGCCGAAGTTGAACCAGTGACACGTGGCACGCCGTACAAGTTCGCTCTCCTGTATTATCCCATAAATAGGTCACATTGCGACACTTGGCATAACTATCTCTCAAAGAATCCAATTGAGGTCAGACCTATCAGGATGGAAAGATAACCGGTCAAGCTATCTCAGGAAAATGTTTCAGAGGCCGAAGTTGAACCAGTGACACGTGGCACGCCGTACAAGTTCGCTCTCCTGTATTATCCCATAAACAGGTCACGTTGCGACACTTGGCATAAATCTTTCTCAGAGAATCCAATTGAGGTCATACCTATCGGGATGGAAAGATAACAGGTTGGGTTATCTCAAGAAAATTTTTCAGACCCTGTGGATTGAAAAGTTTGGAGTTACACCAGAAACAATCAGGTACATATTTCTGTCAAAACATAATTATTTTTTAGCACCTTCATTCATGGCTTCCGGAATTTAGGGCTTCGGAGAAAGTTGGAATTTTTGTAATTGGAGACCACAGCTGGATGCTACTCATCAAAATCAAAATTTAGAGACCAAGATCAGATTTTTTGGTTGGGCAGAAGGTTGGGCTTGATCAAACCCCAGTTCGGGACTTAGATCGGAAAGATGGAAAATTAGGGCTTCTGCAAAACTTGGAATTTTGGAAATATGTGACCACGGCTGGAAGCTCCTCAGAAAAATAGAAGCTTAGAGCTTTGAATCAAATATTTTGGTTGGGTGAAGCTTTGGGAAACTCAAACCCCAATTCAGGGTCCTCCCTAGTGAATCCAGAAATCTAAAAGGAATTTCGAGGGGTAAACCTTTGCAGTTTTCAAATTTGAATATACCAACTTGATCAGCTCATAAAGGCACATATTTCTATCCTTTCAGAAGTTTGAAATCCAAAGCTTGAATTTTTGGGGTTTCTCTGACAAACCCTAATACAGCTCCAGATCCAGTTCCTGCAAATCAACTGGATTGGTTTAATCCTAGAAGAGGATGAATTGGTCACCTGCATAAGTGAAGAAGTTCCTGTTTCAGAGGGAGATGAGGCTAACACCTTACATAAGAAGATTACAAGCAATCTTGACAGGTATGGCTTACAGGTATGTTTCATGGTTAATTTTATCATATGTTTGTCTTCATATCATTACAGTACAGTCTTGATTAATTACTAGACTTGTCGTATAACCTTAATAGAAGATATTCATTGATTAAGGTTTTGACACTTATGAATGTACTAATGTATTGTGATGTTGTATGAGGTTTATGTTGTTCACTAACATAAAAGGTACACCAAGAAAGACAAATCATGTTCTACTTCAAGAACATATGATCATGGTGACATGAAGACAAAGATTCACCCATTGTCATGGATCACATAGAAGATCTACTTTCAAGGTATGTATAACTTGGTCCTACAATGTTTAACCTATGAGATATGCAGGTTACTAGCACAAGTCACTGAAGAGAACCAGAAGACATTATGCGGGTATGCTAGACATAACTAGCTAGTATGCTAATCCAGGTATGTTTTTCCTATATCAAGCTAGAATCCTACCTTGTGTTAGGATCTTATACTGTTGTGTTGTTGATAATGATTATTCATGCAGTCATAGGTTTGAATAGTCATGGCTGTATGCATATTATGTTTCTTTCCATAATTGATGATATGACTAATCAGAAGAATCATGAAGGTATAGGTTAGAGTAATCACGGGTTTATGCATTGATGATTTAACTAATCAGAAGAGTCCTATGATCAAATAAGAATATGCATGAGTAAAAGAAGACTTCCCTGAAACCTTGAATACTAATGTTTATTATTTGTGAATGATCATGACAATACATGTTTAAGATTATTGTGTTTTGATAGTATTAAGATTATACTAATAAATGTGTGATTATGTATGAGACCTCAAGGATAACACAATGATGATACTAATAAGAATGCATAGACATTAAGGATGGATGTAAGTTCAAGGACAGGTAATCCAGGAAGCAAAGATCAAGAGGGAGCACACTCCAGTTGTTCCTGCAAGAAAGCAAAGGAGCACACTTCAGTAGTTTCTGCAAGGATGCGGATATTCAGAGGGAGTTGACCATCTTTCTGTGATGAACCTGCAATAATTAATTAATGCAAATACATGAGATATCAGAAATAATAGAACTCGGAATCACTTTTATATTGATCACGGGCCACTTCGAGGGGGAAACCTCCTTTGAGAAAGCTCAATACAATTAACTTCACCGTGTCTTCAATGACCTCAACACACACTTATATACTAAGTCTATTCCCAATACTATGAGTCAAAACCATGGGACATATAATACTACGGGACGAATTACAAAGCATATGCGTCCAATACTATGGGTCAATACTATGGGATGATATAAACTACGGATCAACAAATACTACGAGACGACTTACAAAGCATATGCATCCAACAACAATATACTAACATAGTAAAGAGAAGGGTTGACATAGGTTCCTAACATCCCCTCTCCCTTAGAAAAATCTTTGTCCTCAAAGCTTAGGTTGGAGAAATTGCTGCAGAATCTGAAGGAGTGGTTCCTCGGTAGCATCCTCGGGTTGCATTTTGGGCCACTGATGCCTTTGGAGTGTTAAGGAGGATTGCTTGGAAGGATGTAGATGAAGAAGAACCCTGTCAGCTGCGTGGAAAATGTGCTCAGAATGGTGCTAATCGGCTTGTTGTTTCAGGCGAATTCTGGCCATGTGAAGATTGTCCTATAGAATGGGAAGAATATGATCACGGTTTCGAAGAACCGAGTCAATTTCCTGAACTGGGGAGCTGTTAAGGGTGTATGGAAGAAGAACTAGCGATGTTTTTCCATAGACTGCTTCATATGGTGTCCTTTGAGATGTGGTATTGTACCACCAGAGCGCTGCTAGGAAATCCATAGAAACAGTTGGCCAAAGTTGTGTAGGGATGGGCAAGGGTTTGAGCAATCCCGAAAGGAGTGTTGTTTCCCCCTTGTTGACTTGGAAAGTATCATCGTCAGCCACCATCTGTTGAATTGTCATTTTTAGTCCCTGCCAAAAGAAGTTACATTGTTGCTGGTCATACATTTTGCAGAACCCAGAGTTCCCTATTGATGAAGAAGCATGGACTTCATAGAAGAGATAGCCCTATTGAACATATTGCAACCAATTTAGAACAAGTAGAGAAAGGGCTGTAAGAGAAATTGGGTCATCAATTGTGCGAGAAGGATCATCTTCCACCATATTTTCCTTACCCTTCTTGTAAGTGATCACATAGGGATAACCCATGAGTTGAATAACCCATTTCAGGTGTGTTGGGGAGGAGACTCATTGTTCCAGAAAATTTTCCAGACTCGGGAGATCAGTCTTGATGCTGAAATAATTCCCTAATAGGTATGGCTGCCACTTCTGTACTGCATGCAAAATAGTCATCATTTCCTGCTGAGAGGTAGATGTGGCTAAATTCTTATCGGAAAGGTCTCTTGAAGGAAGCAAGCGCATTGGTTCAGCAAAGATACCTGCATATCTATCCAAGGAAGTAGTGGAGACTGTTGATGGGTGCATTTGAATGGAATTGAGCTGAGCGATGACACCATGTGAATTCTTCTTAAGGATTTTTCCAGGCGATGTGAACTGATGATGCAGAGAGACCCTAATTGTAATCCCATAAATTTGTGTTGTGCCCCATTGACTTTAAACTGCATCCAAAGTTCAGCAAAATCCCATAAGATGGGTCCAAGTGTGCGTAGCCATTGAACGCCCAAAACCACATCACATCCGCCTAAGGACAAGGCAAAAATGTCAGAGTGTAGGTTATAATCTTCCATAGAGATATGCACATTGTGACACTTCCCCTTACAAGGTAAGGTGCCCCCATTGGCAACCATGACTTCAAAGTTGGAGCAAGGATGGACAAAACAATCAGCCTGTTTGGCAATCCGAGGGTCAATGAAGTTATGAGTGCTACCAGAATCAATGAGTATGGTAAGAGGGAGCTTCTTGAAGTATCCCCTGACCCGCATTGTTTGTGGGTTGGTGACGCCAGTTATAGCATGGAGAGAGATCTTGGGTGGGTCGTCCTGAGATGGGGTGTCAACAGGCGGGTGTTGAATGTCGACCTGATCATCGACTGTATCTGTAGCTTCTTCACCAAGTTCTAAGGCAGGCGAAGAATCCACATCCAAGAGATAGAGCTTTTGTTGAATACATCTATGTCCCCGATTGAATTTCTCATCACAATTATAGCAAAGCCCTTTTTCTCGGCGTGCCTGCATTTCTATTTCAGACAAATGCTTGATAGGAGTTGGTTTAGGGCTTATGCCCAAGTACTTCCCACAGTTAAGCGGATAGGGATTATTCCCAAATCTGAAGCTTCAACAGATGCGAAAAACAATTTGGCAGAAATTCCACCCAACGAGCCCAAGAAAGTGCTCTGATACCAGATGTGATGAACCTGCAATAATTAATTAATGCAAATACACAAGATATCAGAAATAATAGAACTTAAAATCACTTTTATATTGATCACGGGCCACTTCAAGGGGGCAACCTCCTTTGAGCAAGATCAATATAATTAACTTCACCGTGACTTCAATGACCTCAACACACACTTATATACTAAGTCTATGCACAATACTATGAGTCAAAATCATGGGACATATAATACTACGGGACGACTTACAAAGCATATGCGTCCAATACTATGGGTCAATACTATGGGCTAATATAAACTACGGATCAACAAAGACTACAGGATGACTTACAAAGCATATGCGTCCAACAACAATATACTAACATAGTAAAGAGAAGGGTTGACATAGGTTCCTAACACTTTCTACATTCCACAACAGAAAGGTGTAGAAGAAGCTACTTCAGCAGCTCCTGCAAGGAAGCAAAGACTCAGAGGGAGTCCACCCAACAACCAAACAAAGATAAGTATTTTTAATTATCATTTCTTGCATATTTGTTTGTTTAAATAAAATCATTCAATGATGTATATGCTCATGTTCCTAGACTTAGGATATGTATTGTGCATATTATAATGATTGCATTAATGAACAGTATACTACTAATATGCATGTGATGGGTAAGTGGCCTATGGCACTGTACAACATTCCAGTGCTACTTATCTAGAATGAAACCTCTTTGCTGACATGTTGGGAGTAGTGCAAACTATTAACAATGTTCTGGTAGAGACTAGAAGGCATCTAGAAAGTTGTGGAACATGGATAAATGTTGTATTGAAGCATTGGCTAAGATAATTGCATGACTGTATGACATATTTCTTTATGAGTAAGAATTTGTCTGAAAATTATGAGATGTTTCTAATCATGCAATTTAACTTGTTTTGTAGAAAAGACCGTATACCTTCACCTACAAAAGAAGGACTACAACATTGGTTCAAGCAACAAAATTATCTATTGAAGATATTGAAGTTCCTAGGATATGGGAAGAATGCCATGATCTGTCGATCATGAAGAACGATGTTTGGGATGCGGTCCCAAGAGCAGAAGGGAAGTCTGTTGTGACTTCCAAAAGGAACTATCAAATCAAACATGCTACAGATGGCAGCATAGAGAAATATAAAAGTGATGAAATAGAAGATACACCAGATGGATTTCAAGACAACCTTCTTGAATGGTGTAGTCATATATGTGTGCAGAACTTGGTAGGATAGACAGCTTTCTATCCAGTTTGGGCTTTACCAAGAGTAAAGCAGATTCCAACCTTTACTACAAGGTTGAGGAAGGCAATCCAGTGATACTACTTTTGTATGTAGATAACCTGTTTGTTACAGGTGAAGATAGATTCATTGCCGACACGTAGCGGAAGCTTGATGCCGAGTTCGAGATGAAGAACTTGAGGATGATGCACTATTTTTTTTTGGCATGGAGGTGTGGTAGAGTGCAGATGGAATCTTCCTTGGACAAGGGAAGTATGCAGTAGAGATCCTAAAGATGTTCGGGATGATGGATTGCAAGGCCATGGCCACACCTATGGCATCGAACCTAAAGCTTCTGTGTGATGCGTCATCTGAGCCGGTTGATGTCTCTATGTATTGTCAGATGATTGGGTCCTTGATGTACCTGACGAACACAAGACCAGATATTTTCTTTGAGGTGAACACATTGAGCCAATTCCTAACGGAATCGAGGAGTGTTCACTGGTTGCAGTAAAGCATATTCTGAGGTACCTGAAGGGCACAGTTGATTATGGGCTCAAGTATGAAGCGAATCAAAAGTTTAACCTGCAGGGTTATGTTGATTCAGATTGGGCTGGTAGTGCTGCAGATAGGAAGAGCTCATCTGGATGTTTCTTTAGTATGGGATCAGGTGTGATCTCTTGGTTCAGTAGGAAGCAGTCCTAAGTAGCACTGAATACAGTTGAGGTAGAGTATGTTGCAGCTTGTTCAGCTAGTTGTGAGGTAGTATGGTTTCGGAAGCTACTGTCTGAGTTATTTCATCTCCCGTTGGATGCTACTAGAGTTGTGTGAAGCTGTTTGAGAACCCAGTGTTTCATGATAGGTCGAAACATATAGAGATCAAATATCACTATATCAGGGATATGGTGCAAAGAGGAGCTGTGAAGCTCCTGTACATTGTGACAGATGAGCAGATTACAGATGTGCTGACAAAGCCACTAGCCAGGGTGAAGTTCGAGTACTTCAGGGAGAGGCTTGGTGTTCTTCAGATTGATGACACTTTGAGGAAGAAGTGATGGACACATTTGCAGAAGCCATTCCAAGTATGTTGGAAGGAGGATCCTTCACATGGCTATGGATGTAAGCACTAGATGATGAGCATCAGAACGATGTTCTAGTTACTGCTCTGTATATGCATCAGGAGGATGCTGGATATGATTAGTTGGATCATTTATATGTATATACACATCATGTTGGATGCTGGATATTATCAGTTGGATCATTTATATGTACATGTATGTATGCATCATGTTGGATGCTGGATATGATAAATAGGATCATTTGTATATGTTTTGTATATGCATCATGTTGGATACTTGGACCTTGTATCTGTATATGTATCAGGTGGATACTATGTATGATCAGGTAGATCATGTATGTCAATATGTATCAGGTATGATCAGGTGGATCATGTTTTTGTATTTGTAGAAGGTGGATACATTGTATGATCAGGTGGATCATGTATGATGATATGTATCAAGTAGATACTTGGTATGCATTAGGTAGATGCATTATATGATCAGGATGATCATGGATGACGAGCTTTAGGATGTTGCTCTAGATGACATGCAGCAGGATGTTGCAGTGATGGTGATTAGGATGATCATGTGTACATCAAGATGATGTATGGTGAGTATCAGGTTGATACTCTATGGCCGTGGAACAGGTTGTGTAGATAAGCATGTAATTTGTGCCCTAGGAGATTTGTAGAAAGTCTTTCGAGGTTTTTCCTATGGCATGTAATTTGTACCCTGGGATATCTGGCAAATGCTCTTTCGAGGTTTTGCTTGGGAGGACATATAATTTGTGCCTTGGGAGATCTGTAGATAGTCTTTCGAGGTTTTGGCTATGGCATGTAATTTGTTCCCTGGGATATCTGGTAGATGCTCTTTCGAGGTTTTGTCTTATGGCATGTAATTTGTGCCCTGGGAGTTCCGATAGGTTGAGCCGTGTGCTCGTAATCAGTCCTGGGATGCTCTTTCGAGGTTTTGCCATGACCACATGTAATTTGTGCCCTGGGAGATTCGATAGGTTGAGCCTTGTGCTCGTAATCAGTCCTGGGATGCTCTTTTGAGGTTTTGTGGTGACCACATGTAATTTGTGCCCAGGGAGATCCGATAGGTTGAGCCTTGTGCTCATAATTAGTCCTGGGATTCTCTTTCAAGGTTTTGTGGTGGGGTCATATGTAATAAGTCTTGGAGATCTGGATAGGATGAAAAAGGCCTCAGATGCTCTTTAGGGTTCTTGCTAGTCAAGAGACTCTTTTAAGGTTTTGTGACGCACGTAATAAGTCCTGAGATTTCCATAGTATGGCCAGTGATGACGAAGACCTGCAGGTTGTGGGCCTACATCCAGTATGAAAAAGGATTGTCTCTATAGAACTTCCTATGACGAGTAGAGCCAGAGATTGGTTGAGATAGCAACAACAATGACGATGATGATGACGATGATCCCGAGAAGAAGACTTGTCTAAGAGATCTGTGTTGAGAAATACCTTCCTAGTTAAGAGGGAGTGTTGATGTATATGTAACTTCATAATGTATTTCACCTATGTATTTCATATATATTTATTGTACCCTTATTAAAGATGTGTTATTCTTCTATAAGGAAGTGTCTTCATGTGGATTGACAAGTGTCACAAGTGTGTGTACTTTCCGATGGGTTATTAGACCACCATGTGTGGGGTCGGCCCTGAAATATATATTATATTGTGCATGTATCTAGATAGACATATCAGCCCCATAGTGTAATTGGGAAAACAGGTTAAGTATAAATAGAGATCGGGAGATCTCTATTTGGATCATTCGGAAAGACACACTTCTCTCACTCAGAGAGTGGCGCACTTGTGGAGGAGGAGGATTTGCTACTAGGAGAGGACTATCTCTTGTATTCTGGTTGTATCATTGCTATATCTATCTCTGAGGAAGTTATTGGGGTTTTTCACCTTTATGGTTTTCCCCAAGTAAAATCTGTGTCTCTTGTGTGCTTGCATTATTGTGTCCATGATTGATATGCTGTAGATTTGCTGTACATGTTGTTCTCTCAGTTAAGATCCTAGATTAGATTGAAGTAAATTCTGAAAATTTAACAAATTCTAGTCCATTAGCGGCCTTGGTCCAACCTTATCCCATAAAATAGGTAACATGGGGCACCTCTCTCATTAAATACATCAATGTGGGCACATTTGACTCCCCAGATTAAGGAAATAGGGAACACTTTGTGGACAAACTTGGCTATTATAAAAAACCACTAGTCTAAGATGTGGAGAAACCCCATATACTAGGTACTATGAATCCAAACCATGGAACAACTTATACTAAACACTTGGAATCTTATGGAAGGAGTATTAACCAAGGTCTAGATAGGAATTATGTTCCACCAGAGGCCACCTTTTGTATATGACATACACTATTTTTTAGTGATATATATATATATATATATATATATATATATATGTATGTATGTATGTATGTATGTATGTATGTATGTATACATACATATATGCTCACACACACACACATATATACCATTTTGGTGGCACATGTATGGTCTCATGTTTTATGTATGTGATGTATTGTTTGTGATGTATATGATTATGATGTTTATATGCATATTTTGATGTTCTATATGCATAGTTGTAGATATTGACATATGATTTGTACGATGAACAACACACACATATACATGCTTTGTTTTGTGTATGTAGATTCAGATAGATGGTTGGTTCATTATATTCCAGTCCAACACCACATTGGAGACATGGTCTATGAATTCATTAGTTCCCCTAGGGACATGCGTGAATGTGATGGTTTCAAATTGTTGCAGTAGGAGGTGTACTTACAAAATATTGCAAAAGAGGAGCAGGTTAAGGACCCAAAATACATTATTGAGCTAAGAAACAACTAATTTAGAATCTAGGTGTACATGCATATAGCGTATTCCAAGGTGGATGGAATCACTTAGAAGACTAATGACAACGTTGTATTATGCTTGGTTGTTTGTAAGTTCCCCGAGGAAAAATCCTCTGGTGTGGTATAGAGTTTGGGAGGGGGTGTAAATGGCCAAGGTAGTTGATGCTAGATTCTTTGAACAATGACTTGCACCATCGACGAATCCGTTATAACTATCTGAGAAGGGGATCATTTGCATGAAAAAAGGAAGGCCTTATTCTCAATCAAAGGGATAAAAATACAAAACATAAAATATCTACATTGTGTAAATGGACAATGTAAAGGGTGAAAGATGGTTTCACCTTTCTGGTAGGGGGGACCCTTAAATGTTGGATATTTGAGAAATATCTAGGTGATAGCATCCCCTATGAGGGTTTGGTAGGTATCCAAAATTTGAAAGGATATACCCTCATGTTTTTAGGCACCAAGCAATGGTTGTGAACAATCCAAGTCTTCATTGGAATATGATGAATCATCGCTAGTAAGTAAACCAAGCAAGGATGAAGTGGTATTGATGGTATCCGGTGGAGGGGGAACAATTTCCTCAGTGGGTAAGCCTTCTGGGACTATGCTAAGGTAGGAGAGTCTGTCTTGGAGCGTCATTAGTTTGAGGCATGCCACATGTTTGACATGGGCATGGAACCCTAGCATGGGGAGCATATGTGTTGAAGGTAGGTTGGCATGATCAAGAATGGTTGTGATAGTCTCAGAGGGGATCATGTGCATATGATGCACCTAGGATGTGAATTTATTATATTTTTCCATCGCTGTAATATCCGTAGTAAGGGGGTCTTGCGATGTCATAGTCTTAATAGCGGATACTGCTATGACAATAGGTTCTGAGGTAGGTGCAATGGGTTTTGTCGTCGATGAAGTGATAACATTGATGGAAGCTGTTTCTTGGGGTTGAGGTGAGGGACTCTCAAACAAAGTTTGGGTGAGGTGAATGGTCTTCAAAGCATCCCAAAATCAAGGGACGTAGGGACAATGGTGCATATAATGACCGAATTGGGAACAAATTGAACATGTGTGATAGGTACGCAATGATTTGGAATTTGGTGTCAAATTGGGCAAGGAAGAGGTCCCCCCTTCTACTGTAAGTGGATCATGCATCACACTGACAAGGGCATTGAGAATATTCCTAAGCTTCAACAAGGTGGGGCACATGTTGGTCGCATGGCCTTGTTTCCTGCATAGAGCACACAGTGGTGTGACCCTTTTCACAAGAGTAGTGGTGGTCATTACTAGGGTTTTTAACCATTGTTGGGTTATGCCCCTTGATTTAGGCTTGGCGATCCCTAATGATGATTCAGGAGTAGGTTTGGGTATGAGGGAGACTGTCAAATTAGGTTCAATCATGCTCCCATTGGCAGTTTTAGTGACAACCGGTGTTGGTTTAGTCATAGGTAGTGTATGCTTGGATTGCAGTACAGATGGCGTGACTAGCCTAGATGGTGCAACATCCAAAAAAAGAACAAAATCATAATGGGATATGGGTTTTGAAGCCATCTATGGGTATGGTGGTGTAAGGTGCCACACATGTATACCCAAGGTAAGCCCAAGTAGATTCAACTAAGCCATAACCAACATCCCTTTCACTCCGGTGGGGGAGAACAAGAATGGTATTTGGAATATTGGAGGCATTGATGGAATAAACATTTTTTCAACACCATGACTTAGTAGTGCTAATGATTATGATGTGGAAGAGGTGGGAACATTTGCGAAGGTGAAAATTGTGCACATAATTCCATCGGTTGATGTGGGGATCTTAAATGGTGGAAAAAAATACACCCCTAGCAAGTCAGAGTCCTTGTACACTCCTGGGAAAATGCCAATGTATGGGGGTTGATTCATCCCAAAGATTGTGGGTAGGATGTTTTCTGAATTGGTGTTGGTGTGGGGGTCATAGTAATTCAGTTGGTTGAGGGTGACTATTATCCCATTGAAACGAAACATCATGATGCAAAAGAACAAGGAGGAAACTTTCTTCATGGCGTACATGTAACTACGAACTAAGAGAGTGTTGTAGTTGTTTTGTGCATTGACTACTTTGATATTGATCATGACCATCTCACCCCTAGTTCGATGGGGACATTATGCTACAATCCCCTAGGTTGGTAGGTATTCCCATCATATGCGTGGAGAGTGATAGATGAGGGGAATAGCTCAGGTTATCCCAATTTCTTCCAAACATTAGAGGACATGATGAATGTGGATGTTCCTTCATCGATGAATCATAATTTTTTTTTACTGTAACGAGGACTTGGAAGCCGACTAACAAGGGTAGTTGCAGTTCACCTTTTTCAAGATTAAAATTCATAAGCCATGAGACAGAAGGGTTGACGATGCCAAGTACATTAATTATTTCCTTTCGTTGGGTTGGACAATTCTATAACACCTCTAACATGGAAATTCCCGTGGGGGACTGAGCCAAGTCATCCACAATACCGTAATTGTGGGTGGATTTTATATGGGGGTTATTAAGGGCACACCAAAGTGGTACCTTGGGGATGCATGGGATCTTCTCACCACTTGGGTGTGGTATCTGAAAAGGGATGTATATCCTCTACTTGAGGGGCATTAGGACCACTATAACGTTTGTCTCTAGTATGAAGGTTACAATGTAAAGTATAGATGTTTTGGAAGGAGCCATCACTAGAGGGGTGGGTCTTTTGCTATTGAGTAACAACCCCTTGATTGGGAAAGGGTTTTTGTAATAAAACAGTTTTGGGTTGTGTGGGGTTAGGTACCTCAGGAGGGTTTACTGCTATCTTCTTCTTAGCTTCCACAAACTGTTGGAAATAAGGAATAAGAGGACAATGGTGAGTGTAGTGACCATATTCTCCACAAATGGAAAAGGAGTAATTGGTCCTTAGATTAACATTATTCCCTTGTTTGGGATGGGGATCACCCCCTTGCCCCTATTGTTGATTCTATTTTTTCTTTCCCTTCTTCTTCCCCTGATTTTGAGGATTTTGAGGGTTTGCATTGTTAAACTGATCAAACTATCAATCTTGTTGAGTGAAATAAGGTTGGATGAAATTAACACCCAAATGCGACATGGGGGAAGAAGTATGAGGACATGGAAATGGGTAGTAAGGGTTATAATCTAGTAGTGGGATAAATGCAATTTGTGCTCCATAGGATGTGGATGTAGAAGCGACTTGTGCTATTGATGGTGTAGGTACCACCGCTACTTAGATAACATTGGGATAAGTAGGACTATAGGGTCCATACTGTAACTGACCAAGCAGAGGAGTGGGTACATGAGGAGGGGGTGTTAAAACAGGAGGGATGGGTGTGTACTGTGGTGCCAAGTTGAATGTCATAGAAGTAGGAGGGGGAGGAACCTTTCCTTGATGGGAAATGGAACCTATAATTCCATCTGTTGATTGTGATGAATCCGTAGGTGTAGGATCCAACGAACAATGTTGAGGAGCATCAGGAATGATGCTGTATAAGTATCGAGATTGTGTGTAGATAAGATCAAAATGTTGGGATTTTAGGATGGCCTCTTTCTCATTTTGTGGAATGGATGTGGCTACATATTTTGAAATGGCTGGTTGGAGTGACTTGATGAACCAATCCAATAGGAATTGAGGTTGTAATTCAATTTTACACAATGTTCGATGTCTATGCCACTTATGGATATTGTCCACGATGTGTGTATATGTGTTTTGGTGTATGTGTTTTGGTGAAATTATATGAGAATTTCTAGACCAAGGTCATGACCAATAGGAAGCTGGAAGTATGTGATAAATTCGGTGTCCAATGTCACAAAGGTGGCATGAGTCAATCATGGTAAGTTCACATACCATTTGGCTACCGTTACAGTGAGGGTTCGCCGAAATATGTTAAGGCTCACTGAGTCTTCCACTATGCTATTGTAGGAACACCATAAGTAAAATGACATGACATGGTTGCATGGATCATCTCCTTGATTACTTTCGAATTTAGGAATATCAGAGGAAAGTCTATATGAAAAAGATGGCCATGCTTGATCATGTGTTATAGTGTCATTGATCAATTTGGCCAAATCAGGGAGATTTAGGCTGGCCATGAAAGGTAGGTTGGGAGTAGGTCCTACCATTGTATGTTGTGTTTGGTTTCCGTGAGGTGGATACTAGGGTATGTGTGGCAGTGATCTTTGTCTTTGATGAGAAGACATGGATGTTTTCTTCCCTCCTCCTGAAGAGGGAGAAGATATAGGTGTATTTTAGGGTGGAAAGAAAGGGGAACCACTTCCACGAGAGGAAGAACCAAAGGGATCCAAAGTATCTTTGAGGGGAGAAAAGGGAGGATTTCCGCTTTCATGAGAGGATGAAAGAAAATGATCTATACCTTATTTGAGAGGAGAAAATGAATAAAGAAATGAGTGGCCTCACCCCAATGATCCTATCAATTGTTGGAATATTCTCCCCATCATTTTTCAGTTTTGCATGCATCCAGTCATCATCTTGATGCTCCTCCCAACACCTAGAGCTTGCTTCGATCTCTCCAGATCCTGTCTTTAGCCCCCAGTTGGCCTCCTACCTAGTTGGCATCCTACCTACCTCATGTTCCATATTTGACCTTTCTGCATGCCAAGTACACCTTTGCTCACCTACCACACTTAGTTAGTGCACCTTTGCTCACTTACCATTTGTTATCACTCAGTTAGAGCACCCTTCTTCACCTACTAGGAGCTATCACTTAGTTAGTGCATGGATTGAGTAGTTCTTCCACTGATTGCTCATCCTAATTACCTATAGCTCCTAGTTAGTTAGTTTTGGAGTGCCACTTGAACCTATGACAGCCTCATGTACCCCCCTTGGAGTCTCCATTCCCTGATTTATGCCTAGATGGTTCTGTTAGACTCAGTTAGACACACTTGACTGACTATTACCATTTATGATTGATACTATTGATTGGATGATGTCTCCATTGTTATCCAAGCTAGAATTTGAGCTTGATTCGAATGACCTACTTGGGATCATTCGAATCCTATATGATGCTACATCATAGTTTATTGTAACACATTCTTTACATTCATTATTCCATGTATGATACTTATATTGTCTATTATTTTGTGTTTATGAGTGATTATTGAGTGCATTCTTCTCTTATTCTTTGCAACATTCTTGAGAGTTTGATTGTGAGTTTGTTATAGTTTTTAGATCCCTTGCAGATTATCACATCAATGTGTCCCTGGAACAATGTCGGCTAGATTATCTCCCATGTGTACCTCGGGGGGAAAGTGGAAAAACACCCCTCGAGAGAGGGGATAAGCCTTGGAGTATGCGACACTGCCTTAGGGGAATTTTTTCCTCAATGGTGAAATATTAGTGCCAAGTGAGAGAGATGATGGAAATAAAAACAATTGAACAAATGAAAAAATATGCCAACCACAATAGATGCAAAATAGTGAAAAAGTGAGTGATATGTGCTATGTCAGTTTAGGGAAAGAGACCCCATATGTAAGTTCTTTTTAATTACGAGTTAATGAAATTGTACTTAAAAATAAAATGAGTGTAAGTTACCTAATGACCCAACGTCCTTCCTCTCAAATGTAATTAGACCTTGCAAAATCACAATTGATGGTGATAATGGGATCCACACACCAATTAGCTAGTGAAGGTAACAAAGAGTTAGTTATACTGACGATGGGGCTATGTTCCAAAAGTACTGGAAACACTTCCCAACAACAATATTTGAGTTCAGGACTCAATTACATTCACAATTAATCCTTGTCAATGTCCTAAGTTTGGCCACTAAGATACCTTGCATCAAGTGTGGATAAGTGGTTCTGCCTGGGCGGTATAGTGTCACCTCTACAAAACGCTGTGTGGCTCTTTCGAGAGGGAAGGAAAAATATACCCTGAGTTTGACCTCCTTGGGAATGATTCACTTCTTATCTGTGTTTTCTTTTAACACTTGGTGATAGCAGGATTTGATAGTTCCCTATAAGTCAACAATGTTATGTTTCAAAAACTTAATGAAATAAGATTGATGGGCATTTAGGGATTCCTAGCCCAATCAATCCTACCTAGCTAATATTTGTTTTGTGACCTCATGTGGAGGATTTTAGTTGGTTGGAATTTACAAATGTTGATTTTAAGGGTCAAAATTCACTTAAGGAGTGTAAGGGAGGTATTTCACAATTCCCTTCCTTTCTAATTCACAAAGCTCACAAGAAGTGTGAGGTGAAGAGCATATGTGGAATGAAAGATATTTTAGGTCCCTTATTGTGTGCTAGTGATGCAAACACATGTGAGATAAGAAAATTGATTGTTGCAATTAACTAAAGAGTGTGAAATAAATGCAAATGGATATTTAACTTCAACTCTAAAGATACTAATGGTGTTTGCAAAATAAAATGATAATGGAGTAAAAGTGTGTAATGGAGGTATTTCACACTTCTCACCCTTTTCTGATTCACCAAGCTCACAAGAAGTGCGAGGTGAAGAGCATACTTAAGGAGATGAGAGTCTTTATGTCCTTGCTTATGTGAAAAAAGTGAATTTACACTACTTACCCAAAAAACATGAAAAGTAAACAAAGAACATGATATGTCTTGAATACTAGTGACAACAATGAGGCCCATTGAAAGCCTCAAGGTGTTACCTAAGTAGATTTAAAGAGAGAAGGACTCTTTACTCCCTAATATTAGTTTAAGTGAGATAATTACTAAAGAAAAACTAAATATTACAAGTTAATTTTAATCTGGTTCATTAGTGAGCAGTCACTAGGACTGCAAGATTGTATGTTGATCTGATAAAAAGAAAATCAAGTGACAGTAACACGGAAAAATAAAAAATAGACGTGCAACAACATGGAAAAAGTAGTCACTAGTGCATAGTAACACGATTACAACAAAGAAAGGATGTGCATATTGAGAAACAAATTACCGCTTGGGAGAGGTTCAATTAATGCGCGTAGACAACACGGCTGTCAAAGGTAAATTTGCATGGGTAGTGTGCTTGGGGCACTGAGATCTGCACTCCTGTGTAAAAAAAAATTACAACCCAAAGGAGGACGAAATCCAGGAAGGAAGAGTATGGACCTATTCACCTGCACACAACAAGTACCCATAATTATCTATATAACAAATAACAACCTAGTTAACAAGAAATGAACAAAAATAGAGTGGAATCACCATAAATACTGTTGTGGGAAAATATGCACAACAGGAGTGCAACACTTCCTACTTTGGTGGAATCCTTTGAGGTTGTTAACAAGGCCCAGTATCTTAGCATATAAAGAAAATGTGATTGACCCGAAATTGATCCTACAAGCCCTTGTTAGTGATTTACAACAAAATAAAAACAAAAACTTGAAATAAAACAAAGAGGGTCGAGAGGATGCAAACCAAAACGAAGAGCACATGCATGAACCAATTTAAATTTCCCAATGGTCAAGCTTGTTACAAGAACTGTCACAGAGAAGGTGTGCGATTCAAATTTAATCCAACAATCTCCCTTAGGGAGGTCCTTTTTGTCGACACTAAATGGTAGATAACTTGAGAGGGATCAATGGGAGAAACACTTTCCCCTTGGAGGAAGGTGGCAAGGGAGCTTGAAGGATTCTTGGGGGCAAGGGAAGAGGTGGAAAAAGTTCCAACACAATTCCTATAGCATAAGCTTGCTCGAATTTCTCCTTTCTAGATGCGTGCCCATGGTTTCCTTTTATAGTCCAAGAGGTGGACAAGAAACAACTAGATCAAAATGTGAACCCATTGACTCAATGATTTGGATCCAAAGTACACAAAGGGGGGGGCATTCAATGAACCCAAGAACATAGGGATTCGAATTCTTGGAGGTGACGGGGCCTTAATGAGCCTTCAATCCATTTTTGGTGGTTCAAATCCCTCCATTTTGACAGTCACGCGGATTTCAAAGTGAAACTCTTATTGGTATAGTGTAGACACATAACTGATAATACCTATTGTATCACACCATATCACAGGATGAACTGTGTTGTATTTGTTTTTTACTGTTTTTTGGCATTTTTGGACTCATTCTACTTTCAGGATCTGATGAGGAGGCCTTCGGTAGGCTACATGTTGTATGTTGATGATGCCTTACTACAAGATTAGCCAAATTGTCGAATGTGTGCAAAATTTAGGCATTAATAACCATTCCATATTTAAACTATCCAAGGAAACAACACACACTTTCTCGCTCATCTAGATGGTGAAATCCTAGGAGTTGATGTAAATGGGAGGCTCATCAAATGGTTCCTAAAATACTAAAGTCTTGAAGGAGCACACATCTATGTAAACCAGTATTTTAGATATAATCTTTCAATTTTTTTCTTGCATAAGTCATTACAAAAGAATAAGGAAATCATAAAGGGACCTAGACTTCCTAACATGTACATAATGTTGAGCACCCAGAAGCTAATGCATTAGTTCGAAGGATGGAACGGATAAGTGCTTGAGTGCTAAAACTTACTTATAATGGAGTGGTTAGAGAAGAAATAAAGGTTAAATGTTTAGGTTCTTGGTGACAATGATACAAATACTAAAGGATGAAAGGGAAGCACTCGAGCTCTAGGATAAAAAATTACAAAGGATCGGGGGTTGAGAACCAATGGCTAAGCGAAAAGTGCTAACAAGCAGCAATGGGAAGATCTCTTGTCGAGAACCCAGACCAACCGTCGAGAACCACAATGCATCCATAAGGTGTACAAGGGATAACGACATGGATTCGAGCCATTGGTGGATATTTCCTGACCATGTGTTAGATCATTATTGGCAACGAATCCAACAAAGGCTCTCCTAAAATCGCCTTTGGTCGAGTTGTTACCACTCACCTCGCCAAAAGATTGAGTCTACACATCCCACCACAAAGACAATAGGTAGACTCTGGTGGGACCCTCTGAGGCCCATGCCATGCACAATCAACCATTCGAGACCTCACTTCCACACCCTAGGGACACGTAGGTCCCACATGTACCAACCTAATTGTGACACCTATTTCTTGATGATGTCATGTCGACATTAACCTAAAATATACCCAATAACCGTAAATTCAAATTTGAATTTAAAAGAACATGATAAAGGTGACCCAAAAGCCCCTATTCAGTACACTAAAGAAGGAATTTTTCCACCGTGTTGTACCGGAGACTCAGTTTCACCGCATCACTATCAACTTCCTAAATATACAACCCATCTAGTAATTCTAACCGCACTTTCACCCTCTGTCCACTCATCTACTTTCGATGGAAAATAAAAATATAGCATGTCCTCCTCTGTTGACATTAACCCTCCCCTGACTCATACCAAGACTAACCCAAAGGAAGAAAACTTGGAAGACCAAGAAGCTGATGTGTTTGACCTAGTTGTATCCACCCCTAAATCCACCACATGATTGAAGAAGATGAAGCAAACCATGCCAATCGACACGAATTTTGTCATCTCTGTGAATTGAACCTTGCTCAAGCAATTTCCCCATAAACCTTTCATTTCATAGAATTCATAACCTAGTGTGAATTGAATTACTTCCTTGACAAGAGGGACATAATTCCTTAGATGGAACCATGTCCATTTATGTCATTGTCAAGGTGGTCATATCTTAGATGCTCTATTTTCCTAATCACCTAAGACTTCAACTGTTTGATTATGATTCCCTAGCCCCTATCTACCAATATATTTCCCAAACAAAAAGGGGATAGTTTCTAAGTATCCATCTCAACAGGGATACCCCAATTCTAGTAAGCCCCCCTCCTTAAGAACATTCCATATTATTTGAGAATTCCAGAAGAGCTTTGATACTAATATGTCTGATATTAGGTTATGAAAATGACAAGTGCATGTATGATACTTTTCTAGTATTTTTGGCAAGCTTAACCTCCCATACAGGCGTTATGCTTACCAAATTTGATTTTTTCTAATTATTTTCCAATAGCATAAGTTCCCATCTAGAAACGCTTTATACCCTAAAATGTTTTAGACACCCATACTATCTTCTATACCTAATCCTATATCAAAATTCTATTGGATAAGTTGGCATTGATGTCAAAAGCTAAAGAATGTTGATCACCTAGTGAAATGAAAGATTTAAAATGGAGAGGATGCAATTGCAAAATAATTTGGATGACTACCACTATTCTAGTCCATCTATTGAATCCTTTGATTGATATTGTATACTGACCATAAATCACAATAATGTACGTAACAATTAATTATACATTCCACAGGAATGACTGCAAACATTGCATGGAACAGCTTGAAATGATATGTGGAATTATTGCACGGAACAATTAAAAATGCTGCATGGATCACTATGTAATTCCTTACTAATCTAATTCCCCACAAATATTCTCAAGCAATGAATAGGTTGGCCCAACCGAAGCAAAGTCCCAAGTTATCAATAAAAAAGTCATCCCAACCAATCCAAAATTCCCTTGCTAAACATGATAGCCACAAAACAAAAGATGAACCATATAAAATTAATATTATCTCAATGCATTTTGTTTGAGTGGGTGTGAGAGATGAGTGGTACTGAGCTCTAAGGTATCAAATTTACAGGTATTGGAGTAAGAATGCACTCCACTCTATGATACAAATAATGAATTTTTGGGTATTGGAATAGGCTTTCATACACTATGTAACATGTACAACGAATCATTTGTTAATAAAAATGATGAAGAATGAAGTTTGTTCAAGATACTTGACACAATGATGCTTTGTGTCTATCTCTCTCATGGAGCTCTGAAGTGTGCTGAGATTGTGGCACTAGAAGTATGAATTGGGCAGAATGCGAAATGAAATATATGTAAACTACAACAAATCAGTCATGAATTCCAGAAGAACCTTTGGGTATATGATGTTGATGAAAGGGCCGATCTAAGGACAATTTAATGTCGCACCTTGTCATGAATTTCTGAATCCTTGAATGGTGAAGAAACTTCGTTCCATTGATCAAGTAAACGAATGACGATCTTGTATAAAAAAGGGAAGATGATGTATATGTTAGCATAATGGACTGAGTTTGTATGCAAAATTTTGATTCCCAAGAAGCATAATTTTAATGCATTGGATTTAGTTTTAATGCAAATTTTTTATGTGTAGGAAGCAAAAGTTTGATCCATAGGAAGCATAAGTATGATATGGTGGAATGAGTTTTAATGCAAAAGTTTGATGGCTAGGAATCATAAGTTTGATGCACTGGATTAAGTTTGTATGAAAAATTCTGATCTGTAGGAAGCATAAGTTTGATGCACTGGATTAAGGTTTTGAAGGTTTATGTTTGGGGCGTTGTATACAAATGTTTGGTGTGATATATACAAAATTTGGGTGCATTGGATATAGAAGCTAGGTGCTTAGAATATAGTGTGCTATAATAAATTTGAAAAACTAACACAAACAATGAGAAAGTATAAACAAAGAATAAACACATGAAGAACTAAGAAGTTAGCACATACAGAGGAAGTATAGAAATCATAAATTTATAAATTAGGGGATTGGTTTTTCCTACAGATTGGTGTCTGTAAACTATAGGGGATTGGTGTCTCTTACATATTGGTCTATACAATACATGGGATTGGTGTCTCCTACAAGTTGGTGCTTGTAAATCATAGGGAATTGGTGTATCCTACAAGTTGGTGCTTGTAAATATCAGGGGGTTGGTGTCTCCTATAAGTTGGTTCTTGTAAATATTAGGGGATTGGTGTCTCTTGCAAGGTGAAGCTTGAAAAAATTTGTAAAGTGTATATTGATGATTAATAAAATACAAATATTTTATTACTATGTGTTGTGTATATTTTGATTGGATGTACAAATTGATAAATTAAGATGAAAAGAAAAAATATGTGTAATACTTATTCACCCCCCCTCTCAGTATTACTGTGTATTCCAACAAATGATCCATATTTTCAATCCTTGGAGCTGAAGAAAAAATATGTCACATGAGTACCATTTGTAGTGCATGAATGGACCAAAGTGACTCTAAATCCACTTGGAAATGAAGGATTTCAAGCCTCCATAGATAGGTTTATGTTCATGGTTGATTTCCTCTTGCATATTTGGTCTCCACCTAGAATATTCTCCTGAGACAAGGAGTTGTTTCAACTAAGCGAGGACACAAAAATTGGATATTGGTTCATATATGAAGAACACAATTATAATATTCTGGGGTTTTGAAGATTAGCCCTACCTCCTACCTACATTCATGGCCAAAATATTATTTTCACTTGAAAATATTAGATAGGGATTTCTGTTAGATCAAATAGATTTTTTTTTAACTTAAGAACCATATAACGTTCAAGCTTCTCAAGGAAGTAGGACCATTCACAGTCAAGACTAGGAGTGCTCTAGGACAAGTGGAGAAGACATTGATATAGATCTATTTGGTGAAGGGAGAAAGATGGACTTATGATCCCCATCAGGTCATTTCTAAGAAAAGGATATAAAACAAAAACTCTACTTATAATCATAATCCACATCCAAAATGGGAGGCAATAGCGAATTTGAGCACATGGGAGCATGTAAGTGTAGTCATATGGAATAATATAAAGAAATATGCATAAGATAAAGAGGTAATAATAGAGAGTGAGACGACAGTGGTCCCCTCACCACATAAGCATGAAACAAAGTCCAAGAGAACAAATTCATAAACACTCATAGATATGGACATAGATGAACCTAAAGTAGAACATGCAATTAAAAGTGCGAAAAAAGGGAAGAGGAAGATTCTCAATAGGACATGGTAGAGGCCACATAGATTTAAGGATCCACTAGTGGGTCAGAGACAGTTTCAGAGTAGTCTAAAAAAATGGAAAATATGCCAATTATGGAAATACAACATTTTCCTTTAGCATTCTTGACAACATATGAAGCACAACCCAACTCTTCATCTACAAGGATTGCTCAAACAAAATCCATTTTTTTCTCAAAAATTACGGACATTAAAATACATAACTTTGACATCATGAAAGATACATGTCCCAAACAATGGGAAGAAATTACCAAAAGTAAATTGTTGACAGCAATAGAACACAAACAAGGAACTTTTAAAATGGAAATCTTAGAGACAAAGTTCCAAGTGGATAAAACATATGATGACAACATGGAAACACAAATCAATTTTAAATTTGATGAATTTATCCTTGTAGATAGTGTGCAACTTTACAAGCAATGTAGAGAGTTTCTTTGCAAATATGTGCTCCAATATTCTTCTGGTGTCAGAAAAATCAAATCGATGGTACATACTGATAAAAAAAAACTCAGGATTGAGAATGTGGACACAAGGGCCAAACAAGTAAGGATCAAAGAGTTGTAACAACAAGTTATTACATTAGGATTTGACCCCACCAATCCCATAACTATGGATTCCTTGACACAACACAAGGATAATGAAATACAAGTACTAAAAAATAGGCTAAAGTGCTAAATTGTGAGCATTAAATTCACAATACTCTAGGATCTTCACTAAGTGAATAACATATACAGTATATCAATGCATAGAAATCATAATAAGCATGACAAGCATCACAAGAATCAAAAGCATGAGAGACAAGAGACACAGAGTTTCCGTGGGGAAAACCCTAAGGTGAAAAACCGCACAACTTCCTTAGAGATAGAGAGAGCAATGGCTCAACCAAAGTACAACCAAAATACACTAAGATAGTCTCCTAGTAGTAGATGATCCTCCTCCTCACTAGTGCGCCACTTTCTGAGTGAGAGAGATATGAATTTCCAAATGATCCAAATAAAGATCTCTTGATCTCTATTTATACTTAAACTGTTTTCCCAGTGACCTTATGGGGCTAACTTGTCTATCTAGATACATCCACAATATAATATATATTTTAGGGCTAACCCCACACATGGTGGTCTAATAACCCATCGGCAAGTACACACACTTGCGACACTTGTCAATCCACGTGACGACACTTCCTTATAGAGGAATAACACATCTCTAATAAGGGTACAATAAATATTTATGAAATACATAGATGAAATACATTCCAAAGTTACATATACATCAACACTCCCTCTTAACTAGGAAGGTATTTCTTGACATAGATATGCTAGACAAGTCTTCTTCTTGGGATCATCGTCATCGATGCATCATCATCATCATCGTCACTGCTGCTTCTATCTCAACCAATCTCTGACTCTACTCATCATAGGAAGTTCTACAGAGCCAGTCCTTTTTCATATTGGATGTAGGCCCACCACCTGCAGGTCTTCGTCATCATTAGCCATACTGTGGAATCCTCAAGACTTATTACTTGCATCACAAAACCTCGAAAGAGCATCCCAGGCTGTTACGAGCACACAAATCTACCTATAGGATCTCCCAGGGCCATATTATATGTGACCTCACCACAAAACCTCGCAAGAGAATCCCAGGCTGTTACGAGCACACAGCTCTAACTATAGGATCTCCCAGGGATAGATTATATGTGGTCACCACAAAACCTCGCAAGAGAAACCCAGGCTATTACGAGCACATAGCTCTACCTATAGGATCTCCCAGGGACAGATTATATGTGGTCATGGAAAAACCTCGCAAGAGAATCCCAGGAATTATTACGGGAACACAACCCAACCTATTGGATCTCCCAGGGACATATTATATGCCATAGGAAAAAACCTCGAAAGAGCATTTGCCAGATATCCCAGGGCCAGATTATATGCCATAGGCAAAACCTCTAAAGACTGTCTACAGATCTCCCAGGGCCAAATTATATGTCCTCCCAGAGCAAAACCTCGAAAGAGCATTTGCCAGATATCCCAGGGCCAGATTACATGCCATAGGCAAAACCTCGAAAGACTATCTGCAAATCTCCCAGGGCCAAATTATATGCTGATTTGCACAACCTGATCCACGGCCATAGAGTATCAACCTGATACTCACCATACATCATCCTGATGTACACATGATCATCCTGATCATCACCACTGCAACATCCTGCTGCATGTCATCTGGAGCAACATCCTGAAGCTCATCATCCATGATCATCCTGATCATACAATGCATCTACCTTATGCATACGAAGTATCTACCTAATACATATCATCATACATGATCCACCTGATCATACAGTGTATCCACCTGATACAAATATGAACACATGATACATATCACCATACATGATGCACCTGATCATACAATGTATCCACCTGATACATATACATATACATGGTCCAAGCATCCATCATGATGCATATACAAAATACATACAAATGATCCCACTGATCATATCCAGCATCCAACATGATGCGTTCATACATATAAATGATCCAACTGATCATATCCAACATCCAACATGATGCATACATACATGTACATATAAATTATCCAACTGATCATATCCATCATCCAACATGATGTGTACATACATATAAATGATCCAACTGATCATACAAAGCAGAAACCAGAACATCATCCTGATGCTCATCATCTAGCGCTTACATCCACAGCCATGTGAAGGATCCTCCTTCCAACATGCTTGGAATGGCTTCAGCAAATGTGTGCATCACTTCTTCCTTGAAGTGTCATCAATTCGAAGAACACCAAGCCTCTCTCTGATGTACTCGAACTTCACCCTAGCTAGTGGCTTCGTCAGCACATCTGCAATCTGCTCGTCCGTCGCAACATACAAGAGCTTCACAGCTCCTCTCTGCACCATATCCCTGATATAGTGATATTTGATCTCTATGTGTTTTGACCTGTCATAAAACACTGGGTTCTCAGACAACTTCACACAACACTGGTTATCACAGAAGATACCAGTAGCATCCAACAGGAGATCAAATAACTCAGATAGTAGCTTCCGTAGCCATACTTCCTCACAACTAGCTAAACAGGCTGCAACATACTCTGCCTCAGCTGTACTTAGTGCTACGCAGGACTGCTTCCTGCTAAACCAATAGATCACACCTGATCCCATACTGAAGTAGCACCCAGATGTGCTTTTCCTATCTGTAGCACTACCAGCCCAATATGAATCAACATAACCCTACAGGTTAAACTTTTGATTTGCCTCATACTTGAGCCCATAATCCATTGTACCCTTCAGGTACCTCAAAACATGCTTTACAACAACCAGATGAACACTCCTCGGATCTGTCAGGAACTGACTCAATGTGTTCACCGCAAAGCAAATATTTGGTCTCGTGTTCATCAGGTACATCAAGGACCCAATCATCTGATGATACATAGAGACATCAACCAGCTTAGATGAAGCATCACATAGAAGCTTTAGATTCGATGCCATAGGTGTGGCCATGGCCTTGCAATCCATCATCCCGAATCTCTTCAAGATATCTACTATGTACTTCCCTTAACCAAGGAAGATCCCACCTGCACACTGCCACACCTCCATACCTAGGAAATAATGCATCATTCCCAAATATTTCATATCGAACTCAGCAGCAAGCTTCCTCTTAGTATCACACCAAGTTCTGGGAGCTTGCTACAAGCCATACAAGGTTTTCTTCAATCTGCACACATGTGACTCCCTGTCAGGTCTTGGGACTGCATCCCAAACATCACCTTCATGATCAATGGATCATGGCATTCCATTTCTTCATCCTGGGAACTTCAATAGATATCTTTGTTGCTAGAACAAATGTTGTAGTCATTTTGTAGGTGAAGATATACGGTCTTTCCTACAAAACAAGTTAAATTGCGTGATTAGAAACATCTCATAATTTTCAGAACAAATTCTTTACACATAAAGAAATATGTCATTCAGTCATGCAGTTATCTTAGCCAATGCTTCAATACAACATTTATCCATGTTCCACAACTTTCTAGATGCCTTCCAGTCTCTACCAGAACATTGTTAAGTGTTTGCACTACTCCCAACATGTCAGCAAAGAGGTTTCATTCTAAATAAGTAGCACTGGAATGTTGTACAGTGCCATAGGCCACTTACCCATCACATGCATATTAGTAGTATACTGTTCATTAATGCAATCATTCTAATATGCACAATACATCTCCTAAGTCTAGGAACATAAACATAATATTATTTAAACAAACAAAATAGGCAAGAAATGATAATTGAAATACTTATCTTTGTTTGTTTGTTGGGTGGACTCCCTCTGAGTCTTTGCTTCCTGGTAGGAGCTGTTGAAGTAGCTTCTTCTACACCTTTCTATTGTGGAATGTAGGAAGATGGTCAACTCCCTCTGAAAATCTGCATCCTTGCAGGAGCTGCTGGAGTGTGCTCCCTCTTGATCTTTGGTTCCTGAATTACCTGTCCTAGAACTTATATTCATCCTTGCTTACATCAAACTTCTTGAACCCTAAAAAGTATATTTTGTAAGCCTTCGAGCTTTCACTATAACCCACAAAGATACCCTTCTTTCCTGAAGGATCTAGTTTAGTCCTCTTTTCCTTTGGGACATGAGTGTATACTGGACAACCAAATATTCTGAGATGGTTGACTTCAAGTTTCTTACCAAAAAAGACCTATTTTGGTGTCTTGTTGTCCAATATATTGTGGGGTGTTCTATTCTGCACATATACAATTGTTCTAGCTACTTCTGCCCATAGATGCATAGGTAGATCCTAGTCATGCAACATTGCCCTTGCTGCTTCCATGATTGTTCTGTTCTTCCTTTCTGCAACTCCATTATGTTCAGGATTATAAGGAGCATTCAACTCCCTCTTAATCCCTGAATCACTACAAATCTTCTTGTAGTCACCTGAGGTGAATTCTCCACCATTGTCGGATCTGAATGTTTTGATCTTCTTGTCAGTTTGATTCTCCATCAAGGTTTTGAATTCCTTGAATTTATCAAACACCTCATCTTTTTTCTTCAAGAAGTATACTCAAGTCTTCCTGGAGAAGTCATCAATAAATGAGAGATAGTAAACATACCCACTCAAAGAACTGGATGACATAGGACCACATACATCTGAGTGGATGTTTTCTAGGATGTCTTTTACCTTGCTTTCACTGCTTGGGAAAGCCTTCTTAATGTTCTTACCTTTTTCACATCCTTTGCAAACACCTTCATGTTTGGTCTTGATTTCAGGAAGACCCTCTACGGCCTTGATTGCAATTGGAAGTGCTCTATAGTGCATATGAGCAAGTCTTCTATGCCAAAGTTCACTTGGCTCCATGGATTCATGTACCATGGCATGTTCAGGTTGTCCTTTTAATTTATACAAACCTCCCTCTTGCTCTCCAATCACTACTGCATCATCTATGGTCTTTCCCTTTGGCCACATTAGGACTTGGCCATCCACAAATGCAACCCTCATACCTTTTGCATCCAATGAAGAGATGGAGAGTAAGTTCTTCTTGAGCCCAGGTATATAAATGACTTCTTTCATCTTCAAAGATTTTCCAGAATCTACGTTGTAGGAGGCTTCATCACTTCCTTTGATTGGGTATTGATAATCATCCCCAAGTTTCACCTTATGGGGTGATTCATGTTTAGATAGGTTCACAAAAGATTCCTTAAACCCAGTCATGTGTTTGGAAGCCCCACTGTCAATTAACCAATCATTACAACCATGGGAGATAGTACCTGTGAGAGCAGAGATTAGAACATACTCTTCTTCACTTGATGAGTCATCATCACTATCATCACTTTCTACCCTAGCTTTCTTCTTTGAAGGTTCATCATCCTCAGCAGCATGAGCATGGAGCTTTCTTTTGCTGCCATTCTTCTTCTTGCTGGAGTTGTTGTTATTATCCCTATTGTTCTTGGGACAATCTGAAGCAAAGTGACCCTTCTCATTGCATGTGAAGCATCTTAGATCCTTCTTATTCTTTTGATAGGATCTCTTGTAGAAAGAGTGCTCCTTCTTGGGCTTGCTTCTTTTGGTGTGAGCTGCAAGAGCTTGATCTTCACCTCCCATCTTTTCCTCATGAGCTACAAGTCTAGCTTCTTCTTGAGAGCATTCCTCCCACAGTTTACTGAAAGAGATCAATTTCTTTCTTGCAAAGATTCCTTGAATAAAGGAGTCCCATGACCTAGGTAGGCCATTCAAGGTGGTCATAACAACTTCACCATTGTCCACTACTTCATCCACAGCTTCAAGTTGCTCCTTGATCTGAGATACCTTGGAGAAGTAAGATTGAATGGTTTCTCCATTCAACATCTTGACCGCTTTCAGTTGATTCCGCAGAGTCATCTTCCGATTTATGTTCCTCCCTTCAAATGGCTTGGTCAAAGAGTCAAACATCTCCTTGGGTGTCTTTAGAGAGGACACATGGGGTATGAGATGGTCTTTAATAGAATCAACAATGATTCTCTTTTCCTTGAACAAGTTCTTCTTATGCAATACCTTGGCCTCTTCATCCTCTGGGATAGGGACGTCTTCTTTTATATATGAGTCCAACTCATTCTCTTCCAAGATTAACCCAATCCTATAGTTCCAAGCTCGGAAGTTATTAGCCCCTTCAAGCTTGGTGTTGTGAGACATCTTAAAGAGTGCTTCAAATGGAAATAGAAAAGATTTAGGTCTTACCACTTGAAATGCTGAAAACTGGATCTGGTCCCGGATTAGGGTTTGTCGAAAAACCCTAAAAATTCAAAATGTTAATTTCAAATTTCTGAAAGGATAGAAAGATGCGCCTTGATGAGATGATCAGCCTGGTGCATTCAGAATTTGAGATCAACAAAGCTTTACCCTTCAGATTTGTCTTTCTGTCCTCTCGGGTTCATTGGGAAGAGCCCTGAATTAGGGTTTGAGTTTCCTGGAGATCTACCCAGCCAAAAATCTCGATCCAAATCTCTAAACTTCTATTTTTGCAAGGAGCTTCTAGCTATGTCTTCAGATTCCAGAAATTCCTATTTTTGTGGAAACCCTAATTTTTAGGGCCAAATCTGAAAATGCTCAGAATTGAATTCTGATTGGACAGATGGATTCGCCTTGATGAGTAGAGTCAATCTACTATACTGTTGTTCCAAAATCTTTGGAGAGAAACCCAATAAACAAGAAACTCAAGTTTTCGTCAATGCAAAATGTCTTCTTCTCAGGTTAGCTCTGATACCATGTTAAATTTTGAGCGTTAAATTCACAATACTCTAGGATCTTCACGGAGAGAATAACATATACAGTATATCAATGCATAGCAATCACAATAAGCATGACAAGCATCACAAGAATCAAAAGCATGAGAGACAAGAGACACAGAGTTTCCGTGGGGAAAACCCTAAGGTGAAAAACCCCACAACTTCCTCAGAGATAGAGAGAGCAATGGCTCAACCAAAGTACAACCAAAATACACTAAGATAGTCTCCTAGTAGCAGATGATCCTCCTCCTCACTAGTGCACCACTTTCTGAGTGAGAGAGATATGACTTTCCGAATGATCCAAATAGAGATCTTCTGATCTCTATTTATACTTAACCTGTTTGCTCAGTGACCTTATGGGGCCGAATTGTCTATCTAGATACATCCAAAATATAATATATATTTTCGGGTCAACCCCACACATGATGGTCTAATAACCCATCGACAAGTACACACACTTGCGACACTTGTCAATCCACATGACGACACTTCCTTATAGAGGAATAACACATCTCTAATAAGGGTACAATAAATATATATGAAATACATTCCGAAGTTACATATACATCAACATAAAGGTGCCTAATGTAGAAAATGTACAAACCCCTGAGATGATAGTGTTGCAGAGGGAAAAAGACAAGATACATCAACAAATGTTAGACTTTAAATTCTTGATGGAGGAATACCGAGATAAGGTAGATGATTTGTAGCTCCAAATATCGAGAATAAAATTATAAAATAGCCACCATAACTACTTAGGACACCCCTCAACCCATTGAGGGGGTAAGGGAATCTCTTGACGAACTTATCCATGAGCCAGATAGAGGTGGACACCATCAAAAAGAGGCTTGGATAAAGAGAACTAAAAATTGCAGAGCTAGAGAGTGATGTACATGAAAAGGGAGAGCTCATAGACCACCTGGAAGAATACAAAAATGAGCTAAAGCAGGAGGTGTAATCACTAAAAGGTAGGATTGTGGGGAAATCCCCCCTCAAAGGGGATAAAAGGAATATATGGGACAAAATATCATAGGTAGTTATTCAACATTGGGACCATTTGAAGCTCATCCAATATGATATTGAGCTAGCAACATCTACAACAATAGAGATAAAAATAATATAGGCTTAGCTAGAAGTAAAGCTTGACATTGCAATAAAGTTCCTAAATAGTAGAACCAAGTGGAAATTGTAGGATTTGGGGATCGATAACGTGACTCAATTGATAATAGATATAAAAAAGTTCATATAAAAATGGACTAAGCTGTATAGAGATCAGACTAAAGTGGAAATGTTATCATAGAAATTGCATTCTTTAAAGCCATGTTCAGGGATGCAACGACAAGAGAAATTCCCTCCTTTTGGGATGGGAATGGAGACCTATATAATCAAGGAAAATATTACGAGTTAATAAATGATAAGAGGAACAATGATGATAAATTTGAGGGTATTTAAGAAATCATAAAGGGAACAACTATAGTTTATCTTTTGTCTAATGAGTTCGAGCTGTTAGCTAGTGTAAATCTCAACTTCAAAAGATTTCCACTTGTATCATATGAAATACTTACAAATGTTGAGATGGAAATAAATTCCATGATATCCCATGAATACCCCATGGGAAATATTTGGCATAAAATTTATAAATATCATAAAGTAATTTTTCTATCTTAGGGGAAACTATCCAAATCAGGACAAACTTCAGGGCAAGTTTCCCTAGAACAAGGCTCCACACAACAAGACTAGAATGGAAAAATTAGTTAGTCAGTTTTAAAAATAAAATAGAATTTGAAGGAGCCTATTGGAGACAACTATCGTAGGGAAGCTATAGTTTTTTAAAGCAACATATAAGATTTTTTGAGTAGTAAAGTAGTTTTTGAGGAATCCAATAAAATAGGGGTAGTATCAAGAAACAATCAATAACTATAAAAGATGAATTCGGATCCCAATGACAGTTTCATCATGTATTATTTGGAAAGCTACTCTGGATACTGTAGGATCATATTTTCTCAGGACTAGGAAGGTTGTGTACTTGTCAAATTGTTCATGATATTTAGATCTCAAGTTTATGTCTTCCTACAATAACTCTTCAATGTTATTGTAATTCTTCTTATGTAAACACAAATCCCCTTTATACTCTGCAATCTTTCTTGATATATATAAAGCTTTGAGTAGCCTGCTATTTCACCATATTCATGGCATGGATGTGTTGAGTACCAAATCATGATCTTTGATTTCATTTGCATGAACTATTTTCTTCATAGATGTTTATTTGGGTTGAATAATATATGAAGTTTTCAATTTCTATTTAATATGTCAATGTATTAGTTGGCATTGTATGAGATTCAACAAGTTTTAAATTACTTGTGTATGAATTAATGAATTCTTAAATGCTCAGTACATTTTCTGTCACCTAGAATTGTGAGATTTAACCTTGAGTATAGCTCACACATTTTAATGTGTTCCATATTCTCCCTAATTCACCTCCTACTACATTGATTACTGAATGTAAACTTGGTAAATGCCTCCAAATCAAGAAGCCTAGTAAATCAACCTATCATATGTCCTAAATATATGTAATTCTTTACATAAAATCAAGAAAACCCCGTTTCGAAAATATTGAGATCTAAATCAGAATAAATTGAGTTGCATGATGCCCTTGCATAGTTCCATGACAATGTGGAGCATCACGAGGGATAACATGTTGATTGACTTGGGCACTTTATTTCGTATAACTCCCCACAAGAAGTGGTTTTGTAAATATGAAAAGTGTTAACACCCCAAAAATGCTCACTAGATCATCTCCCTAGTCACATGATCCATTTCTCCACTTTTCCTACCATTTTAGCCTCTAACACCTAAAAAATATTCAAATGGCCACCAAAAAGGCCAAAATCAATCCTTTTCTCCTCAAAACAATTAAATCTCCTAAAAAATACCAAAAAACCCTCAAAAAGGTTCCAAAATTCCCCAAAAATCAATTAAAAGGGAATAAAATTCAAAAAATCAATTCAAAAAAGGAAAAAAGAGGGAAAAAGAGGAAAAGAAACCCTAAACAATTTACCAATACCATTGGTTTCGCAAAACCATGGTTTTATATTCCATCACCAAAAATCTATAAAAAGGTGATAGAGGCTCCCCATTATTCATCCACATTCTTACCTATCCTTATGTTGTCAAAATCACTCTTGAGAGCCCTAGCCTCCATTTGAGCTTGAGTTCCTCATTTAGAGTGAGCCTTTGACCCACCCTTGAAGCATCTTGGATAAGAGAGAGACCATTGGAGCACCAGAGCACCTCGTCCGTGCAACTGCACAAGCTCCATCAACCTCACCATTTGAGGTAACACCATTGCAAACCCTTGTTTTCCCATTAATACAAAAATATCATTTTTACTGTATCTCTCATGGTTATTTATTTTTTATCATTTTCGATTTAGATTTACTTTCATGTACATGTTAATGGTTAAATTTTATTGATCTTACATCTTAGATTTACTTTTTATTTGAACTGCTACTAAGGAGTCCATTCTCCTTAGTAAGTGCCCATTTGCACAAGCTAGGGTGAAAATCCTAGCCACAGTTTTGGCAACTCCACTAATTTGAATCTCTAGTTAGATCTAGAATTCTTCTTGTTTTAGTTACTATTTTGCTTTACTATTGTAGATCTGGTTTACCCTTAAGCATGTACCTTGTTTCCCAAGCCCATTGATATTTTTGCAAGACATGTAGTCCCCATTTTTCAATTTCGGCTATCATTTTTTGGCGGCTGTTTTCGCACCGTTGAGCATAGGTTTTTTACCCCACAACCGCCATCCAGATTGCGACTGTCAAGCCAAAACCCATGACCCAGATCGTGACTATTTACCCCAAACCTGCGATCTGCAACTTAGCTTCTAAGCCCTGATCGCGGCTGTCCAGTCCAAACCCGCGACCCAAATCACGACTGTTTACCCCAAACCTGCGATCTGCAAGTTGGCTTCTCAGCCTCAATCCCGCCAACCCAGCTCATAACCTCGACCCAAATCGTGTCTGTTTACCGCAAACCCGTAATCTACAACTTGGATTTTGAGCCCCAATCTTGTCATCTAGCCTCATAGTTGCGATCCTGATCACATCTTTTAGCCTCACAACCGCGATCTAGATCGCATCTTTCATCCTCATAGTCATGACCTAGATCGTGTCTTTCAGCCTCACAGTCGCGACCCAGACTGCGAGATTTCTCACAGACATCCGCGACCCAGATCCCTAGTTTCGACCTGAAATGTGTGATCTATTTTTTGAGTTTTATCGACGTATTTTCGACCCAGATTTTTCCTACACCTTGACAACCACTTGTTTTCCTGTATCCCAAGCTACTTCTTGATTTTTTCTGTTATTTGCTTCACTGTACCACTTTACATATTTTTCAGCATTTTCATTGAAAAAGAAAATTTTTGAGCAATTACAGTTAAATTTCAGTATTTATAGTTGATAGATTGTTTCCCAAGTGTGGCATTTTGTTAGATACATCATCTCACTTGCACACACTCTATCACCTTAATACAAGTGAGCCTTAAAATTCACTTAACAAAACCAACCTTCTAACCCCACTTGGGGAACATAAATGAACTTTGTAGTTAGGTAGGATAGGGGGGATAGGCATCCAAATAACACCCCTCGGTCATTTTCACTTGAAACATAATTGTTGTCCATTAGGGTACCAAAATTCTCCAGTATTTTTTTGCATGGTTATACACCAATTTGTCAGAAACGCCTCTCCCTTGGGAGGGTCGAAGTAGCATGATTGGTTTCGGCAGCCTGAGTGGAATACCGCAATCTATTCAGTAACCAAAGGCTACCTACTCGTTGTTCTCATTGTCCCACCCTGGTGGGAGCTACAGATTTACCTTTCTGGACGTGTCATGAACAAGGTATCTTAGTAGCATTTCTTCTATGATTCCTTTACCCGCTATCCCTCCCAGTAGGGGGACATTTATCCATTTGGTTCTACTTTTCGTATTGTATGACTTGTATTTCATCACCTTGCAGAGGGTATATTTGGTCTGGGCTAGCATACCTTTTAGTTAGGCGTTTGCATGCTTTCTTACCTCCCCTTAGTTTAGCGAGTACACCATTTTTTAATTTTAGGAGCCATTTGCTTGTTGGTATTCTGACCACCTTTTCTGGTCACTCTGCTTACCATAGCATAGTTGTTACAATGAGTGTTTTGAGTTTTTTATTGGCCCTAGTTCCATATTTTTTGTGCTCCCCTTGTGCACACCTAGTTGCATTAGGGTTTTTGAGCTTTTCACTCGCCACTACCTACTAGTTTTATATTCGTCTGTCGCCATTGAGTCCACGAGACGTTGTCGGTGCTTCTCGGGTGAACCCCCGCAACACGGTTCACTTGACATCACTCGTCACAAGCGTAGGGCCTTGTCACTTGACCCCACTCATCACCAGCATAGAGCCTCGTCACCCAACTCTGATGCCCCTCATTTCACATCTGACTCTGAGGTAGAATAAAAAAACCCTACATACACAACATTGACTAGCCCCATGGCTGGCATGAATTCAAACCCATTCTTCGTAGGGACTATAGGTGGAGCATACACCACCACCCTAGCCACCATAATAGCCACCACTACAACACCTATCCTGGGTATGCCCTCGATGGAGACCACACCTACCATCCCTGTCACTATTCCAATTCCAACGGCTGCCGGACCCAATCCCACCCCATCTGTGACCCACGCTACACTTGGAGGCACAGGCCCCTCCCACACTATCCTCACATCTCTATTTGTGGGTCACATCCTCATCACGGCTCATATTCTCACTTCACACATTGGGGGAAGCAGCCTGATCAACAATTCTACCACTAGCACATACATCCTAGCAACCATGTCATATCCTTCTTCTATTTTTCCATTTATGGCTAGTCTCAACCTCCCTGACCTGGAAATATTGACAAACGATCCCATCCGACATGATCCCACTTGGACTCATATGCCTACCAAACTCCCATCAGACATCCCTAAGTTTGAGGGAAAGGATGGGGAGGACCCCCAAAATCTGTTAGTTTTTCAGAATTTACTTCAATCTAATCTAGGATCTTAACTGAGAGAACAACATGTACAGCATATCCACAGCATATCAATCATGGACACAATAATGCAAGCACACAAGAGACACAAAGTTTCACCGGGGAAAACCAAGAAGGTGAAAAACCTCATAACTTCCTCATAGATATATAGAGCAATGATACAAACCAAGTACAAGAGATAGTCTTCTCCTAGGAGCAGCTTCTCCTCCTCCACAAGTGCGCCAATCTCCCATGAGCGTGTGAGTGAGAAAGTGAAAATGATCAGATAGAGTGCCGGGCACTCTATTTATACTTGACATGACTTGCCTAATAACCTTTACTAGATCGGCCTTAACTTAACCACATAACATAATGTTGACAGGGCCGACCCCCAATAGGGTGGTCTAATAACCCTTTTACCCACATGACTCATATAGGGCAGACCCCATCAAGGTGGTCTAACAACCCATCAAGTATAAGTTATGACACTTACAATATAAATGATGACACTTCCGTATATAGGAATAATAACATCTTTATAGGAATACAATATACAAAGGTGAAATACATTCTGAAGTTACAATTACATCAACACTCCCTCTTAACTATGAAGGTATTTCTCAACATAGGTCTTCTAGCACAAGTCTTCTTCACTAGATCATCGACATTGAATCATTGTCATCGTCACTGCTGCCATTATCTCAATCAATCTCTGAACTACTCATCGTAGGAAGTTCTACATAGCTAGTCCTTTTTCATACTGGATGTAGGCCCACCACTTGTAGGTCTTCATCATCACTGGCCATACTTTGGAATGCTCAGGACTTATTACATGTGTCACAATGCCTCAAAAGAGTATCCCAGGATCCTTTATGTGTCGAAGCACGCTCGACAAGATCTCCCAGGTCCACTTACATGTGATTGTCACAAAACATTAAAAGAGTGTCTTGACTAGCAAGAACTCTAAAGAGCATCCAAGGCCTTTTATGTGACTAGCACAACCTGTCTAGATCTCCAGGATGTATTACATGTGACCCCCACCACAATGCCTCGAAAGACCATCCCAGGACTTATTATAGGCACACAGCCCAACCTATCGATCTCCCAAGTCTACTTACATGTGGTCATGGCAATGCCTCGAAAGAGAATCCCAGGACTTATTACGGGCACACATCTTAACCTATCAGATCTCCTAGATCTACTTATATGCCATAGGACAATGCCTCGAAAGAACATCCCAGGACTTATTACGGGCACACAGCCCAACCTATCGGATCTCCCAGGTCTACTTATTTGTCCTCCCAGAGCAATGTGTCGAAGAATAATCCCAGGACTTATTACGGGCACACAGCCCAACCTATCGAATCTCCCAGGTCTACTTATATGCTCATATGCACAACATGTCCACGGCCACAGAGTATCAACCTGATACTCACCATACATCATCCTAATATACATTATCATCCTGATCATCATCATAGCATCATCCTGATGCATGTCATCCAGAGCATCATCCTGATACTCATCACATATGATCATCCTGATCATCGTCACTGCATCATCCTGATGCATGTCATCCAGAGCATCGTCTTGATACTCATCACATATGATCATCCTGATCATCCTCACTGCATTGTCCTGATGCATGTAATCCAGAGCATCATCCTAATACTCATCACATATGATCATCCTAATCATCGTCACTACATCGTCCTGATGCATGTCATCTGGAGCAACATCCTGAAGCTCATCATCTATGATCATCCTGATCATACAATGCATCCACCCGATGCATACCAATTATCTACCTGATACATATCATCATATATGATCTACCTGATCATACAATGTATCCACCTGATACATATCATCATACATGATCTACATGATCATACAATGTGTCCACCTGATACATATACAAATACATGATCTAACTGATCATATCCAGCATCCAACATGATGCATATACATATACATGATCCAACTGATCACAACAAGCATCCAACATGATGCATATATATACATGATCCAACTGATCATAACAAGCATCCAACATGATGCATATACATAGTAGTAACTGGAGCATCGTCCTGATGCTCATCATCCAACGCTTACATCCACAGCCATGGGAAGGATCCTCATCTCACCATGCTTGGAATGGATTCCAACAAATGTGTCCATCACTTCTTCCTCGAAGTGTCGTCAATCTTAAGAACACCAAGCCTCTCCCTGAAGTACTCAAACTTCACTCTGGCTAGTGGTTTCGTCAGCACATCTGCAACCTGCTCATCCATCGCAACATACAGGAGCTTTACTTCTCCTCTCTGCACCATTTCTTTGATATAGTGATATTTGATCTCAATGTGATTCGACGTGTCATGGAACACCGGGTTCTCAGATAGCTTCACACAAATCTGGTTGTCACAAAAGATACTAGTAGCCTCCAGTGGGAGATCAAATAAATCAGATAGTAGCTTCGAAAGCCATACTGCCTCACCACTAGCCGAACAAGCTACAACATACTATGCTTCAGCTGTACTCAGTGCTACGCAGGACTGCTTCCTGTTAAACCAAGAGATCACACCTAATCCCATACTAAAGCAGCACCCAGATGTGTTGTTCCTATATGCAGCACTTCCTGCCCAATATGAATCAACATAAGCCTACAGGTTAAACTTTTGATTCGCATCATACTTGAGCCCATAATCAATCGTACCCTTCAGGTACCTCAGAATATGCTTTACATCAACTAGGTGAACACCTCTGGGATCCGTCAGGAACTGGCTCAATATGTTCACCGCAAAGCAATATCTGGTCTCGTATTCGTCAGGTACATCAAGGACCCAATCATCTGACGATACATTGTGACATCAACCGACTCAGATGAAGCATCACACATAAGCTTCAGGTTCGATGCCATAGGTGTGGCCATGGCCTTGCAGTCCATCATACCGAACCTCTTCAAGATATCTACTCCATACTTCCCTTGTCCAAGGAAGATCCCATCTGCACTCTGCCACACCTCCATACCTAGAAAATACTGCATCATCCCCAAGTCCTTCATCTCAAACTCAGTAGCAAGCTTCCACTGCGTGTCGGCAATCAATCTATCCTCACCTATAACAAACAGGTCATCCACATACAAAAGTAGTATCACTAGATTGCCTTCCTCAACCTTGTAGTAAAGGTTGGAATTTGCTTTACTCTTGGTAAAGCCCAAACTGGATAGAAATATGTCTATCCTACCATACCAAGTCCTAGGAGCTTGCTTCAAGCCATACAAGGCTTTCTTCAGTTTTCACACATGAGTCCCTCTATCATGTGTCTCAAACCCGAGTGGCTGCTCCACATACACTTCCTCCTCGACTACACCATTCAAGAAAGCTGTCTTGACATCCATCTGGTGTATTTTCCATTTCATCACTGCAGCAAGAGCAATTACTAATATGATGGAAGTGTATATGTCTCTTCATAATCTCCCCTCTTTCTGGGAGAAGCCACAAGCAACAAACTTTGCCCATGCTACCATCTGCAGCATGCTCGATCTTATAGATCCACTTGGAAGTCACAACAGACTTACCTTTAGGTCTTGGGACCACATCCCAAACATCATTCTTCATGATCGATGGATCATGCCATTCTTCCCGGATCCTAAGAACTTCAATATATTCAATATCTTCAATAGATAACTTTGTTGCCGGAACAAATGTTGTAGTCCTTCTTTTGTAGGTGCTCGTATACGATCTTTCCTACAAAACAAGTTAAATTGCATGATTAGAAATATCTCATAGTTTTCAGAACAAATTCTTACACATAAATAAATATGCCATTCAGTCATACAATTATCTTAGCCAATGCTTCAATACAACATTTATCCATATCCCGTAACTTTCTAGATGCCTTCCAATCTCTACCAGAACATTGTTAAGAGTGTGCACAACTCCCAACATGTCAGCAAAGAGGTTTCATTCTAGATAAGTAGCAATGGAATGTTGTATAGTGCCATAGGCCACTTACCCATCACATGCATATTAGTAGTATACTGTTCATTAATGCAATTATTCTAATATGCATAATACACACCCTAAGTCTAGGATAATAAGCATATACATCATTGAACAATATTATTTAAACAAACAAATATGCAAGAAACGACAATTCAAATACTTATCTTTGTCTGGTTGTAGGGTGGACTCCCTCTCAATATTTGCTTCCTTGCAGGAACTACTGGAGTGTGCTCCCTCTTGATCTTTGCTTCTTGGATTACTGGTCTTTGAACTTATATCCATCATCGATCACTATGCGTACTTACTAGTATCATCATTGTGTTATCCTTGAAATCTCGTAGATACATTCATTAGTATAATCTCAATACTATCAAAACACAATAATGTTAAACATGTATAGTCATGATTATTCCAAACATAGATAATAAGTATTAGCATTCAATGTTTTAGGGAAGACTTCTCTTACTCATGCATATTCATATTTGACCATAGAACTCTTCTGGTTAGTCATAGGTAAGAGACATAATATGCATAAAACCTAGATTACTTAAATTTCTAACTTCATAAATAATCATTATCAATCATGCCATGTATACTTATATAAGAGATCCTAACACAAGGTAGGATTCTAACCTGATATAGGAAAAACATACCTGGATTAATATGTTAGATGGTTATGTCTAACATACCCACATGATGTCTTCTTGTTCTCTTAAATGGCTTGTGCTAGTAACCTGCATATCTCATAGGTTAAGCATTATAGAACCAAGTTATACACACCTCGTAAGTTGATCTTCTATGTGATCCATGACAATGGATGAATCTTTGTCTTCATGTCACCATGGTCATATATTCTTGAACTAGAACATGATTTGTCTTTCTTGATATACCTTTCATGTTAGCGGATAACATCAACCTCATACAACACCATAATGCATTAGTACAATCATAAGTGTCAAAACCCTAATTAATGAATATCTGCATTCATAATTGTATTAAGGTGATACGACAAGTCTAAGGTTAATCAAGATTGTACTAACCTTAATGAAGACAAACATACCATAAACTTAATCATGAACAGATCTCGAAACATACTTGGATAAGTCATATCTGGCGAGATTGCTTGTAATCTTCTTATGTAATGCCTTAGCCTCATCTTCCTTTGAAACAAGAACTCCTTCACTTATGTAGGTGACCAATCCATCTCAATCCACTTGATTTGCAAAAACTGGATCTGGAGCTGGATTAGGGTTTGTCAAGGAAACCCTAAAAATTCAAACTTTTAATTTCAAACTTCTGAAAGGATAGAAAGATGTGCCTTGATGAGCTAATCAACCTGGTATACTCAGAATTTGAAAACTGCAAAGTTTCACCCTTCATAAATGCTTTTCAATCTCCTGGATTCACTAGGGAGGACCTTGAGTTAGGGTTTGAGTTTCCCGGAGCTTCACCCAATAAAATGGTTTGATCCAAAGTTCTAAACTTCTATTTTTCCAAGGAGCTTCCATTTATGGTCACAGATTTCAAAAATTCCCATTTTTGCAGAAGCCCTAATTTTTCACCTTTTCGATCAAAGTCCCGAACAAGGGTTTGACCAAGCCCATCATTCTTCCCAACCAAAAAATTCGATCTTGGTCTCTAAATTTTGATTATGATGAAGAGCATCCAGCCGTGGTCTCCGATACAAAAATTCCAACATTCTCCGAAACCCTAACTTCCCAGAGCCATGAATGAAGGTGCTCAAAATCCAATTTTGTTTTGACAGAAATATGCACCTGATTGTTTCTGGTGTCACTCCAAAATTTCAGATCTACAGGGTATTAAAACTCTTCCTATGGTACCTCGACTTGTTATATTTCCAACCCCATAGGTTTGACATCAAATGGATTCTCTGAGAGAGAGAGAGAGAGTTATGCCACATGTCGCAATGTGACTTGTTTATGGGATAAAACAGGAGAGCAAACTTGTATGGTGTTCCACGTGTCACTGGTTTAGTTTCGGCCTTTGGAGAACTTACCTGAGAAATTAAAGTCCGTTCCCTACTTGTCACTTTTTACGAAATTTTATTTGGAGCTTCCTAGCCCAAGTTATGACCTTTTTTGCCTAGGTCACCTGTTTATGACTCATATCTAGAAGAGGCAGAAACCCTATGTTGTACAGAGCATAAATCAAAAAGTAAAACAAATTAGAGGTTGTACTTTGGGCACAAGGTACATGGGGCTCTTATCGTCTACCTGTAATATTTTCAGATCCTGAAACATTACCAAAATGTATTTATAGAGAAAGTGCTACGATGACTGGTTTTTTCTATATCAAGCCATAACTTCGCAAGAGCAACACATGTCATAAATGCCATACCATGCCTTCTTTCAGGCTAGCTCTAATACCATGTTATTTTTTCATAATTTAATTCAATTTGATCTAGGATATTAACTGAGAGAACAACATGTACAACATATCTACAACATATCAATCATGGACACAATAATGCAAGCACACAAGAGACACAGAGTTTCACAGAGGAAAACTAAGAAGGCGAAAAACCCCGCAACTTCCTTAGAGATAGATAGAGCAATTATACAAACCAAGTACAAGAGATGGTATTCTCCTAGAAGCAGCTTCTCCTCCTCCACAAGTGCGCTGATCTCCCATGAGTGTGTGAGTGAGAAAGTGAAAATGATCAAATAGAGTGCCTCCCGCACTCTATTTATACTTGACTTGACTTTCCTAATAACCTTTACTAGGTCGGCCTTAACTTAACCACATAACATAATGCTGACAGGGCCAACCCCCAATAGGGTGGTCTAATAACCCTTTTACCCACATGACTCATACAGTTTCGACCCCATCAAGGTGGTCTAATAACCCATCAAGTATAAGTTACGACACTTACAATATAAATGACGACACTTCCGTATAGAGGAATAATAATATCTCTATAGGAATACAATATACATAGGTGAAATGCATTGCGAAGTTACAATTACATCAACAAAATCACATCATGTCTTTCCATCTATGGTGTTCTTCCAACTCCATAGTGGATGACTCCATCCACCTATTCTTGTTGCAATGGACACTCACTAGCTTTGCAGCTAAGTGGTATATCGAGCAGCCTCACGGTACCCACTCCACTTTTACATATCCTGCCTCAACATTTATGCAGTTCTTTCAGCTACCCATCTATTACGACGTGGGAGTAGAGATCCTACTATCTTGCAGGAAAAACACGGCCACCCACATCACTGATCACATTCATGAGTGGCGTAAACACCGAATCTTATGCAAGATTAAGTTAGATGACCGTATCTTCCTAGATTGGTTTCTGAAATCTCTCCTTCTAGCCATTGCCAAAGATGTGGCATCTGAACAACCCCAGTCTGAAGAAGAAGCCATTATAAAAGCCTAGCAGTTTGATCTGATCCACGCCCAGTCTGGCTACTTGTATACCATTTACCTGATGCCCCCCATGATGATTCCTCCTGAAATGATGCAACGGGGGAATCTCATGCCGCTCATGGCATCATTGGTCATGTTGTGTCACACAACCAACCCTTTTCAGTTACGAGCAATAATACTAGCCCCGAACTTTCGCAGGAGACATCTCACTCTGGAGCTGTGACTTCTTATGCTACCATGAAACACCCCCACCACAATCATGGACCCTCATGTCCACCATAGTGTTACAGTCACGCACCTTCATCCTATGCACCTCCAGTTTCACCTCCTACATATTTTCACCAGTAGATCACTCATTCTCATGTTCACTCACAAGCCCCAACGACTTATTAGCCACCACAGGAAGCGCTTGCAGCACCACAACAACCAATCTACCAACAACCACTATCAACACCAGAACCTGGACCACCTCCAGCCCTTCCCTCATACTATCCACCGTAGCCTTCTACCGAACCTGTGCAACTTCAAAATCCCCCTATTTCCCAAGGGAAAGTGTATGCACAACAAAATCCGCCACAAAACCAGAATACACAACGCAATCAACAAGGTCAACAAAACAGCGGAAGAGGACGCAACTGGGGAAAAAACCAACCTCAAAACCAAGGCGGTCAGCCACCCAACCCTCCAAATAATAATAATGCTTCCCTCGCAAACCAAAACCCTGATCGACCACCGAAACAAGGCAAGAACCCTAATTTATGAACAAACCACCCATGTTCCATATGTGAGGTATACGACCATTATACACACACTTGCCCCCATTTGGAGCGAGTGTGCCAACTTTGGACCAATGACGCCCAACGCCAGGGGCACGTGGCACAACTGGCACCACCTCCTTAACCGCAACCTATGGTGCTGCAAAATCCTTTTCCCACACAAGGAGTGGTAAGCTCTCCTCCATTGGATCCCCCTCAAGGTGTTAGTTTTTCATCATTTGATTCAATAGATATAGGATCTTAACTGAAAGAAGAACATGTACAACATATCAACCATAAGAGACAAGAGACAAGAGACACAAAACATTTCACTGGAGAAAACCAAGAAGGTGAAAAACCCCGCAACTTCCTCAGAGATAGAATAAGCAGCAATACAAGGATCACCATGATCAAACCCAAGAGATAGATATCTTCAGTAGCATACTCCTCCACTTGTGAGCACTCCTCCTCTTTCTCACTAATGTGAAGTGAGTGAATAAGAGAATGTGTAAAATGAGAGAGACACACTCTCTATTTATACACTACTTTACTTGTCTTTTAACTTTAACTAGATCGGCCCCAACTTAACCACTTAACATAAGGTTGACTGGGCCAACCCGCACTAGGGTGGTCTAATAACCCTTTAACCCACATGACTCATATAGGGCCGACCCCATCAAGGTGGTCTAATAACCCATCAAGTATAAGTTACGACACTTACAATATAACTTGCGACACTTGCAAGTACAACTGATGACACTTCCAATCAGAGGAATAATACATCTTCGTTGGGGATACAATAAAGTACAAATACAATATACAAGTGAATATCTTCCAAAGTTACAAATACATCAAGACTCCCTCTTAACTAGGAAGGTATTCTCTTGACACAAGTCATCAATACATATAGGCACAAGTCTTCAATTCTGGAGCTGGATCATCGTCACTGGATCACGGAGCATCATCATCACTGTTGCTGTACTCGTCATCTCGATCACTAGGATATCTATGAATTCTTCTCGTCATAGGAAGTTCTACAAAGCCATCCCTTTTTCATGATGATTGTAGGCCTAGCCTCCTGTAGGTCTTCATCATCACTGACCATTCTGTGGAATCCTCAGGATTTATTACATGCATTAACAAAATCTCAAAAGAGCATCCCGTGACTAATTTACAAGCTTACCACTCAACCTTTCATATCTCCCAGGATCGTTTACATGTTGACCGTCACAAAATCTTAAAAGAGTGTCTTGCTTCCTATAAGAACTCTAAAGAGCATCCTAGGACTGATTTACGAGCTTACCGCTCAACCTATCAGATCTCTAGGATTGATTACATCTGACCCCCACCACAAAACCTGAAAAGTTTTTCTTGCTTCCTGCAAGAACTCTAAAGAGCATCCCAGGACCGATTATGAGCTTACTGCTCAACCTATCGGATCTCGAAAACTGATTATATGTGGTTAGGAAAAACCTTTAAAGAGTGTCTTGCTTCCTGCAAGAACTCTAAAGAGCATCCCAGGACTGATTATGAGCTTACCACTCAACCTATCAGATCTCCAGGACTGATTACATGCCTCTAGTAGCAAAACCTTGAAAGAGCATCCCAGGACTGATTTATGAGCTTACCACTCAACCTATCGGATCTCCCAATATCTTTTCTATGCTACATGCACAACCTATCCATGACCACGGAGTATCTACCTGATACTCATGATCATACTGATCATCATCCTGATGCACATCATCATCGCATGATCATCCTGATAATTGTCACATCATCGTCCTGATGCATATCATCTGGAGCATTGTCCTGATACATTCACATATGATCATCTTGATCATCATCATAGCATCATCCTGATGAATATCATCTGGAGCATCATCCTAATACTCATAATGTATGATCATCCTAATCTTCATCATAGCATCGTCTTGATGCATATCATCTAGAGCATCATCCTGATACTCATCACATATGATAATCCTGATCATCATAATAGCATCATCCTGATGTATATCATCTGGAGCATCATCTTGATACTCATCATCATCGTATAATCAAACTGATCATACAAAGAATCCACCTGATGCATATCATCACACATGATCCAACTGATCATGTAAAGCATCCACCTGATGCATATCATCACTCATGATTCAACTACTCATGTAAAGAAACCACCTGATGCATATCATCACACATGATCCAACTGATCATGTAAAGCATCCACCTGATGCATATCATCACTCATGATCCAACTGATCATGTAAAGCATCCACCTGCTGCATATCATCACATATGATCATCCTGATCAACATCATGTAGAAAATCATCCAAAGCATCATCTTGATGCTCATCAGACAACGTTTACATCCATAGCCATGGGAAGGATCCTCCTATCACCATGCTTGGAATGGCTCCTTCAAATGTGTCCCATCACTTCTTCCTCGAAGTATCTTCCATCTGAAGAAAACCAAGCCTCTCTTTGAAGTACTCAAAATTCACTCTGGATAGTGGTTTAGTCAACACATCTGCAATCTGCTCATCTGTCGCAACATACAAGAGCTTCACTGGTCCTCTATGCACCATATCCCTGATATAGTGATATTTGATCTCAATGTGCTTCGACCTGTCATGGAACACCGGGTTCTCAGACAACTTCACGCAACTCTCGTTGTCACAATAGATACAGGTAGCAACCAACAGGAGATCAAATAACTCAGATAGTAGCTTCCTAAGCCATACTGACTCATAACTGGCCGAACAAGCTGCAACATACTCTGGTTCAGCTGTACTCACTGCTATGTAGGATTGCTTCTTGCTAAGCCAAGAGATCACACCAGATCCCATACTGAAGCAACACCGTGAAGTGCTCTTCCTATATGCAGCACTGTCTACCCAATTTGAATCAACATAACCATCCAGTTTAAACTTTTGATTCGCATCATACATGAGCCCATAATTAACCATACCCTTCAAGTACCTCAGAATATGCTTTGCAGCAACTAGGTGAACATGTCTCAGATCCGTCAGGAACTAGCTCAAGGTGTTCACAACAAAGCAAATATCTGATCTCGTGTTCATCAGGTACATCAAGGACCCAATCATCTAATGATACATCATGGCATCAACCAACTCTAATGAAGCATCACTCAATAGCTTCAGGTTCGATGCCATAGGTGTGTCCATGGCCTTTCAATCCATCATCCTGAACTGCTTCAGGATCTCTACTACATACTTCCCTTGTCGAAGGAAGATTCCATTTGCACTCTGCCACATCTCCATACCTAGAAAGTAATGCATCATACCCAAGTCCTTCATCTTGATCTTGGCAGCAAGCTTCCTCTTCGTGTCGGCAATCAACCTATCATCTCCTATCACAAACAGGTCATCCACATACAATAGGAGTATCACTGGATTGCCTTCCTCAACCTTGTAGTAAATATTGGAATCCGCTTTACTCTTGGTAAAGCCCAAACTGGATAGGAAGTTGTCTATCCTACCATACCAAGTCCTAGGAGCTTGCTTCAAGCCATACAAGGCTTTCTTCAATCTACACACATATGACTCCCTGTCATGTGTTTCAAAACCGAGTGGTTGCTCCACATACACTTCCTCTTCAACTACACCATTCAAGAAAGTTGTCTTGACATCCATCTGGTGTATATTTAACTTCATCACTGCAGCCAGAGCAAGTAGTGTTCTGATGGAAGTGTATCTGGCTACAGGTGTAAAACTCTCTTCATAACATATCCCCTCTTTCTAGGAGAAGCCATGAGCTACAAACCTCGCCTTGTGTTTCTCTATGATACCATCTGTAGCATGCTTGATCTTATAGATCCACTTGGAAGTCACAATAGACTTCCCTTCTGGTCTTGGGACCACATCCCAAACATCATTCTTCATGATCGACTAGTATTCCTTGATCATGGCATTTTTCCATTACAACATCCCGGATACTGGGAACTTCAGTTTCTTCAATATCTTCAATAGATAGTTTTCTTTGAACTTCATTGTTGGAACAAATGTTGTAGTCCTTCTTTTGTAGGTGACGGTACACGGTCCTTCCTACAAGACAAGTTCAATTGCATGATTAGAAACATCTTATATATTTCAAAACAAGATTCTTATGCATAAAGACATATGTCATATAGTCATGCACTTATCTTAGCCAATGCTTCAATACAACATTTATCCATATCCTATAACTTTCTAGATGCCTTCCATCTCTACCAGAACAATGTTAAGAGTGTGCACAACTCCCAACATGTTAGCAAAGAGGTTTCATTCTAGATAAGTAGCAATGGAATGTTGTACAGTACCATAGGCCACTTACCCATTACTATATTAGTAGTATCTTGTTCATTAAAGCAACCTTTTCTAATATGCATAATACATATCCTAAATCTAGGAACATAAGTATGTACACGACTGGACAACATCATTTAAGTAATCATATCTACAAGAAATGACAATTCAAATACTTATCTTTGTTTGGTTGTAGGGTCGACTCCCTCTCAATCTTTGCTTCCTTGCAGGAACTACTGGAGTGTGCTCCCTCTTGATCTTTTCTTCCTTGCAAGAACAACTGGATTGTGATCCCTCTTGATCTTTGATTCCTAGACTATCTGTCTTTGAACATATATCCATCCTGGACCACTATGCATGATTTAGTGTGCACTAGTGTCATCATTGTGTCATCCTCAAGATCTCATACATAATCATACATTCATTAGTATAATCTCACTACTATCAAAACATTGTGATTCTAAATAATCTTAAATATGTATGGTCATGATCATTTCATACATAGGAAATAGACGTTAGTATTCAAGGTTTCAGGGAATACTTATTTTACTCATGCATATTCTTATTTGACCATAGACCTCTTTTGGTTAGTCATATCATCAATCAAAGTAATAAACATAATATGCATAAACCCTTGATTACTTAAACTTCTAACTTCAAGAATAATCATTATCATTCATACAAATTTATAAGATCCTAACACAAGGATTCTAACTTGATATAGGAAAAAACATACCTAGATTATCATGCTTGCTAGTTATGTCTAATATGCCCATATAATGTCTTTTTGTTCTTCTGCAAATACTTGTGCTAGCAACCTGCATAATTCATAAGTTAACCATTGTAGAACCAAAATTATACATACCTCGTAAGTAGAGCTTCTATGTGATCCATGACTATGGATGAGTCTTTGTCTTCATGTCACCATGGTCATATGTTCTTGATCTAGAACTTGATTTGTCTTTCTTGATGTATATTTCATGTTAGTGGACAATATCATCCTCATACAACACCACAGTGCATTAGTACAATCATAAGTGTCATAACCCTAATCATTGAATGTACTCCATCATTCACATGCATTCATACTTTTACTAGGGTGATAAGACAAGTCTAACATTAATCAAAATTGGAATAACCTAAATAATATCAAGAAAAACATATCATAAACTTAATCATGAACATATTTCAAAACATACCTATATCTCCTCAAGTCATACCTATTGAGATTTGCTTGTAGTTTTCTTATGTAAGGCCTTAACCTCATCTCCCTTTGAAACTGGAACTTCTTCACTTATACAGGTGTCCAATTCATTCTCTTCTAGGATTAACCCAATCCACTTTGATTTGCTAAAACTGAATCTGGAGCTGGATTAGGGTTTGTTAGAGAAACCGTAAAAATTCAAACTTTGAATTTCAAACTTCTGATTGGACGAAAAGATGTGTCTTGCTGAGCTGATCAAGCTGGTATACTTCAATTTTGAAATCTCCAAAATTTGACCAATTAAAATTGCCTTTGAAACTTCCAGATCTTCTGGACAGGATCCCGAACTTCACATCCAAAAGGCTTGATATTGTGTTCTAAACTTCTATTTTTCTGAGGAGCTTCCAGCCATGCTCACAGATTTTAAAAATTCCAACTTTTGCAGAAGCCCAAATTTTCCACCTTTCCGATAAAAATCCCAAACTAGGGTTTGATCAAGCTAGACCTTCTGCCCAACCAAAAGATTCGATCTTGGTCTCTAAATTTCAATTTTAATGAAGAGCATTCATCCATGGTCTCCGATTCCAAAAATTCCAACTTTCTTCGAAGCCCTAAATTCCCGCAGCAGTGACAAGATAAGAATGAAGGTGCTAAGAATCCAATTATGTTTTGACAGAAATATGCACCTTATTGTTTCTGGTGCATATCTGAAATTACGATTCCACAGGGTCTGAAACTTCTTTCTGTGGTATCCTGACCTGTCTTCTTTCCAACCCCATAGATCTGACCTCAAATAGATTCTCTGAGAGAGAGTTATTCCAAGTGTCGCAACGTGACTTGCTTATGGGATAAAACAATATAACGAACTTGTATGGAGTGCCATGTGTCACTGGTTCAACTTAGGCCTCTAAAAAGAGGATGTGTGAAAGTACAATCCGTTCCATACCTGTCACTTTTTATGAAATTTTATTTGGAGCTTCGTAGCCCAAGTTGTTACCTTTTTTCATAGGTCACCTATTTATGACTAAGATTTGGAAGAGGCAGAAACCCTAGATTGTACAGATCATAAAACAAAAATTACAGCAAATTAGAAGCTGTGATTCGGACACAAGGTACATGGAAATGTTATCTACGACCTGTAAAAGTTTCAGATCCTGATCCTTTGCCAAAATGGATTTATAGTGAAAGTTCTATGATGATTGGTTTTTTCTATATCAATCCCTAGCTTCCAGTTTGTCACAAGTGAAACAAGTCTCATAAATGCCATACCATGCCATCCTTTACACTAGCTCTAATAACATGTTACTTTTTAATCATTTAATTCAATAGATATAGGATCTTAATTGAAAGAAAAACATTTACAACATATCAACCATAAGAGACAAGAGACAAGAGACACAAAACATTTCACCGGGGAAAACCAAGAAGGTGAAAAACCCTGCAACTTCCTCAGAGATAGAATAAGCACCAATACAAGGATCACCATGATCAAACACAAAATATAGATATCTTCAGCAGCATACTCCTCCTCCACTTGTACGCACTCCTCCTCTCTCTCACTAATGCGAAGTGAGTGAATAAGATAATGTGTAAAATAAGAGAGACACACTCTCTATTTATACACTACTTTACTTGTCTTTTAACTTTAACTAGGTCGGCCCCAGCTTAACCACTTAACATAATGTTGATTGGGCTGACCCCGACTAGGGTGGTCTAATAACCCTTTAACCCACATGACTCATACAGGGCCGACAGCATCAAGGTGGTCTAATAACCCATCAAGTATAAGTTACGACACTTACAATATAACTTGCGACACTTGCAAGTAACACTGACGACACTTCCAATCAGAGGAATAATACATCTCCGTTGGGGATACAATAAAGTACAAATACAATATACAAGTGAATATCTTCCAAAGTTACAAATACATCAACACAAGGAATCACGAAACCACAACAGCAAATCACCTATGTTGCAACTGATCACCAACATATGGACTCAAGTACTCACCATCTGTTAATGATGTCATCGACTGATGTCCACCTCTAAACATGCTGAAACCAATATGGCTCCACCTCGGAAGCCATTCCCGCTAATAAAGCCACCAACACTCTTCCCATTGATCAGCCATTATGCATACCTACTGCACAGTTAGATGGGGTCTCTAAAGCCCCTTGCTTCCCACTACGTCAAATCAATAATTATCCTAATGCTCGTGCGACCTCAAATTATAACATTATGGATGACTTATCCAAGTCCCTCACTGCTATGTCTATTGTTGAAGTCCTAAAAAATTGTCCTGCACAGCGAAAAATATTGTTATCTACCATTGGTGCGATAGACCCTTTTAACTCACGAATGATGGCATTCGACTTGGACCAAGCCAAACCACGTTTTCCCTCTACATTAGCATTTCAGGTTTATGTATCCATTCAGAACCTTGTGATTCATCGATGCATCATCGATGAAGGTGCCTCCACCTGCGTGATGTCGACATTTGTTTGGAAAAATCTTAGATCCCCTACACTAAAACCATCCACAACCGCGTTACGAGCTTATGATGGCCGCTTAGCTCAACCACAAGGCCTTTTGGCCAATGTACCCGTTCAATTAGCTGGAAAAATGATCCTTATCAACATAGAGGTCATCAATGGCCAACTTGATTACAACCTCTTACTTGGACGCAGTTACATGTGTGCCATGAAGGATGTCGCTTCATCCGTTTTCCACACCATGATGTTCCCGCATGAGGGACGCGTGATCTAGATCGATCAACTGATGTACTATGATCCTAATGCCCCCGCCACACCTGAAAACGTTCTCCCTATGATTAAACAACTCGTTCACAACGCACCTACGCCATTCATATCCACAGTTGGACCCGGGATATACTTAGATACACCTATGACTTCTACGTTCCAATACATTCCACCACCTTTACGGGCAGCTGAAATATCTGATCTGTGCACCCTCTCACAGGAACCCAACCAACAACCCCTTTTACTGTCGTAAGCACCCTCAGTGCCTATTCATGTAGGAGCCACACCAATCCACACTATCCCATTCATATTCCCCCCTTCAGGAGCAATCAACACCCCAGTAATGGCTACGCTCAATCCTCCTGGGTTAACGTTAGGACTACCTGTGTGGTACCTTCCCACCCCAAATCCTCCCCCAACACCAAATGTCATTTTACAACCTGTCCAACCGATCACCATGACGAACCGAGCACCTCCAAGGGTGAAAACTGCATCAACATCTAGTAATGCACCCCCTCCACCCCAGCACACTGGGGGCAGAGGCACACAAACCTACACTGCTCCACCTGCAACCTACACCACCCCACCTACTCCAAATACGACAAAGAATCCACCGCCATTTTGTGCTCACCTCAAGTGCTCTTTGTGTGATGATTTGGGCCACGCTACCCACCAATGTCCGCAATTACCAACACTTCAGGAACACATGCAAACATTAGATGACGATCCCAACATCCCCATCATCACACTTGACCCTACCCCTAAGCCCCGCGATAAATTGTTACGTACTAATCACCCTTGCGCAATATGCGTTATTTATGACCATTACTCACATCACTGCCCATATCTCCCGGAATACAGATTGGCTCTTTATGAACTAACTCATTTCGATTCGGAAACATCCTCTCCTACCATTGAAGAAATTTATCCCCCACCCTCTTCCTTTTTAGGAGAGATCAATACCATTTATATGATTTCATCCACCAGTGCACCTTAGTCAACTGATTTGATGACACAATGCTTCTGTAGTGATGAGGAAATCCTCGAAGCACTAACCACACCCGACTACCCCTGGGACGATATGCACCATCGATCATACTTCATCCTTGAAGCATCTACCACCTCCACGGCAACCCAATTCTCTGTTGAATCCAAATATTTCCTTCCAACCAAGGTTGACTAGTTTAAATATCCCATCCCAGCTTTCGATGCCTTTGAGGAAGGTAATATGGCCAATATTTCACCCATCATAAAATTTTACATCCTACCATGCCCGGAATACCCGAACTCATTTATTTGGGTGCATCATGCACTGAGGATGAGGTTCAAGCTTACAAGAATCTCTTCCAAGAGTTTCAAGATGTCTTTGCATGGTCCTACACCGAGATGCCTGGTCTTAACCCCACTATCGTAGAACACACAATCAACACTTGGCCCAACGTACCACCCATTCGGAAAAAAAAATGCCCCATCCACCCATCTAACCTTCCTATCGTCAAAGCTTAAATTGAGAAGCTTTGTACAGCTGGGTTCATTTCCCCATCGCTTATGCCACCTAGGTTTCCAACCCAGTACCAGTCAACAAAAAGCAAGGCACTATTAGTGTTTGTACTGATTTTCATGACTTAAACCAATCTTTCCCCAAAGACAAATTCCCCACACCTTTTATCGACCAGCTTATCGATGCCTGTGCGGGGCATGAGACACTATCTTTCATGGATGGTTTCTCTATGTATAATAAAATTTAGATCCGCAAATAAGATCAGTACAAGACTGTATTCACCACCCCATGGGGTACCTTCACTTATCGCGTTATGCCTTTCGGCCTTAAAAAAATTGGCGCCACCTTTCAACAGGCCATGACCTATTGTTGTTGGCTTCTACTGGCCCAGAGGTTTCCAATTAGACCCAGGTTCTTTGCGGTTCCCCCTTTTGACCAACAAAACCCCTTCGCATCGGCCCTTTCAGCAACAACCTATGAGCAGGCTGAGGTCTCACCTGAGGTGTATCTTATGGGGTATTACGGAATCAGGTTTCCACAGTAAATGATGAGTTGTTTATATGAAAAATCTGCGCAGCGCAAGACAGAAGGAGTGTGTTCCGGGTCAAAGCAATGCGGTACGTAGAAAGATCTACACTGCGAGCAACTATAGTGTGGTGATGGCAATGCTGTGGGCCTCGCTAAGGGCTCTTATTGCTGCGAATATTCTACTGGAACTGTGAATCTTCTACTGGAACTGCGAATCAACCACACTTATCCTCTACTTGGAAGATCTTGAAAAGGTTAAGGCACTGAGATGAATATCACCCATCCATCCATTCCGACACTTACTGGTTATCTTTCTAGCATTCATTCAAGGACTTAGATTATCACAATGTGAGCTGAATTGATAGATGCGACTAACCGTGCTGCATTCCTTCACTGTGTTTAAGAAATCATTAAAGCTAAATGATTGACTCATGATCTTAACATATAATTGAAATGTTCGCCATTCATCTGTTCTCGTGGAACCTAGCATATCATTGCCAAACTTCTCCTATTTGTAAATGCATATCAAAGTTCTCCTATTACAGCATGCAAGGAAACATTCAAATGTTCATTCTACAGACAATACAGACAGTCATTCATTCACTAAACATAATCTCATAACATAGGATTTAACGTGGCTCACTTCCCCGGATGGAAAGCTACGTCCACAAGAATGGTTGGTAATATATTTCTTTCAAAAGGGATGGGGCAACCATTCTTAGTCTGCGCACTCAGCTGCAAACTCTCCTTTCTCTTGGCTAGGTCTCTACGCACACAGCTGCAGAGCCTTTACAATATTCTCAACTCGGAGAGATTTCTCAATATAAAAGGTTATATCATGATTACTCTAGCAACTAGCATCTAGCCCCCAAAAATAGAGCAACCCCATCCCATACAAAATTGTCTTCTTAAATAGATCATGCCTGAAGGTCATGTCTGTACAATGTTGAAGACCTAAAAACCCAAAACCCTAAGGGTTTTCAAAACTACGCCGATTTTCCAAACCGGCTTGCTGGCTCCTAGTAGCATCTTCTTGTTCATGGTGGATCTCCATGTCCTCATCCTATCGCTATCGGCCTTCCTATCGCATGTGTGCCTACAGGCTGCTTCTGTCGAACTGCTTCTCTCTAACGGTTTTGCCTTCCAAGCGTGCCAAACGTCTCTTTCCTTAACAACCCATGCATGGCCGCCTTCCTGATTTGCTTATGTTCGTCGCTCAACAATTTTGGAATATCTTTCCAAAAATGGCTGCTACCGATCCAACCGGTACCAGCACCTCATACTTGTCTAGCATTCTGCTTTGTTGGCTCCACGTGGCCTCCTAACTCCATAGAACTGCTTCTGCGTAGTAGTGGTCTTCGCATCACGGCCAAAACTTCGATGCTGCGCACAACTCTACAGTCTGATCAAAAGTTGGATGCTGCGCGTAACTTTGCAGCATCCTCAATACTTAGGAAAAATTGTATTTCTGAGCTGCGCTCAGCTCAGCTTTCCCTGCTTATCTCAAAAAGGTGTTTCCAAAACTTTTGTCTCAACCTGGGCCCAACATGCCCCTAAAACTTACATGTGGCTCGTCCCTGAGCCACTTGCTACTTCAGTTGTCTGACTCTGCTCCGCAACTGGTGGGACTAGTTTGGCCGTGAACTCATTATATACACCAAGCAATTGCTCCACTACTTTTCTGGTATCCTGCTCAACTTGCTAAACTGTTTCAAGCAGTGTTGGAGTTATCTCTTCTCCAATATGGTCCTGTACCTGATCTTGGTTTTCGCGCAGTTCCTTTAGCTTATCTTCTATTTGCTGCGATACTGTTGTAGCATCCTCCAGGAGTTACTGTGACTGATTGTCCATCTTAGTCTCCTTCTCTCTTAATACTTGGACTTGCTTCTTTAAGCCTGATACTTCCTTGTACCTAGACATCCTCTCCCTGGGTGGCAAAGCCTTGAGCTCTGCATCCAACTTTTCTAATGTGGTTTGTTTTTCTTTTATCACAGTCTTTACCTGCAGTAGCCCCTGATCCTCTTCAAGGGCAGTGAATGCCTTGGAAACCTGTTCCAACAAATCTTGGCACTGAGCCATGCCACTTGTTATGTTCTGCGTGCTGGTCTTGACGGATTTCTCTCTCAACTGCTGGTCAGTTGATGGCACCTGCTTATTCAGCTTATCCTTCAATGTGGCAATATCGGCCTCATAATAAATCTCTTTATCCTGCATCTCCGACTACAAGGATCTCATCTTATCTCCGATCCTCAGAACTGTGTCTATAGGATCATCCTGGATTTCTATGCCTTCAATATCCTTCGCAACATTGGATATGGTAGTCTCCAAATTTTTTCAACGGTCCAGTTGGTTCCGTAGCTGCATTTTTGCGTGTAGCTGAATTTGCCTGTTTGCTGCAGTGAGCTTTGCTTGTGACTTCATCCACTCCACCGTCCGGTCATGCATCTCCTCAACGATCTACGTGTGGATGAAGTGAAATCCTGGTAAGGGGATTTTGGCTAGGTCAAGCTCTACCCTCTCGACTCCCTTTGTGTCCAACACAATTGTTCTGCCATTGGGAATGCAATAGCCAATGGGTCCACATGGACAATTTTAGTCTTCGATGGCAGCGTTATTGCTAACTGCAACAGTTCTTGTTGCAAGGTCCCTGCCATCCTCCCTTCAGCTCTTGCTTTCCGCAGCAAGGTAAGGATTTTCTGGACATCGTCCATTTTCTTCATCAGACCTTGCATTGCAAGCCGGGTCTTCTGCAGGTCATCCTGGATGACCATGTGCTTCTTTTCTTTAACTGCTATGAGCTCCTTCATATGCTCTGAGATTGTTTCGGCTGTCATCTCATAGTCATCATCATTGAGGACTGCCTCCGATTGAATCTTTGTGGCCTTCACCTTCTTCCTCGACTTTGGCTTTTGCGAAGTCTCAGGTTCTTTTCTCTTCCCTGTTTCTTCAGTGATTGGGCATGAGAGCGGAATTGGCTCATCTTCTACTGAATCTGTCTCCACGTCCATAACTTCTACGCGGAACTTTGGTGTCCAATCTTTCATGAGGTCTTCAACGTCCTGCTCATACATGATGTAGTTCCCTGGGAACCACTCTGGTTTCTTCGTTTGTGCTTTCGCCGATATGAAGAAACATTTCATATTCGCCTCAAAGTTAATGATGCAGATATACTTTGCCATGACCTGCTTTGTAATGTGGGCTTTCTTCATGATTGCATCACACAGCTGGATATAGTACTGGTAAAAGACTTCTGCTATTGCATGCTAGGACTCTGCATTTGTGTTTTCCCAGAGGTTGACAAACTTAAACCCTCTAGGATCATTGGTGTCCATAATGACTCCCACATAATCTCGTGGCTCCTTCCATCCACAAAAAGCAATCAGGACGATGAGCCAAGTGAAATGGAACTGGCCACCATTCACCTGTGTGTCGTTGAGTTCTTCAAGCAACTCATTCAACAGAAACTGACACCAATTAAAGTTGGTTCCTTCAGCTGCTGCAACACCAAGGAGTATTGTGCCCGCAGGCACCTCCGAAGGCCTAGCTGTTTTGAGTATCTTGCCTACGAGCAACTGTGTTACAAATTTTGTTGCTCTGTCCTCTATGTCATTTGTCGGGAAGCCTCTTTTTTCCTTCACCACCGTATGGGTTTTCTTCATCTTCTCAACAGCCTCTTTTTCTTTGCTCTTCCATTGGAAGAGTTTCTTAGGATCCTTACCGTGCTTGCTTAGCCCGATGATGTGGTGGATCAAATCGATGTTAATATCAATGTTCCTATCCAGCCATAGATAACCTTGGTGGATTCACGCCATGAGTGTGCGAACGACGATATTAAGTTTTGGGGAATGGTCAAAATGTGGCAATCTGAGCAAGTTTAGTAGCCACGACTGAACGACAGGTGTTAGCCAGCTCTCGACAACCAGGTTAAGAGTTCCCTTGGCATCCTTTATCCAGCACATATAGTGGTCTGGTTGAAAATATGGGTACTTGGGAACATCTGGCTCGTCCTTCTTCATTCCCAAGAGGTCATAATCCTCCCATTTACATTCTGCTATCTTTCCCAACAGATTCTTAGAAATCTTTACATATTTTGAGATAGGTGATAGCGAGATGTCATATCTCACATTCTTGAACAATTTAAACACAGGGGCATTCAGTGCCTAGGGGGAGATATATTTGGGTGTCATCTTCAAGGGTTCTTTCTGAAAGACTGACAATTTTTATGCCGAGGAGCCCATCTTTATGACCTTGGATCGAGGTGCAGTTACATCTTTTCCTTTATCTTTCACTTTTTCCTGCATTGTCGGATTAATTCTTGGTGATTTGCGGGATCCTTCACCTTATTCTACAACGACCTTCTTAACTGGAGTTTTCATTAACTGCTGAATTCCTCCATGCTAAAAGATCCTTAGTGCTTCTTCAAGGGTTAGTTCTTCTTCTCTATAGGAAGGTTTGGACATTCACTAATGAGGTAGTGGCTAAGGCAGACAGAATACAAATGGTTACTAGCTTGGAGAGGTTAATCACAAAAAAATTCTAAGTGCTCGGTAATGCCCACGAGTCTCCCAACGGTGTTATTTATAGGCATAGTAGACCCCCTCCCGCACCCTTCAATGGCTAGATAGGCATTTAATGTGGTGTCTGTTGGCGAATTTGAGCGGATCCTTCGGTCTTTTCCGTCGTCAGTGTGCTTAGAACAGTTATTTTCTCTTTAATTGTTGAAGCAGTTGTTGCAACGGTCATCTAATGACTATTTTTCTGAAAAGCCATGCAACGACTATTTTTCTCTGAGTGCTGCACCGAACTGCGTGGCAATCCATTTGCATCCATGCGCAGATACTTCGCAGTGCCAAAAATTCCCAACTTTTTTTTTCCCCCGTGCAGATTCGATAGTGCTGCACAATGCATAGATCATTCTTCTTATCATACCTTCTTCCTTTTATCATACATGTACAGACTCCTTTATATTTCTAGTGTCCAATTTCAACTGTACTTGACACTTAGAACTTCCTTCCTTTGCTCGTTATTCAAGGTTCTACGAAGCAGTGCTACCATGGTATAGCTTTAGCCTGCTTCCATTTATCAAGGTTGGCAAAGTATCACTAGCTAAATTGGCTAACTGGACTACACCAGTGTTAGTAACATGTATCATAGTATATGGGCCAAGCTAATGCATCTTAAATTTACCAGGGAATTTCATGAATTTGCTATCATACAGGAGGACTAGGTCACCTACCCGAAAACACTTGTTCTTTATATGGCGATCATGCCATGCTTTCTCGCGGTCCTTCTGAGCTTGCTGGTGGAAGCCTACGATGAAGCGATCTTCCTCCAATCCCAGTAAGTGTAGCAATCTATCTTCTAGAGCTTTGCAATCTGCCATCCCTGTGAATGCAGGGATTCTTAAACTAGGGACAATATATTCCATAGGCATTATAGCCTCCTTCCCATAAACCAACCGAAAGGGTGTCTATCCTGTTAGTTTCTTGCATGTGGTCCTCTATTCCCATAACACAGATGAGACGCGCAGGTCCCAATTGTCTCTATTTACATTGCATACCTTAGTGAGTGCGTTCTCCAATATTTTATTGAAAGGATCTATAGTACCATTCGCCTATGGATTATATGGAGTACTCCACTGATGACGAATGTGGAATTCTTTCGTAAGCGCCTCAATAGTCTTGTTCAAAAAGTGAGTACCTTGGTCACTCATTAAAATCTTCAGACAGCCAAATCTGGTGAGTATTTCTTCAAAAATAAACTGCGCAGCAGTACTGGTGCTGCAGTCCTTAACTGGTTTTGCTTCCGCCCATCTGGTGAGGTAATTAGTAGCAGTAATAATATACCTTGCACCCATTCTTTTTCCTGGTGGGTTTATAGGACCCACAAACTCTATTGCCCATTTTTCAAATGGCTGCAGTGTCAACTGTGGATTCAATGGCATCTCATCATGGCATGATGGTTTTCCTGTTCTCTGACAGACATCACAGTTCCTGCAATGTTCTTTGGCATCTTTATGGAGCGTAGGCCACCATATCCCTGCATGCAATATCTTCTTCATGGTAGCCCTTCCTGCATAGTGACCTCCCACGATTCTTGAGTGTGCATCTGCTAAAATAAATGGCTTCTCATGATCGAGTATGCACCTGCGCAAGACTTCATCCAGCCCAAGTTTGTATAGCTAACCTGCAATTATAGTGAAGTCCGCAGTGCACACCACTAACTGTTTTTTCTGTTGGATAGAGAATTCTTGGGGTGCCAGCCCTGTGGTTAGGAAATCAATGATATCCTTGTAATAATCATCGGCAACCTGTATAGAAAATAGTTGCGCATCAGGTAAACTCTCTTCAATGTTCGTCGGCTCCTCTCTTGACTCAATCCTTGACAAATGATCAGGTACCAAGTTCAATCTGCGTGGCTTGACAACAATCTCAAAGTCATATTCTTGGAACAACAATAGCCATCTGCATATTCGTCCCCCTAACACTGGCTTGTTGACCAAATATTTCAATGCAGAATGGTCAGTAAACATAAGGATGTGAGATCCCAACAAGTAATGTCTAAATTTATGTAGGGCATATACCATCGCAAGGCCTTCCCTCTCAGTAGTAGTATAGTTCTTCTCTGCTATTGAAATCTTTCTGCTAGAAAATGCAATAGGGTGGTCAATACCTCCCTCTCTTGGCTGAGCTAACATGATCCCCATGGAAATACATGATGCGTCAACATGGACATGGAATGGCTTTGCCCAGTTTGGAAAGACTAGAATCAGCGTAGTGACCATCTTTTCTTTCAATGTATCAAAACCCTATTCGCATTCTGCTTTCCAAATGAATGGTGTGTCCTTCTTCAGCAGCTTTTCCATTGCTGCGGTTATCTGCGCATAACCCTTTATGAATTTCCTGTAGTATCCAATATGGCCTAAGGTAGAGCGCAACATCTTGACTGAATTTGGTGTTGGTAAGTTTGCGATGACTACAATCTTTGCAGGGTCTACCATCAATCCTTGCTTACAGACAATGTGGCCAAGTAAAATTCCATAGGGCACATAGAAAATACACTTCTTCAAATTCAAGGATATTTGATGCTGTCGGCACTTTTCTAGCATCATATGGAGATTTGCGCAATGATTTTTCAATAGATCAAACACAATCCAATCATCAAAGTATGCTTCTAGAAACTTGTGCATAAAATCTTTAAATGATGTGACAACAACTCTGGAGAATATGGCAGGTGCGTTCTTCAGACCAAAAGGCATGACGGTGTACTGGAATGACCCCCATTCTGTAGCAAATGTCGTCTTATGCCTATCTACAGGATCAATCCTGATCTGATGGTAACCAGAGAAACCATCAGTGAAAGAATATGCCTCATTACCTCCAACGTTATCAAGCACTTCGTCTGTGAATGGAGTAGGAAATGGGTCGTGCATGCAAGCATCATTTAGTTTTCTGAGATCCACACAAATATTGATCTCACCTTTTGCTTTCTTTTCTTGGAAAACGATGGGGTTAATCCATTCGAATACTTCGACTGGTTCAATGATTCCTGCCTCTAGCATCTTATCTAGCTCTGCACGGACTTTTTCCTGGTAGCGCGGATTTAATCTGTATGGCCTCTGCTTAATAGGCTTAGCACCTGGCTTTAAAGGTATTTTCATAACCCCTAGGTCTCCCAAAATTCCTTTCATCTCTGTAAATTTTGTCAAAAACAGTTCTTGATACTCATGTAAGGTATTTGCAATCTCTGCAACAGTCTGATCATCCCAATAATCTCCTATTGATGTGAACTTCGGCTCTTTGTCTGTGCCAATGTTCACTTTTTGTGTTTTCACTGGTCCAGTCATATCTGGGATTTCCAACGGGGGTCCTTCTACCTCGCGCATACCTTCTGACTCTGGTATATCTATGTTGCGTGGGTCCTCCTCATCGTCTTCATTTGTATCATTGGTATCTTCATCTAAGTTGTAACACTCGATAAAGTGATCCTCATGTCCTTCCATTCTGATTGTAAGTGCGCAGGAACGCAATTTGTCCCAAAATATTCCTACAATGTTATGTTTTGATGAGGACAGTCGTCCTGGAATATGCATTTTTTAATTAGCTGTAATGCTTCATGGATTAATGGACTCTCATCTTCAAAACTGAAGTCCTTTTGGAAGTTCATAGTGAGCAGCTTCCAATCAGTGAGTTCGCTGCGCAACTCCAGGTCTAGGTACCATTTTTATGTGATACCCGCATCCAATGTATGTACAAACAAGTGTACCCATTCTATAGGTGGTCTTTCCACCCATGCCTTTGAACAGACTTCAATATGTTGACTAGGGTCTATATGTCCATTATACTTTTCAAAAGGTAAAGTAACCTTTTTGGTGAACCGGATCTGCATCTTAGTTCTGCATTGATCCCAAGTGGTCAATGTCTTCTTATGTGCATTCCACCATCTGGCAGGTGTATTGCGTAATACTATATGTAAGGATTATAGTCTATGCTCATTTGGTATAGTTGTAGTATATTCCCTTATGAAACTGTAAACATTAGCAGAACCATCATATGTGGGAATAGGACTCACCTCTTTTCCGATCTAGCGCAGTGATTTCGTAACCTGCGCACATCTTCTTGTTGATACTTCATGCATGCGGCTTTGCCAATTCTCAAGTCCTGTATTTGAGTCAGAGATACAAGAAGTGTCACATCACCAACTGAGCATACCGTCCGTAGGAGGATTAATGTAGTCTTCCTTGTTCATAGTCAGTTCGTATAGTCGGTCTAAATCTTGAGCTTGGGATTCCTCCTGAATCGGCTCATTGTATCTGTCGCCATCTTTAGGATCCAATGGTGTGATGACCCTAAGATGCTTCACTTCAAAGATCATCTTCTTTGTCTTCAAGTTTATGATAGCCAAGTTATCCATAGCCCAATCAATTCCCAATATTGGTAGAAAAGGTTGACTATCATCCACAATTTCAATAACTTCAAATTCTACATGACTCCGTACTCCGTCGATGTCAACTACTACATTAGCTAAGAAGCCAAAAGGTATGACCTTCTCTTGATTAGCCATTCTTAACTGGATAGGTGACCAGAGCAACTTTGGTCGACCCATTTGCTTCCATGTTTGCTTAGTCAAGACATTCACTTCTGATCCCAGATCAAGGATGACTTCATCCATTTCAAAATCTCATATCTGCGCAAGGAGCCTCATCTCTCAGCCTGTTCTTTTGTGCTTCCTTATATCATGTACAACACTATCTCGAGTTTCTGTTGCAATCTGAGGTTCATATTGGCTGATGATCTTCTGGAGCTCTACTATGGCTTTCTCACTTTTTAGTAACTTCATCCAGCTTCGAAAGAACTGCGCAACAGAAGTACGAACATCTGTCGCAGTGCTTGTTTTATCATAAGGAGCCGACATGTCTTCAACATGCGGTGTTTCACTGCATAGCGGGATCCTTGATGACTTATATACTAGTTCTCTAAAGGTATCCTGTGCATCAATGAAGATCTCCTTGTTCTTCTGAAGTTAAGAGGGGGTTCTTTTCCTGGAGCTTTCCTTATCCATATTGTTTCAAGGGGATCCTTCTTCGTATGTGCCTCCCCTGATGTTGAAGCTTCCGCTCCTCTGTCGTGGCCTGTCTCAGCGCCACTACGCGTGACCACATTGATACTTAGATCCACTGGACTTTTAGATTTGAGGCCTCCATTTGTCTTCTCTTCTGCATTTCCACCTCTAATACTGGGCAATCTTCAATAACATGGTCAAATGATTTACAATAATTGCACGTGGTGCATGGGTTAATACAATCTCTAGATACGTGACTGGGTTGGCCACAATTATAACAAATGGCTTGGCTGCGGCCTCTTCCCTGTGCTATACTAGCATTTCTTCCTCTGCCGCGGTATCCACCACCACGACCTCTATATCCTCCTTGGTCATATTGTGTGTTATCATGCTTAGGCTGATTTTCTTCCTGTACGCAGTATACGCCAGTGCCTCTCATTGCGTCCATATCTTGTTTTCTTTCATTCATTAATTCATATGCGCAGCAGTTCGATTCATCATGTCCAACTGATTTACAGAAATTGCAGTATAAATTCTTAGGAGTTTTCACATATTTTTGAATGAGGTAACAGTCTTCAGGTCTATGTCCCGTGGTTCTGCAAATTTCACACCATGGGGACTGATTCTGATTTAATGGGTTAGGCGCACCCATAGGTTTCCAATTAGACCTAGGTTCTTTGGGGTTCCCTCTTTTGACCAACAAAACCCCTTCGCACCATCCCTTTCGGCAACAACCTGCAAGCAGGATGAGGTCTCACTTGAGGTGTATCTTATGGGGTACTGCGGAATCAGGTTTCCACAGTAGATGATGAGTTGTTTATATGAACAAGCTGCATAGGACAGAAGGAGTGCGCTGTGGGTCAAAGCGATGCGGTGCGTAGCAGGATCTACACTGCGAGTGACTACGGTGTGGTGATGGCAATGTTGCGGGCCTCACTAAGGGCTCTTACTACTGTGAATCTTTTACTAGAATTGCGAATCAACCACACTTATCCTCTACTTGGAAGATCTTGAAAAGGTTAATGCACTGAGATGAATATCACCCATCCATCCATTCAGGAACTTACTGGTTATCTTTCTATCATTCATTCAAGGACTTAGATTATTACAATGTGAACTGAATTGATAGACACGACTAACCGTGCTACATTCCTTCACTGTGTTTAAGAAAGCATTAAACCTAAATGTATGATTCACGATCTTAAAATATAATTTAAATGTTCGCCATTCATCTATTCTCGTGGAACCTAGCATATCATTCCCAAACTTCTCCTATTGGTAAATGCATATGAAAGTTCTCCTATTACAACATGCAAGGAAATATTCAAATGTTCATTCTACAGACAATACAGACAGTCATTCATTCATTAAACATAATCGCATAACACAGGATTTAACGTGGTTCACTTCCCCGGATGGAAAGCTACGTCCATAAGAACGGTTGGTAATATATTTCTTTCAAAAGGGATGGGGCAACCGTTCTTAGTCTGCGCACTCAACTGCAGACTCCTCTTTCTCTCGGCTAGGTCTCTGCGCACACAGCTGTAGAGCCTTTACAATATTCTCAGCTCATAGAGATTTCTCAATACAAAAGGTTATATCATGATTACTCTAGCTACTAGCATCTAGCCCCCCAAAATAGAGCAACCCCATCCCATACAAAATTGTCTTCTTAAATAGATCATGCCTGAAGGTCATGTCTATACAATGTCGAAGACCTAAAAACCCAAAACCCTAAGGGTTTCCAAAACTATGTCAGTTTTCCAAACTGACTTGCTGGCTCCTGGTAGCATCTACTTGATCATGGTGAATCTCCACGTCCTCATCCTGTCGCTATCGGCCTTTGTGTCGCATGCATGCCTACAGGCTGCTTCTTCCGAACTGCTTCTGTCTAACGGTTTCGTTTTCCAAGTGTGCAAAACGTCGCTTTCCTTAACAACCCACGCGTGGCCACCTTCCTGATTTGCTTATGTTCGCCGCTCGGCAATCCTGGAATATCTTTCCAAAAATGGCTGCTACCAGTCCAACTGGTACTTGCAACTGATACTTGTCCAGCATTCTGCTTTGTTGGCTCCACGTGGCCTCCTAACTCCATAGCACTGCTTCTGTGCAGTACTGGTCTTCACATCGCAGCCAAAACTTCAATGCTGTGTGCAACTCTGCAGTCTGATCAAAAGTTGGATACTACGTGCAACTTCGCAGTATCCTCAATACTTAAGAAAAATTGTATTTCTGAGTTGCGCTCAGCTCAGCTTTCCCTGCTTATCTCAAAAAGGTGTTTCCAAAACTTTTGTCTCAACCTGGGCCCAACAATTGTTTTCATGACTTGGTTAACATCATCTTGGTCTACCTCAATGACCTCACGGCCCGATCCAAGAAATGGTCCAACCACCTGAACAACCTCTTGCAAGTCTTTCTGCATTGTCGCAAGTATCAAACCCACTTGAACCCACTCAAGTGTGTATTTTGTGTCCCGACAGGCCGGTTGTTGGGTTTTATCATTTCACAGAAAGGAATTGTGGTAGATCCATTAAAATTCCAAGCCATTCTAGAACTCCCATCACCACGTACACTTCGACAGCTACAGAGCCTTCAAGGGAGGGCTAATTTCCTCTGTCATTTTGTCCCCTACTATGCCACAACGGTTCACAGTTTTCTTTGTTTGCTCCGCACTTACATCCCTTTTGTTTGGGACGACCAAGCGCAAGGAGATTTCGAAGACCTGAAAAAATCTCTCACACATGCCCCATTAATCTCCCCTCCGGATTTCTCAAAAGACTCCATCCTTTACGTTTCAGCATCCCACTATGTCGTTTCTGGGGTTCTTATTCAAGAAGATTCTACTCGTCAAGAGCATGTCATTTATTATGTGATCCAAACCTTATCAATCCCACCGCTACGTTACCCATATGAAGAGAAACTAGCCCTCACCGTTGTCTTTTCAGTTCAAAAGTTGTGACATTACATCCTCATAAGCCACACTACAGTTGTCGCAAACTCCAACCCCATGGTCTATCTCTTGAATTGTCGCCTTCTTAAAGGCCAAGTCTCTAAATGGGTCATTATCCTACAAGAGTATGACCTGACTTTCACAACCCCCAAGAGTACTAAAGCCCTTGAGCTTGCACAACTCATGATGGATTTACCATCCCTCTCGCTGTCACCCTCAGTCACTACTAGTCTAACTGACGACCATTTGTTTATGATCTCATTAGATGACCCTTGGTACGACGACATCTTGGTGTACCTCCGAACACAAAATTTTCTAACTGATATTGACCGTGATGGACGTCGCCGCATCCGTCACCATGCTTCCCGCTATCTCCTCCTAGGCGATGTTCTATATCGACATGTTATTGACACTATCCTATGACATTGCCTCACACGAGAGGAAGCAGAAGAATTTCTCAATGAATTTCATAGCGGTTCCTGCGGCGTCCATTTCTCTGGAATGGACACTTCCCAAAAGGTAATCCACACAGGGTATTTTTGGCACTCACTATTTATTGATTGCATCACAGCGGTCAAACATTGCCACAACTGCTAGATCTTTTCCCCAACGAAAGGGCACCCCCCGCCCCCCTTATACAGTCGTCACCACTGGCCCTTTTTGAAAATGGGCCATTGACTTCATGGAATGTAATCCTCCCTCTACTGGTGGCCACAAATACATCATTGTGGATGTCGACTACTTTACCAAATGGGAAGAAGCCATGCCTACCTTCAACTGCAAAGCCGATACTGCATCTGGATTCTTCTTTAACCATGTCATTACTCATTTCGGAGTCCCTAAGAAACTCATCTTCAACCATGGATTTCATTTTGAGGACTCTATCTGGAAAGAGTTGTCAACCCTCCTCAAACTCAAACATCAATACGCCTCCCCCTACTACCCCCCTAGGGAACGACCAAGTCGAGGCCATTAAATAAATTTTGAAGACCATCCTTCAACGCACCATTGACCAACATAAGTCCAATTGAGATCATATGATTTTTCCATCACTATGGGCTTACCACACATTGTAATGTCCCTTGTTAGGAATTTTATTAAAATGGCAATTTTTCACTTTTTTCCCTAGTTCGACCTTTGACTAGTTTTGAGCTCTAGGTCTCAAAATTGCTCTAATTGCTCCCAAATATTATGAGAAGGTATATGGATGATTTTATAACATAAATATATGTTTCAGGGATGCTTTTGGACCTTTAAAATACTTCAACAAATCATCTTTCGATTCTGGCCAATGTAGGGAACTTCACTAGTAATTTCCCTTTGACTAGTATTGGTCTCTAGGTTTCAAATTGGCTCCAAATGCCTTCAAATATTCAAGGAAGGTGTATGAATGATATTTTTACTTTATTATGATGTTAAAGGATTATTTATGACCATCAAAATACTTCTGAAAACTTGTTTAAGATTCTGGACAAAGTATGGAATTTAACTAGCAATTTGAGGTTCAAATCCCCCCAGGGTAATGACTGAAATTGGCTTTCCAAATGCTTCCAAACCTACTCGAATTTCTGAAAATAGGTAGTGGATATATTAATTATGTTATTAAGTTCTTATATGCACCATTAATCATTTATTAATTCTGTTCTAACCTTCTCCCAAACAATAGCAAAAATCACTAGTTCGACCCTTGGGGAAATGGCACCCAAGCTTCTCCAAATGTAAATAAACTAAGTAAAATGATTTCAAATGCTTGAGTACTAAACATGAAACTTGTATAATACATCAATAAAATTCCATTCATAAATAAACCATTAGTATTTTACTTATCCATTCGAATCCATCAACATTACATTGGTTCTCAACAAGGTAGTGGGGAAATGGCAGTGTTCTTTCATTAAAAATGAGATTTATACATTTCTAGTTAGAATTTTGACTTGAAAATTTTTGGAGATGAATAACAGAGTATTTAATTCATATTACAAAATAAATGGAGCATTAGAAGCTCCCCCAAAGAGTGCAATAGCTCACCAAAAACTCCCTCCTTCAAGGAGCGAGAATATTTCTTCAAAATTGGAAATGGTTGAGAGAATGTGATGCATTAGAAGAAACCATGATTTTCCCTGTAGCTGACACCTTCAAAAAATGACTCCATTAAAGATACAAATTAAATGTATGAATTTCCTTTCCAATTACCAACTTGGATGGGAATCTTTCACCCTCGAAATTGGCTAAGGCAAGAAACTAGTCATCCACTAGCTCTCCCTCTTCACAAATGCAATTGCAAATTTATCAAATGATCAAAAGCTGGTTTCATTATTTTTTATTGACATTTATAGACTTCTAATGTCCTCCATGGGTCGAATTCCTTCCAAGAGACTCATGCCAACTCAAGTTGGGAAGAGATTCCAAAGAACGCCACTTATACAACAATTCCTAGTCTCCCACTTCTACCAAATCACATGTGGAAGCACATTAGCTGCCCTAAATCCCTTGAGTGCCATCTTGGAGGCTAGTTTTAGCTCTGAAATGTCATATATGTCATATTTTAGCCTTAAGGTTTGATTTTTGTCATAGGTGTCATAGCATCTTCATCATTGTTGTCATAGAGCTAGGGAATCTAGCCCAAGTGTCTCACTAGCTCCAAATTGCCTCTTCCTCTACATTTCGACCTTGGATGAGTCATGCAATGAATAATAATTTTTGAACTCCCCCAATTATGTCACCATTAACCTTGAATTTGAATTGATGAGAGAATGATGCCAAGTGTAGGGGGGAATCTAGCCATATGTGGGTTCCACTTCCTCCATGTGTCTTCATGATCAAATGCCACTTTGATTTTCACTTGTATATATTTATTTATATCCTTTATTAAATATTCATTACATTCTAATGTTCAAACATCATTTATTATCCCCCTTATTCCAAATCCCAAAGCTTCCACCCCAAACCTCGGAAACTAGAAATTTTCTTCCTTGTCAATTATTTGACCTTTAGCATCAATTTGATAAAATATCATGAATATGGCCAATGGGATTAGGCCATTGTGACCCAATGCAAAATTTGGGACATGACACACATCCACTAATACCGCCACTAGTTTTAACCCTTTCCATTTGGTTCACGGTGTAGAATCTGTGCTCCCCATCGAGTGTCAAATCCTAGCATTGCACATCGCTATTGAAATCCTTCTAGACACATTACTGCTCGAACAATGCTTAATCCTATTGGAGAAATCTGAAGAAGATCGCCATGCAACCCTTCAAACCATTGAAGCCGTGAAGAGCCGCTCCAAATCCGGCTACGACAAACATGTTCACCCAAGAGAATTCCGTGAAGGAGACCTTGTACACGTTTACGACCAAGCCCATGATAAAACAGGTCAAGGAAATTTTGAATCCATGTGGGAAGGCCCATATATCATACACACTTGCATTGGACAAGGGGAATACATTTTGACTGATTCATAAGGTAACCTCCTGCGCAACCCTCATAATGGGTTGTACCTCAAACACTTTTACCCATAACACTTTTTGGAAACCATAGTCCATGTTGTACAACTTTGATTCTTTTTTCACTTTCATCTTCCAAAAACCTTACATTTTGTTTTTCCTGCATTACTACAGATGGATCCGATCCCACTTTACTATGTTGGATTTTCCGATGGTGCAAGTCGCTGGTCTCCAAATCTTGCCTCCACAACTTGGGTACTCTATTCCCCCTCACATGAGTTGATCCACCCCAATGGAGTGTGCATAGGTTCTGCTACTAATAACTAGGCTGAGTACGATGATGTGACTGGTCTCCTGACTGCTTCCCTCCAGATGGGTATAAGTTACCTTCATGTATTCCTAGAATCCTAGCTTCTTGTTTCCAAACTCAACAATTGTTACCAGGTACGCGATCCCTACCTCTTTAGAAATTTCCTATGCACTAAACAAATGATTATACAATTCAAATCCATTACATTCACTCATGTCCCAAGAAATCAAAACAATGTCGCAGACCAAATGGCTAACAACATCCTAGATTGGCACATCAACCAAACCATGTAGGACATTAACCATGCATTATCATAACATCATATAGGCATCTAAAACCATAGAAAAAACAAAAAGAATCCATCATAACACTACATCCACATGAATCGTGGCCTGCATGGGTGTGGCTCATTGGCGGTTCACTTGATATGAAGTCACTTGTTGTAAATTGGAGGTCACGAGTTCAAATGAAACCCGGCTTTACTCGTGTCCCATGCTTGCGGGATGTGTGGGGAACTTAGGGGTATAGTGGTAGTAGGCTTGGATCCCTGGACCCCGTGTCACACGAGAACCATCCCAGTCTCCAGTTGTCGATTCACCTAGCACAAAAAAAAAAAACACTGCATCCATGTGCATATCATTTACATAAAAAATGTCTCCATAGGCATACAAAAAAAATAACAATTGAATCCACATGCAGCAAAACATAAAACAACGACAAAATGTGCATCCATGACTATAGCATCAAAAAATGCATCTATAGTCATAAAAAAGTCATAAGTGCCCTAAGCACCCAACTATACAAAAATACATCTTCCGTATATCAGTCGTATATACAAAAAATATCGCCATATGCTCATCAACATTTGGGGGCATATCACGAACAAAATAGTCAGAGTACTCTCCTCGGTCGGTGTCCTCGTCATCACCAGCCTCTGTGGCTGAATCGTCCTCTCCCTGCTCCTCCTCTGGGTCCTCCTCCTATGGATCCTCGTCATCATCCTCGGGAAATTCCAACAGGTCTCGAGCCCTCCTCTCTGCTTTGAATACAACAACCCGTCTCAAGATCAATCTCCACTCTAGTGGAGCATCGTAACACAAATCCAATATCTCCGGGTCTAAGTCCCGCCAACTCTCATTTGCTGCCTCGGCAAATAAGTGATAAAAACTATCTCGTAAGGTCTCCAGAGCCACATCTTCCTCCCATTTTCATATGGCCCCTCGAGCAGGTGGGGCTACAATCACCATACAACCCCTCCAGTCCCGATGTCCCTCTAGTGGTTATGGTCCCATATCTGCAAGAACCAACAAAAGCAGGTCACCATCATCTAACATCTCTAGCTAACATCATAAACTAGCAAGAAAAAAATACAATATGATATGCTAAGAAGAAACAAAAACAAACACATACCATCTGCCCCCTAGGCCTGTCCAAGAGGCCGTGAAAACTCAGGGTCCCTCCGGTAGTCCATCTGTGAAAATAAGATCACATCCAAGACCTATTCAAGAAATTACACTCTCTCATATGAAAAATCTCACACAACTGGTCAAAGGCACAAAAATTATGCACAAGAGTATATTTCTGTATTACTTCTCATGAATATAATTACATCTGCCAACATATGAATGTAATAGGCTGTTATTAAATAAAATTACAAAAGAAAATCAAATGGCTAAAGATTCCAAACAAAACTCCTAATCATCAGACTTGCTAAAAGTACTCATCCCCCCTAGGTGGCAAGTTGGCTTTCCAAATCAGCCCAAAAGCTCACAAATTTCTAATTTAGTGAGTTGAAGGTGAAATATAGGTAAAAAAAATACCAAATATGAAATTTGGGTGGAATAGACATTAAGGAAAGTTTTTGGTGATAAAAACACTTTCCTAGGTTGACTAGCTTTTCCCTATGGGGGAAAAAGCAGTAAAAAGCAGCAGTTTCTTCACAAGTGCGCCTTTCTTCCTTAAAATCATCCATAAATATTTAGGAAGGTACCCAAGTGGCCTAGGTAGCTTGTAGATCACACCTTGGATGTATTCTTATCCTCTTATGTTTCCTTGTGTCCCACACAAGGCAATTTCCTAGTCTATTACATAGAATTAACCATAAAAGATTAATTAATGCATCTAATGTAAATAATGACATGGTAGGAAGACTTAAATATTCCAACACCCCCTCTTAAGCCTGACTTAAATTATCTAAATATCAAAATATAAAAATACTAAGGGCGTAGTAATAAGACTTGGTCACCCCGTACAAAATACTGTTGGTCCACAAAACAAGGATAGAAGGAAAACCTCATGGGAAAAACCTTCCCTCAAAACATGGAAATATAAAAATTGAAAGGTTGCTGATCAACCCTTCACTCCACCACATGTTCAACCATCCCAAGCAGTGATCTAAGATAGCTGAATGTCTTCTCTGTGAAAGCCTTGGTGAAGATATCTGCAGTTTGCTCACTTGTGGGGCAATACTGCAAATCTATGATCTGGTCATGCACTAAGCCTATGATGTAGTGCATATGAATATCTATGTGCTTGGTCCTCTGCCTCTGTACTATATCACATGAAACTCTAATGGCACTCTGGTTGTCACAATAAATGACAATAGGAGTACTGAAAGAAATCTGAAACTCAAACAAAATCCTCTGCAACCAGACACACTGTGTAGCAGCATTCACTGCTCCTCTGTACTCTGCCTCCACTGAATATAGTGCTATGGCATTGTGTTTGTTGCTTGTGTTTGTTGCTGGACCAGCAAAAAGGGCCACCTCCAAGCATGAATACAAATCCTGATGTTGATTTCCTGTCAAGGCTATCACCAACCCAATCCAAATCTGTGAAACCCAAGAGATCTAAGCTCGAATATGCCACATAGTGAATCCCATCACTCTTTGTGCCCTGCACATAATGAAGGATTCTTTTTGCATCCCTCCAATGTAACTCATGTGGCTGCTCCATATATCTAGATGCTACACTCACATCATATGCAAGATCTGGTCGAGTGTGTGTCAAGTAGAGCAAGCTTCCAATCAGCTGTCTGTATAGAGTACTATCAAAAAGCGGTGTAGATTCTGCTTCTTCCATTCTAACTCCAGAAAATAATGGAGTCTTAGAAGGCTTACAATAAGCCATCTTAAACTTCTTTAACATATCAGAAGCATACTTTGACTGACATACCTTGGTTCCTTCTTTTGTTTGAGAAATCTCAAGCCCCAAAAATTGCTTAAGAATTCCCAAGTCACTCATGGAGAATGCTTGGTGCATTGCGGTCTTGAGTGATTCTATTTGTTCATTTCTATCACTTGTGATAAGCAAATCATCAACAAACAGCACTATTAACATAATAAAACCATCAGCAAACTTCATATAGACATTTGGGTCAGATTTACACCGAACATAGGATTGTGACAGCAAAAAATTGTCCATCTTTGCATACCAAACCCTGGGGGCTTACTTGAGTCCATACAAAGATTTTTTCAACCTGTAAACAAGGTTTGGATCTGATGTGTACCCCTGCGGTTGCTGCATATATATTTCTTCTTCAAGCTCCCCATGGAGGAAATCACTTTTCACATCTATGTGATGTACTTCCCACCACTTGGAAGATGCCACTGCAAAAACTAGTCTAATGGAGTCTTTCTGAGCTACTGGTGCAAATGTTTCATTATAATCAAGTCCTTGGACCTGAGAATTCCCCTTTTCTACCAGAATTGCTTTGTACTTAATGGTTGTACCGTCCACTGCACATTTAGTCTTATAAATCTATTTGCATCTTACCAACTTTCTTCCTATGGGGAGCTTGACTAGCTCCCAAGTTTCATTCTTCTACAATGACTGAAACTCTTCATCCATAGCAATCTGCCATCTAGGATCATGTGATGCATCCTCATATGTTTTTGGATCAGAATCTATCATCATATAGCACTTCTCAGAAAGATAAGGATCATTCACATTGAGAGCCGTCTCAAACTGTGATCTAGTCCTTTGGTCCTGAGGGTTTCCTGCTAGTTCACCTACTGCTTGCAAAGTTTTTGCAGCCCACTTAGGCCTTGTTGGTGAGTTAGAATCTTCAATAAATTGATCTTCATCATCAGAAATATCAGAATAAAAAATATCAAGAACATCACTTACTTCCTCTTCAGTCAGTGGTGAAGATGAATCTCCAATTTCTGCACTCTTAGAGGGCTCTTCCTAAAGCTGCACACTTCTTTCGATGAATGCTTGATGATTGGTCATGTTCAGCAGCTTATAAGATTTGGAGTCCTCTAAGTATCCAACAAACAAACATGGTTGGATTTGGGGCTGCATATCCCTCCTCTTCTCAATCGGAATCCTAGCCCAAGCCTTTGAGCCAAAAATCCTAAAATGAGAGATGTCCTGTTTGTTACTTGTCCAAGCCTCGAAAGGAGTGATACCGTTGAGAGCTTTGTGTGGCACTCTATTATGAATATAGGTGGCACAATTTATTGCTTCAGCCCATATCTTAGGAGACAAATATTTTTCCTCAAGCATGCATGTGGCCATCTCCTTAAGAGATCTGTTCTTCCTCTCAGCGACCCCATTTTGCTGAGGTGTATATGGAACTGTATGTTGCAACTGTATGCCCGATGAAGCACAAAACTACTGAAACTCTGATTTCACATACTCACCACCATTATCAGATCTTAACACTTTAATATTTCTACCAGACTGATTCTCAACTGAGGCTTTGAATAACTTGAATAACCCAAAAACTTCTGATTTAAGCTTGATGAAATAAATCCAACAATACCTGCTGAAATCATCTATGAATGTGAGAATATATTTTGCTGAATTCAATGGCTCATGAGGAAATGAACTTGATATATCAGTGTGTATAAGTTCCAATGGTGCAGTGGTTCTCTCAGTGGTAGATCTCCCATACTTGTGCTCAGGGTGTTTTCCTAGGATGCAGGATTGACAGACACCTTTGGAAAATTTGATATTGGGCAGCCCTATAACCATCTCTTTCTCATGAAGTTGGGAAAGGTATTTGTAGTTTAGGTGGCCAAATATTTCATGCCATAGCTTGCTGGACTCATTGGCATGGGTTAATAGAGCAGAAGGTGAGGATTTTGGCACAAAATGAGAAAACTTGTAAATTCTAGAACAGTGATCAGCAGTACCAATGCAATAATTTTTCGTGTTGAAATTTCTGCTATCTCAACATCATTGGGGGTAAGGGTTACTCTCTTGGGAAGCCCTATATGGATCATCTGATAGATTGACAGTAGTTTTGCAGCAAGTCCAGGGACATATAAAACATTATTGAATGACCCAAACTCGAAATATATGCTACCTTTGGCTTTGCTAGAAGTTTTAGAATTGCCTCCCAATACAATAATCTGACCACTGGAAGAGTCAAGTGAAGTAAAATACTTACTTGCAGACACCATGTGTCTTGAAGCAACGGAATCAATGATGAATGATGAATATTGGGAAGTGTTGGCCATCAGTGCATGAACTCTCTCTTTTTCATCGGGATTTGATCCTCCATCCTTCCTTCTTGCGCTCTATGGGAGAGGGATATTGCCTTTCTCCAATGCATGAGTTAATTGGTCGATGGTCTTCTTCATACAAGAGCTTTAAGGATGAAATCCTTTTCTACAATAAGTGCACTTTGTCCTCTCATTCTTTTTGTTTGGATTCTTCTTGAAGTTTGATGGTTCTCCATTAAAATTCTGCTTGTCTTTCCGCTCACCAGTGGGCTTCTTGAAGTTGCCTTTCTTCTTGCCTTTCGAATTCTTTGAGTCTCCAACATTTAGAAAATGGTCTTTGGATTGATTTTTAATGGCTCCCATTAAGACCAGCTTGTCTTGTTCTTGTGTTAATGACTCCATGAATTCTGAAAGTGATGGGCTCTTCCAATTTTTAATTGCTTTCCGGGTGGAATGGAAGGTCAAGACAAAAATTGAGAAGTCGGGGCCAAGCTTGGAGAGAATGGCCAAAACTAATTGCTCTTCTTTCTTGTCTATACCACATTTCTTCAACTGCAATACAAGATACTTGAATTTGGAGAAGAAGTATTGTAGATTATTGAAATTTTGCAGACTCAAAGAGACTAGCTCGTTATCCAATTGGTGGCCTCTCAATTCATCGATTTTACCGAACAATTTTTGAAGTTTCAGCCATACTTTATTGGGTTAAGTGAGGCCATCAAGATTAAATAAGATTTCTCTGGATGTAGTGAGACATAACAGCCCATAGGCTTCATCCCTTCAATTATTCCATTTAGATTGCTCCATTGTTGAGGTTGGCTCAGCTTCTATTGCCATGGTCACCCTGTAGAACCCTTTGCTCCTCAGTAGAATCTCCATTTGTGCTTTCCAATCAAAGTAATTGAAAGGAGTGAGGATGATCTACTATGTATGATCTATTGCTGCAACTGATATAAAATTTTGGACTGAAATTAGAACACTTCTGGATTCCAAAATGTGCCCTACAGAGAATAGAATTCACCCGGTGAATTGATCAATGCGCCCTTCCTGAGACTATTGGATCCTGCAAGAGAATCAATAGATGAAAGGAATATCTTGATGTCTCTGATACCATGTGAAAATCAGATCACATCCAAGAACTATTCAAGAAAATACACTCTCTCATATGAAAAATCTCACACAACTGGTCAAAGGCACAAAAATTATGCACAACAGTAGATTTATGTATTACTTCTCATGAATAGAATTACATCAGCCAACATATAAATGTATTAGGCTGTTATTAAATAACATTACAGCAAAAAATCGAATGGCTAAAGATGCCAAACAAAACTCCTAATCATTAGACTTGCTAAAAGTGCCCATCCCCCCTAGGTGGCAAGTTGGCTTTCCAAATCAGCCCAAAAGCTCACAAATTGCTAATTTAGTGAGTTTAAGGTGAAATATAGGTTAAAAAAATGCCAAATACAAAATTTGGGTGGAATAGACATTAAGGAAAGTTTTTGGTGAGAAAAACAATTTCCTAGGTTGACTAGCTTTTCCCTATGGAGGAAAAAGCAGTAAAAAGCATCAATTTCTTCACAAGTGCACCTTTCTTCCTTAAACTCATCCAAAAATATTTAGGAAGGTTCCCAAGTGGCCAAGGTAGCTTGTAGATCACACCTTGGATGTATTCTTATCCTCTTATGTTTCCTTGTGGCCCACACAAGGAAATTTTCTAGTCTATTACATAGAATTAACCATAAAAGATTAATTAATGCATCTAATGTAAATAATGACATGGTAGGAAGAATTAAATATTCCAACACCATCCCCCAGTATAGATGGTCATCAAACAAAACCGACATCTGCAACCACTTCCTGAAAGTCTCTACCTAAAATACTGGGCAACATCCCCACCACCAAGGCATTGCATCATCGCCCCCCACCATGCCATCCGCGGCTCCATCACCCCTCCATATCGGATAGGAATGTGGGGTTGTAGTGAAGACACCCTCTCAAAGAAAAAACAAAAAAAAGGGAAGCATAACTGAACTCCCCTCTAATCTGCCTCACCTTGCTCACCTCGCACTGAATGCAGGAAAGGAATATCTGCCCCCATGCATAATAAGTCCCCGATAGTACTCACTCAATCAATTGCATCTTCCCTCCCGACACACAGTTGGGCACTTCTGATCACAGTACTCGCACCACGCATGTCGCGACCACTCGAGTCAACGGATCCCGCAAATCACTAACTAACAATGCATTCCGATGCACACGAGCACCCGGAACACAATACCTCTGCAGCAGATCCTCTATCTCCACATCCCATGACCTCCTCGGCTGAGTGTCCTCCATCAGACCCAAATGGGGAAATCTAGTCAAGAAGTACACATCTGCTAAGGTGAGATCCAATCTCTCACTCCGGACCATGAACGCCCGAATGTTCAGGTACCAAAAACTGACCAACTTATCTAGCAAAAACGATGTTGAACACATGAGGGGAAGCTGTGCAAACTTCAGCAGCCCACCCAGTGCCAAAGTTGCTTGAAAATGATGATCCCAATGGATGATCCTCATCATATCCTCTAGTATCTTGCGCTCCCTCCATGACGCCCTTGACATCCTGCCAAACACACAATGAAATCTCATCAAAAACCACATCAAATAAGTAAGTACTTATGAGGCCCACAATTAGACTCCAGCTTGCGGCTATGGGGCCTACAACTGCATTCCCATATCATGACTGTGGGAGCCACAGCTGCGATCCGAGATCACGATTGTGGGAGCCATAGTTGTGATCCGCAATGTGCCTATGGAAGCCACAGTTGTGATCCATGATCGCGGTTGTGGGAGCCACAGTTGCGATCCCGATCACGGCTGTGGAAGCCAGAGTTGTGATCCCGATCGCGGTTGTGGGAGGCACAGTTGCGGTCTTAGATCATGGCTGTAGAGGCCACAGTCACGATCCAGGGCACACGAATGGCCCCAGAACCCGCGATATACCACCTAGGTCACCCCACGTGACTGGTATATTGCCCCCGAGGACCCAATTTTCCCCCGAAATTAAATAAAATTATAGCTAAGGGCTAATAGAGTTACGTGCAACTCGCAGAATGGAAATCCACCGGTTGGTTCTCCCACAAATTACAACACACCTCTGGCTCACTCAGATCTCCTATCAAACTGAACAATGCAAATGACACATGTCACTATGGGTCCACTTACTATTTATAAACATTTGACCCATTTTCATTCAACCATTTTGGATTCATACGAAGTCCTTTTTCCAAACCATTGATACCATTGGATTCAACGCATCAAGAACTTCGCGGTGGTTGAGTAGGTTTCTTGATTTCACTGGCCCCTTTTTTGGGCATTTTTTCACATGCTCATCGTCGCCTCGGTTTGCATGCCACATCGGTTGTTGTCTGTTCTTGATGATTTTTATATCACCGTATTAAGTTTTTCGCGCTCATGATGATGCTTGAGATCATTTCTCGCTCTCACCACCATATTTTTTTGGGCATTTTTCACATGCCCCTCGTTGCCTCGATTTGTGTGCCACATCGGTCGTTGTCCATTTTTGACAATTTTTATATCGCCGGATTCAGTTTTACGGGCTCGTGATAATGCTTGAGATCATTTCTTGCTTTCACCAAATTTTTTTTGACATTGTGTCCACACACCTTGCTACCTCGATTTGCATGCCACATTGGCCGCCATCATATTTTACCAATTCATGCATCACATCTTATATATAAGCCCTCCACTCCATCCATGCTACAATTATGGCATTGTTTTGATACCATTCATTAACCCGCAAGGAGGCCCCATCAGTGTTCCCCCCTACCACTATTTTTGGTTCCCATAATTGTCCCTTGACTGAACGCTTCCTCCTTACCTCGCCGTTACTTTTGTTTGGTATAATTTTACCCCTTTTTCGGGCCGAGCAATTCCTTTACAAAAAAGGCACCTAGGGATTTTCTGTTAATCTCTTTTCTGACTCCTAAAACAATGAAAAGATTGCCAAGCAATCTTGCTTCCTTTCATGCTCACTAAAAGTATCTAAAAGGGCATCTACCTGGTATAAGTTTACCCCTTTTCCGAACCTTGTAGACTAATTATGAAAAAGGAATACTCTAGTCACATCAGCTAGAAGAGTTCTTCATTGCATCCTTTTATGCTTTTTTGGGCCTTGGATACTAACACATGAAAAAGAACCCCTTTGGAGTCTGCTTACTGCTTTCAGACTCTCTAAAACTGAAAGAAACCACGAGCATTAACTGGCCTGGACTTGTACAAATCCACACGACAGTACCAATGTTGAGCACACTTTTTATCCCTTCTTTGAGCTCCTTAAACCATGAAGAAGGCCGCAACGATGCCTCTCGGTGCCACAACAAAGCACATATAATCACATTATTATGGCAGCTTCCCTAGTTTGGTCGCCTTTGTTTAGAGTATTCTATGATATGTCACCTTGAGAGTTTCCAGATATGATCCATCAGTTTGTCCCCCTGAGTATTTCCCACGTCAGTCCTTACCCCTGGTCCCTTAAGCTATGGTCCCCATACCCAAATTTAGTTCCATATGCTTCCAGATCATCCATGTCATCATGCTCTGAACAAAGGAAGTTTGAGTCCCCCCACTCTGCGACCTCAGTTGTTCCCTATCCCCACAGTATGTCAGTCCCACCTTAAGTACTATCACCTTTTGGTTGTATACCTCATGCTTCTAGCAAGGAAGCATCATTTCCTTGGTAGTTTTAGGTTCCCTCTATTGATGCCAGCTAATCTATTACAGAGGATAGACCCTGAGGTCCCTGCGCCTTGCACTGATCACCATCAATGGTGAGTGCCTATGGATCATTTTGAAAGGACTCCTTAGTGCCTCTCTAAATGATTGCTTCTCACATGCTCGATGTCAACATATTGATCGCATTGTTGAGATTCGTGTAGGGTATTGGTCCTTTTCAGTTATTATTGGTAGACCCTGGATGTCACTTGACTCTAGCACATTGGTGAGTCTTATTTAGGAACAACAAGTTATATGTTCCTATGGATATCAGGGCTGCACTTGGCGACAGTATTCAGAAGTACCCTAGTTGTATACTTCCTTGAGTAGACAATTCCAATAGATTTCAGTGTACCCTTGAGATTCTTACTCACAATCATTGAATCTGTTAGTGATATTATCAGCCAAAGAGAGGTTTGTCTCCATATCGAGAGAGAGGATGTCAAAGAAAAGAAATGGAGCAGCAGAAGGCACTTATAAAATGAAATATTTCACGCCATAGCAACCGGAGGGTACGTGGTCGTGGATCGAAGTGGTTTGGCATGAGCCCGCTTAAAACAGACGCGGTCAGGACTCTCAGACGCGCTTCATTTTCTTTAGCCTAGATGGCCCCTGACAGAAAACCATGATTGACACGTGTCGGTTGGAGAGACATTCAGGGGCCTCAAAGCAGTATTAGTAGACCACTATTTGAGGGCCCTGAAACCACCTAGCCATCACGGCGGTCTAAAAATCATGAAGCAGCTGACAAGGAGGTCGTGCATCAAGCAGGACCCATCTTAAGGAACTCGTAGCTTTCGGGCTCCAATCTCGAGATTCCTTGACGAAAAATCAACGGCCAGAAAAGCGTTAGGAGGTTAAAACCACGACAATTTTACCACGCTCAGTTCTCCCTTGATGCAAAATCGCGGTCTCCGCGTGGTAGCTCCAGGATCGTTTAGGGGCCTTGGAGTGGGTTTCCTAAACCACTTTTTGAGGGGCCTGAAAACTGCTAATGGGTTGTTGTCTTGTCATCCTCACTGTCACTTTGAAGTGACTCTTCCCAGCAATCATTTATGTCACCGAAACCATGAGAACTACAGTTCACTCCCATCGTGTGAAGCTCGAAAGGGTGGTTAAGAAATTATTGCGGCAGTACTGGCTCACTCACCGAGGATAGTTCATACGACTCTATAAATACCCCCGAGTTGGCCCATTTTGTATAATCGAGGCTCCTACCCTTTACCAGTCCGAAACACAAAGCCGAAGACGTGCAAATTGTTTTAGGTTCTTTTTAGTTCGAATAGCTAGGTGACAGGGGTTTTTCAATGGTGCATTTCATCTCGTGAGGAGGCTCACCAGGAGCACCGAGGATTCGGAAGACCAGTGTCCATGAGTAGCCTGCAGATGCACACTCGTAGGAAGTCAGGCAGTACAAGTCCGAGGTCTCACCCGAGATGTCTAAGGAAGGTTCATCTATTTCATCAGTTCAAATGGAGATGGGCCTTCCATATGCAAGAGAACAAAAGAAGGGGACATGCCAGTCCCAACAAAGGATGATCAGATGGTGGAGTAGTAGCACCTGAGAAGTTCTAACGAGGCAGTATCAGAATCAGGTCCTGTTCCAGAACTAGGCATCAAAGTTAAGCTTTTGTTGCATCGAAAGTGAGATCCAATAGCAAAGGGATTGGATGGGATGGAAGAATGAAGCAGCAGAGGTATACAAAGTAGTATTTTTTCTGTGTTATGGTTGTAGCTATGTCTTTATTAGGATGTGGGTGGTCCAGCTGGTGTGTCACCTACCCAAATTTTGAGACTATTTATTTTATTTGCAAAATAATTATGTTAAATTATAATTACAAAGTTTTGTAATTATGACCAAATCTGGTCAAGGATGATTGTAATAACATATTATTATTATTTAATAAATTAAAACAGGAGACAAAAACCCAAGGGAACTATTAAATGAGTGTTCACTGACCCACTAGGAGGAATGGAAGCTACTAGAAGGCATGGGACAAGTGTTATCATTTTCACTCCACCACTAACTATTGGTTATGGGACAACTACCCTTAAATTTGTGGCATTATCCCCCAGGTGGGTGGAAGAGAGCTGTTAGCTCATTATTGACTAGCTTAACCACTAAAAAGGCCTAGGCAGCCTCGAGAAGGCAATTCGAATTGAGCAGGGAGCTCCACATTATTTTTCTGCAGAAATAATTCCTCAAGTGTATCAGGTGATCACTGAGATATTTGAATAGGGAGGCTAAGTGAATGTGCATTGTGAGTCTGCTTAATTTATTCTAAGAAGGAAAACAAAAATGCTGGTGCAGGTCTCTTTGAATGCTAAGTCTATATGACTGAATGATCTACACGGTTGGTCCAAGTTGATGACCTAAAGCTTCTACAGATTCTTCTTCCTAGTGGTTCAGTGAACAGTCTCGGGGGTCCTAAGGCAAGTAATCTGGCCGTCTTCAGCAGTAGGTTGGGTGGAACAGGCTCCTTGGGTTGTTTGTTTCTCCTACATTCATCAGGTTCTACTGTTGTGTGTTGTTTATTTTCAGTTGAATGAATGAAGACTTATTGACTAAAATGTTTAGCTGAATTGTTTATTCTGTTAAGTTAAGATAGGAAATAGAAATTCATAATACAGGTATTTTGATATTTCTTTTACCTACTGTCATAAAATAAATATTCCATTTCTATGTAAAAATCCAGGGTTTATACTCTAGGACACCTACTTCATTTCAAAATACACATACTGCGTTTTATTATCATTTCATTCAAAAACTATAAAGAACTATAAGCAAGAATAGTTATCACAAGTCTCATAATACTTTTCATTATTTTCTCCTTATTGCACTTATGTTTTTTAAAAATAACTGTAACAACAACTTAGAATAGATTTATGATTTTTCTAATATTATAATCTTCTATATTTTCGCAGCATCTTATTTAAATTAAATCTTACATGTATTCCAGATTTTTATAGTAAAAAAAAAATATCTTTCATGTTCAGTATCAAAATGTATTATCGTTTTTTTTAAACCCTAAGATACTGATTACCTTCTATAACATTTATTGTTCTGCTAAAACCAATTCTCATTTTTGCAAAGTTGCAGACACTTGCAATTTTCATTTTAGAAACCCTAATATTATCATTTGGCCAGCTCATGGCTAAATATTTAGAAAAGTAAACATTAATCTCTTACCCTCAGAATTTCCAAATTTTGCAGAGAAAAGGATTATTTTAGGTTTTATTTATAAAGCCTTCCATTTAGTTTTATAAGCAAACATTTATTCATTCTACAACAGAAGTTACAAAACTATTTTCTCAACTGTACAAAGTTTGTAAACACCTGTAGGTTTGTTTTCTTTGAAACTTTAAGGCCATTTTTATAGTCGGTTTACAGTCGACACTTAAAATCATAAACCTAAGTTGTTAGATCAAAATTTCAAACCAAACGCATTATTTATTATCACATTTACGATAGTTATCTATGCAAGATAAACTCATACAAGAGTTTTAGTATTTTTCTTTAATCGTAATATCTATCTAAATGGTGGTTCAAAACCAAACCGAGTCTCATCACCATCCAAACAAAGGTATAAACATCATAACACAGAACTTTTATTTCACATAAACGAATTATCTCTTAACTCAAAAAATATTTTTTTTAAAACACTGTATTTTCTATTAAAATTGACCGAGGGTTCATCCCTTTAGCAGATACATTTGCAACAATTTTACATGAGTTACAGCAAAATACTGCAGAGAAAAGTATCGAGACAAGCCGAGGGTTCCAACCTCTGGACTCTTGTCATTGGCTCTCAAAAAAATTACAAACACCAGCCAAAAACCTTGCCAGGAACCAAAAATAACAAACTCTTGTCAAACATCCAGCTCCGGCCACAACAGGCCAGGAGAACCTACGAGGGAATGAACCACCGAGGCTTACCGAGTGGTAGAGCATCTTTCTCCCATAAAAATTCAAGCATAGTAATCTTCGAAAAAGTAAAACCTGTCACAAAAAAACCCACAGGTGGTTAAACGAGAAACTACAGAGATAAATATCGATGCATTAGATAACATAAACACTTTGAGTTTGAGACATTACCTGTGTGATGCAGCTTTGGAGCAAGAGAAACCTTAAGCAAACAAGAACGATAGAGACATCTATCAAACACAGAGAAGAGGGTTCCAGTTTCTGAGAAATGGTCTATCGTTGCAAGAAAATCGAACCCAGGTTCTAAGACTATAGTAAAACTTCGGCTTCTATTCTTAATACTCCATTCAAAGCTACATGGTGGATCAGCTCTCCAAGAAAAACAAAACCTGAAACTAATAAGTTTTCCCATAGGTCTAGGTATCGAACTCGAGGAAGGAGTCCTCCAAACCATAAACTACCAAACCCTACATTGTAGCAGGTGGTCAGCCTCTCTCCCTTACCACTGCCAAAGCGAAATGAATGTTGAATAAGCACTTCAACAATACACATAACGAAAAACTAGGGTTCCAGTTCAACGCCCCAGATCATATGAGATCAACGATGGAGATGATGCCAACCAGGCACGTCAAGAATCGGGCAACATCCACTTTTAATACCATATTTATTATCACATCCACCACGATTCCAGCTTAGTAGACTAAGGGAAAAAACATTCTACAACTCGACATTTTGTTACAAGTTTGTAAACTCCTTCACGTGATCTATAGCCATGAAGGCATCCACTAGATTTCCACTCAATGTTGAATGCAGGTGACTTAAATGCCAAGACCGGGTTCAATAGTTTTCCAGCACAACGATATTAAAACATTCAATACCCTGTCATATCACATGTCAGTGCCAAGACTTAGGGTTACAACATATAGTTTATGTCATTCCCAAATGTATTATCAATCGAATGTTTGGTTTATATATATATATTGCATATATTTCTCAAAATGACATAGATCGCATTCAATACTTAGTGTATAGTTAGAATTCATTTTATGCACATTATATTATTCGTTCACATTGCATAGCATATTACAACGTATATTTATTAAATTAGAAAGGTCTAAATCCTATAGTATTGCAATAGTACCATTTTAATTATGATGGTAATATTATAGTAAACATTTCTATATTAATATGATTCTTCATGAATTATAAATTGAGAAATGCATAATCTACTATAGTTATGATTTCAAGCTAATCCATGTATTTAAAATAACATTTGTTTCATGTGTCTATAATATAGAACAATATACAAGTTGAAACATATACGATATTACTACTCCTGCAAAATGGAGAAATGATGAAAGGATCATAATAGCATGTATACATTGTCATCTAGCACTTAATTAAGAATTCATAATGTAAATATCTTTTCTTGAAGTTTCACTAAAGAGTCTAGCGTAGTTACTAATAGTTACAACTTTTACGACTTATAAGTATGGTCAAGGTAATACTTATAGAAATAGGACAAAGATACATACCATTAATAATTCTCATGCATGGAAGTACTTAGAATTATTATAAAGTATTGATGGCTAACTGAAAACATAATTAGAATTGCTTGTAACATTTGAAATTGTCGTAATAGTCTTACCTGCTTACCTGCGCAAAGAAACAGGTTCAAATGCTTAGCTAACATAGCTAAGTAAACCTCAGGGTACCCCGTAGGAACCCTTCATCATCATCCAAAAGAAAACTGTTAGTATTATGTCTAGATGATTGTATCGCAAGAAAATTTAAATATAGCATATAGATTACATTTAACACAAGCAAAAAACTAATGTTGTAATTTGTGTTAAGAAGTACGAATGGTCGTTATCATCATTTTGTTATTAGTTAAGAAGATTAGCATTTATTTTATTTTTTGCATTAGAAAGTACAACATTTAATGCTACTTTAATTTTTTTAATTTTTGTAAATTTTTGAGATGTTACATGTGCTATCAGAGCTCATGTTTGAACTCTCGGCCTGAAAAGGTCCAAAGAAAAAGCGACATAAAATTTTATGACAACAAAATTCTTTACTAATTAAATTATTTTGTATACAATTTTTCTTTCTTTCTAAATTACAGGTATGGAAGGATCAGCTGAACACATGGAGGACAAATTTCGAGCAAACAGTCATAACAACAATAGCACTGGACAATAGCATGAAGAAGAAGTCCATGGTGAATTTAATGACAATTCATCAGAATTGTTATGTGCATTTCAGGAGTTGAAAGCAGAAATAAGATCTGTTAAATAGGATAATGAGAGAATTCTGAAGGCACAAGAAGAAATGAACCAAGTACTGTTCGATCAGTTCCGAAGTGATGAACATGATAGAGGGGTTGAAAACACCTCCAAGATTGAAGACTTACCTCATGGGAACAAGGATAAGAAGGTGAAAACTGATGATCAGAATAACAGTTCAACATCACCAGGAGCTGCCATGGAGATACGTAAAAAGAAACGTAATTATTCAAGTGATAGCAGCGAAGGGGATTACAAACCAAAAAGAAAAATCCATAAACAGTATGAGCAGATTTAAACGGTACTTCAAGAAGAAGTTCCTATCTAAACAATATTAAGAAGAAGAGTCCATGGAATTTTATGATTTAAGATTGGGAACCATGAATATGAAAGAGCTAAACAACAAATTTCTGAATTTGCTAAGGTATGTGCCATACCTTTGTTGATGTATTTGTAACTTTGGAATGTATTTCATATATGTATATTGTATTCCGATAGAGATGTTATTATTCCTCTATACGGAAGTGTCATCATTTATATTGTAAGTGTCGTAACTTATACTTGATGGGTTATTAGACCACCTTGATGGGGTCGGCCCTGTATAAGTCATGTGGGTTAAAGGGTTATTAGACCACCCTATTGGGGTTTGGCCCTGACAGTATTATGTTAAGTGGTTAAAGTTGAGGCCGACCTAGTAAGGTTATTAGGCAAGTCAAGTCAAGTATAAATAGAGTGCGGGAGGCAGTATTTGATCATTCACTTTCTCACTCATGCACTCATTGGAGAGTGGCGCACTAGTGGAGGAGGAGAAGCTGCTGCTAGGAGACTATCTCTTATGCTTGGGTTTTGTATCATTTCTCTATCTATCTATGAGGAAGTTATTGGGGTTTTTCACCAAGGAAACTCTGTGTGTCTATTGTCTCTTGTGATTGCTTCTTGTGATTGATATGTTGTACATGTTATTCTCTCAGTAAAGATCCTAGATAATATTGAATTAATGCTAAAAAATTAACATGGTATCTGAGCTAACCTGAGAAGAAGACACTGTGCAGTTGTGGAAGCTAGGGCTTCTTGTTTATTGGGTTTCTCTCCACAGATCTTGAAAGGAAGTAGGGTATTTTGACTCTCCTCAACAAGGCGCATCTTTCTATCGAATCATAATTCAATTCTAGGCACTTCCATTTTTGGCCCTAAACATTAGGGTTTCCACAAAAATAGGAATTTATGAATTCTGAGACCATGGATGGAATCTCCTTGGAAAAATTTAAGTTTAGAGCTTTGGATCAAACTTTTTGGTTCGGTGAAGCTCCGAGAAAATCAAACCCTAGTTTTAGGTCCTGTCTAGTGAAGCCGAAAATTAAGGTTTCTGCAAAAGTTGGAATTCCTGAAATCTGAGACCGTGGCTGGAAGCTCCTTTGAAAAATCGAAGTTTAGAGACCAAGATCGAACTTTTTGGTTGGGTAAAGCTCCGGGAAAATCAAACCCTAGTTTGGGGTCCTGTTAGTGAAGACGAAAATTAGGGTTTCTACAAAAGCTGGAATTTCTAAAATCTGAGACCATGGATGGAAGCTCCTCTAAAAAATTGAAGTTTAGAGACCAAGATCAAACTTTTTGGATGGATGAAGCTCCAATAAAATGAAACCCTAATTCAGGGTCCTCCCTAGTGAATCCGGAAGTTTGAAAAGCAAATTTGAGGGGTGAAACTTTGCAGTTTTCAAATTTTGAGTATACCAGCTTGATCAGATCATCAAGGCACATCTTTCTATCCTTTCAGAAGTTTGAAATTCAAAGTATGAATTTTTAGGGTTTCTCTGACAAACCCTAATCCAGCTCTAGATCCAGATTTCTGCAAATCAAGTGGCAAGACCTAAATCTGTTCTATTTCATTTGAAGTACTCTTTAAGATGTCTCACCACACCAAGCTTGAAGATAAGCTTCAAGGGGATGATAACTTCTGAGCATGGAAGTATAGGATTGGGTTAATTCTAGAAGAGCAAGAGTTGGACACCTACATAAGTGAAGGGGTTCCTATCCCAGAGGGAGAAGAGACTAAGGCCTTACACAAGAGGAACTTAGTCAATGCTAAAAGGATCATTGTTGATTCTGTCAAAAACCATCTCATGCCACATGTGTCATCTCTGAAGACACCTAAGGAGATGTTTGATTCCTTGACCAAGCTATTTGAAGAGAAGAATATAAATTGGAAGATGACCTTGAGGAATCATTTGAAGAATATCAAGTTCGAGAATGCGGAGACCATGCAGTGTTATTTCTCAAGGGTCTCCTAGATAAAAGAACAACTTGAAGCTATGGGAGAAGTTATAGAGAATGGAGAAGTGGTAATGACCACTCTTAATGGCCTTCCTAGGTCATGGGATTCCTTCATCCAAGGAATTTGTGCTAGGAAAAAACTTATCTTTTTCAGTAAGTTGTGGGAACAATGTTCACAGGAAGAAGCTCGGATTGTAGCTTGAGAAGAGAAGATGGGGAATGAAGATCAAGCTCTCACATCACATACCAAGAAGAGGACACTTTTCCTTAGATTGTCCTAAGAACAAAAAGAACAACAACAACAACTACTACAAGCAATCTGACAGGTATGACTTACAGGTATGGTTTGAAATCTGTTCATGACTAAGTTTATAATATGATTGTCCTCATGTCATTGAGATTAGTAACAATCTTGTTTAATTTTAGACTTTTCTTATCACCCTAGTAAAAATATGAATGCATGATAGAAGACATTCATTGATTAGGGCTATGACACTTATGATTGTATTATGATTGTACTAATGCACTATGGTGTTGTATGAGGATAATGTTATCCGCTAACATGAAAGGTACAAATCAAGTTCTAAATCAAGACCATGATGACATGAATACAAAGACTCATCCATAGTCATGGGTCACATAGAGGTATGTATAATTTGGTTCTACAATAGTTAACTTATGAGTTAAGCAAGTCATTGAAGAGAACAAGAAAACATTTCTAGACATAACTAGCAAATATGATGGTGAGGTATGTTTTTCCTATATCAAGTTAGAATCCTACCCTATGTAAGGATCTTATACTTTTGTATGATTGATAATAAATACTCATGAAGTTACAAGTTTGAGTAATCTAGGATTTATGCATATTATGTCTCTTACCTTGATTGATGATATGACTAACCAGAAGAGTTCTATGGTCAAATATGAATATGCATGAGTAAGAGAAGTCTTCCATGAAACTTTGAATGCTAATGCTTATTATATTTGTTTGAAATGATCATGACTATACATGTTTAAGATTATTGTCATTTGATAGTATTAATATTATACTAATGAACATATGATTATGTATGAGATATCGAGGATAATACTAGTGAGCATGCATAGTGATCCAGGATGAATATAAGTTCAAGGACAGGTAATCTAGGAAGCAAAGATCAAGAGGGAGCACACTCCACCAGTTCCTGCAAGGAAGCAGAGATTGAGAGGGAGTCCACCCTCCAAACAAACGAAGATAAGTATTTGAATTGTTATTACTTAAATGATGTTGTTCATTCATGTACATATCTATGTTCCTAGATTTAGGATGTATATCATGCATTAATGAACAACATACTACTAATATAGTAATGGGTAAGTGGCCTATGGCACTGTACAACATTCCATTTCTACTTATCTAGAATGAAACCTCTTTTCTAACATGTTGGGAGTAGTGCAAACTCTTAACAATGTTCAAGTAGAGATGGATGACATCTAGAAAGTTATGGGATATGGATAAATGTTGTATTTTGATCATTGGCTAAGATAATTGCAAGGTTGTATGACATATATACTTATGTGTAAGATTTTGGTTATGAAAAAACTATGAGAAGTTTCTAATCATGCAATTGAATTTGACTTATAGGAAATATTGTGTACAATCACCTACAAAAGAAGGACTACAACATTTGTTCCAACAATGAAGTTTAAACAAAACTATCTATTGAAGATATTAAAGAATCTAAAGTTCCCAGGATCCGAGATGCAGTAATGGAAGAATGCCATGATCAGGGAGTAGCGGTCGATCATGAAGAATGATGTCTGGGATGTGGTCCCGAGACAAGAAGGGAAGTTTGTTGTGACTTCCAAGTGGATCTACAAGATCAAGCTTGTTGCCAAGTTCGAGATGAAGGAATTGGGATGATGCACTACTTTCTAGGCATGGAGGTGTGGCAGAGTGCAGATGGAATCTTCCTTGGACAAGGAAAGTATGCAGTAGAGATCCTGAAGAGGTTCGGGATGATGGACTGCAAGGCCATGGCTACACCTATGGAATCAAACCTGAAGCTTCTGTGTGATGCTTCATCTGATCCGGTTGATGTCACTATGTATCATCAGATGATTGGGTCCTTGATGTAACTGATAAACACAAGACTAGATATTTGCTTTGCGGTGAACACATTGAGCCAGTTCCTAACGGATCCTAGAGGTGTTCACCTGGTTGTTGTAAAGCACATTCTAAGGTACCTGAAGGGTATAATTGATTATGGGCTCAAGTATGATGCGAATCAAAAGTTTAACCTGGAGGGTTATGTTGATTCAGATTTGGCAGGAAGTGATGTAGATAGGAAGAACACTTCAGGGTGTTGCTTTAGTATGGGATCAGGTGTGATCTCTTGGTTTAGCAGGAAGCAGTCATGCATAGCACTGAGTACAGTCGAAGCATGTTAGTTTTTCAAAATTTACTTCAATATGATCTAGGATCTTAACTGAGAGAAAAACATGTACAACATATCTACAACATATCAATCATGGACACAATAATGCAAGCACACAAGAGACACAGAGTTTACTTAGGGAAAACCATAAAGGTGAAAAACCCCAATAACTTCCTCATAGATAGATAGAGCAATGATACAACCCAAGCATAAGAGATAGACATCTCCTAGCATCAACTTCTCCTCCTCCACAAGTGCGCCACTCTCCAAAGAGTGTGAGAGAGAATAGAATGATGAAATAGAGTGCCTCCTGCACTCTATTTATACTTGACTTGACTTGCCTAATAACCTTTACTAGGTCGGCCTCAACTTAACCACATAACAAAAAGCTGACTGGGACGACACCCAATAGGGTGGTCTAATAACCCTTTGACCCACATGGCCTATACAGGGCCGAACCCAATAAGGTGGTCTAATAACCCATCAAGTATAAGTTACGACACTTACAATATAGATGATGACACTTCTGTATAGAGGAATAATAACATCTCTATAGGAATACAAACACTTCCGTATAGAGGAGTAATACCATCTCTATAGGAGTACAATATACATATATGAAATACATTCCGAGGTTACATATACATCAACACTCACTCTTAACTAGGAAGGTATTTCTCGACACAGGTCTTCTAGCACAAGTCTTCTTATCTGGATCATTGTCACTGGATAATCGTCATCGAGTCATCGTCATCGTCACTGCTACTGCTATCTCAATCAATCTCTGAATCTACTCCTCATAGGAAGTTCTACAGAGCCAGTCCTTTTTCATACTGGATGTAGGCTCGCCACCTGTAGGTTTTCATCATCACTGACCATACTGTGGAATCCTCAGGACTTATTACATGTGTCACAAAACCTCGAAAGAGCATCCCAGGACTGATTACGAGCACATAGCTCAACCTATCGGATCTCCTAGGACCTTTTACATGCTACTGTACAACCTGTCCATGGCCACAGAGTATCATGAAGCACAACCTAGATGCACACACATAGCACTTACACTCACCGGCATGGGAGGACAAACCTACCACCATCTGTGAAAGGCTCACAACACTTACATCAACGACCATGGGAGGACAAACCTACCACCATGTCGGAATGGCACAACACTTATATTGCAGCCATGGGAGAACACATCTACAACCATGCTCAAATGGCCCTAGCACTTATATCACAGCCATGGGAGAACACATCTACAACCATGCTCGAATGGCCCCATCACTTATATTGCAGCCATGGGAGAACACATCTACAACCATGCTCGAATGGCCCCAGCACTTATATCGCATCCATGGGAGAACACATCTACAACCATGCTCGAATGACCCTGGCAATTACATGATGACCATGGGAGAACACATCTGCCACCATGTCGAAAAAGCCCAGCAATTACATCGCGACCATGGGAGAACACATCTACAACCATGTCTGAAAATCTCATGTGCATATGTGTCTTCGGAACTCATCACACATAATCCAACTGATTATGTAATGTATCTACCTAATACATATGATCATCCTGATCATCATCATAGCATCATCCTAATGCATATCATCTAGAGTATCATCCTGATACTCATCACTACATCGTCTTGATGCATATATGGAGCAACATCCTGAAGCTCATCATCCATGATCATCCTAATCATACAATGCATCCACCTGATGCATACATAGTATCTTCCTGATACATATCATCATACATGATCTACCTGATCATACAATGTATCCACCTGATACATATACAAATACATGATCCACCTGATCTACCTGATACATATCAACATACATGATCTACCTGATCATACAAGTTATCCACCTGATACATCTACAGATACATACCCATGATCCAACTGATCATATCCAACATCCAACATGATGCGTACATACATATATATAAATGATCCAACTGATCATATCCAGCATCCAACATGATGCATATACAGAGCAGTAACTGGAGCATCATCCTGATGCTCATCATTGTTGAATATTGTAACTTCTAAGAATATTATATTTGTAATTTATTATTCCGGAGATGATTCATCCCTCCGAGGTGGTTCTATTATGTATCCGGAGATGTTTATTACTCCAATGGAGTGTGGTAACCAGGTTTATTAGACCCACCATGTGGGGGTCAGCCCTGAGTTTGTTATTTAGAGGTTATTAGACTTCACTAGCAGAGGTCAGCCCCATTGGGGATTTTGGTAAGTCGAGAATCAGTATAAGTAGAGGAGGAGAGCTCCTCATTTGACACACTTGATCAGCTCAAAAAGTAGCGCACTTGTGTTCGAGAGGTCTGCATAGGAGGTAGAGAGGAAGGAGGTCAAGTCTTGGAGCATATCTTGTATTTTGGTTGATCATCTTATTGAGGAAAGCTTTGATGGGTTTTCTACCCCATGAGGGTTTCCCAGGGTAATATCTTTATCTATCTTGTGATTATGTTTCTTTCAGTGATCTTGCTAGTCAAATTAGTTTAAACTTAACATGGTATCAGAGCTAGCTTGAATAGAACATATTTCACAAGGTGAAATTATATTCCTCTCTCTCTCCCAAAATTAGGGTTTTTGTAAAAGTTAGTATTTTTTGGATTCGGGTTGCATGGATGAATAACCCTTCTAAAGATCTATCTTTTGACCCTTTGATTGAGGATTTTGGTTGGGTAGAACTCCGAGAAAGTCAAACCCTAGTTTTACCAAAAGTGCGATAAACCAGAAATTCTATTGCAGATCTGGAAAAGTGAAAAGTTAAAGTTTCTGGGTAAGTACTACTCTATCTCTTATATCTTGGACTCCCCCAAGAGAATATGGCTCCAAGCACTAAGCTTGAAGACAAGCTTGAAGGTATAGAGAGTTTCCAAGCATGGAAATATAGAATTGGTCTCATTCTTGAAGAGAATGATCTTGCTCAATATATCAAGGATGAAGTTGCAGAACCTGAAGGAGATGAAGCCAAAGAGAATCATAGGAAGGATTTGATTAGGGAAAAGAGAATCATTTCTAATTCCATTAAAGACCACTTGATTCCCTAAGTGGCATCCAAGAAGACTCCAAAGGAGATGTATGATGCCCTAGGAAGAATGTATGAAGGAAAGAACATCAATAGGAAGATGAACCTAAGAACTCAGTTGAAGAGTATCAAGATGCACAAAGGAGAATCCATTCAAGACTACTTCTCAAGGATTTCCCAAATCATGCCATTGATGATACTCTTGATGAAGATGAACTTGTAATGACTGCTCTAAATGGCCTCACTAGACCTTGGGAGTCATTTATTTAAACTATGTGTGCCAGAAAAGAAAGTATGAAGTTTGATGTACTATGGGAGGATTGTGTTCAAGAAGAAGCTAGGGTAGCCAATAGAGAAGCCCTTCTCAAAGAGAATGACCAAGCCCTGGCTACTCACATCAAAAGAAGAAGAAAAGGACACTTCAAGAAATTTGATCACAAAGGGTCTCAACCCTTCCCTAGATCTAAAAGGGGAAGAGGACCCAACTCAGAAAGAGATCTCTCTACAGTCAAATGTTTCAATTTTCTTAAACTAGGACACATTGCCAGATTCTGTCCTTCTCAAAAGAAAAATTTTGTTCACAAAAGACATCATGCACATATGGCAGAAGATGATAGTGAAGAAGAAGAAGAAGAGGAGGAGGAGGAAAGGCCTCGAAAGAAAAGATCTAAAGTAAAGAAGGTAGATGCAGAAGAGTATGTTCTATTTTCTGCACTATCTGGGTCTGTATCACCTAGAGAAGATACATGGATCATTGATAGTGGTGCTTCAAAGCACATGACAGGTTAAAAGAAAACTCTCAAAACTTGAGGAAAAGACTTCTTCACAAAAGGTATCCCTAGGAGATGATTATCAATATCCCATCAAGGGAATTGGTGAAGCAAGCTACAAGCTTGATTCTAGAACACCGTTAAAGATGAAATAAATTTTATATGTACCAGTTTTAAAGAAGAACCTACTTTCTATCTCAACACTAGATAAGAAAGGATTTAGAGTTGCATTCATAGATGGACAAGTACTTCTGTGGCCCAAAGGAAAATCAATTGAAGACGCAATTGTTATTGGTGAAGAGGAAGGAGATCTTTACAAACTCAAGGGTTACCCAGAAGCTGCCCTTGTCCATGAATGCACTAGTCCCAGTGAGCTATGGCACAGAAGGATTGCTCACATTAACTACAAAGCCTTACCCTATTAAGCAAGGTGTTCATAGGATTACTAGACTTAACGCTTTCTCAGAATAGATAATGGCATAGAATATACTTCGAAGGACTTTGAAGACTTTTGTAAGGAAGCTGGAATCAAGAGGGAACTAACTACTCCCTACAATCCCCAACAAAATGGGGTTGCTGAAAGAAAGAATAGAACTATCATGGAAGCTATAAAGACTATGATACATGACCAATATCTACCCATGTATCTATGGGCTGAAGCAGCTAGGACAACAGTCTATGTACAAAATAGAATTTCCCATAGTACTCTTGAATTCAAGACTCCAGAAGAAGTGTTCACAGGAAAGAAGCCAGAGGTAAGTCATCTCAAAATATTTGGATGTCCTGTGTACATTCACATTCCAAAAGAAAAGAGAACCAAGTTGGATCCTTCTGGTAAGAAAGGTATATTTGTTGGATATTGTGAATCATCCAAAGCTTTCAGAATTTACATACTTGGTTTTCATCATATGGAAATAAGTAGAGATGTAACATTTGATGAAGAAGTAGCTCTCAAGAAATCTAGGAAGTGCCAACTTGAAGAAATCTATGAAGAAGATACACCTCCTAGAATCACAGAAGCTGTGCCCATCCCTAAAGATGATACTCCAAAGGATCATGACATGTTGGAACCACAAGAACCCCCTATTACAAACTTATCTAGGAAAAGAAGGCCAACATGGGCTAGAGACATTATTCAAGAGCTGAAAAATATCGAGCTCTTGAAGGCTCCACTAGAGAAAGAAAGAAACCAAAGCTAGTATCCAACTATGTGGCCTTGATGTGTGATCTTGTGGATCAACAACCTACTAGCTATGAAGAGGCAGCTCAGAAGAAAGAGTGGGTAGAAGCAATGACAGAAGAATATCATTCAATAATGAAAAATGATGATTGGGATATAGTTCCCAAACCAAAAGATAAAAGTGTGGTTTCTTCCAAATGGATATTCAAGATAAAACATGCTGCAGATGGTAACATTGAAAAATACAAGGCAATATTTGTAGCCAGAGGATTCTCTCAGAAAGAGGGAATTGACTATGAAGAAACATTTGCACCAATTGCTAGATACACTTCAATTAGAACTATCATGGCACTTGCATCTATGATGAAGTGGAAATTACACCAAATAGATGTTAAGACAGCTTTTCTGAATGGTGTAATTGAAAAAGAAGTGTAAATAGAGCAACCAGAAGGGTTTGAGGTTAAAGATGGGAAAACACATGTATGCAAACTGAAAAAGGCATTATATGGATTGAAGCAAGCTCCCAGAGCTTGGTATGGAAGGATTGACAATTTCTTAACAAGCATGGGCTTTACCAAAAGTAAAGCTGACCCTAATCTTTATCTCAAGGTGATGAATGATGAACTGGTAATACTGTTGTTGAATTTAGATGATCTATTTCTAACCGGAAATGAGAATCAAATTACTGAATCCAAGAAGAAGCTTTCTTCATAATTTGAGATGAAAGATCTCGGATTAATGCACTACTTCTTTGGTCTAGAAGTATGGCAAGAACCGAAAGGAATATTTCTAAATCAAGGTAAGTATGCTTTGGAGATTCTAAAAAGATTTGATATGTTTGAGTGTAAATCCATGGCCACTCCCATGGACTCCAACTTGAAGTTATTAGTTAATGACTCATAAGAATTAGTGGACATAACTCTATATAGACAAATCATTGGGTCATTGATGTATTTAACAAATACCAAACCAGATATATGCTTTGCTGTAAATACCCTAAGTCAATATCTAGTAGAACCTAGAAAGGTTCACTTAATAGCTGCAAAGCATGTAATGAGGTATCTAAAGGGTACATTAGATTTTGGTATATATTATCTTGGAAGTCATGAACTTAGATTACATGGTTACTCAGATTCTGATTGTGCAGGAAGTGTCTCAGACAGAAAGAGTACATCAAGTGGATGTTATGCTCTTGGATCTTCCATGATCTCATGGTTCAGCAAGAAACAATCTAGTGTGGCTCTCAGTACTGCCGAAGCATAATATATAGCTGCGTACTCTACTAGTTGTGAAGCAGTATGGCTTCGGAAATTATTATCTGGAGTATTTGACTTAGAAATGGATCCTACTGTGATCATGTGTGACAATCAAAGTTTTATTAAGATGAAAAAAAATCCAGTTTTCCACGATAAGTCAAAACACATAGAGATCCGATATTTCTACATACGAGATATGGTACAAAGAGGAGCTATTAAGCTCGAGTATGTGAGAACTGAGGAATAGATTGCTGATATATTGACCAAACCTCTGTCTCGAGTAAAATTTGAATATTTCCGAGACAAGCTTGGTGTAGTTCAAAAGTACCCTCCTCAAAAGGGGGAGTGATATAATCACTGATGATGAGATTGCCCTCATCGATAGCCAAGTTGATGATGAGGATACCTATTTACTACACCTAGATATTTATGTATGCGTAGATTACTTAGATTTAGGACACTTACACTCAGAAAAATTACACTACCTGTTTTTATATTGATGTATTGATGAGGATAAATGTTTTGATGATATATGTATTGATGAGGATACATGTTTTGATGATATATGTATTGATGAGGATATTTGTATGTACTTGTACTAGTGATGTACTAACGATATCTGTATTGATGAGGATATAGGATGGGGATTGGATCATCCTTGGACTTCAGTCCTAAAGTGAGCCATAGACAGATGCCTTCGAGAATAAAGTCCTTCGTGGACATGTGAGGATTGGATCATCCTAGGACTTCAGTCCTAAAGTGAGACGTAGATAGATGTCTTCAAGAAAGAAGTCCTTGGTGGACATGTGAGGATTGGATCATCCTTGGACTTCAGTCCTAAAGTGAGCCGTAGAAAGATGTCTCCAAGAATGAAGTCCTTAGTGGACAGGATGGGATTGGATCATCCCTGGACTTCAGTCCTAAAGTGATCCGTAGACAGATGTCTTCGAGAATGAAGTCCTTTGTGGACATGTGAGGATTGGATCATCCTTGGACTTCAGTCCTAAAGTGAGCCGTAGACAGATGTCTCCAAGACTGAAGTATTTAGTGGACAGGATGGGATTGGATCATCCCTGGACTTCAATCCTAAAGTGAGCTGTAGACAGAGGTCTCTGAGAATTGAATGATACGACTGGATCGTCCCTGGACCTCGGTTCAAAAGGTACATGATAGGATTGGATCGTCCGTGGACCTTGGTTCAAAATGTACATGACAAATCCTAGAATTGATCTAGGTTACATCCAACATGAAAAAGGGTTGGCTCTGTAGATGTGTAACATCCAACATGAAAAAGGGCTGGCTCTATATATGTGATACATCCAGCATGAAAAAGGGTCGGCTCTGTAGATGTGATACATCCAGCATGAAAAAGGGCTGGCTCTGTAGATGTGATACATCCAACATGAAAAAGGGATGGCTCTGTAGATGTGATACATACAACATGGAAAAGGGATGGCTCTGTAAGATGTGAAGACCTGCAGATGGCAGGCCTACATCCAGTATGAAAAAGGACTAGCTATGTGGAGGTAAATCCTAGATCTGATCTAGGTCACATCCAGTATGAAAAAGGACTGGCACTGTGGTCGGGATTGCATCATCCCTATACATGGATTTGTCTTAAATTAATCATGGACTGCATCGCCCCTATACATGGACTTGTCTTAAAGAGATAAGGATTGATCATCCTGGAACTTGATCTGGATTGTATCATCTTTGGACCTATGTCCTAAAGAGAGCGAGATTGATCATCCTATAATTGGATTGTGTGTATTGCAGAGTATGCTACGATCATGTGATGACGATGCTGATGATCGTGTGATGACGATGACAATGATCGTGTGATGACGATGATGATGATCGTGTGATGACGATGATAATGATCGTGTGATGACGATTACGATGATCATGTGATGACGATGCCAATGATCATGTGATGACGATGACGATGATCGTGTGATGACGATTCCGATTATCGTGTGATGATGATACTGATGATTGTGTGATGACGATGTTGATGATCGCATGTTCCAGACGATGTAGAAGATGAAGACTCAATACTGATGATGTTTATGTTCCAGTATTGACTATGTTCGAGTATCTGATTAAGTTACTGTTGATGATGTATTGAAAAAAGATTCTGATGATTTACAGATGTATCATGTATGATGTAGTCAATGACTCCTTGCTCCTGCAGATGTTGTTATAATATCCTTCTCGTTAAGGGGGAGTGTTGAATATTGTAACTTCTAAGAATATTATATTTGTACTTTATTATTCCATAGATGGTTCATCCCTCCGAGGTGATTCTATTATGTATCCAGAGATGTTTATTCCTCTGATGGAGTGTGGTAACCAAGGTTATTAGACCCACCATGTGGGGGTCAGCCCTGAGTTTATTATTTAGGGGTTATTAGACTTCACTAGGAGAGGTCATCCCCATTAGGGATTTTGGTCAGTCGGGAATCAGTATAAGTAGAGGAGGAGAGCTCCTCATTTGACACACTTGCTCAGCTTAGAAAGTAGCGCACTTGTGTTCGAGAGGTCTGCATAGGAGGTAGAGAGGAAGGAGTTCAAGTCTTGGAGCACATCTTGTATTTTGGTTAATCATCTTATTGAGGAAAGCTTTGCTGGATTTTCTACCCCATGAGGGTTTCCCAGGGTAATATCTTTGTCTATCTTGTGATTATGTTTTCTTCAGTGATCTTGCTAGTCAAATTAGTTTAAACTTAACAATCATCCAGCATTTACATCCACAGCCATGTGAAGGATACTCTTTCCAGCATGCTTGGAATGGCTTCAACAAATGTGTCCATCACTTCTTCCTCGAAGTTTCATCAATCTAAAGAACACCAAGCCTCTCTCTAAAGTACTCGAACTTCACTCTGGCTAGTGGTTTCATCAACACATCTGCAACCTGCTCATCCATCACAACATACAAGAGCTTCACTGCTCCTCTTTGCACCATATCCCTTATATAGTGATATTTGATCTGAATGTGTTTTGACATGTCATGGAACACCGGATTCTCAGACAGCTTCACACAACTCTGGTTGTCACAAAAGATACCAGTAGCCTCCAGTGGGAGATCAAATAACTTAGACAGTAGCTTCTGAAGCCATACTGCCACAAAACTAGCTGAACAAGCTGCAACATACTCTGCTTCAGCTTCTTGCTTCCTGCTAAACAGAGGAAATTATCTGCACATATACTCTGGAGGACTGCTTCCTGCTAAACCAAGAGATCATACCTGATCCCATACTGAAGCATCACCCAGAAGTGCTCTTCCTATCTGCAACACTGCTTGCCCAGTCTGAATCAACATAACCCTGCAGGTTAAACTTTTGATTCGCATCATACTTGAGCCCATAGTCAACCATACCCTTCAGGTACCTCAGAATATGCTTTACAGCAACCAGGTGAACACTCCTCGGATCCGTCAGGAACTCACTCAATGTGTTCACCGCAAAACAAATATCTGGTCTTGTGCTCGTTAGGTACATCAAGGACCCAATCATCTTAGTGACATCAACCAGCTCAGATGAAGCATCACATAGAAGCTTCAGGTTTGATGCCATAGGTATGGCCATGGCCTTGCAGTCCATCATCCCGAGCCTCTTCAGGATCTCTACTGCATACTTCCCTTGTCCAAGGAATATTCCATCTGCACTCTGCCACACCTCCATGCCTAGAAAGTATTGCATCATCCCCAAGTTCTTCATCTCGAACTCGACAGCAAGCTTCCACTACGTGTTGGCAATCAATCTATCCTCACTTGTAACAAACAGGTCATCCACATACAAAGGTAGTATCACTGGATTTCCTTCCTCAACCTTGTAGTAGAGGTTGGAATCTGCTTTAATCTTGGTAAAGCACAAACTAGATAGAAAGCTGTCTATCCTATCATACCAAGTTCTGCACATATATAACTTCCTGTCATGTGTCTCAAAACCAAGTGGCTGCTCCACATACACTTCCTCTTCAACTACACCATTCAAGAAAGCTGTCTTGACATCCATATGGTGTATTTTCCATTTCATCACTACGGCCAGAGCAAGTACTGATCTGATGGAAGTGTGCCTGGATATAGGTGTAGAAGTCTCTATGCTTCCACCTGCAGCATGCTTGATCTTATAGATCCATTTGGAAGTCACAACAGACTTCCCTTCAGGTCTTGGGACTGCATCCCAAACATCATTCTTCATGATCGACTGGTACTCCTTGATCATGGCATTCTTCTTGAATCCTGGGAACTTCAATATATTCAATATCTTCAATAGATAACTTTGTTGTTGAAACAAATGTTGTAGTCCTTCTTTTGAAGGTGCTTGTATACAATCTTTCCTACAAAACAAGTTAAATTGCATGATTAGATACTTCTCATAGTTTTCAGAACAAATTCTTACACATAAAGAAATATGTCATACAGTCATGCAATTATTTTAGCCAGTGCTTCAATATAACATTCATCCATATCCTGTAACTTTCTAGATGCCTTCCAATCTCTACAAGAACATTGTTAAGATTTTGCACTACTCCCAACATGTCAGCAAAGAGGTTTCATTCTAGATAAGTAGCAATGGAATGTTGTACAGTGCCATAGGCCACTTACCCATTAGATGCATATTAGTAGTATGTTGTTCATTAATGCAATTATTCTAATATACCAAAATACACAGCCTAATTCTAGGAACATCAATATATACATCATTGAACAGTATTATTTAAACAATCAAATATGCAAGAAATGATAACTCAAATACTTATCTTTGTTTGTTTGTTGGGTTGACTCCCTCTCAGTCTTTGCTTCCTTTTTTGCAACTCCATTCTGATGTGGATTGTGAGAAGTGGTCAACTCCCTCTGAATATTTGCATCCTTGCAGAAACTACTGAAGTGTGCTCCTTCTTGATCTTTGCTTCCTGGATTACCTGTCCTTGAACTTATATCCATCCCCGATCACTATGCATGCTTACAAGTATCATTACTGTGATATCCTCGAGATCTCATACATAATCATACATTTATTAGTATATTCTCAATACTATCAAAACAAAATAATCTTAAGCATGTATAGTCATGATCATTTCAAACAGAAATAATAAGCATTAGTATTCAAGGACTCTTATAGTTAGTCATATCATAAATTAAAGTAAGAAACATAAAATGTCTGAACCCATGATTACTCAAACCTATACTTTCATGACTCTTCTGGTTAGTCATATCATCAATTAAGGTAAGAAACACAATATGCATACACCCATGTTTATTCAAACCTATGAATAATCATTATCAATCATGCCATGTATACTTATATACGAGATCCTATCACAAGGTAGGATTCTAACTTGATATAGGAAAAAACATACCTGGATTAATATGTTAGCTGGTTATTGTCTAACATACCCACATGATGTCTTCTTGTTCTCTTAAGAGACTTGTGCTAGTAACCTACATATCTCATAGGTTAACCAAGTTATACATACCTCGTAAGTAGATCTTCTATGTGATCCATGGCAATGGATGAACCTTTGTCTTCATGTCACCATGGTCATATGTTCTTGAAATAGAACATGATTTGTCTTTCTTGATGTACCTTTCATGTTAGTGGACAACATCACAATGCATTAGTACAATCATAAGTGTCAAAAACCCTAATCAATGAATATCTTCTATCATGCATTCATAATTTTATTAAGGTGATACGACAAGTCTAAAATTAATCAAGATTGTACTAACCGTAATAATATGAAGACAAACATATCATAAACTTAATTATGAACATAATTCTAAACATACATGTATGAGTCATACCTGTCGATATTGCTTGTAATCTTCTTATGTAAGGCCTCAACCTCATCTCCCTTTGAAACATGAACTTCTTCACTTATGCAGGTGACCAATCCACTTGATTTGCAGGAATTGGATCTGGAGTTGGATTAGGGTTTGTCAGAGAAACCCTAAAAATTCAAACTTTGAATTTCAAACTTCTGAAAGGATAGAAAGATGTGCCTTGATGAGCTGATCAAGGCGGTATATTCAGAATTTGAAAACTACAAAGTTTCACCCCTCAAATTTGCCTTTGAAACTTCCAGATTCACTAGACATGACCCCAAAAATAGGGTTTGATAAAGCTCACCCTTCTGCACAATCAAAAGGTTTTATCCAAAGCTCTAAGCTTCTATTTTTCTGAGCAGCTTCTAGCCCTGGTCACAAATTTCAAAAATTCCCATTTTTGCAGAAGCCCTAATTTTCCACTTTTCTGATCAAAGTCCCGAACTATGGTCTGATCAAGTCTAGCCTTCTGCCCAACCAAAAATTTTGATATTGGTCTCTAAATTTCAATTTTGATGAGTAGAATTCAGCCATGGTCTCTGATTACAAATATTTCATCTTTCTCCGAAACCCTAAATTCCCGAAGCCATGAATGAAGGTGCTAAAAAATAATTATGTTTTGACATAAATATGTACTTGCTTGTTTCTGGTATAACTCTGAACTTTTTGATCAAAACGGTCTAAAAATGCTACCTATGGTATCCCGATCTGTCATCTTTCCAACCCCACAAGTCTGGCCTCAATTGGATTTTCTGACAGAGATTTATGCCAAATGTCTCAACGTAACCTGTTTATGGGATAAAACAGGAGAACGAACTTGTACGGCGTGCCATGTGTCCTTGGTTTCATTTCGGCCTCTAAAAAAGTTCCTGAGAAAGTACAGTCTATGCACTACCTATCAATAGTTACTAAATTTCTTTTGGAGCTTCCTAGCCCAATTTATGACCTTTTTTCCTAGGTCACCTATTTATGACTCAGATCTGGAAGAGGAAGAAACCCTGGATTGTACAGATCATAAAACGCAAAGTACAACAAATTAGAAGTGGTCCTTTGGACACAAGGTACATGGGGATCGGATCTTCAACTTGTAAAAGTTTTAGATCCAAAAAATTTAACAAAATTTAATTATAGTGAAAGTACTACGATGACTGTGTTTTGCTATATCAAGCCCTAGCATCACAATTTCACAAGTGTCATACATGCCATCTTTCAGGCTAGCTCTGATACCATGTTAGTTTTTCAGAATTTACTTCAATTTGATCTAGGATCTTAATTGAGAGAACAACATGTACATCATATCTACAGCATATCAATCATGGACACAATAATGCAAGCACACAAGAGACACAAAGTTTACTTGGGGAAAACCATTAAGGTAAAAAACCCCAATAACTTCCTCAGAGATAGATAGAGAAATGATACAACCCAAGCATAAGAGATAGACATATCCTAGCCGCAGCTTCTCCTCCTCCACAAGTGTGCCACTCTCCAAAGAGTGTGAGAGAGAATATAATGATGAAATAGAGTGCCTCCCGCACTCTATTTATATTTGACTTAACTTGCCTAATAACCTTTACTAGGTCGGCCTCAACTTAACCACATAACACAAAGCTGACTGGGTCGGCACCCAATAGGGTGGTATAATAACCCTTTGACCCACATGGCCTATATAGGGCTGACCCCAACAAGGTGGTCTAATAACCCATCAAGTATAAGTTACAACACTTACAATATAAATGATGACACTTTCGTATAGAGGAATAATAACATCTCTATAGGAATACAAACACTTCCGTATAGAGGAATAATACCATCTCTATAGGAGTACAATAAACATATATGAAATACATTCTGAAGTTACATATACATCAACAAAGCAGAGTATGTTGCAGCTTGTTCGGCTAGTTGTGAGAGTATGGCTTAGGAAGCTATTGTCTGAGTTATTTGATCTCCCGTTGGAGGCTACTAGTATTTTTTGTGACAACTAGAGTTGTGTGAAGCTATCTGAAAACCTAGTGTTTCATGATAGGTCAAAGCACATTGAGATAACATATCACTATATGAGGGATATGGTGCAGAGAGGAGCAATGGAGCTCCTATATATTGCGACGGATGAGAAGATTGCGGATGTGTTGACGAAACCACTAGCCAGAGTGAAGTTTGAGTACTTCAGAGAGAGGCTTGGTGTTCTTCGGATTAAAGATACTTCAAGGAAGAAGTGATGGACACATTTGCAGGAGCCATTCCCAGCATGGTGAGAGGAGGATCCTTCCCATGGTTGTGGATGTAAGTGTTGGATGATGAGCATCAAGACGATGCTCTAGTTACTGCTCTGTATATGCATCAGTTGGATGCTGTGTATGACTAGTTGGATCATGTATATGTATATGCATCAGTTGGATGATGTGTATGACCAGTTGGATCATGTATATGTATATGCATCAGTTGGTTGCTGTGTATGATCAGTTGGATCATGTATATGTATATGCATCAGTTGGATGTTGTGTATGACCAGTTGGATGTTATGTATGATCAGTTGGATGTTCTGTATGATCATTTGGATCATGTATATGTATATGCATCAATTGGATGCTGTGTATGATCAGTTGGATCATGTATATGTATATGCATCAGTTGGATACATTGTATGATCAGATTGATCATGGATGATGAGTATCAGGACGATGCAGTGATGATGATCAGGATGATCATGCGATGATGACATGCATCAGGATGATGCAGTGATGATGATCAGGATGATCATGTGTGATGAGTATCAGGACGATGCTCTGGATGATATGCATCAGGACGATGCAGTGACGATGATCAGGATGATCATGTGTGATGAGTATCAGGACGATACTTTGGATGATATGCATCAGGACGATGCTATGATGATGATCAGGATGATCATATGAGATGATATGTATTAGGTGGATACATTACATAATCAGCTGGATTATGTGTGATGAGTTCTGAAGACACAGATGCACATGAACGTTTTGGACATGGTTGTAGATGTGTTCTCCCATGTTCATGATGTAATTGCTAGGATTTTCTGACATGGTGGAAAATGTGTTCTCTCATGGCCATGATGTAATTGCTGGAGCCATTCTCACATGGTGGTAGATGTGTTCTCCCATGGTGCAGATGTAAGGGTTGGAGCCATTCTCACATGGTGGTAGATGTGTTCTCCCATGGTGCAGATGTAAGGGATGGGGCCATTGGAACATGGTTGAAGTGTGTCTTCCCATGGCTGCGATATAAGTGCTGGGGCCATGTGAGCATGGTTGAAGTGTGTCTTCCCATGGATGCAATATAATTGTTGGGGCCATTCGAGCATGGTTGAAGTGTGTCTTCCCATGGCTATCATATAAGTGTTGTGCCATTCTAGCATGGTTGAAGTATGTCTTCCCATGGCGCAGATATAAGTGTTGAGCCTTTCACGGATGGTTGAAGTGTGTCTTCCCATGCTGGTGAATGTAAGTGTTGTGTGATGTGCATCTAGGTTGTGCTTCATGAACGATGTTATGATCGGTATGATCATGAGTATCAGGATGATAATCTATGGCCATGGACAAGTTGTGTAGTGGCATGTAAAAGGTCTTGGGAGATCCGATAGGTTGAGCTGTGTGCTCGTAAAAGTCTTGGGATGCTCTTTCGAGGTTTTGTTGACTCACGTAATCAGTCTTGATGATTTCGAAGTATGGCCACTGATGATGAAGACCTACAGGTGGTGGGCCTACATCGAGCATGAAAAAGGGATGGCTCTGTAGAACTTCCTATGTCGAGTAGAATGGAGATTTATTGAGATAGCAGCAACAATGACGATGACGATGATTCGATGATAATGATCCATTGACAATGATCTATAGAAGAAGACTTGTGCTAGTAGATCTATGTCGAGAAATACCTTCCTAGTTAAGAGGGAGTGTTGATGTATTTGTAACTTCGGAATGCATTTCATATATGTATATTGTATTCCTATAGAGATGTTATTATTCCTCTATACGGAAGTGTCGTCATTTATATTATAAGTGTCGTAACTTATACTTGATGGGTTATTAGACCACCTTGATGGGGTCGGCCCTGTATAAGTCATGTGGGTTAAATGGTTATTAGACCACCCTATTGGGGGTCGGCCCTCTCAGAATTATGTTAAGTGGTTAAATTTGAGGCTGACCTAGTAAGGTTATTAGGCAAGTCAAGTCAAGTATAAATAGAGTGAGAGAGGCACTCTATTTGATCATTCACTTTCTCACTGATGCACTCATTAGAGAGTGGCGCACTAGTGGAGGAGGAGAAGCTACTGCTAGGAGACTATCTCTTATGCTTGGGTTTTGTATCATTGCTCTATCTATCTCTAAGGAAGTTATTGGGGTTTTTCACCTTTATGGTTTTCCCCAAGGAACTCTGTGTGTCTATTGTCTCTTGTGATTGCTTCTTGTGATTGATATGTTGTACATGTTATTCTCTCAATAAAGATCCTAGAGAATATTGAATTAATGCTCAAATATTAACAACCTTGTGGAGGAGAAACCAAATATTCAGAGGTATCTGAGTTGTCTACCTTTCAACATCAAGGATAGAATATAGTATGACAATCCAAAGACCTTAGAAGAAGCCATGAGGAAAGCAACTTTCTGCTATGATGAGAACCAGAAAAGAGAAGGGATATCTAATTGGAAAAATCATAAACCTAGCAACTTTGAGATGAAGAAGAAGAATTTCAGGTTCAGTGGACATTCTAGTTTTCAAAAGAAAAACTTTCCAAATCGAAATTTCCAAGGAAACATTCCCAGAAATAATCAGCAGCAGAATTTTACAGCTCCTAGAAATACACCCAATGTTACTAGAACTAATGACAAGAGGACACCTATAAAATGTTTTGAGTGTCAAGGTCCTCATTATGCTTCAAACTATCCCAATAAGAAGCGGAAAACCAATAATATTAAATCCATACAAGCTGAACCTACTGTGAGAGACTTGACAAGAGAGATGCCCAGAATTAATGCAACTCTAGACAACAGGCAAGCGGAGCATCAAGTCTCTATGGTAGAGATTGAAGGTATGCTACAAAACCACCATGTTTCTATTTTGATTGTTCCAGGCACTAGCTTGAGTTATATATCTCCAGATATTGTAGAAAATTTTAATCTGAAAACAAAGAAATTTAATAAATCATGGTTAGTTAGACTAGCAACATGAACAAAAAGAAAAGTGTCTGATTTTGTTGAATGTTGTGTTTTATCTATGAATCAGTTAAAAGCACAAACCAAGCTAAATGTTTTACCTTTAGGATAATACGACATCTTGATTGGAATGGATTGGTTAGAAGCACATCATGTTATTTTGAATTGTTATGAGAAAAGTTTTACCTGTCTAAATGATGAAGGAGAAATAGTAGAAGTAAAGGGTATTCCTAGAAAGACATCACTTAGACAGATTTAAGCTATGCAAGTAAAAAGAGCAGTTAGAAAAGGATGTAAGATGTTCACAGTGAATGTAGTACATGAGGAGTCAAGTACAAAAGAGGAAAAACTGAAACTAGAAGATATACTTGTCCTAAAATAATTTTTGGATGTTTTTGCAGAAGAGATTCTAGGATTACCCCCGAAGAGAGATCTAGATTTTACCATTGAGCTGATACGAGGTGCGGTACCGAACTCCAAAGCTCCATATAAGATGAATATATTGGAATTAAATGAGTTAAAATCACAGTTGAAGGAACTGATTGATAAAAACTATATAAGAAGAAGGATGGCACTTTAAGGCTTTGCATAGATTATCGCCAACTGAATAAGATGACAATCAAGAATTGATATCCGTTTCCCCGCAGCGATGATCTATTTGATCAGCTGCATGGAACAATGATATTTTCAAAGATTGGTTTAAGGTTGGGATATAATCAAGTTCATGTGAATGATGAGGATATTTTTAAAATAGTATTTAGAACTTGTTATGGACATTATGAGTTCGTGGTCATGCCATTTGGGTTGACTAATGCCTCGATAGTATTTATGTGCTTAATGAATAATATTCTGCACAAGTATTTGGATAAGTTCATCATTGTGTTCATCGATGACATTCTGGTATATTCTAAAAGTAAGGAAGAACATGACGAACATGTAACATCCCCTCCCATCAATTCCAATGCAAGGAAGGGAAACATGACCAATCTATCGGGCTTATTTGAAGAATTCTCGGCCCCATACATTACTCTGTAATTGTAGCAGTAATTAAAACTTCATGTGTGCAGGTTTAAACTAAAATACACAACGGAATTAAAACATATTGATGCACACACACAAGGTGGAATGCATCAGCATACCATTCACAAATAGGTAATGAATTATAATGTAAGGAAGTGATCACATTCTCATGATATACACAGATTACATGTTAGCCATATTAATATATGCATTCATCATCCAAATAACAGTCATTATTTCACACAATGCAGAACATAGAATAAGCATACAATTTAAACACAGAGACACTTATCTTTGAGATGAAGTTGTCCAAACAACTGGCTATGTGAGAGCAACGTTCCACCCAACCATAGATCTCTATCCAACCTGTATTCTTTCAGCTGAGAGATCACCCTCGAGCTGGGATGTGTATCCACTAAGGAGGGACTAGACAGGCTCACTCACATCCATGGATAAACTCAAACGATCATGCTAAGCCAACATACAGTTGGGTTTATCAAGCATACCAAAAGGAAAGGGAGGAGGATGCTAAGCCAGTGAGCTCAACCACAGAGCTGCAGACATCTCAAGCTAAATTCAAGCAATCCAAACCTCTGTTCAAACATCCACACTTGGATTTCTCACCATTTCGTCAATGAATAACTCCATCCCGTCATTGGTCTTCTGGGCTATAAAAACTAGGTTTCCCAAAGGATTTTGGGGTATCCAATACTCTCAAATTCGCCCCAAGGTTCATACTTATGGATCCCCCATTAGATTTCACTGTCAAATACCAAATCTGGGCATTTATGGCTCTTCAAAATGTGGGTTATTTCACAGTTTCGATTTCTAGTTTTTCTCACTGCTGGGAATTCCTTTTTGGATGCAAATTGATGTTGGGTTCTTCCATAGTGGAATGGGAATGAGGAATAAGAAATCCCCATGAAGTAGAGTGACTTGTGGTACAAGAAAAGATAGCCCATACTCTACCATACAAATTTTTGGGCTGTCCATGCTCCATTGAAGCCATGGATGGTTTTCTTCAACCACTTCCTTACAACAGAATTAAATGCCAGCAAGGTAAGTCAAATGGATTCTCGAGGTGACATTTGGCAGCTTATGGCTCAATCCCACAACCCCCTCACCACTCCCTAGTGGATACACATGGCCCCTTCTCATTCATTTCTTCCATAGTCAGTTTTGGTATTTTATTGCATGATGTTTATGTACATCATTTTTACGATGTTCCATAGCTAAATAGCACATGGGTAACATAATGTCTAGTACTTTCCTTTTAAATAAAATTCGGGCTTCCACTAGCAGGGCCTTGGCCTTGAGCTCCATGCTAGGAAAACATACATCACATGTATACAGTATTACATTAAAAGCTAATATTTCCTAAGGGTCAAAATGGGGTATTACAATCCCCTCCCCCTTAGAATAACACCGTCCTCGGTGTTCCAATACTTGGAATACATATACAATTTACACGTCCAAAAATTTTCAAAACTTTTTGTAGGTCTGCCCTGCATTCTATCATTTACTTTTAACTTTCAGGACCAAGTCCTTTGACTTCTATGAGCTTCTCTCGCTGGTTATAATCTTTCAACTCATCCATAAGTCTGAAAACTTCATGGCTGCTACCCTCTTGAGGTTCCCTTGTTGGGCAGTTGCGGAGGCAATGATGTCCTCCACATTTCCAACATTTCACTGGCTGCTTCATCTTTACCTACTCAATTTCCTTTGAGTCTTCATGCCAGGAACGTTTCTTAATGGACCGATTGGACAAATGCCTCATCACTGATCCACTTTTCTTTCCCTTACTGATTGCTCTCATAATGCTTTTTACCTCTCTTTGCAGACAAATAGAGTTATGTGAAACCTTATGGTTCATCTCATTCTGCCTCTTCTGTATCTTGAGCATCTCTCCAATATTTTCTTGGGTCTTGTAAATTGTTTGAAGAAGACTTTCAGCCAATTCCAACAACCTATGGTCTGCTGCCATGGTCACTATGTACAGTTGGTTCTCACTTTGCTTACAAGTAACACTTGCTTTGCAACCACTTCCACAAATTAGTTTCACTTCCCCACCTGTGGAATTCATCATTATAGTTTTGTTAGGCCAAGCATAACATAACATTAAAATAATTCAGGCAATTAGCTTCCCAATTGATATGAAATCCCATGCTTTATCCATGAGACTTTCATACTTTCCATGCTTGTCCAACATACACATGAATTCCTTCATGTTCATCCATTCACAAGAAATTCATTAATTCAACATTCACAATTTATTTCGAGCAAATAAACACACTCTACTTTCAGCCATGCATGCATTCACCAATTTTCTGTTTTTATAAATTCATCAATAAAAGGAAAGAGAGAGCAATAAGAGTTTTCTCCTCTTAGATTTGTTCTATTGTGGAATCCACACCCCCACTGTGGTTTTCATGCTCCTAGCCTCTTTCACTTCAACATGAGTTCTTGACCTACCTTTCTTGGCTATGACACTTAGTGTCTATGGTCTATTTCGTACCTCTCAACCATGGAGTCCCTCCACATGGTTTGTCTACAACTCTTGGTTGCTAGGATTCACACAGTTCCACTAGCACCATCTTTTATTACTGCTCATGCTGAACTCTTTAGGATGGTCACATCTCCACATGCATCTCTAGGATTCCTTCATAGTCTTTGCTTCCAACAATACTTATCTGCATTGGATGTCTTCACTTTATTCCATAGGGTCCTTCTTTGCTTTACAAGCCTTGAAACCGCCTATGCACTTGGATGTTTGGCTAGTGTGCAGGCTACCCCACAACATCAAATAATCTTTCCCAACCAGTCACTCTCTGGATTTACCAAGCAATTTACAGTTCTTCCAGGGTCCTTGCTTCTTGTATGACCAAGGTTTCCAACAAAGAAAACAATAGTGCATCAGCTTAACTGTTACAAGACTTATACTTGAAATATTCATTATTCGAAACAAGAAATAAATGAAATTGAATACTTATCTATATTGTGCATTTTCTCTCTGGTCCACAAGGTCTTTCTTTTACTTTATAAGCCTTGGGATCCTCCTGCGGACTGGGATGTTTGGCTAGCACGCAAGCTACTCCAAAACATCAAATAATTACTATCCAACTAGTACACCTTCACACCGACTTGGAAGAAAATTTCACTACGACCATTTCTAGGTCAAGGCTCTACTATGGAGCCATAGGCATATAATAGCACTTTCATCAACACCTTCACAAACCTTCATCAAAATTCCCACAACATCCACAACACCCTTTCATACACATTATCCCTTCCACCACAACCCCTCACAACAACCTTTTACATTGCTTCGTTAGTGTGTAGCACCGAATTGCATCTGTTTAAGGTGACAACACAAGTAGTATAGACAAACTTGTCAATGCTGTTATTCAAAAATTATAACCATAATTCATAGCATTCACTATCAATTATTAAAACACCAGGAATGCATCCATTCCTTTAGGGTGTAATCAATATTGGCATCCCTAACATAACTCATCATCATAAAGGCGTCCACTCCTCACTCATGGGAGCTATGCAAGTCTTAGTCATACTTCAAGCAGTCTGAATAATGTACATAAATAGAATATGTCCTGCATAGTAATTCTAACAATTATAATTGCACACACACACACACACACACACACACATATATATATATCAGTCAAGGTTTACATAACACTTATCCATTTTGCAGATGTAATTTCTCTTTACTAATGAGGAATGGGGGCTCCTTCTCTGAGTTGACAGTCCCTCGGTTTTCCATTCCAACTCCTTTTGATGTTACATAACTCTCATATGTCTTACTGTCATAATCTTTATCATCTCACTCATATTGTTTACCAATCATGTAGTGTAGATGAGACATTAATAATGTCTAATGGCGTTTCACCTGAAACCCATTTCCAAATCATGGAATCCCTTCCCATGAAGTTTGGATTCTGCAGACCATCTCTCTTGGTCTTACTGCCATGTGTCTTTCTAGTACACTTATTAAATAACCAAACAGTGAGCAACATTTAACAATGCAATTCAAATCTGATTGTTCCATAACCAATCAATGGCACTAATAATTAATTCAACATGAATTTACAATTCTGTCTCCTATAGAAATTGACTTTCTTAGCCATGAGGCTATCCTCATATTGCTTGGCTCTTGTAAGTGGCACCATTCTGTCCATTATGGATTTATGTTTACTGCCATACATGGACATCCACCTACAACATGTTCTCCTAACACAATTTTTTTCATAATCCAAACAGTCATTAGCAGTTATAAGCAAAATTTCAAATCTGAGATTTACAAATCTTCTTTCTATCAGAGCTTATATTTCTCAACAATGAGATTCCTTCTCATAAGCTCTAAATCGAATTTTCAAATCTACTCCCTACATAAATTAGATTTTCAACCATGATATTATTCTCATAAACTTAAATGAGAATATTTTTCAGATTTGTTTCGTGCATAAGTTAAATTTCACTCCCTTGAGAATCTTCTCATAACCTTTGGCTTTTGGCACATGGTAGACTCCATCCTTCATCATGGACTTACCCACATTGTCATGCCTAGAACAATCTACCTGAAATATGAAACTTCAATCCGCCAAACACTTTGTAGGTCTCCATGCATATAATATTTCATTGCTGCAACAATCACTAAAGCATTTCCAGAATTATAACATTCCATAATTCAAACACTTCCAGTTGTTAACATATCAATATAACAAACTCATTTACTTCACGTAAATCATTATCATACTAAAATTGCAAGGTACAGTCACATCATTTATGTAATTAACTTAAAGCTTTTAAATGCTCATTAATTCATAGCCATATCATTTATACAACTATGTTGTTCCAACAGAGCACTCTGGAAGCCTGTCAATCATGACTACCTTCATGCAATTCTTCCCCTGCATTCATAGCAGCTCATGAAATGATCTCAGAATTATCATTAATTCATAATTTCATCTATTGCTCGATTATAATGAGACATATGCATATATCACAATCATGCATGCACACAATACATCTCTTCATGTGTAGCTATCCACATGCATGCATATTCACAACATTTACTCAAGTTTTTTTTTTTTTCATATGCATTCCCTCAATGCTTAACTACAAGATTTATAAACTCTCTTAATACACATCCACTCAATGCCACCTTGCATTGTTTTATGAGTACTATGCATTCAAGCATATTATGACTTAATCATGACTATCTCATATAACATGCATTACCATAATCAGGACCACCAATCCTCACTTGCTTTGGCTGTTAAACTCACAATCGACATACTCAAATGGCATGATATAATTTCATATGAATGCAATCTAAATTTCTAAACAATCACATGGTATGAGGCCTCTCTCCTTCGCCACTCCATGCTCCACCACACTATGGTAGTACGGCATTCATATGAATGCATTTCGACTCTAAATGCATACCATTTTATGATTGTTAAATATGGTTCAAGCGATTCTTACCCAATCCTCTTTCAACACTTATGTAATCATCATAAGTAAACCATTACCTGCATGGCTTCCACTTACACCTTTGATATTACCTGATCCGTTGGTCTCTTGTAGAGGATTACAAAATTCTTCCACCAACCTCTTCATCCTGGACTTGCTACCTTAACCTTTTCCTCATAAGGTTGTTGGCCTCATGCAACAACATCATCAACATCTTTAGCCATGCTTATGTTGTCTGTGGTCCTACAACCAAAACCAACACCAATAGTGATCATCAACAACAATATTTACTATTAGTGGCTCATTGCATATGTAGAGCTTCACTACATTTACTAATATGTAATATCATATATGTGCACAAAAATCTGCTCATGCACTATGCAATGTTTATTAATATGCCAACCAATGCATATTCATGCCACTCATCTAATCTCTTGCATTTTCAAAATTCCCATGCCATAATTTTATGTACATAAAGCTTATAAAATATAAATACAGTTAGCAAGAAAGGGGTCAAGGAATTATCCCTTTCCAATCCATCATCTTTGCATGGAATTCCCATTCCACATTCTAGCTGGCTCGATTTCATGGTCTCTGCTACTTCTAGGCGTGCAATTCTAGAAATTCCCATATTGACAACAATTTTGCCAAAATAGCCACTAACATTTTTCTGCCCTAATTATCTATGGTGTATGATAACCCCATTCAAATTCTGACTATGCACCATTGTTCCCTACTAGACAAGCTTTCCAATGCCTATCCTCGTGCTCCATTCTGACATTGAGTGTGGAAATTGCATTACTTCAAAAATGACAACTTTAACAAAAATTCTGCACATTTTTACATAGTTGTATTTTGGTCAGGGATGCCAACTTCAGCCACTTGTGGAAGAAAACCTATGAGGAATCACGAAACATTTTCTACTAAACGAAGTTAGTCCATATAGCAAGGAACACTTGGCAACTTGTGAATCTCTGTTCCAATGCACCATTCATCTTCTATAAAATTCTAGGTTTGACTACTTTCCACTTTTCACATTTTTCCAAAATTCCAAATTTTGGGCCAAAAATGGTTGTTTCCCAAACGGTGCATTTCTGGGAAATCTTCGTCTAACGGAATATGTCTGGTTTACTGTGAATATGAAAGGTTGAGTTCAGTAATTTTCTTGATTATGAATAATAGGGTCACTTTCAACCACTGCAAGCTTTTCAAAATCCCAAAAACGTGGCCCATAATAGTGCTTTTCGGCTTTCTCGCACACCCCGACTCCACATCCTTTGGATTTTGGCTCCAAAACTCCAAACATAACACCGTGTCTGCTCCATGACTGCCCTATATCAAGTTTGGCTCAATCCGACCTTCTGTCAAGCGTCAGGGCACTGATTTGTAAAAACTATTCATTCCGATTTTATGCCAAATCAGAGCATAATGGGCTCGAGATCTTCACTGGTTCATTCATGGCCTTTGTCAATGGCCTCAATATGCCCCTGAACTCATGAAATTCTAACCTTGCATTCTCCTATTATCGAAAAATAAAATTTCAGGCTCTATACTACTCTTTTTTTTAACCACGAAAGCCAAAACCTGACACCCGAAACTGCGGGTTTCGGGGGGGGTCAAGTTGCGGTCATGGGGATGTAGCCATCCCGCAACCCGAAACCCGAAAATGTGGGTTAGGGATTGCGGAAACTGGAATGCGCAACTTCAAAACTTTGCATTCCCGCAACCCAAAACCCAACATCCCGAAAGCCGAAAAAAATTGCGGGTTCGAAATTTCGGAAATCCAAATGCAAATTTTGAAAATTCGCGTTCCTGAAACCCGACATCCTGAAAGCTGAAAAATTGCAAATTTCAAAATTTCAGAAATCCAAACTCAAATTTTGGAAATTCGCATTCCCAAAACCCGACATCCCGAAAGCCGAAAAATTGTGGGTTTGGAATTTCAGAAATCCAAACGCAAATTTTGAAAATTCGCATTCCTGAAACCCGAAACCTGACATCCCAAAACTGCGAAAACACCCGCGTTCCTGTAACTTCTGGGATTCATAACTCCCTCGTCCCTTAGCCAAATGAGGTGAGTCTAGTACCATTGGAAATTTGTTGGAGAGCTCTATGCACTTGTGTGATTCTCTTCCACACCTGAGAAATCTGACCCTGCAATTTTTCCAATCGAAAATGCCGCCCCAACTTCGTCAATACTGCGTTAAAACCATTTTGTTGCTTTTCTGTAACTCAGAGTTTGGCCCAAGCAACCCCAGTACTGCAAGCTAGGCTCTGATACCACTCTGTAACGTCCCCTTCCATCAATTCTAATGCAAGGAAGGGAAACATGACCAATCTACCGGGCTTATTTGAAGAATTCTCAGCCCCATACATTACTCAGTAATTGTAGCAGTAATTAAAACTTCATGTGTGCAAGTTTAAACTAAAATACATAGCAGAATTAAAACATATTGATGCACACACATAAGGTGGAATGCATCAGCATACCATTCACAAATAGGTGATGAATTATAATGCGAGGAAGCAATCACATTCTCATGATATACATAGATTACATGTTAGCCATATTAAGATATGCATTCATCATCCAAATAATAGTCATTATTTAACACAATGCAGAACATATAATAAGCATATAATTTAAACACAGAGACACTTATCTTTGAGATGAAGCTGTCCAAACAACTGGCTATGTGAGAGCAACGTTCCACACAACCATAGATCTCTGTCCATCCTGTATTCTTTCAGCTGAGAGATCACCCCCGAGCTGGGATGTGTATCCACTAAGGAGGGACTAGACAAGCTCACTCATAGCCATGGATTCACTCAAACGGTCATGCTAAGCCAACACACAGTTGGGTTTATGAAGCATTTCAGAAGGAAAAGGAGGAGGATGCTAAGCTGGTGAGCTCAACCACAGAGCTACAGAAATTTCAAGCAATCCAAACCTCTGTTCAAACATCCACACTTAGATTTCTCACCGTTTTGTCAACGAATAACTCCGTCCCGTCACTGGTCTTCTGGGCTATAAAAACTGGGTTTCCCAATGGATTTCGGGGTATCCAATACTCTCAAATTCGCCCCAAGGTTCATACCTATGGATCCCCCATTGGATTTCACTGTCAAATACCAAATCTGGGCATTTATGGCTCTTCAAAACGTGGGTTCTTTCATAGTTGCGATTTCTGGTTTTTCTCATTGCTGGGAATTCGTTTTTGGATGCAAATTGATGATGGGTTCTTCCACAATGGAATGGGAATGATGAATAAGCAATCCCCATTAGGTAGAGTGACTGGTGGTACAAGAAAACATAGCCCATACTTTGCCATACGAATTTCTGGGCTGCTCATGCTCCATTGAAGCCATGGACTGTTTTCTTCAACCACTTCCTTACAACAAAATTAAATGCCAGCAAGGTAAGTCAAATGGGTTCTCAAGGTGACATTTGGCAGCTTATGGCTCAATCCCACAACCCCCTCACCACTCCCTAGTGGATACACGTGGCCCCTTCTCATTCCTTGCCTCCATAGCCAGTTTTGGTATTTTATTGCATGATGTTTATTTACATCATTTTTACAATGTTCCATGGCTAAATAGCACATGGGTAACATAATGTCTATTACTTGCCTTTTAAATAAAATTCGGGCTTCCACTAGTGGGGCCTTGGCCTTGAGCTCCATGCTAGAAAATCATACATCACATGTATATAGTATTTACATTAAAAGCTAATATATCCTAAGTGTTAAAATGGGGTATTACAAAACATCTGCGTATTATTTTACAAGTTTTGAGAGATCATCAGTTATATGCTAAGTTTAGTAAGTGTGACTTTCACAAGGATACGATTAAGTATTTAGGTCACATAATCTCTAAGGAAGGAATTTTGGTCGATCCCGATAAGATAAAAGCCATTAATGAATGGTCGGTTCCTAAGGATGTGTTGGAAGTACGATCATTTATGGGGATTACAAGATATTGAAGATAATTCATAAAAGGTTTTTCGAAGATTGCAAACCCCATAACCTCCTTACAGAAGAAGGGGAAAAAGTTTGTATGGGATCAAAAGTGTGCAGACAGTTTTAAGAAGTTGAAGGAATTACTAACTACAACACCTATTCTGAGAATTGTACATCCTAATAAAGATTTTATAGTATGCACTGACACATGTAATGACGGACTCGGTGGAGTCCTAACACAAGAGAGACATGCAATATGAGTCTCGAAAGCTGAAAATACATGAGAAAAATTACTCTACATATGATCTAGAATTATTAGCAGTAATACACGCCTTAAAAATGTGTCATCACCATCCTATTGGCAGAAAATTTACTTTGATGATAGATAACATGGGACTGAAGTATTTACTAGATCAAACAAACTTGAATGCTAGACAAGCTAGATGGCTAACCTTTCTAAGTGAATATGATTTTGAAATTCAGCACATCAAGGGTAAAAAGAACAAGGTTGTTGATGCTTTAAGTCGTAATGCAAAGTTAAATTTATTTCAGCCATTAGTACATACACAACAAATTTGGAAAATCATATTTTCGAAGGGATTAAAACCGATGAAGAGTACATAAAATTACATGAAAAGATAGCAGAAAGCAATTCTAAAAATTCTATGGCAGATTTCAGGTTAAAAGAAAATGGATTGCTGCTGTACAAGAGCAAATTATATGTGCCCAATGTACCAAAGATAAAAATTTTGATTTTAGATGAGATGCACAAAAGTCACTATTTTGGTCATCTAGGTTATCAGAAAACTATAACTATGTTACACAATGATTATTCTTGGCCCAAGATGAAGCATGAAGTAGCAGAATATATAGCTAAATGCTTTGACTGTATAAAAAATGAAGGTTGAACATCAGCATCTGACTGGACTGTTACAACCATTACCTATACCTAGTTGGAAATGGGAGATCATAAGCATATATTTTATTACCGGACTACCTAGGAATCATAAACAAAATGATTCCATCATGTTGGTAGTGGACAAACTCAGCAAGGCAACATGTTTTATACCAGTAAAAACTACTTATAAAGCTCCAGATATTGCAAAAATGTTTATGAAACATATTTTTCAATTACATGGAATACCAAAAGTGATAGTTTCGGACCGTGATTCTAAGTTTACTGGAAACTTCTAGAGATTTTTTTTGAAAGGGTTGAATACAACCTTAAACTGTAGCACAACATTTCATCCACAAACAGATAAATAGACGGAAAGAGTAAATCAGATATTGGAAGACATGCTAAGGATGTATGTTAAGGACCAGCCTAGTAAGTGGGAGGACTACTTGCATTTAGTAGAATTTGCATATAACAACCATTACCATGCATCAGCTAGGCTTAGCCCTTTTGAAATTCTTTGTGGTAGGAAATCTAATACACCAGTTTCTTGGAATGACCCAGTTAATAGACTTGTTTTAGGACCTGAATTGTTGAAGGAAATAGAACTAATTGTGCAACAGGTACAAAGAAATAATAAACCTGCCCAAGATAGGCAAAATAGTCAAGCAAATCTTAAAAGGACTCATAAAGAGTTCCAGGTTGGTGAGCATGTTTTCATTAAGGTAAGACCAAAGAAGAGCTCATTAAAATTGGGAAGCTGTGCCAAGCTGGCACCCAGGTATTTTGGTCCTTTCGAAATTTTGTCAAGGGTTGGACCCGTGGCATATCAACTAGATTTGCCACCAAATCTAAAAATACATAATGTTTTTTACATTTCATCTTTAAATAAATATGTACACGATGCTACTCATGTTATAAATTAGAATGATTTACAGGTGAAACAAGACAACGATTTTCAGGTGGAACTGGACTGTATCCTCGAAAGGAGGGAAACTTTACTCCGGAATCACACCATTGGGTAGGTAAGGTGCAATGGAAGCACCTTAGCCCAAAAGAGGCAACCTGGGAGTTGGAGAGTAGTATGCGGGTAGCATACCTAGCTCTGTTTCAGGAATACTCAGAAAATGAACGAACAACATCGATGATGATGTTGAGTCTTAAGGGGGGGTGTATGTCACCTACCCAAATTGTGAGACTATTTATTTTATTTGCAAAAACATTATGTTAAATTATAATTACAAAGTTTTGTAATTATGACCAAATTTGGTCAAGGATGATTGTAATAACATATTATTATTATTTAATAAATTAAAATAGGAGACAAACACCCAAGGGAACTATTAAATGATTGTTCACTGACCCACTAGGAGGAATGGAAGCTACTAGAAGGCATGGGACAGGTGTCAGCATTTTCACTCCACCACTAGTTGTTGGTTATGGGACAACTAACCCTAAATTTGTGGCATTATCCCCCAAATGGGTTGAAGAGAGCTGTTAGCTCATTAATGACTAGGTTAACCACTAAAAAGTCCTAGGCAGCCTATAGAAGGCAATTCGAATTGAGCAGCGATCTCCACATTATTTTTCTGCAAAAATAATTCCTCAAGTGTATCAGGTGATTAATGAGAGATTCAAATAGGGAAGCAAAGTGAATGTGCATTGTGAGTCTGTTAAATTTATTCTGAGAATGAAACCAGAGGTGCTGGTGCAGGTCTCTTTGACCTCTAAGTCTATATGTGTTACACCCAAAAATTACTCATCATAAGATTCAATGTATACATCCCTGAAGATACTTGGACTAAGTAATCATCCTGGGAGGATCTATACCCAATTGTGCTCAGTTTTGAAGGGTCGTCGCAGGCTGTACACTAGCATCATGCGATGTTGCACTTTGCTCCATTACATGGTGTGACGAAGTTAGTTAAGTGGCAAAAATAGCTTCTTCGAGGTCCATATCGAAGCTTGCTGACTTGGGACCCTATCCCTGACCTCTTGGAGGAGTTGGCACTCGATTCCTAGACCTTCGGAGAGATCCCTTAATCTTCTCCTACCATCTCTCAACCTATCCTATCCATACCCTATCCATTTAGTCCTATATAAATGAAGATCACTCCCATCCCAAAAAAGAGGAAGACTATGGTATCTACATGCTGGTGAAATCATTCTTAGAACATCTCCACTCACCTATTGGAGAACTCATACTTCCTTGGAAGGATATGGCAATTGGATTTGTCGAAGAAGGGCTACAACGTTAAGCCTTGGTTTTGGTTCTATATCTATATCATGTACTCCTCTATTTGCAGTAATACAAATGCTTTCCATCAATGTTGTTCATGTGTGTAATGATATTGAGTATTTCACCTGCTTAACTGTTCACTTAGATCTCTTATTGAATAGATGTCTTTTACTGGTTTCTCTTGTTTCTTGTCTTGATAGGTCTTGCAGCTTGGATCTGACGACCGTGGGACATGGATCAACATTCAGGAGAAAGGATTGCGTAGTGAAAAGGTAAGACATCTAGCACTCGATCCTTAAGTAGATATAGGAAATGCATTGGTAGTCTATTCTATTTGTTCTAGACTCACTTTGAGCTAGGGAGATCTGGCTTGCATCCACTCGAGTGGATTGTTCGATAACAAATCTGGCGACCATACTAGGGAGACATAGAATTTGGTTAGTAGTTGTTAATCTGAGAGTCATTTTCAATTGATTACTTGACACAAGCCTTTTAATTTTTTCCATTTACTTCTTGGATTTGATTTCACTATCAGATCTTCATATTGAAGACTCTGATCTACTTCCTTTTGAGTTTATACAACTCATTCCAAAACCATTGCATGGTTCATTGTTGAGAGATATGATTCATTTTTGAATCTAGATTTTGCCCATCGCACCTAGGTATTGGGAACATAGTGACACTGTGTCATTCTGGGTCTCTATTCTTTACTTGTTAACTACTTGTCGCACCCCTTGCATTGGAAAATTGTGACATCATCGCACTTCCCGTGTATGCAAACTGTGACGTCACACTATATACAAGAACAGAGTGCGTCGATTTGTCAAATTTTGGCATGCAGGCATCTCTTCTCTGTTTGATAGTCTGGACTTTGGTTTGTTGTATGAACTCTCTCTGTGTTGCAAGATCCAGCTAGGGATCCCACTGCGATCTATGTTTTGAGTGTTTGGTTTTGTTTGGATTGATTTTGGGTTCCATTTTGGATGAGCTTGAAAACTGGTAGTGGTGGATACTCTTGTCTTCCCCACCTTCATCCGCTCACCCTTGCATTCCCTTCCTTCCATCTATGATCTGATTATTACATTATATTAGCTTCCAGACCTCATTTACATTTGTTTTGAGCTTTGCTTGCTTAATTTTCTTGCTGCTACTTGATTTTGAGTTAAGTGTGTCTTTCAGCCTGATAGAGTGCTTGTCTTTTCTTGATTTTTCTAAATGTACTAGTGCTGCAAGTAGTGTTTTCTTTTCAGTCATTTAGATCTGAAAGCTCAGTTGTTATCAAGTTTACTCTTTGATGTATCCATTGAAAAATTAAAAAGTGCTTCTTTCCCATAATTTCTTAAACATTATTGGAGAAAATTGTTGTGCATTGGAAGTTCTCATTTATTTTTTGGAAAAGTTGAATGAATGTATGATCTATTGTGTTTTTCTCGAATTATGAATTGCTCATTTTCTTGAAAGGCTCAAAGAACGCTTCAATTTTTGCAAAATTGATTCCATGCTAAGGAAAGATAGATGCATTTTTAATTTTTTGTTGCTTTTAGACCATTGAAAATGAAATTGAAAGACTTGCATATTCCATTTCAGAATCCTCAATTTTCATCATCTAGTGTCGTTTTGATTTGAAAAGAAAAAGAAAAAGAAAAATTCTTTGATTTGGATAGTATTGTTGTGATTTTTTGTGTTTCGTTGAAAAGGAAAATAATACTTTCATAGTCAAGTTTTGATTGAATTGGGATTGTGTTGCATTGAGTTTGTTTTGGCAAATACTATTGGAAAAAGCTTTCTCCTTCCCATAACTAGAATTCATTGAAAGAAAAGAATATTTCGTGCATGTATCTAGGGTTTGCATTATGCTTCCGATTATGTACTCACCTCATGCATTCACTTAACCGTACAAGATAAAATTAATGGTAGAACTAGGTAAAATTTTTAGCAACTTGTGTGTAAGTTAGAGACGTGTTCCAGCGTCGTTAAGCATGGCAGCTGTCGTTATTTTCCAGCACTGTATCCTGGGGGTATTGTAGTCTTCCATGTACTTATCGGTATATCGAGCTCCTTCACGTACCCACCAAGTACCATAATCCATACTTGGCATATATCGAAGGGTGTATCACGTACTCGGTAGTATATCGGAAGGTCTCTTACCGAACAATTGTGCATTAGATAGCACCATTACAGTACCTTGCGTATAACGAGAGACACCGCTAGGATTCCTAAAAGCAATTGAGTTAACCATTTGGCCATCTTGGCAAATCAATACACCGAGAACAACGCTCAGGGAGATTAGCATGCACATACTTTCCAGGTAATCGAGTGTGCAGGCAAGGGTACAGTCCCAACCTCCTTGTCGCGTCATATTGTTGGACCCTGCAGTATATCGCGGTTTGCAACGCCTTGATAATCCCGTGAGGTTCCAGACTTTTGAATCCACTCTGTCACATAAGTTTGCTTGTTGCCTTAGTTTGAGTAGGTTTTTCTAGACTGCTTTTCTTTTAGCATACCCTTAGGAGAAATGTTGTTTCAGCCATCCTATCTAATCATCCTGACACTCTGGTGGATTTTCCTTGGAGAAGATCCCATAGGATCTTAAATTTATCACCTGAATATTCCCTTAATCTAGAGGTTATTTCGAGGGTAAGAATGGATCAGCATAACGCGGTCGTAGTTACTAAAGTGGAAAACACCACTTTGAATGTTGGAGGACTTTTGTTTCTACAAACTCCTCCAGATTCACCTGCTTCTCATCCCCCGCAGGATGAAGGAGCACAAATCCCTGCTTCACAAGACCTCTCTCCCATCATCTCGGGAGAACTTGAATCGTTGAAATGGATAAACCAACCCCAGGATGACCCTACAGCAGTTGTTGGTCCTTCAACAACTTATTGGACATCTTCTACAGACCACCCAGTGGCTCATTTTGCCATCTCATCCCCACCTAACTGGACTACTCCAAAGATCTCTAGACCTTATTACAGGTCTAACCCCGCCAATATTTTCGGCCATATCCACGAACGTGTGGAACAATTGCATCTTAGGGGTGATGACCTTCGAAGACAGATTCTCGATCGATGCTCTGAAGAGTTTCAAAATCACCATTTCCAAATAATATTTGACGATGGAGACATCCTAGTTCATCCGATATCTTTCGGATCACCTAAAGCATCCCACCATGAGACCACTAATAATATTGGTCAACCCTCACAAGAGTCCAGTCTTGCACCTCAAGTGAGCCAACCGGTGGAAGGACAACAGTCCAACACACCCGTCACTACCGCAGTTACTTTACCAGTTCCTCCCCCACCTCAAAATTCGAGGGGAGGGTATTCCATTCCCGTGGGTTATCTTATTGATAATGTTATTACTATGGTAGAAAGTCAACAACCTACGTTGGTTCAACCTATGAATAGTGGTAAACCTTTTGTGGTTGGGGGGAAACCCCCATTTCCTAACCAGAACATAGGTGGTGGAATTTCCAATGGACCTTCCCAACCCGCTAGACAGTCCACCACAGGATTATCTCATGTTGGGGGTCCGTCAAATGTAACTCAACCCTCATGGATTCAAGTGTATCTAGGTTCTGTTAACCCTGTGTTGGGCCAACCTAATCCTGGAAACGCACCATACGGGATACCTTATCCCGGGAATCCATACACTCTATGGGGGCAATAACCTGTGTTGCAACACAGACCCCAACCAACTATCCCTCAAGTACCACCACCCCTGATCGACCCTCCCCCACCTCCTACTGGAGGCAGCAGGCCCCCACCTAACCTTGGTGGAGGCCCACCTCATTTTACCAACAACATCCCTCACCCTTCCAGCGGTGGCGGGAATGATCCACCAACCCCTCCCGGTGGAGGAAGCGGGGGACCACCCTATCATGGTGGAGGAGGACATTTCCCTTCAGGTGGCGAAGGTGGTCCACCACCCCCTCCAGGCGGAGGAGGTTGAGGACCTAATTACTATGGTGGTGGAGGTGGTGGTGGAGACCCTCATCCTTCCAGCGACAAAGGTGGTGGGGGCCCCCTATTGGTTGTGGAGCCAGATCTTCTAGTCTCATAGATGATATTGTCTTAGCCATGCACCCTGGAGGACTGTACACCTATTCTTCATTTTTAAGGGTTCGGCAGCTGTACACTCGAGAAAATTTTTTGGGGTTATTTTCGCTAGCTGTTTTGCGGGCCCATGGTTTTGGGTATCCTGTGGTATTTTCCCATTGTATTTCCCTTATAAAAGAAAGACATTGTAATATGGCTAGGGAAAGATGTATTAGGTTTTATGCATTGTAAATATATCTAAGATCAGGAGAGAGACCGTGAGACAGTGAAGAGGAGGTGCAATGGCTGTGCTGCAAGTTGTATTCCCTCACCTTGCTAGATGGTAATAATAATAAGGACTGACAAATTCAGTGTGGACGTAGCCCAAGTTGGGGTGAACCACGATATATCTGTGTCTCTCTTGTATTGTGTGTGTGATTATATTTGCATTTCTGTTTATTGTTATTTCTCTGTGATCCTATTTTTCTAACAATTGGTATTAGAGCCAAAGGTCTATTTGGCAGATAAACCCGCAGGAAGCTAGGGTTTCTGGTTCGAGTGGGAGCAATGGCGAAAGAAGGAAAGGTTAAGGTCGAGAAGTTTAATGGCCAAAACTTCCAGTTATGGAAGATGCAAATGGAGGACTATCTGTACCAGAAGGATCTATTCCTACCATTGGGAGGAAGAGCAAAGCAGCTGGCGGCCATGAAGGACGAAGAATGGGAGGTTCTTGATAGAAAGGATCTGGGAACAATACAGCTAAGCCTGGCTTCGTCGGTGGCTTTCAATATCTCAAAATAAACGACAATAGAGGTTTTGATAAGCGCATTGGGTAAGTTGTATGAAAAACCATCGAATCCAACAAGGTATTTCTAATGAAGCGTTTATTTAATATGAAGACGTCTGAAGGGGGATATGTTACTAATCATTTAAATGAGTTTAATACGGTTACAAATCAGCTAAGTTATGTAAGCGTGAACTTTGATGATGAGATTAGGGCTCTTTTAATCTTGTGTTCATTGCCAGAAAGATGGAATAGCTTGGTCATGGTTATAAGTATCTCTGTCTCTAGTTCAAACACCTTGAAATTTGATGATGTTATTGGTGTTATTCTTAGTGAGGAAATGCGAAGAAAATGCACAGATGAGACATCAGGTAATGTGTTGACCATGGAGAGCAGGGGAAGACAAAATGAGAGAGGAAAGAGCCAAGGTAATCATGGCAAGTCTAAAATGGGAAGATCCAATTCCAGACTGGTAAAAATAGAGTGCTAGAACTGTGGAAAGAAAGGACATCTAAAGAAAGATTGCAGATCTCTAAAGAAGAAAGGAGATGCACAGAAGAAAACTACCCAGGAAGCAAATGTAGCAGGTGATGTGTTACAAGGTGCTTTGATTCTTGCATTAGATAATACTAGTGATTATTGGGTAGTAGATTCAGGAGCTTCATGTCATGCTACACCCCATAGGAAATACTTTCATGAGTATGTTCCTAGCGATTTTGGACATGTTTTATTGGGTGATGATGAGCCATGTAAAATTGTTGGAATGGGTAAGGTATGGATAAAAGTTAAGAATGGAACTGACTGGCTATCGAAAGATGTTAGGCATATTCCTATTATGAAAAGAAATCTGATCTCAACAGGACAGTTGGGAGATGGCAGCTGTCTATCTACATTTGGATAAAAGTGGTGGAAGATCACTAAAGGATAATTGGTGATAGCAAAAGGAGATAGGATAGGTTAATTGTATTTATGTCCTCAGAATACTGACCATTCTAGTTCTTTAGCTTCCACATGAATAGATACAACATTGTGGCATCATAGGCTTGGCCACATGAGTGAGAAGGGGATGTATATTCTCCACTCAACGAAGTTGCTACCAGATTTGAAGCAGATAAGTTTGGAATTCTATGAAAACTGCGTTTATGGAAAACAGAAGAGAGTCAGAATTCTCAGGGTTGAGAAACAGAAGAAGAATGAAAAGTTAGAGCTAGTACATACATATGTATGGGGACCGACTCAAGTACAATCTCTTGGTGGCTCTCATTTTTATGTTACATTTATTGATGATGCAACCAGGAAAAATTCGGTTTATTGCATTAGACATAAATCTGATGTGTTTGCTACTTTTAGTGGAAAGCTTTGGTTGAGAATGAGACAGGGAAAAGGTTGAAGTGTCTCAGATCCGATAGTGGAGGTGAGTATTGCGGCAAGGAGTTTGATAGTTACTGTTCATACCATGGGATTCATAGAGAGAAGACAGTCCCATGAACACCACAAGAAAATGGTGTGTCAGAAAGGATGAACAGAACGATCATGGAGCGTGCAAGGTGTATGAGACTGCATGCAGGGTTGCCCTTACATTTTTGGGAGGATGTTGTAAATATTGTTGTTTATTTAATAAAAAGAGGACCTTCAAGTGCTTTGGATGGTGGTATTTCAGAGGAGTCATGGACAGATAAAATGGTAAACTACTCATTTCTAAGAATGTTTGGTTGTGAAGCATTTGTCCATATTGATAAAGAAAATAGAACAAAGCTTGAAGCTAAATCCAAGAAATGTACCTTTATGGGATATGGGGTTGATGAATTTGGTTATCGCTTATGGGATTATGAAAATAACAAAATCATTAGGAGTAGAGATGTGATATTCAATAAAAAGGTCATGTATAAAGATCAGTTGCAGGGAAAGAAATAGGAAAAGGAAACAATAGCATACACAGTACTTGATGAAATTCAAGAAAATGAAGTTCCAAAGGTGCCAGAAAATCAAGAACAACAACAAGTACCTGAAACTCCTGCAACTACAAGAAGATCTACCAGGTTAAGTAGACTCCCTGAACGATACTCTCCTTCAATGCATTATTTGTTCATGATTGATGTTGGTGAACGATAATGTTATGAAGAAGCAATGCAGGTGGAAACTAGAAAGAAGTGGGAGCAAGGCATGAATGAGGAGATGGACTCATTGGTAGGAAACTAGACTTGGGATCTGGTTCAGTTGCCTGCTGGTAAAAGAGCATTGCAGAACAAATGGATTTACAAGTTGAAGGAAGAAGAAGGAGGCAAGAAGTGGTACAAGGCCAGACTTGTTGTAAAGGGTTTTGCACAAAAGAAAGGTATCGATTTTGATGAAATATTTTCTCTTGTTGTTAAGATGACTTCAATTAGGACTATTTTAAGTCCAGTGGTGGTAGAAGATTTGCATCTTGAACAGTTAGATGTAAAAACAGTCTTTCTCCATGGGGATTTGGAGGAAGAGATATATATGTAGTAGCCACAAGGGTATGAGGTAAAAGGGAAGAAGGATTTGTTATGCAGGTTGAAAAATAATTTGTATGGATTGAAGAAAGCTCCAAGGCAGTGGTATTTAAAATTTGACAGGTTTATGATAGAACAAGGTTATAGTATATGTCATTCTGACCACTGTGTTTATTTCAAGAAGCTAGACAATGAAAGATATATTATCTTGTTATTGTATGTGGATGACATGCTTGTTGCAGGTTCTAACATGCAAGATATAAATGTACTCAAAAGGAAGTTAGCTAATTCATTTGTTATGAAGGATTTGGGTGCTGCAAAGCAAATCCTTAGTTTGAGAATAATGCGAGACAGGGAAAATAAAGAATTGACATTGTCTCAGAGTGAGTACATACAAAAGGTGTTGGAGAGGTTCAGAATGCAGAATGCAAAACCAGTAAGTACACCTTTGGCCAGCCATTTCAGTATAAGTAAAGAAATGTGTCCCAAGACACAGGAAGAAATTGATTACATGTCCAAGATTCCCTATCAATCAACAGTTGGCAGCTTGATGTATGCTATGGTGTGCACAAGACCAGATATTGCACATGTAGTGGGAGTTGTGAGCAGATATATGAACAATCCAGGTAAAGAACATTGGAGGGAAGTACAGTGGATTCTCAGGTATTTGAGAGGTACCACCACTTAGGCATTATGTTTTGGAGGTTTAGTAGGAGGAGCACCACACGGTATGTGTTCACTATAGGTGGAATAGCAGTAAGCTGGATTTCAAAACTACAGAACGTTGTTGCACTTTCAACAATGGAAGCAGAGTATGTTGCTATTACATAGGCTAGTAAAGAGATGATTTGGTTGCAAAGGTTTATGGAGGAAGTTGGTAAGAAGCAGAAGGATAGCAGGTTGTATAGTGACAACTAGAGTGTCATTCATCTTGCAAAGAACTCAACATTCCATTCGAGGACTAAACATATACAGTCAAGTACCATTTCATATGCTATGTTCTGGAAGATGAACTATTGAAGCTGGAAAATATACATACTAGCTAGAATCTTGCAGACATTGTAATATGGCTAGGGCAAGATGTATTAGGTTTTATGCATTATAAAGATCTATAAGATCAGGAGAGAGACTGTGAGACAGTGAAGAAGAAGTGCAGCGGCTGTGCTGTAGGTTGTATCCCTTCACCTTACTGGATGGTAATAATAATAAGGACTGGCAAATTCAGTGTGGACGTAGCCCAAGTTGGGGTGAACAATGATATATTTGTGTCTCTCTTGTAATGTGTGTGTGATTATATTTGCATTTCTGTTTATTGTTATTGCTCTACGATCCTGTTTTTCTAACACCCCCATCTTTCTGGCAGGCGGAAGTGGTCCCCCACCCCCTTCAGGAAGAGGCAATGGTGGGCCACCTTATTATGGTTATGGACCCCCACCTCCTCCTGGTGGTTTCGGCGGACCCCCACCCCCTCCCAGTGTTGGAGGTGGACCCCCACCTTATTGGAATGGACCACCTTATGGTGGAGGACCCCCTTACGGTCTGGGCAGCACACCCCCCTATGACCAGTTTCCTCCTAGTACACCTTACGGCCAGTTTGGTGCTTACACACCTTATCCGTATTATCAATACGTGCAGCCTAATCCACAGCTGCCCTTCCTGGCTATTTTGGACCTTCCTGACCTATGTCGTTTAACCAACGATCCTATTTACCACGGATCCAACTGGCCACCAATTTCGATGAAACTACCGTCTGATATACCCAAGTTTGACGGCAAGTCGGGTGAAGACCCTAAAAAAACACGTGATGACATACCACTTATGGTGTTCATCTAATTCCTTAATGGACAATTCAATTCATCTTAGATTGTTTCAAAGGACTCTCACCAGTTCGGCTACCAAGTGCTACATTGAGTTGCCACCCCACTCTTTTCCTGATTTTGGTTCTCTTGCCATGAAATTTTTGACACATTTCCAGCTGCCCATACGGTATGAGACTGGTACCGAGCTTTTACCTTCGCTCTGTCAGAATACCAGCACTCACATTTTGGATCATATCCATGAGTGTCGAAAGAGATGACGTCTCATTAAAGCTCCTATTCCAGATAAGCTCCTAGCAGACTGGTTCACAAAATCCCTCATTCATACCATAGCAAGAGACGTTGCTATGCGAGGTGTTGTCACCGAAGAACAAGCCATTGCGAGTGCCCATGTGCTAGACCTCGTCTACACTCAATCCAACACTTTGTTTGATATTCTCCCTGATGCGCCCTGTGACGTTAATGACCCTGCAAAACCACATAATAGATTCCAAACTGATGGAATCATTGGTTCCCTTAACACCCAGCCTGTTGCTAGCACTGTCGGATCATCCAACCCGACGCCAGCTGGCCACAGCACCACTAAGTCCACCACTCCTGTTGTAACTGAAGAGGTGAATTTTGTCCAATCAGCTTCATCTCAGAAGTCTGGCGATAAAAAGAAGAACAAGGGGAAACCCAAAAAGTCTTCCACCCAGCAGGAACAAAAGAGCACTCCTCACGATACCAAGCAAAAATGGAAACTAAAGTATCCTTGTTTACTGTGTGGAGATGACCATTTCTCCAAAGAATGTCCCCATAGAGATGAAGTACAAACGTTTCTTAGGGGTAAACCAACTCCGCCAGTCCTCAATGATCCGTTTCCTACTCATAATTAGTAGATGATTGCTCAACCCCCCCCAACCCAAGGGGAACCATCCAATACCATGCATGTTCTCATGGTGCATAACGAGATGATCATTTTGAACACTCACTCGCGATATTACGAACCAGTCGTTTCGAAGGAATCCACTAGAAGTAATGCTAAAAATGCTTCCGACTCCTTAACTGATGTCACTGTACCATCAACTTCTCTCACCATTGACAATCCCTCCTTAGAATCGATATTGCTACTGCCCAAGAGTACGATTCGAAAAGCTATTTTCAATCCGAATGCTCAAACAACACAAAATTACAATATCGTAGAAGACTTGGCACGAGTTCCTTGTGCCATGTCTACCCTGGAAGTTTTGTAGAATTATCCTAATCAACGCAAAACTCTCCTTACAGCCATCGGTGCAGTTGAACTGGATTCCTCGAATACCATCATGTTCCGACTTGACAACTTTAAGTCGAGGCTCTCACACTAGCTCGCATTCCAAGTTTTTGCAAACATTGCTGGGAAGATTGTCCATCGTACCCTTTTGGACAAAGGAGCCTCCACTTATGTCATGTCGATTGCTTGTTGGAGAGCCATTGTCTCCCCTGAACTAAATCACTCTCCTACCACGTTGAAAGCATTCGACGGGCGCAGCTTTCAACCTCATGGGATATTACAAGTTCTTGCAGTTGAGTTGGGTGGAAAGACCATAACCGTTAACGTGGAAGTGGTCTCGGCCCCGTTAGATTATAATCTCTTGCTTGGTCGCAATTGGTTTTACACCATGCAGGTAGTAGCTTCTTCAGTCTTCTGCATAGTACAATTCCCCCACCAAGGACGAATTGTTACTATCGACCAATTATATTTTTGTACACCAGACGCTACTACTCATCCCGGTGACCATGTTCCATTGGACATATGTAAAAATAGTATGAGAGTATAGGGGTTGTCCTTTTGAAAGATTCATCTCTCATGGGCATGTTTCCACCCGCTGACCCCCTAATCATGTTGCTACGGTGAACATGATCTCCATAGAGATTTTATCTCACTCTACCAATGCTTGGCTAGTACCGGATGAAGCCACAACACACCTACTTGGAGATATAATTCCTCTTTCACCCGCTGAACGTATTTACGAGGCTATCCAATCAGCACCAGAGAACCATTTAATAGTGGCCTCTCCATCATGTTCTCTACGATGGACATCATCTCTACTTGATCTCTTACTTTGGACTTTTCATTCAGACGATTCCATCATGGAAGTTATGAATGTTGACGATAGTTCGTGGGATGATCTCCACCACAGGTCATCTTTTCTTCCTCCTTTGGAGTACATAGATGACAACATCCATACCCTCTTTTCACTAGATATCTACCTGTTCCCTCATTCCCCCATACTTACATGTCTTACGGACATGGAGGGTAACTTGGCCAACATTGAGCCAACCACCCTAATAGACATCTCGGTGAAACTTGGTATAGTGGAACACATTTGCATAGACCAGAAGTGTTCCCCTGAAGAAATAGCTGCTGGCACGGCCTTATTCAAGCAATTTCAAGACTTATTTGCTTGGTCCTTTGAGGAGATTCCTTGGATACACCCTGCAATTGTTTCTCACGAAATAAAAACCTATCTTGACATCAAACCTGTATGCCAAAAATTACGATCGGTACACCCCCGAAAGACTGCGGCAATTAAGGTAGAAATTGAAAAGCACTCAAAGGATGGTTTTATTTATCCTGTCCCATTGATAGATTAGGTCTCAAACGTCATCCCTGTGAACAAAAAGTAGGGTACCATTCGCGTCTGTGTTGATTACAGGACCTTAACCGGGCTTATCCAAAAGACAACTACTCGATCCCCTTCATCGACTAGATTATTGACAATTGTGCTGGAAGCGTCATCTTATCATTTATGGATGGCTTGTTTGGTTACAACCAAATTGAGATCAACCCAGCCGACCAACATAAGACGGATTTCATCTTCCCGTGGGCAACATTTGCATACCGCAAACTCCCGTTTGGCCTTAAAAATGCTGGCGCCACGTTTCAGCGGGCTATGTCATATGCCTTCCATGATATCAAGGACTTTGTGGAACCTTACCTGAATGATCTCCCTGCTTATTCAAAGTAGCGTGAATTCCACATTGATCATCTGACGGCCATTTTTCTCAGATGCAAACGGTACAATATCTGTCTGAATCCTCATAAGTGTATCTTTTGAGTTGAGTCCGAACGCCTCTTAGGATTTATCGTTTCGAAGGATGGGATCCGCATTGATCCCTTAAAAGTGGAGGACATCATCAACCTACCACCCCTGACTGATGTGACGAAACTTCAAAGTCTCCAAGGGAAGGTGACTTATTTAAGAAATTTTGTTTGCAATTCACGGAGAAGACTCAAGGGCATATGAGACTACTCAAGAAGGACATCCCATTCATTTGGGATGACTAAGCTCAAAAGTCCTTCGACAGTATCAAACATGCCATCACGCATGCCCCCGTGCTCCAACTGCCCAATTATTATCGAGATTATATCTTATATCTCGCGGCTTCTGCTACCACTATCACCATGGTTTTGGTACAAGAGGATCAAAACAACCAGGAACATGTAATATACTATGCAAGTAAGGGTCTTGCTGACGCTGAAACTAGATATTCACATGTCGAAAAACTCACATTCGTGGGAATCATTGCCTTCCAAAAGTTTTGACACTATATCTTGCTCCGCACCACCACCATCATCGCAAACTCGAACCCCATGTACCACGTCTTGACACGTCAGGTGCTTGGGGGCAAGTATTCATGCTGGATCGTGATACTGCAAGAATTTGATCTTCTTTTCGAGAAATCCAAGTCAAAGAAATCTTTGGTGTTTTCCAAGCTCATTTGCAACCTTCCCTGTCCTGATGCAAAAGTTGAGCACAATGAATCCTTTCCAAATGAATCATTGTTTCTCATCAGTACGACTGACCCATGGTATGGAGATATCTTATTGTATCTTCAAACCCAATGCTTCAGCCCTCAACTCTCTCGCAATGACCGTCATAAGATACGTCACCATGCAAAGTATTATTTAATCATCAATGATACTTTGTATCGCCGTGGCATTGATTCAATTCTTCGACGTTGTCTCACTCACGATGAGGCTGAGCGTGTTCTCAATGACTGTCATGTCGGGGCATGTGGTGGTCACCTCTCTGGGATGGCTACAGCCCAGAATATTTTGCGCGCAGGATATTTTTGCCTTACTATCTTCAAAGATTGTATTGAGGCCGTAAAAAAATGTCCTCCTTGCCAACACTTCCACACGAAGAAGTGCACCCATCCCATCCCGTTACACCTGGTTATTGCCGTGGGCCCCTTCGCAAAATGGGGCATTGAATTTATGCATTGTAAGCCTACCTCAGCTGGGGGGAATAGTTACATCATTGTAGCTGTGGATTACTTTACAAAGTGGGCCAAAGCTATGCCTACATACTATAACGACGACAAAACTGCCGCACTCTTCACGTTCAATCATGTAATAACACGGTTTGGAGTTCCTCAGGAAATTGTTACCGATCATGGTTTACATTTTCAGAACCATATGGTTGATGAAATAACCGATAGGTTGGGTTTTTGCCATGAAAATTCAACACCCTACTACTCACAGTCCAATGAATAGGTCGAGGCCATTAACAAGGTCTTGAAAACTATGGTCCAAAAGATGATAGGGACACATAAGTCCAGTTGGCACAACATTCTCTTCTCAGCGTTATGGGCCTATCGAAATTCTGTCAAAACCACCATAGGCTTCACTCCCTTACAATTGGTATATGGATTGGAGGTTGTCCTACCTATAGAGTGCGAAATTATGTCTCCACAACTCGCTAACGAACTTCTTCCGAACACTACTGCTGAGGAAGAATGTCTCTTGCACTTAGCAAAACTTGACGAGTCCCGTCGAGATGCCGCTCTTGCTAATGAAGCACACAATAAACGCATCAAATCCCAATATGACAAGTTAGTTGAACCTCGTATCTTTAACGAGGGTGACCTGGTCCTCACTTATGACCAGAAGCATGACAAACTAGGAGCAGGAAAGTTTGAATCCATGTGGCATGGACCTTACATTGTCAAATGTGTTTTGGAGAAGGGAGCTTACGAGATTGAAGGCTATGACGAAATCTCTTTGGATGAACCCCGCAATGGGCTTTACTTGAAGAGATATTACGCCTAAACTCACCATGCTTAGACTTTCTTGTATATACTGTACATGGCGTGTTTTTTGTGTTTTTGTGTGTGTTGTGACGATTTTATTTTTTTAGTGTATTTAGATCTTGTTTCCACTCCTTGTACCATGTTTTGTCTATGTGTGTAGATGGCAACGTGCTATGGATTCATGGATGGCGCCAGTCAACATACCCGTAACCTTGCTTCGACAGCCTGGGTACTATATTCCCCAACAGGTGAGCTCATTAGCTCAGGAGGAAGTTGCCTAGGGTTTGCGACCAACAATGCCGTAGAATATCAGGCAGTAATCGGAACCCTAGCTAATGCCATTTCCTTTGGTATGAACCACATTGTCATCCAAATGGACTCTCAATTAGTGGTTTCCCATCTCAACCGGGTTTACGCCATCCGTGATCCCACCTTACTTTGTCTCTTCAGATGAGTACGTCTCCTCGAAAGGTCATTTGAATCCGTTCAATACCAGCACATTCCACGAGAGTTAAACACAGTTGTTGACTCGATGGCCAACTTCATTTTGGATTGGTACATCACACACACATAATATTCATAATATGTAAAAGCATTCACAACATGTAAATAATGTAATACATAAAAACAAACATGTAATCAAGATCACATCACTCATCATTTCAAAACACATAATGTATAAATCACCGAGAATGTCTGTATATATATTTATATATCGCTCAAAAGTACTACTAGTACAAAATCTGAAGCACGATGGATTTCAGTGAATCTCTACAAAAATATGAAGCATCATAGCTTTCAGTAGTACAAAATATGAGGCCTCTAAGCTCTCAGTACAAGTATAATATTGTCATCAGGCCTGATGCCTGACCCATACACCACCCCTAGCATGGACAACATGATGTCTCTAAGTGAGGAAGCAATCCACGGTCCTCGCCACCTTATGGAGTAGGGCATTAAAGCGTACGGACGCTCCAACCCCAAAACATTGCATAGGTCTCGACATGTCATCTATTGCTGTCTCATGAACCTACACTATCAGGTTGGACAAGTTCCTTTATACCTCCTCCATCTCCTCCATGGTAGCATGTGCACCTGGGGGCACAAATGCTTCCCCAACTCTGTCTCTCCTCGCCAGGAGAGAAAGTCCTACCGACCGTATGGGCCCCACATCTGCACACACATGTTATATACTTGTTAGCACTGCATCAAAAAAATGATAAATATACAAAATTAAAAGTACAAGGGTTTTGTTCTCACTTATGTCACCCCATGTTGCACCCTCGGGTAGCACCAAGTCAGGATCCTCTCTAAAATCCGTACCACTGTACTAGAAGTCCTCAACCATGGGTAACTGGCCTTCCAACCTGCTGAAGAACTCAGGACCAAAGCTGATGATGGGTCCTCCACCATGATGAGTCATGACCTCAGTCCATCTGAGCATGTGGGGATCTCGAGGCTCCCTGTCATCTAGTACTACCTGCGGACATAAGAGAGGGATCCGCTCCAAGAGGAACGATACCACGATCAAGCCATAACCAAACTGCTTGAGATCTCCCTGCCGACACTTTGTCAGCTGAGCTTGGAGGTTTGCGAGGAGACCCTCGCACTGGAGTTGAAAACCATGGGCAACATCCAGTCCTCCGCATAAAGCATCTGGGTCCGAGTAGCCATGTGTGGGGATTGGCTACCCGCCACTCCAGTAATAGTAAGCAATATGGTACGCAGGGGGTGGCTCACCACATCCCTGATAAGAATCATCCCAATGGAAGGCCGAGAGGTAGTGATACAATGCTGTGACACCATGTCATCAACTGTGCGGTCACTGACCTGTGTTCTAGTAAGATGTATAGGTTCCCCTCTCCGGGACAGACCTATAAGAAAATACATGTCCTCAACATCTATTGTGAGGATGTGCTCACCAATCACGAAATACTGTTGGGCCACATCCCAACTCTGTAGCATGTGGGATAGCAACGGGATTTGGGATCTCATCCCCTGAATCTCAAAGAACTTGAGCAAACCAAATTTCCTCAAGGCATCCATGCATTGTGGATCGTTGGCAGCTCTTTCATATTCTATCTCATGTTCTCATTCTCGCCACTCTAAAACCATGTTGGTTAGGAAGCAACTTGCCAAAAAGGGCATTTAAACACTGTTAGGTCCTACTTCAACCTTCACAAGTCCATTTTTTGGACTTTTTTATGTTTGGATTTCGAAACTCCGCCATCACACTGTACATTTGTGTACAGTGCGATGTCATATCACTTCACCCATTCGAGGCTTGCAACAAATCGGTCTTGTCGCAGGTCCCTAAAGGGATAACTACGACGAGTCGAGAGCATAGTAGCCCTCCATGAACTCATCAAAAAACCCAAAAAATGAACCTAAAAACAAAATCTAATCCACTAGAAAGTTGCTGGATGAATTTTAGGCCTTCCTGATATGGACGGTTGGTGAAATAGTGGATCATAGCTCCCAGAATTGGCAAAGGAAGTTTTGGCTCCAAATTGGTACTTCTCCTCCGAAATTGGCAAATGAAACAATGAAATCTATTTTGGTCCATTTTTCTATTTATAAATCGAATGGATTATTCCTTTTCAAATATTTTGATGCTCTTGGGCCGTCTATCATAGTTTTTGACCATTTTTGTCATATTTGAGGCTATTTGACACTTTTTCTAGTGTACAGGAGTTGTAAGTGGTCTTTTGTGCCGTTTCTTGTATCACAATGGTCATCGCAGGTATGAACACTCCCTTGAATGTTTTGTCATTATTTTTGCAACGGTTAGTCTGTAATTATTGCGTGATGATGAGTTTACTCTTCGTTTGTTGTCGTACTCACGAAACTATGAGGACAAGTACCGAGTTATGATTTATCACTTCTCCGGGTTTGTTAAACTTCCACGGAAAAGGACACCCCCCGGAGTCTACCGTTAAGCTTTTTTCAGGCTCTTGAAAAATGAAAATATTTCCAAGTGAACTTGTCACGTTCATGCTTGTTAAAGTATTTGAATGGTCGTCTTCTTGGTGATAGTTTACCCCTTTTTCGGACCAAGAGGCAGTAATTACGAAAAAGGAATACTCCAGCCAATCATGACTCGAAGAGTCCTCTCCCACGTCGTTTTACTTTTTTTCGGGCGATGAGGCTAACTTTACGAAAAAGGACCATTGGAGTCTTCTTTAGTTCTTTTCAAACTCTCCAAACATGAAATGACAACCGAGTTTATCTTCTATGGGCTCGTTAAAATTTTCACATTGAAGGGCCCGTCATGGGACAAACCCCTCCTCTCTTAGGTTCAGAAAATATTTGGGATTGGACTCATCTATGAGATGAGCTATACCAAGCATCTGGTCACCCTCATCAAGCTCGTAAAAAACACATGAGGCACTCATCATTCATGATGGGGAAAAAGGAAAGTGTTTGTGTTACATACTTTATTAGTGCTAGTACGTAGTCGTTCTTGAACATGGCACTCATCTGCATTTGCATACAGTACTTGGGTCATCCATTTGTCTATGAGTCCCCGCTTACTCTCTGAGTGCTGCTACTCCTTTGAGTCGTTCAAATAAATCTCCCATCATCAGTTGCATTAGAAGTTTGCATCGTACTCATTGTCTCAATACTGCCAAGTCATGCCATGCCCATGTTCAAGAACACGTCTATCATTTGTCATATGCAGTTAGTACACTCGTCACCATATCGATTTACTTTGTGTCAGTATCACATGTTACTGTACCATCTGATCTACTCTATACATATTTTGTCGTGTTTCGTTTCGATTGATGGGGGACTCATCATGGCCCTCCTTCGATAGATTCATCCTTGTCAACTTCAACTCATCATCCGAGGATCAAATCTAGAAACCAGTCAAGTACCTTGGCCCTGCATGCCTCAATGGCAGGTTACCTCGCTTTCATCATGAGTTTACATCATTGACTCTTGATTGAAATATTTCATCTTGCATTCGACTTCAATTCATTTATTCACGCTTGATGATATGTACTGTGATACCTTGGGAATCATTGACATCAATGGTGATCTCCCTCGCACTTGTTAATGGTTTACATCAATGGTCGGTAATCAAGTGGTTTCTACCATGTTCGATGTCAAGACATTTGTAACCACATAGATACATTCATATCATTGCTGGTTCAGCTTGAAGACCCTGGGAAGTCATGTTTTACCAAAGTTGCGATGGAGTTTGTATTTGAGTTATATTACACGGATCCACTTTTGTATTGGTCGTGGCTGTGTTATAATCTCATCATGGATCTATGCTTGTGTCTAGTAGCCATGATTTTGTTCAGTCGGCCATTACTACCATGGATCTGCAATGTATTGGTCAGTAGCCATGTTGTACTTCATATGAGATTGTCAGTTCAGAGTCAGTTGTACTGCAGCAGTGTCCTTCATCCGACGAGTCTATTGCCATTACTTCTATCAAAGCACTTCACTTATCTATCTTCAACAGCTTCATGCTTTGGGGGGCATTATGTTACACCCAAAATCTACTCATCATAAGATTCAATGTATACACCCCTGAAGATACTTGGACTAAGTAACCATCCTGGGAGGATCTGTACCCAATTGTGCTCAGTTTTGAAGGGTCGTCGCAAGCTGCACACTAGCAACATGTGACGTCGCATTTTGCTCCATTACAGGGTGCGACGAAGTTAGTTAAGTGGAAAAAATATCTTTTTCAAGGTCCATCTCGAAGCTTGCTGACTTGGGACCCTATCCCTTACCTCTTGGAAGAGCTGGCACTCGGTTCCTACACCTTTGGTGAGATCCCTTAAGCTTCTCCTACCATCTCTCAACCTATCCTATCCATAACCTATCCATTTAGTCCTATATAAATGAAGCTCACTCCCATCCCAAAGGAGAGGAAGACTATGGTATCTACATGCTGGTGAAATCATTCTTAGAACATCTCCACTCACTTATTGGAGAACTCATACTTCCTTGGAAGGATATGGCAATTGGCTTTGTCGGAGAAGGGCTACAACGTTAAGCCTTGGTTGTGGTTCTATATCTCTATCATGTACTCCTCTATTTGCAGTAATACAAATGCTTTCCATCAATGTTGTTCATGTGTGTAATGATATTGAGTAGTTTACCTGCTTAACTGTTCACTTAGATCTCTTATTGTATAGATGTCTTTTACTGGTTTCTCTTGTTTCTTGTCTTGACAGGTCTTTCAGCTTGGATCTGAAGACCATGGGGCGTGGATCAGCATTCAGGAGAAAGGATTGCGTAGTGAAAAGGTAAGACATCTAGCACTTGATCCTTAAGTAGATCTAGGAAATGCATTGGTAGTCTATTCTATTTGTTCTAGACTCACTTTGAGCTAGGGAGATCCGGCTCGCGTTCGCTCGAGTGGATTGTCCGATAACAATATGATTGAATGATCTACATTGTTGCTGCAAGTTGATGAACTAAAGCTTCTACAAATTCTTCTTCCTAGTGGTTCAATGAACAGGTTCGAGGGTCCTAAGGCAATTAATTTGGCTGTCTTCAGGAGTAGGTCGGGTGGAATAGGCTTCTTGGGTTGTTTGTTTCTCCTACATTCATCAGGTTCTATTGTTCTGTCTTGTTTATTTTCAGTTGAATGAATGAAGACTTATTGACTAAAATGTTTAGCTAAATTGTTTATTTTGTTAAGTTAAGATAGGAAATAGAAATTCATAATACAGATATTTTGATATTTATTTTAGCTATTGTCATAAAATAAATATTCCATTTATGTGTAAAAATCCAGGGTTTATACTTTAGGACACCTACTTCATTTCAGAAAACACATACTGCGTTTTATTATCATTTCATTCAAAAACTATAAAGAATTATAAGCAAGAACAGTTATCACAAGTCTCATAATACTTTTCATTATTTTCTCCTTACTGCACTTATGTTTTTGAAAAATAACTGTAACAACAACTTAGAATAGATTTATTATTTTGCAATATTATAATCTTCTATATTTTTGCAGCATCTTATTTAAATTAAATCTTACATGCATTCCAGATTTTTATAGTAAAAATAAATATCTTTCATATTCAGTATCAGAATGTATTATCATTTTTTTAAACCCTAAGATACTGATTACCTTCTATAACATTTATCATTCTTCTAAGACCAATTCTCATTTTTGCAAAGTTGCAGACACTTGCAGTTTTCATTTTAGAAACCCTAATGTTATCATTTGGCCAGTTCATGGCTAAATATTTAGAAAAGTAAACATTAATCTCTTACCCTCTGAATTTCCAAATTTTTAAGAGAAAAGGATTATTTTAGGTTTTATTTATAAATCCTTCCATTTAGTTTTATAAGCAAACATTTATTCATTCTACAACAGAAGTTACAAAACTATTTTCTCAACTGTACAAAGTTTGTAAACACCTATAGGTTCGCTTTCTTTGAAACTTTAAGGCCATTTTTATAGCCGGTTTACAGTCGACACTTAAAAATCATAAACCTAAGTTGTTAGATCAAAATTTCAAACCAAATGCATTATTTATTATCACATTTACGATAGCTATCTATGCACGATAAACTCAGACAAGAGTTTTGGTATTTTTCTTTAATCGTAATATTTATCTAAATGGTGGGCCAAAACCAAACCGAGTCTCATCACCATCCAAAAAAAGGTATAAACATCATAACACAGAACTTTTATTTCACATAAACGAATTATCTCTTAACTCAATTTTTTTTTTAAAAACACTATATTTTCTATTAAAATCGACCGAGGGTAAATCCCTTTAGAAGATACATTTGCAACAAGTTTACATTTTCAACATGAGTTATAGCGAAACGCTGCAGAGCAAAGTATCAAGACAAGCCGAGGGTTCCAACCTTTGGACTCTTGTCATTGGCTCTAAAAAAACTTACAAACACCAGCCAAAAACCTTGCCAGGAACCAAAAATAACAAACTCTCGTCAAACATCAAGCTTCGGCCACAACAGGCTAGGAGAACCTATGAGGGAAAGAACCAGCGAGGCTTACTGAGTGGTAGAGCAGCTTTCTCCCATCAAATTTCAATCATAGTAATCTTCGACGAAGTAAAACCTATCACAAAAAAACCCACAGGTGGTTAAATGAGAAACTACAGAGATAAATATCGATGCATTAGATAACATAAACACTTTAAGTTTGAGACATTACTTGTGTGATGCAGATTTGCAGAAAGATACACCTTAATCAAACAAGAACGACAGAGCCATCTATCAAACATAGAGAAGAGGGTTCCAGTTTCTGAGAAACGGTCTATCATTGCAAGAAAATCGAACCCAGTTTCTAAGACTACAGTAAAAGTCCGGCTTCTATTCTTAATACTCCATTCAAGGCTGCATTGTGGCTCGACTCTCCAAGAAAAACAAAACCTGAAGCTAATAATTTTTCCCATACGTCCAGGGATCGAACTCGAGGAAGGTGTCCTCCGAACCATAAACTACCAAACCCTACATTGTAGCAGGTGGTCGGCCTCTCTCCCTCACCACTGCCAAAGTGAAATGAATGTCGAAGAAGCACTTCAACAATACACATAATGAAAAACTAGGGTTCCAGTTCAACTCCCCAGATCATATGAGATCAACGATGGAGATGATGCTAACCAGGCATGTCGAGAATCAAGCAGTATCCACTTTTAATACCATATTTATTATCGCATCCACCATGATTCCAGCTCAGTAGACTATGGGACAAATCATTCTACAACTCGACATTTTGTTACAAGTTTGTAAAATCCTTCACGTGATCTACAACCACGAAGGCATCCACTAGACTTCCACTCAACGCTGAAGGTAGGTGACTTAAATGCCAAGACCAGGTTCAATAGTTTGCCAGCACGACGATATTAAAACAGTCAATACCCTGTCATATCACCTGTCAGTGCCAAGACTTAGGGTTACAATGTATATTTTATGTCATTCCCAAATATATTATCAATTGAATGCTTGGTTTATATATATATTGCATATAGTTCTCATAATAACATAGATTGCATTCAATACTTAGTGTATAGTTATAATTCATTTTATGCACATTATATTATTCGTTTCACATTGCATAGCATATTACAACGTATATTTAATAAATTAGAAAGGTCTAAATCCTATAGTATTGCAATAGTACCATTTTAATTATGATGGTGATATTATAGTAAACATTGCTATATTAATATGATTCTTCATGAATTATAAATTAAGAAATGCATAATCTACTATAGTTATGATTTCAAGCTAATCCATGTATTTAAAATAACATTTTTTTCATGTTTATATAATATAGAACAATATACAAGTTGAAACATATACGATATTACTACTCTTGCAAAATGGAGAAATGATGAAATGATCATAATAGCACGTATACATTGTCATCTAGCACTTAATTAAGAATTCATAATGTAAATATCTTTTCTTGAAGTTTCATTAAAGAGTCTAGCGTAGTTACTAATAGTTACGACTTTTACGACTTATAAGTATGGTCAAGTTAATACTTACAGAAATAGGACAGAGATCCATACCATTAATAATTCTCATGCATGGAAGTACTTAGAATTATTATAAAGTATTGAGGGCTAACTGAAAACATAATTAGAATTGCTTGTAACATTTGAAATTGTGGTAATACTCTTACCTGCTTACCTGCACAAAGAAACAGGTTCAAATGCTTAGCTAACATAGCTAAGTAAACCTCAGGTTACCCCATAGGACCCCTTCATCATCATCCAAAAGAAAACTGTCAGTATTATGTCTAGATGATTGTATCACATGAAAATTTAAATATAGCATATAGATTACATTTAACACAAGCAAAAAACTAATGTCGTAATTTGTGTTAAGAAGTACAAATGGTCGTTATCATCATTTTGTTATTAGTTAAGAAGATTAGCATTTATTTTATTTCCGCATTAGAAAGTACATAATTTAATGCTACTTTAAAAAATTTTAATTTTTGTAAATTTTCGAGATGTTACATGGTGTGTAAAGGGTTCTTTGCAGCTCTGAAGGACATTACATCATTCATACCTTATATTTTAAGGTGATGTGAACTTCGTCTAGCCGGATGCACTACTTTTTTAACAAAGTGGTTATGGGTCACGGTCATAAGGACAACTAGTAATTTCCCTATGACTGATATTGTAACAAACTCTGTTAAGGAGTATAAACTGGAAAATTTAAGTTGTTCAGTTGTAATTGATTGTAACAAATTCTGTTTAGATAGTAGGAAGGCTATATATAGCCAAGTAGGCTATAGCCAAAGGGTCGGCTCTCTTGCGTATGAAGTATTACTTCTATGTTGGATTGTTTGATCAATATAGAAAGAAATGTATTTTGCCCTATCCTGGAGCTTGATGGATTCAAAGTTTTGATGTGCACAATTAGTACCTTCTATTGTTTTGCATCTCTTCCATTCATGTATGATTTATAGAGTTTTTCTGAATGTTATTTGAGCGCTTATGCTTAAATTTATTTCTTCTAAGAGAATTGGTAATTGAAGTGTTCATGCTGATTTGTCTTAAAGTGATATTCTTGTATTACTCAGTGGCATTCTGTGTTCATTTTGTTAAGGCCGTTGAATTCCTCTCCCAGGATCAACACATCATGCTATAAATGTAGGATAAATCTTTACATTCATAGTACCTTTATCTTACACCATTTCATTTTCCATTTACCACAAAAAGTATGATTTGTTGGCACATTGAAATAATTCCCATTCATATTTCAAGATTGGAGTTCTATATGGTTTTACATTAGCTATGTTTTGATTCAATAAAGTTTTCACAAGTGATTATTGATGCCGAGGAACAGTTATAAATACAGCCTTAGAACGTCTCTGGGACTAGCATATTTTTTTGCGTCGTTATTGGGGACGCAATCAAGAAGATAGATCTTCCCTGGGTATAACAACAAGATTATAAACTCTCAATTTCCTAGTGGATGAAATTGTGGTGCAGGATGTAATCCACTTGGTGACTCCACACTAGCAAACCTGACATCTAGATGAACACACACTCACCAGAACCCAAGCCATGAAGAATTTGTGGCCATGGAAGACTCAGTTTCCTGGAGACATAGACATGGGAGGTACCAGTATACTTCACCAGGTTATTAACGAAGCTTCTCCTCCCCTTTGTTCGGCCCCCAATTTCCTCAATCTGAATTTATTGTCCAAACCCTAGCAAGAAAACCTCTTTCCCTAGATCCTCACACTCCTTGTGATTTTCCTAATTTATGAAAGATTCCTACTCTAAACGAAGAAGATTCAGATCGCACCAATCCCCTTGTTACCTCACAAGCAGTAATCCCAGACACCATCCAACTCATGTCAGAAGGAGGAAGCGAACGACCACCTCCACCACCACCCGGAATGCCAAGATGGGTGGCAAGCCATCACGAACCCCTGCAATTACCCACACTCCTAAATGACATGCCTACCCATTACCTGAAGCTACTACCAAAGTATGATGGCAGTAAAGGGACATCTACCGAGGAGCATGTGGATTGATTTCAAGATTTCACAGATAAGATCCTGATCGAGCACAATGATGGATTCATGAGAATTGTTGCTCAGTCACTGGAAGGAGAGGCCATAAAATGGTTAAGATCTTTACCTAATGCCTCCATTAGCATTATGCAAATATTGGAATCTACCTTTGTCAAGAAATGGGGAGTTAAATGGGACAGTTTATATTATCTAACAAAATTCTCTGCCCTGAAGAAAAATGGATCTAAAAATGTGGTTGATTTCACAACAAGATTTAACAAACAGTATTTCAGAATCCCTGAGGATATTTGTGCTACTAAGGCCGCAGCTTGGGTCACTTATGCACCCACCTTCCCTTTAGATTTATCCATAATGTTAAGGCAAAGAAGACCAGTCTCGCTCAATGATATATAAGATGATGCCATCGATGTTGAAGGGAATCTGAGAGTCGGAGGCAAGATTAAAATGACTTGTGATGCTGAACCCAAAGACAAAGGGAAGGCCAAGGAGGAAGGGATATCTTCAGAAATCAGAGACTCCCAGGACGCAAAGATCGATGAGATGACCTGTATCATCAAGAACTTGTCAAATAAGGTCACTGAAATGGAATTGGAGGGTAGTAGTCCTAATTGATAGTCTCCTCCCCGTCCTCCTAATCAGTTCAGAAGACATTTCAATCCACAGATGGCATATAGAGAAAAAATAAATGATGAGCAACCACTGAGGCCTCCTGTTCACGAGAAAGAAAACAATCTCATCGAGATCGTTGAGGAAGAAAGTTATGAAGATTTTGAAGAACAACTGAATTGGGTGGAAGAAGATTCACACCTCATGCACCTTACCAGAGAGGATTATGAAAGTTCACTATTATATGAGGAAGATGGCTCAGATCTTCGGTATTATCAAAAAAGAGACGAGTTCCCTGATGATCATCTTGTTTCTTGTGGCACTCAGCCTGAAAAAATTAAAAGGAAGTACAACTTAAGACCGAGGCTAGAAGCTATGCATAAGCAGGGTGGACCTATTCCTAGAAAGTCACCACGAAAGTCAACCCAAACAAATCCCCCTCAAGCAGCCTCCTTACCTAAAGAAAAATACCTCCCTAAAGATAAAGAGGTCGAAGCCATGATCCCAGATATCCTAAATCATCTAGGCATAAGCCCCCATAAGAGAATAGAACCAATCCCCAGCTAAGGGCACACCTCTTTCAGTTTAGAACAAGAGATGAACAAATTAAAAATAGCGGTTCCTTTGACTGAGTTAATAAGAAATCCTATGTACCAGGGTTAGATCGACAAGATGCTACAAAGAGATGAAAGCATTGATTAACAAGATTCCATAAATATTAATGATGAAGCTCCCTCTTTTTCAGTGTGGTCCATGCATTAATAGTAAAGAAGAGCCCATTGCCCCGTTTTACATCACCCTGAACGTGCATGAGAAGCTTCTGCACAACTGTATGCTGGATTCTAAGGCATCTCAAAATTTAATGCCCAAAGTTATCATGGAACAATTGGGACTGGAAATCACTAGGCCTTACCATGACCTTTACAGTTTTGATTCTAGAAAGGTAAAGTGCATAGGGATGATAAAAGACATGGTGGTCACTCTTTCTTAGATACCAGCCAAGTGCGTAATGATGGACGTAGTGGTAGAAAATGTCCCAGCTAAATACGGTATTCTCTTGTCAAGAAGCTGGGCTAAAAGTCTAGGAGGAACCATGTAGCTGGACATGAAGTATGCTATGATACCCATTTTTGCTGGAGAGACCAGACGGTTATACCGAGAAGCCATGTTCGCTTATGTTATAAGTGACCAGGATAGTCCCATGAATTATCCTATATACACTGCTGATGAGAACATGGGCTATTACAGACTATCAATAGGAGACCCAGTTGAGGAAGAGATCACACATGTTCAAGTGACATAACCAACCGCTAAAAATATTCAGAATCAAGTCTGGAAACTCTTTTTCAATGGGGCATCTGCCAAAGATGAATCCGGAGCCGGTGCAGTATTAACATCACCATTGGGGGATGAAATCAGTCTATCTTATAAGCTAGACTTTGACACCACCAATAATGTCGTAGAGTATGAAGCACTCATCCTCGGTCTCCGAGCGGCAAAGGACTTGAAAATCACTAATCTGGTGGTTTTTGGAGACTCTGAGCTCCTTGTAAACCATATTAGAAATGTTTATCAGATGAAGCACCCAGACTCAGAGCATACAACAATCTTGCTTGGGATCTTATAGAAAACTTCTTTGATGCCTTTAACATTACTTTCGTCCCTCGGGAAGAAAATCAACAGGCCAATGCTTTAGCCATGATGGCAAGTTCTTTCAATCCTCCCAAAACGCTGAAGCTAAACTATGAAGTTGAAATGAGATACCGTCCCTCCATTCCCGACAACGTCAAAAGTTGGCAGGTTTTCGAGGACGACCAACAAATTAAGTGCTTTTTGCAGTTGGTCGGGGAATTCTCAAGTATTGAGATGGATGGCAATTCCAAGGAAATAGAGGGGAGTAATTCATAGGTAAAAGATACAGAAGATTCCAAATTCACACAACGGATCACGGGTCACAAGGTCCTGTAGTTAAAAAATAATTTCATTCCAAAAGTACTTGTTCCATTAGAGTAGCTATTCGAAAAAAATGATGTCCCAGTCAAACCAGCAATACACCCAACCACGGAGGCCATTCAAGAGGTAAATATGGGTACCATGGAGGACCCCAAATTTATCAAAATCTCTCAGTCCCTCACGAGCGAACAGAGGAAAAGGTATGAGGAATTGTTTAAATATTATGTAGATGTATTCGCATGGAAGTATGAGGACCTCAAAACTTATGATACTACCATAATACAACACAGGATCCCCTTAAAGCCTGATGCCAACCCAATAAAACAAAAGTTGAGGCAGGTAAACCCTATCTTGTTTCCAGTAATTGAAGGGGAAGTAAGAAAGCTCCTTGATGCAAAAATCATTATCCCCCTGAGATATTTTGAATGGGTGGCTAACCTAGTACCAGTTAGAAAGAAGAACGGTGAGATCCAACTATGCGTTGATTTTATAAATATAAATAAATGCTCATTGAAGGAAAACTACCCCTTACCCAAAATGGATCATATTTTGCAAAAGGTGGTAGGGTCAACCCGAGTATCTTTGATGGATGGGTTTTTAGGATATAACCAGGTAGCGATGCACCTTGATGACAGGAAAAAGACGACCTTCACTACACCATGGGGAATCTTTATGTATGACAAAATGCCTTTCGGCCTTATGAATGTCGGGGAAACTTTCCAAAGGGCCATGGATATAGCATTTATAGTAAAAAAGGACAAATTCATCGTTATATACCTGGATGATATGACAATTTTTTCTAAATCTGATCAACAGCATCTTCAACATCTAAAGCAAACTTTCGAGAAGTGCAGAAAGTATGGCCTGTCTCTCAATCCAAAGAAGTCATTTTTCTCCATGATGGAAGGAAAGCTGCTTGGTCACATTGTTTCCAAAGATGGCATGAGGATAGACCTAGAGAGAGTGGCTACTATCAAGTTGATCGATCTCCCATGAAATAAAAAGGAGGTACAATCTTTCATTGGTAGAATAATTTTTTTACGAAAATTTATCCCTAACTTTGTTGAAATAATGAAAGAGATTACTGAAATGTTAAGAAAAGATGCTGAGATAAAATGGACCATAGTTGCGAGAAATTCTTTTAAACAGATTAAAAACTCCCTGGGAGAGGCACCTGTTCTGACTAGCCCGGACTACACCAAATATTTCTTAATTTTTTCTTTCGCTTCTGAGGTTACTATTGCAGCAGTCCTTTTGCAAAAAAATCAGGAGGGGCATGAACAACCCATTTCTTTCTTCAGCAGATCCCTGAGAGATGCATAATTAAAGTATAGCACAATGGAGAAGCAGGCCTATGCACTTGTTAAGGCACTCAAGTCTTTCAGGAGCTACGTCTTGCATTCTAAGATCATCACTCATGTCCCAGGGAGTACTATTAAAGATATCTTATGTCATCCTGATAGTGAAAGAAGAAGAGGAAAATGGATTTCCAAGATCTAGGAGTATGATATGGATATTAAACCCACTAAGTTGGTCAAAGGACAGGGGTTAGCTAAACTGTTGGAAGAATCAAATTATCAATCCCTAGAGATAAATTTGATTTATCAATGTCTCGAGTAGGGAAATGGGGAAGGTCAACAGAACCATCTTGATCATGTAGCTAAGAATTTTATAAATTCAGAATGGTACAAGGACATAGTCTACTATTTGGAGCATCTTACTTATCCCCCCAAAATGGAGAAAGCTAAGATAAGATCCCTCAAAAGTAAAGCGGTCAAATACTGTGTTTTGGATGGTTATCTTTTATGGAAAGACCCACTGGGAATCCTGCTCAATTGTATTGTAGAAGAGGAAACCAAGGGCATAATTAATGAATTTCATAAGGGTATGTGTGGAGGACATCATGCTTGGAGAGCGACCGCTCATAAGATACTGCGAGCAGGTTATTTCTGGCCCACTCTATTTTCTGATACCAGCAAGATCGTTAGGGCATGCAAGGAGTGTCAAATGTTTGTCAGGAAGATAAAGCTACAACCGATACCTCTAAAACGAATTAGGGTGGAAGCACCTTTCCAGCAGTGGGGACTTGATTTTATCGAAGAGATAAATCCTCATTCTAGTGGCCAGCATCGATGGATTCTTACGGCCGGTGATTACTTCACGAAGTGGGTAGAAGCTATTCCCACTAGGAACGCAAATGACTCAATTATCATAAGCTTCCTAGAAGAAAAAATCTTGGCAAGATTTGGTTTCCCAAGAAAAATACTTACAGATAATGCTCCATCATTCAAGTCATATAAAATGATGGATTTTTTCCAAAATTATAATATTGAATTGATTCATTCAATTGCATACTACCCACAAGGAAATGGCTTGGCTGAATCCTCCAATAAGAGTTTGGTCATTATTATTGAAAAAATGCTCAACACAAACAAAAGGCCTGGGACTCCCATTTGAAATTCGCATTATGGGCAGATAGAATCAACGTCAAAAGGGTTATAGGCACTTCGTCGTTTTTTTTGGTTTACAGAAAGGAGGCTGTTCTCCCAATCCAGTTGGGCCTCCCAGTAATGAAGCTACTACAACCATAAAATGAGGAACCAAATGATATGGAAAGAAGAATTCAGTAGTTGATAGAAATTCAGTAGGTCAGGAAAAACTGGATGACTCCACTAAAATCTACCAGGACAAGATGAAAGCAACTTTTGACCGAAGGGCGGTTTCCCGATATTTTTAGCGTGGATATCTTCTTCTGAAATGGGATGCCAAAGGAGACCCAAGGTTTAAACACGGGAAGTTCGATAACCTTTGGTTGGGTCCTTTCAAAATCATCATAGTTCAGGATAACAACACATATGAACTTGTTCAACTGAATGGTGAAAGTTTTGGGAACCCAGTGAATGGGAGATTACTAAAGCAGTTTTTTTATTACTAAGTTCCATATCTTATCTTGTGAACGAAAGTGATGTATCATACTTGTAACATATTTCTATTTCCTTTCTGCTCCTTAAAAAAATATGAGAATTTTTTATAGCATATTCTCGTACTATCTTTTTGTAGTTATGTTTCTATTTTGAACAGTCATGACTCCATAACCCAATGGTAAAAAGGCACTGGTCTAATATTCTCAACCTCTCCCAGAAGAAAGAGGTTGTCCCCGCTGAAGCCAATGTTAGTGATGTTATCAGCCGAAGAGAGGTTCGTCTCCAGATCGAGAGAGAGGATGTCATAGAAACGAATTGGAGCAGCAGAAGGCACGTATAAAATGAAATATTTCGTGCCATAGAAGATGGAGGGTACGTGGCTGTGGATCAGAGGGGTTTGGCATGAGCTCGATTAAAATAGACATGGTCAGGACTCTCAGACGTGCTTCGTTTTCTTTAGCCCAGATGGTCCTTGACAAAAAAACGCGATTGACACGTGTCAGTTGGAGAGACATTCAGGGGCCTCAAAGGGGTATCCGTAGACCACTGCTCGAGGGCCTTGAAACCACCCAACCATCACGACGGTCTAAAAAATCATGAATCAACTGACAAGGAGGCCATGTGTCAAGCAGGACCCGTCTTAAGGAACTCACAGCTTTTGGGCTCGGATCTCGAGATTCCTTGACGGAAAATCAACGGCCAGAAAAACGTCAGGAGGTTAAAACCACGAGAATTTTACCATGCTCAGTTTGCCCCGAATGCAAAACCGTGGTCTCCATGTGGCTGGCTCGCTCACTGAGGATAGTTCAGACGGCTCTATAAATACACCTGAGTCGGCCCATTTTGTATAATTGAGGCTCCTGCCCTTCACCGGTCCGAAGCACAAAACCGAAGACATGTAGATTGTTTCAAGTTCATTTTAATTCAAATAGCCGGGTAACATCGGTTTTTCAATGGTGCATTTCATCTCGAGAGGAGGCTCACCAGGAGCACCGAGGATTTGGACGACCAGCGTCCATGAGCATCCTGGAGATGCACACCTGCAAGTAGTCAGGAAGGACAAGTCCAAGGTCTCACCCGAGATGTTTAAGGAAGGTTCAGTTATTTCGTTAGTTCAAATGGAGATGGGCCTTCCGTATGCAAGAGCATGGAAGAATGGGACATGCCGGTCCCAGCGAAGGATGATCATATGGTGGAGTAGTAGCACCTAAGCATTTCTAACGAAGTTGTATTAGAAGTAGGTCCTGTTCCACAACTCGACATTTGAGTTAATATTTTTTCCCATTGAAAGCAAGATCCGAGAGAAAAGGGCTTGGACATGATGGAAGAATGAAGCAGCAAGATTCTGTAAAGCAGTATTTTTCAATGTTATGGTCGCAGCTACGTTTTCATCAGGCCGTGGGTGGTCCAGCTAGTGTGTAAAGGCTTCTTCGCAGCTCTAAAGAGCATTACGTCATTGATACCTTGTATTTTATGGTGTTGTGAACTTCATCTAGCCGGACGCACTACTTTTTTAAGAAAGTGGTCCTGGGTCACGGTCATAAGGACAACCAGTAATTTCCCTATGACTGATATTGTAACAATCTCTGTTAAGGAGTATAAACTAAAAAATTTAAGCTGTTGAGCTGTAACTGATTGTAACAAATTTTGTTTAGATAGTAGGAAGGCTATATATAGCCAAATAGGCTATAGCCAAAGGGTCAGCTCTCTTATGTATGAAGTATTACTTCTATGTTAGATGGTTTGATCAATATAGAAAAAAACATATTTTTCCCTATCCTGGAGCTTGATGGATTCAAAGTTTTGATGTGCACATTTAGTGCCTTCTGTTGTTTTTCATCTCTTCCATTCATGTATGAGTTACAGAGATGTTATGAATGTTATAGGAGCGCTTATGCTTAAATGAATTTCTTCTAAGAGAATTGGTAATTGAAGTATTCATGCTGATTTGTCTTAAAGTGATATTCTCGTATTACTTAGTGGCATTATGTGTCCACTTTGTTAAGGATGTTGAATTTGTCTCCTAGGATCAACACGTCATGTTGTAAATGTAGGATAAAGCTTTACTTTCATAATACCTTTATCTTACACTATTTCATTTTCTATTTACCACACAAAGTCTGATTTCTTGGCACATTGAAATACTGCCCATCCATATTTCAATATTGGAGTTCTATATGGTTTTATGTCATCTATGTTTTGATTCAGTAAAGTTTTCACAAGTAATTATTAATTCCCAAGAACAGTTCTAAATATAACCTTAGAACATCTCTAGGACTAACAGAATCCATCTAGTTGTTGGACACCTTCAGATCCAGTAGTTCATCAGTCCTTCTGACACCACATTCAGAACGACTAATGCTTTTTTTAGTATATCAGTTCTTCATATCAGTAATGGTATTGAACATGAGTATGTCCCAACTTTGTGTCCTCTCTAGACCATTATGATGTACACAACAGTTCTCCATGTATTGTTCAAGTCCCCTTTTTTGTGCCTCATTGTTATTTATATGTCTTGATATGAGCATGGGTATGCCCGCCTCTTCCATATATTAAGATTATTCCTCATTCATTATTGAGGCCATGTATTTTTAGTTTTTGCAGTTTGTATGGGACCACTATTCCAGTCTTCAATCTGTCTCTTCTCTCCTCCAAATCCCAGGAAAAAGACAAAGAAACTATGATGTCTATCGGCCATATGATGAGCTCTTGCCCTCACACGTTAGGGGGCAATTTGCTAACACCCAAAAAATGCTCACTAGCTCATCTCCCTAATCACATGACCCATTTGTACACTTTTCCTACTATTTTAGCCTCTAAAACCTCAAAAAATCTTCAAATGGTCACCAAAAAGGCCAAAATCAATCTTTTTCTCCTCAAAACAATTAAATTTCCTCAAAAATACCAAAAAACCCTAAAAAAGGGGTCCAAAATTCCCCAAAAATCAATTAAAAGGGAATAAAATTCAAAAAATCAATTTAAAAAAGGGAAAAAGAGGGAAAAAAAGGAAAAGCAACCCTAAACCATTTACCAATACCATTGGTTTCCCAAAACCATGGTTTAATATTCCATCACCCAAAATCTATAAAAAGGTGATAGAGGCTCCCCATGATTCATCCACATTCTTGCCTATCCTTATGATGTCAAAATCACTCTTGAGAGCCCTAGCCTCCATTTGAGCTTGAGTTTCTCATTTCGAGTGAGCCTTTGGCCCACCCTTGAAGCATCTTGGAGAAGAGAGAGACCATTGGAGCACTAGAGCACCTCGTCCATGCAACTACACAAGCTCCATCAACCTCACCATTTGAGGTAACACCATTGCAAACCCTTGTTTTCCCATTAATACAAAAATATCATTTTTACTGTATCTCATGGTTATTTAGTTTTTACTCTTTTAGATTTAGATTTACTTTCATGCACATGTTAATGGTTAAATTTTATTGATCTTGAATCTTAGATTTACTTTTTATTTGAACTGCTACTAAGGAGTCCATTCTCCTTAGTAGGTGCCCATATGGAAGTATTAGAACTTTCCTTGGGGTAAAAAACATTCCATATTTGGACAAAAACCTAACATTATAAGTAAGATGGGTGGTGTAGGTGTGCATATTGTATTTAAAAAAGACACATGCAAGATGGTTCAAAAAGCAATGGTGTTGATGAGGGAAGTTTTGATTGGAACACTATACAATCTCTTGGGAAGCACTTTTAATGATGGGTGTAATAGTTTTGTTGTTCCTAAGGATATAAATGAATAAGATATGACCCCTATTATCCCTATAAAAAAACTATGCCATGCAATTGAATATTGGGATATATTGGAGAGAAGGGCCTTTGAGCATTACTTAGTAAAGGTAAGGTTGAGTATGTATGATTGCTCATTAGATTTTTTTTTCTATTAACATTGTATCTATGGTAAATAGGATTGGGTGAGATTTCCTTTTGGTGTTATAAGGGTAAAATAAATCTTGGAGTTAATACGCATTGATGTATTTGGACTAGTTTTTGTTCCATAACTAGGAAAATTTGTGTATTATTTTTTATTAATTGATGATTTATAGAGGAACACATGGGTCTATTTCCTCCATAAGAAACTTGAGTGTTTTGGTAAATTTTAAGAGTTTTAGGCTATTGTAGAAAACTAGATAGAGAAAAAAATAAAGGTGTTGAGGATAGATAATGGTGGATAATTTTGTGGAAATGAGTTCAATGAATTCTATAAGAAGCACATGATAGTAAGGAAAAATACTACTACATACACATCTCAATAGAATGGATTTGCATAAATAATAAACATACATTGATGGAAAATGCAAGAAGTATGCTCAAAATATGGTGTAGGGTTGTCATAATAATTCTAGGTAGAGGCAGTACATACTACATGTTATTTGCTAAATCAATTACCTATATCAATATTAGCCGACAAAACTGTGACGTGCCCACCCATGAATCCAACCAACAATGGGGACATGTATGATCTGTGGGGGTTCTAAATTTCGGCCCCATGTCCATATTACGAAATTCATGAACATTTAAATGCGTGTGCAGAAGCATAATAAAAATACACCGCGGAAAATAAATCTAACCACACATACATCGTGCATATACCAGCATACTTATCACATGCATAATAATAATAAAACCAATAATTCATGCACATTCATCATAACAGTAAATAAACAAGTAAACACTTATCATTTAATGGAAGTTGTCTAAGCAACTGGATATGGAAGAGCAAGGTTCCACCCAACCATACGCACTTTGTATAGCACTTTATCTCTCTGATGTGAGGCCACCCCAAAGATGGTCTATGTATCCACTAAGGAGAAACTAAACAAGATCACTCATAGCCATATGAATAGACATTCATGCTAAGCCAACACATAACTGGGTTTATCAAGCATACAGAGAGAGAATGGAGGTGAATGCTAAGCCAGTGAAATCAAGCATAGAGCTACAAGAAACTCAATTTGGATTCAACCAGCCTTTCCACCCATAATACCTACCACACCCAACAAAAGGAAGGTCCCCTTCTCTGCTACACAGTCCCTTGGGCACCCATTCCCTCCAATTCTATTCAGGGTGGGCATATAAAGGTCTAAGATGCTAAAAATTCAGAGATATTTTCCTACACTGGGCTTATGAAGCAATTCCAACCTCTAATATCTCTCAGATGTCAATGGTCTCTTGGATTCTCTGCTTTTGGGCCAAACTAAATTGCAGTCACAAAATCCAATTTTAGAGCTTCCAAATATAGGTTCTCCCATGGATTTTTGGGGTTTTAATACTATAAAATTCATCTTAGGGATCAGGTATATGGATCCCCCACTATATTTCATGACCAACATGTGTTTTTGAGCATTTTTTACGATTAGAAACATAGCACTTTTTGAAGTTGCGATTTCTATTATTTCTCTTGTCGAGAATGGATATCATACTCTGAATTGGTGTTTGGTTGCAAAAAAATGGAATGGGAATGAAATGAAACAAATTCCCATGAGGAAAATTGAATTTTGGTCCAAGTAAACTAAGCCCATAACATGACATACGAATTTCTGGGCTCAACCCATGCTCCATTAAATTCATGAGTTGATTTCTCAACTACCTTCTTACAACATAATTAAATATTAGTAAGTGAAGACAAGATGTTCTCAATATGATACTTGGCAACAAAGGATTGGATCCCACACACCCCTCACCTCTCCCTATTGGATAAAAATAGCCCCTCATTTTTTTTGTTTCCATAGCCAGCTCTCAGACATTTTATTTGTATTATAAATATTAAATTGCTTTTACAATTTCCCATGGCTTACTAGCACATGGTTCAAGAAATATAAAATTCCCACCTTTATAATTCGAGCATTACATCCCCCTTTTAGAATAATACCATCCTTTGTGTTCACATGATTTCATTGCCTAAGAAAATTCTTTATTTAGCTTCTAGATGCTCATATGATGCCTTCAAGGTTCCTACATCCAATAATACCTATGCTCAAACAATGAGTAAATTCACATGTCAAATTCATTCTCATAGGGTTCATCCCTTAACAAGATTTCCAGAACCATAGCCGAAGCATACACACATGTATATTCACATTAAAACAACAAGAAGATGCAAAATAAACCAAATACTTATCTACATAAGCATCTTCCTTCAGCTCCATAGGTATCCCACTTTGACTTTAGACAACTATGACACCCACAAGACCCGCCCCACCCAACACAAGGATGGTACCTCTTCTCTTGTATACAATCCATTGAGTGTGCCCACCCCTTATAGTGCTCTTCAGGATGTGCATCGAAAGGTAACCAAGTTTCTAGAAGCCTCATGTCACCTGTGTATGCATATAAATCAAATGTTATGCCAACACGTTGGATGCACCACAACATTCTAATAACCAATTCCAAGCTAGTACGTCATCTGGTTTTATTAGTAATTCCATTAACCAATATACTTTTCCATGTCTCTAATTGGGTTTATCAAGCATACAACAACCATTTCCAATCCAACACCTCTACTGGGTTTATCAGGCAATAATAATAACAACAAAGGGATACAGTTGCATGGACCCTTCTCCTATTGAAACCAGTGGTTCCATCCAAAAATCCATAGGTAAGTCACTTGATTGCAAGTTAGCACGACCCCACAATACCCACTCACATAAAACAAGGATGGTACCCCTTCTCTGTTACATAGTTGCTCATGCATACCCATCCCTCTAGTGCTCTTTAGTGTGAACGCATATAGGTTACCAATACCCATGCAAGCCTCTTGAGTTCCCATATTCTTACTGGGTTTAACAACACTGCAAAGAGACAAGCACATGCAAGGAATTTTACAGAATTCCTCAAACGCAAGCCATTCTTGGCATTCTTTTACATTTTTAGCTTTAGTAGCCGACATCTACCCCATTGGCATATTTTCACCATATTACTTGCATTACATACAAGTATGCAGTTCACATGAGATATCATCAAAAAATTTAAACAAAATTTAAAGTTGAAGTAATTCATGTTCCATGCGATATTTATTAATAATTTCATTTACAAATTCTCAATTCTTTTTTTATACGAAAACTAGATTTCCCAAATATGAGGTCTTTGTAATGTCCCCTTCCATCAATTCGATGCAAGGAAGGAAACAATACCAAGCTACCAGGATTATTGGCAATCTTAGCCCCATTCAAATTCTTAAGAAATGCATGGTTAAATAAAACTTGTGCATACATATTCATACTCAACAAGCACAACGGAATTAAACACTATAGATGCACATAGTTTCATCATGCATACAACATATAAACAACAGTAATTAATTAAGACATTACGGAACATAGAATTAATACAACTCAATAAATAAACACAACGGAATAACCATAATAACATACATGCAGAAGAAGATGCATCAGCCTATTTCTTTCAGGCAGAATAATGAAACAATCACATAATAATCAATCCCATTCTCATGCTATGCACAAGCATCATGCCAACTAACTTAAGATAATCATTTCATCCAAGTAACATGAGTAATTTAACATATAGGACAAACCATAGAATGAACATCATTCAAACCACAAACAATACTTATCTTGAAGATGAAATTGTCCAACAACTGGCTATGTGAGAGCAACATTCCACCCAACCATAGATCTTTGTCCATCCTGTATTCTTTCAGCTGAGAGATCACCCCCGAGTTGGGCTGTGTATCCACTAAGGAGGAACTATATGGTCTCACTCACATTCATAGTTTCACTCAAATAGTCATGCTAATCCAACACATAGTTGGGTTTATCAAGCCTCACCCAACACAAGGAAGGTCCCCTTCTCTGCTGCGCAGTCCCTCAGGCGTCCCTTCTCTCTAGTTCTCTTCAGGATGGGCATAGAAATGTCCAAGTTGATAAATCCTTGAGATTAAATCCTTCACTGGGTTTATCAAGCAAACTCAACCTATGTTCAATCATTCACACTTGGCTTTCTCACAATTCTATTGGTCTTCTGGGCTATAAAAACTGGGTTTCCCAATGGATTTTGGGGCAGCTAATGCTCCCAAATTTGCCCCAAGGTTCATACCTATGGATCCCCCATTGGATTTCACTGTCCAATACCAATTTTGGGCATTTATGGCTCTTCAAAACGTGGGTTCTTTCACATTTGCGAGTTTTGTTTTTTCTCACTGTTGGGCATTCGTTTTTGGATGGAAAATGATATTGGGTTCTTCAACAATGGAATGGGAATTAGGAAGAAGCAACTCCTATGAGGTAGAGTGACTTGTGGTACAAGAAAATAGAGTCCATACTCTTCCATACGAATTTCTGGGATGCCCATGCTCCATTGAAGTCATGGACTGAAATCTCCAACTACTTCCTTACAACAGAATTAAATGTCAGCAAGGAAAGTCAAATGGGTTCTCAAGGTGACATTTGGCAGCATAAGGTTCAATCCCACAACCCCCTCACCACTCCCTAGTGGATACACATGGCCCCTTCTCATTCATTGTCTCCATAGCCAGTTTTGGTATTTTATTACATGATGTTTATTTACATCATTTTTACAATGTTCCATGGCTAAATAGAACATGGGTAACATAATGTCTAATACTTACCTTTTAAATAAAATTTGAGCTTCCACTAGCGGGGCCTTGGCCTTGCGCTCCACGCTAGGAAAACATACATCACATGTATACAATATTTACATTAAAAGCTAATATATCCTAAGGGTCAAAATGGGGTATTACAATCCCCTCCCCCTTAGAATAACACCGTCCTCGGTGTTCCAAGACTTAGGAATACATATACAATTTATACATCCAAATTTTTTTAAAATTTTGCAGAGCTGCCCTACATTCTATCATTTACCTTGAACTTTCAAGATAAAGTCCTTTAGCTTCCACAAACTGCTTTTGCTGGTTCTGAACTTCCAGCTCATCCACAAGTCTGAAAGCTTTATGGCTGCTACCCTCTTGATGTTCCCTTGTTGGGAAGTTGCGGAGGCAATGATGTCCTCCACATTTCAAAGATTTCATTGGTTGCTTCATCTTTACCTGCTCAATCTCCTTTGAGTCTTCATGCCTGGAACGTTTCCTAATGGATCGATTGGACAAATGCCTCATCATTAATCCACTTGTATTTCCCTTACAGATTGCTCTCATAATGATTTTTACTTCTCTTTGCAGACGAATAGAGTCCTGCAAAACCTTGTGGTTCATCTCATTCTGCTGCTTTTGTAGCTTGAGTAGTTCTTCAAGATTTTCTTGGGTCTTGGAAATTGTTTGAAGAAGACTTTCAGCCAATTCCAATAGCCTATGGTCTACTTCCATGGTCTTTGTGCACAGCAAGTTCTCACTTTGCTTACAAGCAACTCTTGCTTTGCAACAACTGCCACAAATTAGTTTCACTTTCCCACCTGTGAAATTCATCATTATAATTTCTGTTAGGCCAAGCATAATATAACATTAAAATAATTTATTCAATTAGCTTCCCAATTGATATGAAATCCCATGCTTTTCACATGGACTTTCATACTTTTCATGCTTGCCCAACAGGCACATGAGCTCATTCATGTCCATTCTTTCAAAGGGAATTAACTACTTCAGAATTCACAATTTATTTCAAGCAAATAAACACACTCTACTTTCAGCCATACATGCATTCCATAATTTTATGTTTTTATAAATGCATCAATAAAAAGGAAAGAAAGAGCAGTAAGAGTTTTTTCCTTTTTTTCTTGTTCCATTTTTGAACCCACACCACCACTGTGGTGTTCATGCTCCTAGCCTCTTTCACCTCAACGTGAATGCTTGACCTTCCCTTCTTGGCTATGACACTTAGTGTCTATGGTCTATTCCAGACCTTTCAACCATGGAGTCCCTCCACATGGTTTGTCTACAACTCTTGGCTGCTAGGACCCACACAGTCCCACTAGCACCATCTTACATTATTGCTCATGCTGAGGTATTTAGGATGGTTACATCTCCACATGCATCCCCAGGATGCCTTCATAGTCCTTGCTTCCAACAATACCTACACTCAAACATCGAATCTATTCACATGTTTAGTTTAATTTCGTAGGTTTTATCTCTAAACAACAGTTTATGAAATTATGACCAAATCATGTACACATGTATATTCATATTAAATAAGAAATAAGTTGCAAGGTAACCAAATACTTATCTACATTCGATGTCTTCACTTTATTCCATAGGGTCCTTCTTTGCTTTACAAGCCTTGGATCGCCTATGGACTTGGATGTTTGGCTAGCGCGTAGGCTGCCCCTCAATATCAAATAATCCTGTATGTTTGCCCAACATGCAGTCTACTCCACAACATCAAATAGTCTTGTATGTTTGGCCAGCACGCAGGCTGCTCCACAACATCAAATAGTTAATGCTCAACCAGTCACTCTCTGGATTTACCAAGCAATTTATAGTTCATTCAGGGTCCTTGCTTCCAGTATTATGCGTTTCCAACCAAGGAACTACAGTGTATCAGCTTAGTTGTTAGAAGACTTATACCTGAAATATTTATTATTCCAAACAAAAAATAAATGGAAATGAATACTTATTTGTATTATGCGTTTCCTCTCTGGTCCACAGGGTCCTACTTTTACTTTATAAGCCTTGGGATCCTCCTGCAGACTGGGATGTTTTTCCAGCACGTAGGCTGTTCCAAAACATCAAATAATTAATGCCCAACCAGTACACCTTCACGCCGACTGGATTTACCAAGCATTTGGTGGTGCCCAACCAGTCCCATACCTGGTTGGCCCTCTCCATTTCCGAGCAAGCACATCCGTCTGGGTCATCGGCCAATGGAAGGTAACTGCACCACCAACCATTATAGGTCAAGGCTCTACTACTCTGCCTTAGGCTTGCATCAACCTTTCACATGTGTCACAATCCCTCAATGCACATAACAATTATTCACCCACACAAGGGTGGCACTCCTTCTCTTGTGCAAACTGGCGGTTCCCGTTAGGAACTCTTTAGGTGACTTTCTTAACTGCGGGCTATCATGGCTCTGATACCCACTCACACTACACAAAGGTTACCACTGCTCATACAGTCCTCTTGAGTACCCTTTTCTTCATTTTTCTTTTTAATGTTCAACACCAAATTTCATATGTATAAGCTGTCAACACAAAATGGATAAGCAAGCTCATTAGTATTGCTGCTCTAAAACTGTAAACATATTTCATAACATTCACTATCCAACATTGACACACCAGGAATGCATCCATTCCCTTAGGGTCTAGTCAATATTGGCATCCCTAACATAACTCAGCACCAGAAAGGTGTGCATTCCTCACTGATGTGAACTATGTAGGTCCTAATAATATTCAAGCAATCTGCCATAATGGAAATAAAATCAAAACATGCTCTGCATATTAACTCCAAAAATTAGACATGCATGTATGTATATATATATATCAGTCAGGGTTTACAGAACACTTATCCTTTTTGTAGATGTAATTTCTCTTCATTAATGAGGAATGGGGGCTCCTTCTCTGAGTTGATAGTCCCTCAATTTTCCATCCCAACTCCTTTTGATGTTACATAACCCTCATATGTCTTACTGACATAATCGTTACCATCTCACTCATGTTGTTCACCAATCATGTAGTGTGGATGAGACATTAATATTGTCTAATGGCGTTTCACCCGAAACCCATTTCCAAATCATGGAATCCCTTTCCATGAAGTTTGGATTTTGGAGGCCCTCTCTCTTGGTCTTACTACAATGTGTCTTCCTAGCACACTTATTAAATAGCCAAACAGTTAGCAACATTTAACATAAAAATTCAAATCTGATTGTTTCATAACTAATCAATAGCACTAATAATTAAATTCAATATGAATTTGCAATTCTGTCTACTACATAAATTGATTTTCTTAGCCATTAGGCTATCCTCATATTGCTTGGCTCTTGTAAGTGGCACCATTTTGTCCATTATGAATTTATCTTTGCTAGCATATATGGACATCCACCTACAACATGTTCTCCTGACACAATTTTACATAAGCCAAACAGTCATTAGCAATTATTAGCAAAATTTCAAATCTGAAAATTTACAAATCTAAGATTTACAATTGTTCTTTCTAACAGAACTTAGAGTTCTCAACCATGAGATTCCTTCTCATAATCTCTAAATCGAAATTTTCAAATCTGTTCCCTACAGAAATTATATTTGCAACCATGATATTATTCTCATAAACTTAAATCAGAATATTTTCAGTTTTGTTTCATGCATAAGTTAAATTTCACAACCATGAGAACCTTCTCATAACCTTTGCTTCTGCACATGGTAGATCTCGATCTTTACTATGGTCTTATCCTCATTGCCATATGCAAAACATTTCTACCTGGAATATGAAACTTTCAGTCAACCAAACATGTTGTGAGTATCTATGCATATAATTTGTTCATTGCTACAATAGTCACTGAAGTGATCTCAGAATTATAACACTCAATAATTCAAACACCCTTAGTTGTTAACATTTGAAATGCAATGAAATATACATATATCTATATATGTATCATTATCATAATAAAATTGCAAGACACGGGTACACTGCCCATGCAATTTAAATAAACTGTAAATACTCATTACTTCACAGCCATATTCTTTTTATGTAACTCTGTCCTTCTAGTAGAGCACTCTAGTAGCCCATCAACACGTCTACCTTCTCTATGCAATCATTTTCTTGCATTCACAGCAGCTCATGAAATGGTCTCATTATTAACAATGGTTCATCATTTCATCGATTATCTAATTGAATTGAAACATATATGTCACAACCATGCATTCTCACAATGCATCTCAACATGTGCACCTGCACATATCCATGCACATTTACAACATTTACATAATATTTTGATGTGCATTCACTTAATGCATAACCCCTCAGTACAAACTTGCATTAATCCATGAATACTATGCATTCCAGCATAGTATGGTCTAACCATGGTTGTCTCATATGGCATGTACTACCACAACATGACTATAAGTCTTTACTTTCTTTGGTTGTTAAACTCACAACCAATATACACAAATGACATGATGTAATTTTTCATATGAATGCATTGAGGTTTCTAAGAAACTTATAGGGCGCAAGGCTCCTTGCCTTTACTTACCTGCACATCACCATACTCGGTAGGTTGACATTCACATTCAGGCACTCAATACCACATGCAAACCAAATCAACATAGTTTAAACATAGTTGAAGGGATCTCACCAAATCCTCTTTCAACATTTATGCAATTTAAGCACAAATAACCATTACTCGCATGGCTATCATTAACATTGCTTGATGTTACCTGATTAGTTGGCCTCTTACCAAGGCTACATAGTCCTTTTTCCAACTTCATGATCACAGATTTGTTGCACCATCTTTTCCTCATAATGTGGTTGGTCATATGCAACAACATCATCCACACATTTAGCCATGTTTCTGTTTTCTTTGGTCCTACAACCAATACCAACACCAATAGTGATTATCAACCACAATATATGCCATTAGTGGTTCATTGCATATGTAGAACATTACTACTTTTACCAATATCTAATATCTCATGCGTGCAAAAACATACTTTCATGCACTATGCAATGTTTATTAATATGCCAGCCAATGCATATTCATGCCATCTCTCTAATCTCTGGCATTTTCAGCATTCTCATGCCATAATTTTCCACACATCAAGCTCATAAAATATAAATACAGTAGCAAAACAGGGTTAAGAGATTCTCCCTTTCCAATCCTTTATCGTCACATGGGATTCCTCTTCCACATCATAGCTGGTATGATTTCATGGCCTCTAGGAAACACACAAGGAATCATTAGATATGATTTAATCACCAAGCATCAATTCAATACATATACTCATGCATAATATTCTAACTTGCTACTTTCCAGGCATGCAATTCTAGAAATTTCCCATATTGACAACAATTTTGTCAAAATAGCCACTGGCACTTTTCTGCACTGCATAACTATGAGGTGGGATAACCTCATTCAAATTCTGGTCATACACCATTGTTCCCTGCTGTGTATGCTTTCCAATGCCTATCCACATGCTCCATTCTGACTTTGGGTGTGGAAACCACATTACTTAAAAAATGTCAACTTTCACCATAATTCTGCACATTTTTACACAATTGCAAATTATCCTGAACTGCCAACTTCAGCCACCTGTAGAATCAAATCCATAAAGATTTAGGAAAACTTTTCTACCGGGAAAAGTTAGTCCATATAGCAAGAAACACTCAGCAACTCGCGGATCTCTGTTCCGATGCACCATTAATCTTTTATAAAATTCTGGGTTTGACTACTTTCCACTTTTAGCATTTTCCAAAATTTCAAATTTCGAGCTCCATTCTCTTTTTTTTTTCTTTTACACAATCCACATGTTCCGCAAACTGCAATCCCGCAATCCTTACTACAGGTGCGGAAATGCTACTTTTCCAACTCGGGACTACTCCATCCCACAATATTGCAACCCGCAATCCCACAATTTCGTGATTCTGCAATTCTGGGTGCGGAAAGCCAAGCCGTGGGCACGGAAATTTTAACCTTTCCACAATCCCGCAACCCACGATCTCGCAACCCACAATTCCGCGCTTCCGGGTGTGAAAATCTAGGTTGCGAATATGAAATTTTTACCTTTTCGCAATCCCGCAACCCGTAATTCCACGCTCCCGGGTGCAAAAATCCAGGTCACGAATATGGAAAGTTTAACCCTTCTGCAGAAGAAGGGTCGACTGCCCCTTCTTGTGATTAACATTTTTTTTTTAATCACAATCTGTAGAAGAAGGGTCGGCTGCCCATTCTGGTGATTAGCATTTTCTCTAATCACAATCCGTAGAAAAAGGGTCGGCTGCCCCTTCTGGGGATTAGCATTTTTTATAATCACAATCCATAGAAGAAGGGTCGGCTGCCCCTTCTGGTTATTAGCATTTTCTATGTCACGTCCCCTTCCATCAATCCATTCCATGGAAGGAAACATGGCTAAGCTTACGGGGATCATAACTCGTTCGTCCCTTGGCCAAATGGGACACGTTTGGTACCGTTGGAAAGCTCTTGCAGATCTCTATGCACCTGGGTGGTCCTCTGTCACATCTGAGAAATACGATCCTTCCATTTTTCCAATCAAAAAAATGTCGCCCCCACTTCACCAATGCTGCGTTGAAACATTCTATCACTTACCTGTAACTCACAGTCCGACCCAAGCAGCCCCAGTGCTTCAAGCTGGGATTTGATACCACTCGTAACGTCCCATTCCATTCATCCGATGCAAGGAAGGAAACGTTACCAAGTTACCGAACTTATTGGCAATCTCAGCCCCATTCAAATTTTTAAGAAATGCATGCTTAAATAAAACTTGTGCATACATATTCATATTCAACAAGCACAATGGAATTAAACACTATAGATGCACATAGTTTCATCATGCATACAGCATATAAAAAACAGTCATTAATTAAGACATTATAAAACATAGAATTAACACAACTCAATTAATAAACACAATGGAATAACCATAATAACATACACGTAGAAGGAGATGCATCAGCCTATTTCTTTCAGGCAGAATAGTGAAACAATCACATAATAATCAATCCCATTCTCATGCTATGCACAAGAATCATGCCAACTAACTTAAGATAATCATTTCATCCAAGTAACATGAGTAATTTAACATATAGAACAAACCACATAATGAATATCATTTAAACCATAAAGAATACTTATCTTAAAGATGAAACTGTCGAACAACTGGCTATGTGAGAGCAACGTTCCACCCAACCATAGATCTCTGTCCAGCCTGTATTATTTCAGCTGAGAGATCACCCCCGAGATGGGATGTGTATCCACTAAGGAAGAACTAGATGGGTTCACTCACATTCATAGTTTCACTCAAATAGTCATGCTAATCCAACACACAGTTGGGTTTATCAAGCCTCACCCAACACAAGGAGGGTCCCCTTCTCTACTGTGCAGTCCTTCAGGCGTCCCTTCTCTCCAGTGCTCTTCAGGATGGGCATAGAAAGGTCCAAGCTACTAAATCCTTGAGATTCTAGCCTTCACTGGGTTTATCAAGCAAACCCAACCTCTGTTCAATCATTCACACATGAATTTCTCACAATTCTGTCATCAAATATCTCAATTCTTTCATTGGTCTTCTGGGCTATAAAAACTGGGTTTCCCAATGGATTTCGGGGAAGATAATGCTCCCAAATTCACCCCAAGGTTCATATCTATGGATCCCCCATTGGAGTTTACTGTTCAATACCAATTCTTGGCGTTTATGGCTCTTCAAAACGTGGATTCTTTCACAGTTGCGATTTCTGCTTTTTCTCACTGTTGGGCATTCGTTTTCGGATGGAAAATGATGATGGGTTCTTCAACAATGGAATGGGAATGAGGAAGAAGCAACTCCCATGAGGTAGAGTGACTTGTGGTACAAGAAAACAGAGCCCATACTCTGCCATATGAATTTCTGGGTTGCCCATGCTCCATTGAAATCATGGATTGAAATCTTCAACTACTTCCTTACAATAGAATTAAATGTTAGCAAGGAAAGTCAAATGGGTTCTCAAGGTGACATTTGGCAGCATAAGGTTCAATCCCACAACCCCCTCACCACTCCCTAGTGGATACACATGGCCCCTTGTCATTTGTTTCTTCCATAGCCAGTTTTGGTATTTTATTGGATGATGTTTATTTACATCATTCTTACAATGTTCCATGGCTAAATAGCACATGGGTAACATAATGTCTAATACTTGCCTTTTAAATAAAATTCGAGCTTCCACTATCGGGGGCTTGGACTTGAGCTCCACGCTAGGAAAATATACATCACATGTATACAATATTTGCATTAAAAGCTACTATATCCGAAGGGTCAAAATGGGGTATTACAGTCCTTCTGATGATGTTTAGATTGTGTAGGCCATAGCACATGGTCTTCCTGCAATGTTTCCTCCTGACACAATTCGCAAACAACCAAATAGTCAATAACATTAATAATCAAATTCAAATCTGAATTTACAATTTTGTCTCCTACAAAAATTATATTTATTTAACCATGAGGCCATCCTCATTTTGTTTTTCTATTTCAAGTGGAATCACTTTGTCCCTTATGGTTTTACTTTTGCTTCCCTAGCTTGGAAATCCACCTACAACATGTCCTCTTGACACAATGCTTGATTAACCAAACAAGCATTAGCAGTTATTAGGAAAATGTCAAATCTAAAATTTACAAATTTGTTCCCTATATAAATCAGATTTTGCAACCCTTAAATCTTTGTCATAAATTTAAATAAAAAATTTCAAATATGTTTCATACAGAAATCATATTTCACATCCATGAGATCCTTCTCATAATGTTTGTCTTTTGCAAATGGTAGCCTCCAATATTCTATATGTGATTTGAATTTTTCAATCAACCAAACAAGTTGTGAGTACCAATGAATATAATATTTTCATTGCTACATTTACAACAATAATTGAAGTGGTCTTAGAATTATAACACACAATAATTCAAACACTATCATCTTTTAATATCTTAGGGGAAATGAAATGCATTTACTCTATATGCATCATTATCACAATAAAATTGCAAGATACAATCACATTATCTATGCAATCAAATAAAACTTTAAATACTCATGATTACATAGTCATATCCTTTCATGCAACTCTATCCTCCAAACTGAGCATTCTTGTAGGACATCAAACATGAATACCTTATTCATGCAATTCTCTCCCTGAATCCATAGAATCTCATGAAAGGATCTTAGAATTGTCATTAATTCTATCATTTCATCTATTAATGAATTGCAATGTCATATATATCACAACCATGAATTCACACAATGCATCTTAACATATATACCCGCATATATCCATGTATAATAAAAAATATTTATAAAATATTTTAATGTACACTCACACAATGCACCTATTGCACTTTGGTATTGCTCTAGAACTTTATGTGCCTACACATGTGTCCTACCATGGTAAGTTGGAAATTCTAGTCCATGCTTCAACACAATACCCAACCATCTCCCCAATCACTTGGTTAATTGTTTAGGTGCCTTCCTTCTTCACCTAAACATAACATTAGGAGTTCACTCACTCCTTGCTTCTTGGAAAAGAGGTTTAATCCTATATTAACACCAATAGGGAGTTCATGGGATACTTGTGCAACACTACAGGCTTCACAACCAAACATCCTCATGGTCTCACACATGGCATGCTATTATTTCTTATGAATGCATTCAAAATTTTGAATAGTCACATGGTATAAGGATCCTTTCCCTTACTACCCAATACTTCAACATAGGCATGAATAATCAAACATGAAACTCATACATACAGGAAGCATGACATATTCACTAGATTTAATTCATAAAATAGATACAATTGTTTATGGAAAAAAATAATCTCTTGTATTAATCATATAAATGACAATAAACTACACCTGATTCTGCAACAAGCACTGTTGAAACCTGATTCTGAGCTCTTGCTCCTCTCCTTTGGTATATATTTATCCAACATTTCAATACACCAAAGGTTCTCCCCTCTCCTATATCCTTCCCCTTGTATTTATAACAAAGTTTGAGAAGGTAGGTTCAAGAGGTAAGTATTTAGCAAGGTTATGGTAGTTAGGAAAAATACCATAAGTATCTCTAATTTGATTTTTTTTTTTGTGATTTTAGAAGGCACCAATGGGTATTAAACTTGATAACAAGCGAGTGACCCGCAATTATTATGCTAGCAAGTAGCGGGTGCAACATTTTTCAGAAAAACACAAGTTGTCAGTGGAGCACCAGAGGGTGACCTAGGAGATGACAGTTGCAATAGTCACGGTTATACCTTAAAATTATATCACAAAAATAGATAATCTAGAGAGAATTACGTATGATTAAGGTCATATTCATCTATATAAAATAAGGCTCTTCAATCCATCATGTCCTTTTGTGTGAACGGATGGAGAAGTACCAATTTGAATAATAACAAATGCACCCTAATGTATGATGTCAGAAGGTTAAATGATGGCCAAAATGCATTACAAAAAAGGAAGTGGAGGAGTGCGAGAGCCACAAAAACAAAGCTTCAATCAATATCTCAAACAAAAACAAGGTCAGTGTACAATACAATCTTGACATAATGATATGTTCAGAATGATAGAACATGGTCTCCAATATATATGCGAAACAAATGTATATAGCATGGCCACTGAAATACAAGCGTGGATCTATGTCTAAAAGGAGAACATAGCCATAACAACAAAATGGATCTATGTCTCATGAGGAGCCAAAACGAGTAGGGCTCAGTCTTCCGCAACTCGGGAAATAACAAAGGAGGATTATTATAGGCCCAAGGTCTTCAAACCAACCATTGATCTACATACAAATCCTAAACCATGTGAATAAAGGAGTTGAAGTCAAACATGGAGGATTTCGTTTGATTACCGTTCAATAATGGAAACCGTTAACAAACACGAGAACACCCACCAATGATGAAAATGGGGTCCAAGTTACTAAGTAAATTCGAACAAGTGTGAATAAGGGGTCTTGAAGTCGAACACTTGAAGAATCTATCGAGGAAGGGACATTGATGTGATCCCATAACCCAACATCGAGATGATCTACCATTGATAACTGCAAATCTCAAAGTACTATCTGAAACTCTAAGTCTACTTCCTAGAGAAAAGTGTGTTGAATTCGATACGAAGACACCTGTGAGAAGGAAGGAATTAAGGTATCCCTCATCATCTCACATGAGGAACAATTGGATATTGATTTGACATAAGACTGATGAAATACTAATATAAGGGATGGTCGACATGAGGATTCGAGATGAACTGCAGAATGGACGACACAAGGGTAATCCTTGAACATTGAGCACCATAGTAAAGTGGTTTAGGAAGCGTCGACATACATGAAACATGATATAATTTTTATATATAGGAGACACAACAAAATCCCCATATTATTGGAAGAGTAACCAATCAGAGGAGTAAATAAATATGGAATCGGGTTAAATCCTAAAGCCAAAACTAAGACCCATTGACTCAAGACAAGTGTTATGTTCAAGGAAGGATTAGACTTGCTTCCATGTTATGAATGTATAACAGAAAATTTCTTTTCCCTTCTCTTTTTATATGTCCCTTCATTTTTTAATGAGCACGAAAAGATTAAAAAGGAAGCTTGATAATACCTTTCTTGTTAAATTTTAATGAGTCGAAGAAAGTAAACTCAAAACCTTCTTCATTTTGTACAAGATCGAAGAAGAGAGAGAAGAATGCTTGATAAGCATCGAACCATGTATAATTTAATGAGTCCATGGCAAGGAAACTCACAAATTTCTCCATTATTTTGATGAGTTTGAAGAAAATATAGATTAATACTCGATAGGTTACTGATCCGTGGATTTTAATATCGATCATCGATCTATTCATGCTCGTTGGTGTTTTCTTATTTAAGGAGTTTGAAAAACTTAAAAAATAACTCCATACACCTACTCATGGATTTTAATATCGAGCCCAAAATTGTATATGATAGTCGATGTTTTCATATTTAAGGAGTCTCAAAAATTTAAACAATAACTCCATAAGGTACTTTTTCGTAAAGTTAGTCTCCTCACCCCAAAAAGTGTAAAAGTACATGAGAGAGAACTCTTCTAGTTGTAAATGGACTAGAGTATACCTTTTTCGTAAATGATCCACTAAGGTCTTGAAAATGCATTAAATTATACCTAAGTGGATGTCCATTCAAATCCTTTAGCGAGTTTGACAAGGGACAAGTATACTCGATAATCTTATCAACTTTAAGGAGTCTAACAAGAGCATGATGAAAACTCCATAAGGACGGGAACTTGATAAAAAGCGATTAATAAAGTTATGCATGATAAGTGACAAGTTCCCAAAGCGGCAAGTAACAACATGGGTACCAGTATGACATAGTTTTATATCTAGGGTGACCCATTTTAAGGAAGGTCCTAACCATGGAAGGACAACGATAGTGGAGGGAAAATTGTTGGTTGATGTCACAGTCCATGGTGTAAAAAAGGGTTCCTAAGGCATAAAAAATGATAAGGTATAGATGCAATGTAGAGACCTAATTAACATTCCATAAGAATCAATCCTTTAAAGAACACCAATGTGGCCATAATTGTGGAAAAACGCCTTTCTGTGCCATGACCTAGTTAAAACAACTCAATTAGTTATTAAGATTAAGAAATATGACAAAAAAGGGGTTAAAAAACTATGTAAAGTGGGTAAAAATCAAAAGAAAATTACCATAAATAGTGAAAAGAGTCCAAATTAACCCATAGTTACCATTTTACCATTCCAAGAGAGCAAAAATCCCTATGACTTATTGCATTGCGTATGATCAATCCGGAGGATGATTTTTTATTCTGTCACTTGAAGGTAGCAACTATCACTCTACTTTTCATTTTCGATGGTTGTTTCAAATATTTTTCATGGATTTTTGGGTTTTATTTTTAGTTTTAAAAATTAACTTTGCATACCAGCGGGTATACTTTGTTAAAGTGGCGGGCTTGAGGAATAACCGTGGGTGGAGATATCTCCACTCGCGGGTTGTGTGCAACTGTGCTAACAAATACCCATGGGTGGCGCAAGTTAGTAAAGAAAACTCAATGCTCATGGAAAAATAATGACTGAGATGTAGGCATGGTGCTTACATGGAGGGAGAGAGAACATGAGGCAATGGATAGAGAGGAAATGAGAGATACATTGACCCTTAACACTTTTTGATGGTGTGGCCTTCTAAAATTATTCCGCACACCCAATATGAGGGCTCAATCAAACATGCTCCAAAGCTTAGTGCACTTGTCGGATCTTGATCAAGGAGTATTTAATATCTAGGGTGATACTATAGATATCACAATGGAAGACAAATACTTTATTACTAGATTATCCCGACGGGGAGAGGTAGTTAACCTCAAGGGCACATTTCAGGGCATGGGAGCATTATCACTGCAAGACTATATAAACACATACTGTGTGGCTGGAATAGAGAAGAGTGGCAGTGAGGTGCTAATTGGGAAAATAATATGCTTCCCATTGAAATTCGTATTGAGTACTATGAACATGATATGTGGTAGTGCTTCTCAACACTTGGCTTCTCGTAGGTACATGAAGATCGGGATAGAGTGCTTGCGCAATGTGATATTCGACTGGTGTCCAGGATTGTTGGTGAACATGAAGCACCAACTCACTGAGTGTAGAACTAGGAAGAAGAAAAACTATGGCTACAAAATTATATTATGCATCTTCTTCAAGAGAGAGTTTCATCCTTAAGTCCAAGAGTGGCTCTCCCACCTATTAGCCCCCATGAGCCCGTGATGACTCGATGGGGTGATATATTCTTATGTTAGGGAGGAGGAAACACTAGTACCTCCTATGAAATTGAGGACTTTCTAGGTTGGTGGAGCTAGTAGGTTCCTGCATTTGAATAGTTTCCTTATGCAGGAATGGAGTTCCGTGGTGATTCAGAACTCATGCTACCTCTAGGAGCTGCTTGAGGAGAGATAGGTACCAATTTTACTTTGAATGTTATTTAATTTTTATATTTTTTGTTAAAAATATGTACATATGTTTTTGGTGATCTTAAGTACTAACAACATACTTCGTGCATATATTGGACCAGTGAGGCTGGACGGACATGCGAGGGTGTTCGTACGACTAGCACAACCATGCGAAACATAGGCCATGCTACGAAAAATTGAGGGAAATATGAACCAACTAACTCAGGATATACCTACCTATCGCATAGAGCGTATGCCTATGGATATGCAGGAACATGTAGTGGGTGTGCCCCCTACATGGATTAGGCTACTCTGGAAAGTAGCTATGCTAGTTATTTGCTACAGAGAGGTCAAAGCACAATAAGCTGAGGCTCTTGTCTCCCCTTAGGGATACCTACACTACTTTGAGGCTATCATGCCCAATTTTGTATATTGTTATATACTTCTGAGAGAGATTGATACTCAAACTCATTGATTATTTTTTGGACTTATATATATGTACACGTGTATATTATATACATGTTGCTTTGTGTGTGTGGTGATTAATTTACTGTGTATGATACAAATTCTAGTCAAGTACATAGTTTGCATATGCATAAGCTATTGTGTTTTGATTCCTTGAAATGTGTTGATATAGAATGTGATCAAACTATCTTTCAAGTAAATTAATTTTCAAAAACTGATGTAATAATAAAGAATATCTAACCTGATACTCACTCGTAAGATAGATTACAACTAACTGAGAATCGAGTCTAACTTCCAAACATGAAATGCCGTGGTGAAGAGAATATCATAGTAGCTCAATAAAAACATTATACTCAGCCATATTGTTCGTCGCAGGTCCTAGACAAGCACCTCTTGATGAAACAAGTTGACCCCTAGGTGAATAGATCACCCAACAGTTGAAGCAAGATTGTGAGTGTGACGACTAGCGCCATCGGCGAATCCTACAAACCAATTCGTATCCATATGAAACACAACTAGAGGACACATAAGCAGTGAAAAATACTAACTCTACAGTACTATTGTTACAATATAATTTTCCACCTTGTGAGCATCAGCACTCTTTGGCCTTCAGGATCCATTTCACTAACTCAGATTCACTTTATGTCCTTCAGAAACACTTTTTTCCTATTTTTATTCCTATATGCTAGCCATTACACTTTAGCTAGTGTACACTCGAGTTGTTCCACTATAGCCCATGGGTGCTAAGTAAAATGGAAAAATCATTAGAAAATTACTTTCTACTCCCAAAAAGCGGTCTTAGGGTGACCTTTGGCCCTCCATTTTCCCTGAAACACCTCAATGTGTCCTTTCACTTACCTTTGGAAGGCTATATATTGAGATCTTATGGCATATGGAAGGGAGGAAGACAGAGAGAGAAAGATTAACTCTAGTGGATTTTTGCCGTGACTTGAGTCTACACTCATTGATCCTTGTTGTTGTGAACTTCTTATGTTCACCTACTAAAATCCTATCCTAGTTTGAGTTTGCCATTACATGAAGAATTGAAGTGGTGGAGGAACAAGTGGAGAGACCCAGTTCTTGGTTCAGATTGGTTTCCGGCAAGAGATCGTATATTGCAATTCTTGTTATTCATTAATGAAAATACTTATTTTCTCGTCCAAATGATATTGTGAATATTGTTTAATTACATTGGGTTATATTTGCTTATGATATCTTGGACCATGCTATTGATTATGCTAATGTCTTTCACATATTATATGTGCTTGCTTGTACGTGTTGTTGAGACAAATTTGTAGGTTCAAGTGTAGAAGTTGAAATCTCAACGGGGATCTACATCGAACATCCGGTTGAAGGTTGGTCTTTTCTCCATTATCTTAGCATTGTCATTTATATAGCATTGCATTGAGAATTGAGTCATTTTCTGGTAGTCAGCTGTTTGTTGTGGTCTGCCCCAATCCATAGGAATTTTTCTTCGTAACAACTGTACAACTATATACAAGAAAAAGTATATTTTCTAAGCATAATAATTTTTCAAGTAAAGTCCATTCCTACACTCACGAAGCTTAAATCCATCATAATCAACTAGTTCATATGACCCTTAATCCAAAACTCTAGAAACGATATACAGACAGAGCCACATAGACTTAAATTTTCCTACCCCAAGGGGGTCTTTATCTTGATCATAGACCAGAACGAGGTCTCTTTTAGAGAAAACCCTAGGTTTGACTGGTTTATCATATTGACTTTTGACTCACTTTTTTGTGCTTCATTAGCGATAAGTGCATCCCTGCGGTGTTCATCTAAATGTTCGATATGAAGCAATCATTCTTCCAAAGTAGAAGTTTTAGGTAATATTTGGATGGCCAACATTAATGATGGTATTTCACACTCTATAGCGGTGAATTCCTCTAACCCGTGAACATGTTGGAATGGTGAAAATCCTGTAGCAGTCTTAACATTGGTACGATATGCCCAAAGCGCGGGATATAACATAATGTGCCGATTTTATCTACTGGAATTAATGGTATGCTAAATAATGGGTTTTAAAGTCTTATTAATTGATTTGACTTGTCCATTCTCCTACAGATAGAAAGGACATGGATGTTCCTATCTAAACCCTAGCATACTAGTCAATTCTGTCATCATATAATTATGAAAGTGTCTATCGTGATTGGTAACAATATCCTTGGGAATGCCAAACCTAGAAATAATATGATTGAACACAAAATAACCTAAGGTTTCACTGTCTGCCTTCACAGTAGGAATCGCTTCTACCCACTTAGTAAAGTAGTCTACAACAACGATGATATGTTGATGCCCCCCGATAGAAACTAGGTTGCAAGTCATGTAATATACCCCCCGCTTAGTGAAGGGACTTGATGTGATGATTGGGTGAAGGGGATCAGGGTGTGATCACATATTCTTGGTGAATAAATGACATGGATGATAATGTTTCACGACTTCCACACAATCCTTGAAGATGGTGGGACAAAAATAACCTGCACAAAGTATTTTCTGGGCTATTGCCAATCTAGAAATATGACCCCCACATGCTCCACTGTGGGCATCATTCACACTAACTCGACTTCTTCCAAATTAAGAAAACAATGTAAGATGGAATCTACCCCTCGTCTATATAATGTATCAGCAATTATGAGGTACTTTTTAGCATGGTGTTGAAGTTTTCGTCATTCTTCTCTAGAAAAAGCTAGTGGACATCTCAAAGTCTGGAGATGGATCAAAATATATCCATACCAAGGATTAGAGGTTGCAATGAGAAATATATGCTCATCAGGGAATGAGGTATCTTCTACGTTAATCTTTTCACCACTAGGAAACTCAGATATGAGTTCTACAAATACTAAGCACTTTTTTCACTTTGTGGATTGAAAAGTGAGATCAAACTCTTGGAGAATAACAATCCATTTGTTAAATTTACCCCCAATTATGAGTCAACTTAAAAAATATTTAAATGGATTAATGTCCGCAATTACTGTAGTATTAGCTCATAGTAAAATGTAGTGGCGTAGCCTTTGAACGATGTATACAACGATAAGTGCTGACTTCGCAACGTGTGAATACTTTAGTTTAGGTTTTATTTATGTGCGAGAAAGGTAATAGATGATGTTCTATTGGATCTTGTCATCCTCCTAAACCAAAACTACACCAACCGTGGAATCATATGCAGCCAGATATGAAATAAAATCACAGGTATAATCTGGTGGACTTAACAAGGGGGTTGATAACAATGCTTTTTTCAAAGCCTCAAAGGAGTTTTGTGTAGCCTCATCCCAAAATAATAGGGTGTATTGTTTAAGTAAATTCATGAAACCTTTGGTCATTTTTGCATAGTTGACAATGAAACATTGGAGAAAGTTGGACATACCTTGCAGAGTTTGAATTTGTCTAATGCTACGAGGAGGAGGAAATTTGAAAATCTCCTCAAGTTTTAATGGATCAACCATGATCCCTCTACTTGACACGATGAAACCCAACAATCGTCCAGAATCAACACATAACACACATTTATGGGGATTCAACCGAATCTTGTAGTGTTTGCATCGCTCAAACACAAGTCATAAATGTTCTAGAAGATCTCTTCTCTTTTGAGATCGCATGGTTAGATCATCCAGATAAGGTTTGACTACATGTTTTATATCATGAAAGGAGAAATTCATTGCTCACTAGAAGGTGGCTCCACCATTTTTTAAACCCATTTAAACCGAACAACATCTTTATATATGCGAAGGTACTCTAGGGACATATAAAATTTGTCTTATGATGATCTTCGGGTTTATTTTGAATATGATTGTACCCCAAAAATCCGTCCATAAAAGAAAAGAATTCATGGCCAACACATGCATCTATGATCTGGTCAATAAATGGAGTGGGTTAATTATCCTTCGAAAAATCTTTGTTAATATCTCTGAAATCAGTACAAACACGTATGGCACCTTGTTTCTTATCGACTAGGACTGGATTGGAAACCCATTCTGTCATATCGATAGGATATATAAAACCGTATTTAAGAAGATTTTCAACCTCAGCCTTAATGACTGCAGCCTTTTGAGGATTGACTGGATGAAGTTTCTGTCGAACTGGTTTCACATGTGGATACGTTTTGATCACGTGTTCAAATATGGATGGGTCAATGCCTCGAATCTCCTCATATGACTGTTAACACCCAAAAAGTGATCACTAGCTCATTTCCCTATTCACATGACCCATTTTTCCACCTTTTCCACCATTTGAGCCTCTAAAACCTTCAAAAGGTCACCAAAAAGACCATAATACACCTTTTTCCCTTCAAAATATGTATTTTTCCTAAAAAAACCCTAAAAAAGGGTCTACAATTCCCAAAAATCAATTAAAAGGGAATAATATTCAAAAAAGGAAAAAGAGGGAAAAATAAACCTAAACCATTTTGGTCAATACCATTGGTTTCCTCAAACCATAATGGTATTCCCCATCACCAAAAAACTATAAAAATGTGATAGGGGCTCCTCACTATTCATCCACATTTCATCCCATCCTTATGCTTCCAAATTCCCTTTGAGAGCCCTTGCCTCCCATTTTGAGTTTGAAGATCCCCCATTGAAGCATTGGAGAAGAAGAGACCATTGGACATTGGAGCATCTCAACCTTGGAGCTACTCAAGCTCACCATCCTCACCATTTGAGGTAATACAAAAGATCAATATTTTTATTTCTTGTTTTTCTTATGGATCCCATTGTCTATTGTTCTTAAATCTAGTTTTTATTTCTTTGCACATGTTAGATCAGATTTAGTTCTTTACATTTGTTTTTACTTTTACATTGAGACTGCTGCTACAAGTTAGCAGCTGCTCTTTATCACATGCTTGGTTGCAAAACCAAGCAATAGTTTTTGGTGACTCCACTAGGTTTCGAACATTGAATCTTTGATTTAGATCTACATTTTAGTTGTTTTTTCCCTTTAAAGTTGTAGATCTGCCATATTAGTCAGCCCCTTGCTTGCTGTCCTAGCCATTGGCCTGTTCTGCAGCTTAAAACGACCCAAAATTTCAATTTTTGGGTTAGTTTTTTGGTGACGTTTTCCGTTTGTCGCATCTCGGCTTTTGGCCCAATAGTCGCGATTCACATCGCGGCTTTTAGCCTATTTTCCACGCTACACATCGTAGCTGTTAGCGTCATTCCCGTGGGGCGCATCGTGCCTTTTAGCCTGATAACCGCGATCTGTCGAGTAGGTTTTTCCTACATCGCGGCTTTTAGCCCGAAATCTGCGATCCACATCGTGGTTTTGCCACCGACAGTCGCGATATTGCATGTTTTGTACGGTCCATTTCTCTGAGTTTTTCTCATTTCGGCCCATTTTTTCCAGCCATCTTTCCTGCATTTTTTGGATAGCCTACTGTTTTATTTTTGCAGCATTGAAAATTCATATTTATTTCCTATTTTATGCTTTGCTACATCATTTAAAAAAAAAATCAGTTTAGTGAAAGAAAAAGAGTGAAGCATCTTGTAGTTAGAAGTTTCAAGTTTTACAAATTAGAACCATAATTTTAATTTGTTCCATATTTTTCCCAAGCGACTTCAGTTTTATGTTATTTGCTTTACCATAAGTGTTTAAAGAATTCCTCATATTTTTTGAAATTTTTTTAAAAGCATTTACATTTAAATCATTTTCCATATTTACATTGTTGTCTATTTTGCAAGTTGAAATCCATATTTTAATTTGTGAATTTTTCACCCAAGCGAGGCATCTTTGTTTTAAGTACACAACCACACCATCACACAATCTGTCACAATAAATCCAAGTGAGCCTTAAAATTATCTTAACTCAACCAACATTCTAACCCCATTTGGGGAACAACAAAAGAATATTGTAGTTAGGTAGGGCTGAGGGGATAAGTATCCAAATAAAACCCCTCACTCACTTACATGTTGAGACATAGTGGTTGAAATTTAGGGTACAAAAATCCCTTATTATTTGTTGGCACGGTTTAAAACCAATTCATCGGAAATGCCTCTCCCTTAGGAGGGTTGAAGTAGTCATACTGGTTCCAGAGGCCTAAGTGGAATACCGCAACCCATTTAGTCACTGAAGGATACCTACTCGTTGTTCTCATTGTACCACCCTTGTGGGAGTACTACGGTGATAGAACAAGAGCTGCATATTCACCTAGCCAGACGTGTCATGAACGAGGTATCTTAATGGCCCATTTTCTAGGATTGACTACCCGGTATCCCTCCCGGTAGGGGGAAATCTAGCCTTTGATTCTACAATTTATATTGTCTGACTTGGATTTCATCACCTTGCAGATGATATGTCTTGTTGAGTCATAATACTTTTTAGTTAGGTGTTTGCATGCTCTATTACCTCCCTTTGGTCAGTGAGTACACTTTTTTCTATTTTTAAGAGTCATTTGCATGTTGGTTTTCTGACCACATTTTTTTATTACTCCACTTACTATAGCACAGTTGTTATAGTAAGTGTTTTGAGATTGGGTGTTGGCTTGAGTGCCATTATTTTTTACGCTCCCCTCTTACACACATGATTACATTAGGGCTTTCGATATTTCCACTCACCACTACCCAGTAGTTTTAATTGACAACTTTCACCATTGAGTCCCCAATATGTTCTTGACGTTTCCGGGGTGAACCCCGACAACACGGTTCACTTGACACCACTCGTCATAGACAAAGAGCATTATCACTTGACTCTACATGTCATCGACGTAGATCCCCATCATCCGATTCTGATGCGCCTCATTTCACATCGGACTCTGAGGAAGAATCCGAACGTCCTACATACACAGCACCCACTAGCCCCATGGCTAGTTTGCATTTTGAGTCCTTCTTCATAGGAACTGTTGGTGGAACATCATCCACCCCCGCCACCACAACGGCCACCACGATGGCCACAACTACCACACCTCCTTTAGGGATTCCCAAAATGGGACCCACACCTACCTTAGGTATGCCCAACATCGAACCTACAACTACCATCACTGCCACTACTCAGATTCCAATAATTACTGGAACCATTCCAAACCCATATGTAACTCATGTTGCACTTGGGGGCGTTGGCCCCTCTCACACATATTTTAGTGGATGGCATATCCCTTTTACAACTAATATCCCCCTTGGGCGAAGTGGCCCAATTCATAATGCTACCACTAGCACTTATGCCCCACCAACCATGTCACACCCCTCTGCCAGTCTATCATTTATGGCTAGTCTTAACTTACCAGACCTGGCAAGGTTAACAAATGACCCAATTAGACATGACCCTAGTGCCCCCCCATGCCCACAAAACTCCCCTCAGACATCCCAAAGTTTGAAGGGAAGGATGGAGAAGAGCCATAAAATCATGTTATGTCCTTTCACCTATGGTGTTCCTCAAACTCCATAGTTGATGATTCTATTCAACTCTGACTTTTACAAAGAACTTTCACTAGCTCAGCAGCCAAATGGTATATTGAGTAGCCACATGGGACACACCCCACGTTTACATCCCTCGCCTCAACTTTCCTATAGTTCTTTGAACTACCCGTACGCTATGATGCAAGAGTAGAAATCTTACTGTCTTGTACATAGAATACGGCCACCCATATCACAGATCATATCCATGAGTGGCGTAAATGCCGTAGTCTCTGCAAGATCAAGCTAGACGACTGTATCTTCTTGGATTGGTTCCTGAAATCACTCCTTCCTCTCATAGCCAAGGATGTAGCTTCTGAACAACCCCAGTTGGAAGAAGAGGCCATTTTAAAAGCCCAGTAGATCGACTTGATATACGCCCGGTCTGGGTATTTATACACAATATTTCCTGATGCCCCGCATGGCGATCTATCCCGGAATGACGCGCCAGGGGCATCCCATGCCACCAATGGTATCATTGGCCAGGTTATGGCACAAAACAAACCTTTCACCATGATGAGTACCAACAACGCCCCATACCTTTCTAGGGCCATGTCTCATTCTGGAGCTACAACTTCATATGCTCCAGTGATGCACACCCACCACAATCATGGACCCTCATGTCCACCGCAATATTATGGGAAAGCACCATTAGCTTATGCACCACCTCCATATTATAACCAACAAGCCAATCAGACTCTAGTTCACCCACAAGCCCAACCAGCTTATTACCCTCAACAGGCAGCACCTCCTGCTCCAACACTTCCAATAGCTCAAGGTTACCCACAACCACAACAAGCACTAGGTCCACCTTAGAACCCTCCTGCTTACTATCCACCGCAGCCTATTCCAGCACCTGCACGACCTCAAAACCCACCTATTTCCCAAGGGCATGTATACACACAGCAAAACCAACCTCAAAACTAGAATAACTAGCGTAATCAAGGAGGTCAATAGAATCACGGAAGAAGACGCAACCGCGGAAATAACCAACAACAAAAACAAGGAGGATAGCCACCTAATTCTCCCAATAACAATAATGCTGCTCCTTCAAATCAAAACCCTGATCGTCCACAAAAATAGGGAAAAAATCCTAACTTGAGAACAAACCACTTGTGTTTCATATGTGGTGTATATGGCCATTACACGCATAATTTCCCCCATTTGGACCGAGCACGTCAACTCTGGACTGATGATTCCCAATGACAAGGACACGCTACATAGCCAACACCACCTCCTCAGCCACAACCCATGATATTGCAAAATCCTCTACCTAACAAAGGAGTAGTAAACACCTGCCCAATGGATCCCCCACAAGGATCCGCTGCACCATAGTAGCAAATTACCTATGTGGCAACCAATTACCAGCATACAGAGTCCAACACTCACCATTTGCTAATGATGTCAACCTTCAAACTCACCGAAACCAATACGGCTTAGCCCCTGAAACCACACCTACTGATCCATCATCAAGCACCCTCCCAACTGATCAAACATTACGTATACCTCTTATGCCAATGGAAGGAGGTCCAAAAGTCCCTCGTGGCCCCCTAAGACGAATCAACAACAACCCTAACGCCTATGCAGCTTCGAACTACAACATTGTAGAAGACTTAGCTCAGTCTCTCGCTGCTATGTCTGCTCTAGAAGTCCTAAAAACTTTTCCTGCACAGAGAAAATTGTTGTTTTCCGCCATTGGTTCCATAGACCCTAACGACTCCAATATGATGGCTTTCGACTTAGACCAAGCCAAACCTCATCTTCCTTCATCACTAGCTTTTCATGTTTCTGTGTCTACCCGAAACCTTATCATTCATCGATGCATCATCGATAAAGGTGCCTCCACCTGCATTATGTCAAATTTTGTCTGGAAGAAACTTGGATCCCCAACACTATAGCCATCCACTACCACATTGCGAGCTTACAATGGTCGTGCAGCTCACCCACAGGGTCTGTTAGTTAACGTGCTTGTATAGCTTGGGGGAAAAATCATTCTCATATACATAGAGGTCATCAACACCCAACTTGATTACAATCTCCTTTTTGGATGAAGCTACATGTATAAAATGAACACTGTCACTTCTTCTGTCTTCTTCCTCATGATGTTTCCCCATGAAGGACGTGTATTCAAAATTGACCAGATAACATACTATGATCCTAATGCCCCTGCCACACCTGAAAATTTTCCACCTATGTTTGAACAACCCGTTCAGAGTGCACCCACATCATTCGTCTCCTCAGTCGAATCTAGGATATATTCAGATACTCCCATGACATCCACGTTCCAATCTATCCCACCCCCTCTGCGGATAACTGAAATATCTGATCTGTGCACCCTCTCGCACAACACACAACTACTTAGCAACCTCCACCACTACCACAACCACCCATAGTGCCTAGTCATATCGGAGCAACACCAATTCACACTATCCCATTCTTGTTTCTGTTTTCAGGAGTTGTCAGCATGCCAGGAATGGCTACGCTTAACCTTACAGGTTTAACGCCAGGATTACCTATATGGTACTTACCTACCCCAACCCCTCTCCCAACACCGAGCATTGTTTTACAACTGGTACAACCCATCAATATTTCAAACCGTCCACCACCTAGCGTACCGAGCCCCCAAAACCGTCCACCACCTGGCGTACCTAACCCCCAAAACTATCCACCACCTGGGGTACCGAACCCCCAAAACCGACTACCTCCATAAGGGGCCACCATATAAAACTCTAGTAATGTTCCCCCTCAATCCCGCTACAATGTGGGCAGAGTCCCACAGACCTACACCACTGGACCCACAGCTCTCACCCCCACAGTGACTCCCAAGTTAGCGAAGAATCCCCCAACAATCCGCATTCCCCCCAAGTGTTCCTAATGTGATGATATAGGCCATGCTACCCATCTATGTCCACAATTACCAACACTTCAAGAACACATGCAAATGTTGGACGACGACACAAACATTCCAGTTGTTAAACTTCAACTACCCCCTCAGCTTTGCGATAAATCGTTACATACGAACCACCCCTGTGCAATCTGTGGCATCTACGGCCATTATTCACATCACTTACCCAATCTCCAAAATTATAGAGCAACACTATATGAATTTAATAATGCCGACCTAGAGATATCTCCCCCGCTCATTGAGGAAATATTCCCCCCATAATCTTCCCCTTCAGAAGAAATCAATACCATTTATATGATTTCAACTACATACAAGCCTGAACTAGTTGATTTTATGACACACTACTTCCGTAGCAATCAGGAAATCCTTGAAACACTTAATGCACCTGACTACCCATGGGATGATATGCACCATTGCTCATATTTCATTCCTGAGGCATCTACCTCCACCACGGAAAACCAACTGTCAGTTGAATCCAAAGACTTCTTACCAACCAAGGCAGATTGGTTCAAAGATCCAATCCCACCACCAGATGCCTTCGAAGAAGGTAACATGGCCAACATTTCTCCTATCATAAAAATTGACATCTCCACCACACCTGGAAAACCTAAACTTATCTCCTTAGGAGCATCATGCACTGAAGAGGAAGTTCAAGCCCATAAGAAACTTTTCCAAGAGTTTTGCGATGTCTTTGCCTGGTCTTACACTGAGATGCTATTACCGGACAATCCACTCGATTGGAGGTGAGCCGGATCTCCCTAGCTCAATGCGAGTCTAGAAAAAATAGAATAGACTACAAACACGTTTCCTAGATCTACTTAAGGATCAAGTACTAGATGTGTTACCTCTTTGATTTTGCTATCCTTTCTCCCGAATGTTGCTCCACGTCCCGAGGTCGTCAGATCCAAGCTGCAAGACCTGTTAAGACATAGAAAAGAGAAATGAGTAAAGAGCATCTATACAATAAGAGATCTATGTAAACAGTTAAGCAGGTAAACAACACAACATCATTACACATCAAGAACGATATTGGTGGAAAGCATTTGTATTACTGCAAATAGAGGAGTACATGATAGAGATATAGAACCACAACCAATGACTTAACGTAGCAGCCCTTCTCCACACAAGCCAATTGCCAAGCCCTTCCAAGGAAGAATGAATTCTCCAAGAGGTGAGTGAAGGTGTCCTAAGAGATTTCACCAGCATGTAGATACCATAGTCCTCCTCCCTTTGGTATGGGAGTGAGCCCCATATATATAGGACTAAGTGGATGAGGTTATGGATAGGATAGGATGACAGATGGTATGAGAGAGATAGGGGATCCTCCCAATGATTTAGGGGTCGAGTACCAGCTCTCCAAGAGATAGGGGATCTTTCTCGAAATGGCTATTTTTTCCCATTAACAGACCTTGTCACACCCTGCTATGGAGCAACCTGCAACATCACATGTTGCTAGTGTGCAACCTGTGACGACCTCTCAAAAGGTTGTACAAACTGAGTACAAATCCACCAAATGAGCACTTGGTCCATATGACTTCAGGGATGTATACACAATGGTCAAGATGATGACATTATCACAACGATCATGATGACAACACTTGGTCATAATGACGGTACTAGCAACGGTCATGATGACGACACTAGGTCATGACGACGACACTTGCAACACTTGTGACACTTGCACAAAGGTGATGACATTTTGGTGTAATAGAATGCCCCCCAAAGCATGAAGTTGACGGAATGAGATAGGTGAAATGCTTTGATAGAAAAAATGGCAAAAGACTTGTCGGATGAAGGATGTTGCTCCAGTACAACTGACTCTGAACTGACAATCTCATATGTAGTACAACATGGCTACCGACCAATACATTGCAGATCGATGGGAGTAATGATCGACTGAACACAATCATGGCTACTAGACACAAGCGTAGATCCATGATTAGATGATAACACAGCCACAACCAATACAAAAGTGGCTCTGTGTAATATGACTCAATACAAACTCCATCGCAACCTGGGTAAAAACATGAGTCCCCGGGGTCTTTAAGCTGAACCCACAATGATACGAATCTATCTATGTGATTACAAATGCCCTAATGTCGAACATGGTAGAAACCACTTGATTACTGGTCATTGATGTAAACCATTAACAAGTACGAGGGAGATCACCATTAATGTCAATGATTCCCAAGGTATCATAGTACATATCATCGATCATGAATAAATGAGTTGACGTCGAATGCAAGATGAAATCTTTCAATCAAGAGTCAATGATGTAAACTCATGATGAAAGCGAGGTAAACTACCATTAAGGCATGCAAGGACAAGGTACTGGTTGGTTCTAGATTCAATCCTTGGATGATGAGTTGAAGTCGACAAGGATGAATCTGTTGAAGGAGGGCCATGATGAATCCCTCATCAATCGACACGAAACACGACAAAAGATGTGTAGAGTGGATCGGATGGTACAATAACATGTGAGAATGACTCAAAGTAACAACGGCATGACGACGTGTGTACTGACTGAAAATGATGAGTGATGAATGTGTTCTTGAACATAGGCATGGCTTGACTTGGCAGTATTGACATGAGAATGACGCAAACTTCTAATGCAACTGATAGTGGAAGATTTCTCCGAATGAATCAGAGGAATAACAAGACTCAGAAAATAAGCGAGGACTCATAGACAAACAGATGACCCAAGTATCGGTATGCAAATGCAGACGAGTGCCATGTTCAAGAATGACTATATACTGCCACTAAGGTATGTAACACAAACACTTTCCTTTTTCCCCATCATGAATGATGAGTGCCTCACTTGTTTTTTAATGAGCTTGATGAGGGTAACTTGATGCTCAGTATAGCTCATCTCATAGATGAGTCCAATCCCAAATGTTTTACGAACCTAGGAAAGGAGGGGTTCGTCCCATAATGGGCCCTTCAATGTTTAAAATTTAACGAGTCTAGAGAAGGAAAACTCGGCGTCATTTCATGTTTAAAGAGTCTGAAAAGAGCTAAAGGAGAATCCAATGGTCCTTTTTTGTAAAGTTAGCCTCATCGCCCGAAAAAGGGTAAAACAACGCGGGAGAGGACTCTTCCATCCATGGTTGGTTGGAGTATTCCTTTTTCGTAAATAGTGCTTCTTGTTCTGAAAAAGGGGTAAACTATCACCAGAAAGACGATCATTCAAATGCTTTTACAAGCGTGAAAGCATCAAGTTTGCTTGGCAATCTTTTCCTATTTAGGGAGTTTGAAAAGAGATTAAAAAGGACTCCATGAACAACTTTGTCATGGTTGATAACCGAGTACGACAAAGGAAAAGTAAACTCGACACAGTTCCTTTTCTGTAAATAGTCTAGCGAGGTCGGATAAAGTGATAAACCTATACTCGTTAGACAAACCTTTTTAGCTCAAATTTTTAACGAGCACGAGAATGGTATCAAAAGCACTCGAAATCTTTTTCATGTTTGAACCAAAGCACGAAAAACTAAAAACTAAGCTCAAACCACTTTTCATGTTTTAACCAGAGAACGAAAAAAGTGAAAAAGTAAGCTCAAATACTATCTTACTGTTTTTAACAAGTTTGAAGATAGGTTGGAAGAATGCTCATGATGTCTGCTTCATTTTTTAACGAGATTATAACAGAAAAAATGAACTATGCTTGGGATAATTTTCATGGTTTAATGAGCTCAAAACCTAAAAATGAAAGTATGCTCGTAAATGTTCCCAATGGTGAACTTCTTCCCGTCATGAAATCCAAAGGTTGGTGCATGCCCCCAGCATGATTGCTAGAAGTAAGTGACTGAGCTCCAACGTGGTGTGGATAGGCGATCGAGTTGACTTCAACGTAACTTCCAGAGGTTGAAGACATGCCCCCAAGCTTCATTTCATCTGCCTAAGGCATAGGTGGGTGAAAAGAAGGTTAAGGTACTAAGTCTACAAGGAGACTCGACTCAAAGGGAAAGGAGTTGTTTCATTTTTTAATGAGCTTGACACAAGATTAGAACCCTGCTCATGGGAACCTATTTCATTTTTTAACGAGCTTGACATAGAAAGGGAACTATGCTCATAGGTTAAGGCCCATTGATGGGTTCCTTCCCAACATGATGCCCGAAGGTTGGTAAATGCCCCAAGCATGATTGCTAGTGGCTTAACATGGTAGTGTTCCTTCAATATGATTGTTGATGGTACGACATGTGACATGCCCCCCAAGCTTCATTTTGTCTGAAAATGATGCTTGCCAACCCAACTACCAACCTAGCTACTAATATGAAAATGTTCACCAAGGGGGGGAAAACAATAATCAAATGAAATGAAGGTTCAAGCTCTAACTCTAGCGAGAGACTAGAACTGATGGGAGGGAGATCTATTTCATTTTTACACAAGCTTGAAATAGACATTAACTATGCTTGAGGGGGCCCATCTTATTTTTTAATGAGCTTGAAATGGAATAAAACTATGCTCGAGGGGGCCCATCTTATTTTTTAACGAGCTTGAAATGGAATAAAACTATGCTCGAGTGGATGGTTTCATTTTTGTGCAAGCTTGAAACCAAAGGTAAACTATGCTTAGAGGGGTCTATCTCATTTTTTAACGAGCTTGAAATAGATTAAAACTATGCTCTAATGGATTGGTTTCATTTTTATGCAAGCTTGAAACCAGAGGTAAACTATGCTAGGGTGATTGGTTTCATTTTTTAATGAGCTTGAAACATAACATAAACCATGCTCGTGGAAACCTATTTCATTTTTTAATGAGCTTGACATAGAATGGGAACTATTCTCATGTGAAATGGTTTCATTTTTATGCAAACTTGAAATCAAAGAGAAACTTTACTTGAATGTTGGTTTCATTTTTTAACGAGCTTGAAATAGAACATAAACTATGCTCGTACCCCCCATCCTCAAGGAGAAGAAACCACTAAAACATGCGGAACGTTCAGGGATGTCTGATGACTAGGAGTCATATGATGAGTGGGTATCATGAAGGAAAGCTGATCAATGGTCACAATCCTCCCATCATAGGAAAAATACATCACATAAAAGAGTGTGGACACTATAGCTTTCATAGCATAGACATAATCCCATCCAAGGAGTAGATTGAAATCTAAAGGACCTTGGACAACCATGACATCAACATAAATAGTTTTACCTCTCAACATGATAGGTAATTGCGGGAGAATCCCTAAAGGTCTGGTAGGCCTTCTATTAAAATCCAAAATCTTTTCAGTTACTGGCACAAGATGAGTAGAACCTATAGCTTGCCATGCGGTTGAGGATAAAATACTAACAGAAGCTCCCTCATCAACTATCGTATGAAATATTTCTTTATCGAAAACTCCTACAAATATTTGAAAACGAATACTTGAAGGAAGACAAGATTCTGTTAGACCATTCCAATCAAAGGAAATGACCTCAGTACTTAGAGGGGGTCTTGTAGAAATGGACAGGGTTTCCCCTTTCCTAGGACATTCTGAACTGACTAGGAAAACATCAACAGTTTCCAATTCAATCTCACTTGGAAGATAAGAATGAGACGAAGATTGTGTCATGGTGACTGCTTCAGTCTGGACTTTCTCCAATGAAAGAGCGGGATCGAGTGAAGATGACAGTGACTAGATCACTTCACTCTCGAAAGGAAGAGTGGGATCAATTACAGATGAAACTGAATTGATCACTTGGTCAACCAGCAGGGGGTCAAGGGACAACTTACTATCACTTGTTAGAAGCACCTGTTGAGAGATAGTAATATCTTCCAACCACCGTGAAGCTTCATCTATGCTTGGACAAAGGTAAGTACGATGCATGCCCTTGCATATCCAACAAGGGTCTATAGCTCTACCCTTCCGACCCTTCACCAATGGGTCACTGGTCGAGGAAGTATCATCAACATGATGGTCAGAGGTTGACGATACAAGCAGTTTTGATGTTTTAGACCAGAGTTCTGACACACGGGAAAGACCGAGACAATTTTTGAGAAGGTGATCACCCTTGCAAAGTTTGCAAGGGAACTTGGGCTTGCGAGGCGTTCTCATAGAATGAGTGACATTAGAGGTAGATGGTTGACTCTTGTTCACTTTCTTATCTTTCTTATTTTTAATCTTCCCTTTCTTCTTCTTCACACCATCCTTCTTACTAACATCAGTGTTTTCAGTAGGAGAAGAGGAAGAGATGGAAGCCAATTCAACTTTCAACGAAGAAGGAGAAGGGTCATCATGAGATTGATGGTCATGTGATAAATAACCTAGGTTCGACACAATTGGTTCACTTGGTGTAACTAGATTGGAGAATAACCATACTGGTAATCCTATCATCAACCCAAAAATACTCAACGCAGCCATAAAGGGAGGACCAACAGTTCCACAAGGGGGAATAACAAATGGCATACCCTGGAAAGGGGCCTCTTGGTTGGTAGTCCCAGAAGAATCTTCCATATCTAAACTTCCTAAGAGTCTCTAAAGTACCACGCAAGTCAAGCACTACTCAAGTCTAAAAGCAACAAGCAAACTGTGTGAATAGGAGTGGATTCAAAGTCTGGAACCTCACGGGATTATCAAGGCATCGCAAACCGCAATATATTGCAAGGTCCAACAATCTGACTCGACAAGGAGGATTGGGACCGTACCCTTGCTTGCATACCTAACTACCTGGATAGGATGTGCGTGCTAATCTCCCCGAGTGTTGTTCTCGGTGTATTGCTTTGCCAAGAAGACCAAATGGTTAACTCGGTTGGTTTCAGGAATCCTAATGGTGTCTCCCGATATACGCAAGGTACATGGGAGCTCAAATCCGTAGTGGTGCTATCTAATGCACAGCCGTTGGCATGAGACCTTTCGATATACGTGTTGAGTACATGATACACCCTTCGATATACGCCAAGTACGGATTATGGTACTTGGTGGGTATGTGAAGGAGCTCGATATACCGATGTACGTGGAAGACTACAACACCCCCAGACTACAGTGATGGCAAATAATGACAGCTGCCACGTTTAAAGATGCCGGAACACGTCTCTAACTTACACACAGTTACTAAATGATTTTAACCTAAGCTAGCATTAATTTTATCTTGTACGGTTAGGTGAATGCATGAGGTGAGTACATAAATGTAAACATAATGCAATCCTCAACTACATGATAACGCACATTTTCCTTTCCTTTTCAATGAAAACTACTTAAGGTAGGGAGAGATTTTTCTTTCTTTCAAACCAAAAGTACTTAAGTAGTAGCGAAATGAAGAATTCCTTCCTAGAGTGCAATAATTCTAACTTTCTGCAATGATCAGCGAAAGAGCGCAAAGAAAATGAAAGATGCAACTAATCTTAACAATGTATAAGATAATGATGAAGCACTTTTCAATTCTCAAATTCATGTACCAAAAATGAAATTTGATAACTCAACGCTTTTCATATCTATATACAGAAAGTGAGAAGATATCTACAGCACTGTAATCTTTCATAAATTCCCAAAGAAAAATTGCAAGCACCCAAACAACTCAAAGGAACTCAAGAGAGGCTCAAAATCTACCAAATGCAATAATTATAACTTGTTCCCTATCTTTTTACACTTGAAAAAATACACCTCTAAGCTATGGAAAGAAGGATTCCACAAACGTTTCCAATCAAATGCAAGACAAAGAAAAGCATTTAACCATCTTATTTAACTCAAATGCATACAAATCTGAAATGAATCTTTCTTCTTCTTATGAGTGTGAGACCAAGAATTTCAAATGATCAAATTAAAGCAAGAAGAATACGTATGTTTTCGAAATTTATGAATATAGCAAAAGAGTGACAAAATCAAGCTTTTCTTTGAACTAAAGTGGAGACAAAGAATCAACCTTCCCCAAAAATGATTTAATAGCTCAGCATGTAAGGGAAACAAGATGCATAACCCAAGAAAGAGAGGCTAAAAAAGACATGGATATCCCACACTCTTCAAGTCTTTAAAACAAGCCAATCACGCCAAACCAAAAAATGATCTCAAAACCTTGAGATGGGTCAAAACGATTGAAGAATGCACGATCCATGGGAATTTTCAAAAATAGAACCCATTTTGCTTAAAAATGCAAGCAAACCACTAGTTTTTACTCAAGAGGCCAAACATGAATCCAAAACTCAAAAGACCCAAAAACCAATACAAACAAGCCAAAAAAAACACACAAATCAAAGATGGGATCTCTTGTTGGATCTTGCAGCACAGAGGGAGTTCTTACAGCAAACCAAAGTTCAAACTGTCAGATGAGGGAAGGGATGCCAGTATGCCAACTTTTGGCAGATCGACACACTCTGTCTTTACACACAGTGTGACACCATAGTTTTCCTTCACGGGAGGTGCGACGATGTCGCAGTATAGCAATGTAAAGGATGCGACGGGTGACTAACAGGTTAAGAACAGAGATTCAGAATGACACAGTGTCACTCTGTTTCCACTGCCTAGGTGCGACAGGCGAGGTCTAGATTAAAAAATGACCCAGATCTCTCAATAATGAACCAAAAAGAGGCTTGAAAATGAGTTGTACAAACTCAAAGGAAGAAGATCAGAATCTTCAATGCGAAGATCTGATAGCGAAATCACTCCTAAGAAGTAAATGGAAAAAAATGATAAAAGAGGCTTGTGTCAAGTAATCAACTGAAAATGACTCTAAAAAAAACAAACACTACTCCCCAGCGGAGTCGTTAAATTTGTTACCAGACAATCCGCTCGACTGGAGGTGAGTCGGATCTCCCTAGCTCAATGCGAGTCTAGAACAAATAGAATAGACTACAAACACGTTTCCTAGATCTACTTAAAAATCAATTACTAGATGTCTTACCTCTTTGATTTCGCTATCCTTTCTCCCGAATGTTGCTCCACGTCTCGAGGTCATCAGATCCAAGCTGCAAGACCTGTTAAGACACAAAAAAGAGAAACGAGTAAAGAGCATCTATACAATAAGATATCTATGTAAACAGTTACGCAGGTAAACAACACAACATCATTACACATCAAGAACGATATTGGTGGAAAGCATTTGTATTACTGCAAATAGAGGAGTACATGATAGAGATATAGAACCACAACCAATGACTTAACATAGCAGCCCTTATCCACATAAGCCAGTTGCCAATCCCTTCCAAGGAAGCAAGAATTCTCTAAGAGGTGAGTGAAGGTGTCCTAAGAGATTTCACCAGCATGTAGATACCATAGTCCTCCTCGCTTTGGTATGGGAGTGAGCCTCATATATATAGGACTAAGTGGATGAGGTTATGGATAGGATAGGATGAGAGATGGTAGGAGAGAGATAGGGGATCCTCCCAATGAGTTAGGGGTCGAGTACCAGCTCTCGAAGAGATCAAGGATAAGCCCCCAAATGGGAAAGCTTTGAGAAAGATCTCAAAATGGCTATTTTTTCCCATTAACAGACCTCGTCGCACCATATTATGGACCTGCGACGTCACATGTTGCTATTGTGCAACCTGTAATGACCTCTCAAAAGGTTGTACAAACTGAGTACAAATCCTCCAAATGAGCACTTGGTCCAGATGAATTTAGGGATGTATACACAATGGTCAAGATGACGACATTATCACAACGGTCATGATGACAACACTTGGTCATAATGATGGTACTTGCAATGGTCATGATGATGACACTAGGTCATGACGATGATACTTGCAACACTTGTGACACTTGCACAAGGGTTACGACATTTTGGTGTAACAAATGCTTGGGCTCAATCCTACAATTGTAGAACATCACATAGACACTTGGCCTAACATACCTCCTTTCCACCCGAAACAACGCCCCATTCACCCATTCAAACTTCCATCCATTAAGGCCGAGATTGAGTAGCTTCGAGTTGCAGGGTTCATATACCCTATTGCTTATACCACCTGGGTTTCCAACCAAGTTCCAGTTTACAAGAAAGTGGGCACCATTCATGTCTGTACTGATTTTGGGGACTTCAATCTAGCTTGTCCCAAAGACAACTTCCCTACACCATTTATCGATCAGCTAATTGATGCATGTGTGGGGCACGAGATACTGTCTTTGATGGATGGTTTCTTCGGGTATAACCAAATGCATATCCGCAAGGAAGATCAATACAAAACCGCTTTCACCACCCCATGGGGCACTTTTTCCTATCGCGTCACGCCTTTCAGTCTCAAAAATGCTGGAGCCACTTTCCAGCGGGCCATGACTTATTGCTTCCATAACCTGATTAGCATCATATTGGTTTATTTGGACGACCTCACAGCTCGATATAAGAAATGATCAGACCATCTAGATGACCTTTGAGAAGTCTTCCTACATTGTCACAAATACCAAATCCGCTTGAACCCACTCAAGTGTGTCTTTTGCATTCCAGCAGGCCGTTTGTTGGGTTTCATCATTTCAGAAAAATGGATCATCGTAGACCCTTTAAAATTCCAAGCCATCGTGGACCTACCATCACCTCGTACACTAAGACAGCTACAAAGCCTTCAGGGGAGGTCCAACTTCCTCCGCCGCTGTGTCCTTGATTACGCCACGATAGTACATGGTTTCCCTCATTTGCTTCACCTTCATACCCATTTTATATGGGATGACCAAGCAGAAGGAGCTTTCGCAGACCTGAATAAAGCACTCACAAATGCCCCCTTGATTTATCCTTTGGATTTCACAAGAGACTTCATCCTTTATGTTTTGGCATCCAATTATGCCGTTTTTGGATTACTCGTCCAAGAAAACTCCACTCGTCAAGAGCATGTCATTTAATATGTAAGCCAAACCTTATCAGGCCCACCACTACGCTACCCACATGAAGAGAAAATGGCCCTCACTGTCGTCTTTTCAGTACAGAAATTGCACCATTACATTCTCCTCAGCCATACCACGGTTGTTGCAAATTCCAACCCAATGGTCTATCTCTTAAATCACCGCCCTCTACAAGGCCGTGTTGCCAAATGGGTGATTATCCTACAAGAATATGATCTGACTTTTAAAACCCCGAAGAGCACCAAATATTTAGCACTTGCTCAACTCATTACGGACCTACCATCCTCATCATCATCACTAGCTATCAAAACTGATCTAATTGACGACCATTTATTCATCATCTTGTCAAATGACCCTTGGTATGATGACATTTTGGTTTACCTCCGCACATAGAAGTTTCGATCCAACATCGACCATGATGGATGTCATTGCATCCACCAGCATGCCCCCTGTTATCTCCTCATAAGTGATTTCCTCTATCGATGTGGTGTCGACACCATCCTACGACGTTTCCTTTATCGGGAAGAAGCAGAACAAGTCCTTAATGATTTCCATAGTGGCACCTGCAACGGCCATTTCTCTAGAATGGCCACCACCCAAAAGATAATCCGCGCAGGTTATTTTTGGCTATCATTATTCACTGATTTGACCACACCAATCAAACATTGCCAAAATTGCCAGCTCTTTGCCTCCAAGGAAAGAACCCCCTGCCCCCCTTCATCCTGTCATCACCATTGGACCATTTTGCAAATGGGCCATTGACTTCATGGATTGTAATCCCGCATTAGTTGGAGGCCATAAATACATTATTGTGGCCATTGATTACTTTACCAAATGGGCCGAATCCATGCCTACTTATAACTACAAAGCTGACACTACATCCCGTTTTTTCCTCAACCATGTTATTGCTCATTTTGGAGTACCAAAGCAACTCGTCTCAGACCATGGTTCTCACTTTGAGGACTCTGTTTGGCGAGAATTGTCAACACTCCTTAAGTTTGAACATCATTTCTCTTCCGCCTACTACCCCCAAGGGAACTACCAAGTCGAAGCTATCAACAAAATTTTGAAGACCATCCTCCAACGCACTGTCAACCGACATAAGTCCAATTGGCATCACATGCTTTTTCCCACATTATGGGCTTACCGCACGCCCACTAAAACTGCCACCGGTTTCACCCCTTTCCATTTAGTTCATGGCGTAGAATCTATCCTCGCAATCGAGTGTCAGATCCCGACATTGCACATCGCCATCGAACTCCTCTCAGATACTTCACCAATTGAACAACGCCTACTTCTTTTAGAGCAAGCTAACAAAGATCGCCGCGCAACTCTCCAAACAATCGAAGCCGCAAAGATCCAATCCAAATTCTGTTATGATAAACATGTTCACCCACGAGCATTTAGTGAAGGAGACCTTGTACTCATTTACGATCAAGCCCATGACAAAACGGGAAAAGGAAAGTTTGAATCCATGTGGCAAGGCCCATACATCATACACACTTGCCTTGGACATGGGGCATATATTTTGACCGACTAAGAAGGAAACCCCATGCGCAACCCCTATAACGGGTTCTACCTCAAATGATTCTATCCATACAAAATCTTGTGGACACCACAGTCCATATTGTATAGTTTTTAATTCATTTTTTCACTGTAAACTTTCAAAGCCTCACATTTTCATTTTTTCCTGCATGAACACAGATGGATCCTATTCCACTCTACCATATCGTCTTTGCCGACGGTGCTATTGATGTATATGTAACTTCAGAATGTATTTCACCTATGTATTTCATCTATGTATATTGTACTCCTATAGAGATGTTATTATTCCTCTATATGGAAGTGTCGTCATTTGTATTGACAATTGTCGCAAGTGTTGTAACTTGCCGATGGGTTATTAGATCACCTTGATGGGGTCGGCCCTGTAAGAGCCATGTGGGTAAAAGGGTTATTAGACCACCAAGTGTGGGGTCGGCTCGGATTAAGTTAACCATGGGTTATTAGGCTAAGTTAGACAAGTCAGCCCCATTGGTTTATTGGGCAGGACAGGACAAGTATAAATAGAGAACGGGAGATCTCTATTTGATCATCTCATTACTCACTCTTCCATCACTCGGAAAGTGGTGCACATGTGAGGAGGAGGATCAGCTTCTAGGAGAAGACTATCTCTTGTACTTTGGTTGTATCATTGCTCTTTCTATCTCTGAGGAAGTTGCAGGGTTTTTCACCTTCTTGGTTTTCCCCGGTGAAACGTTGTGTATCTTGTGTGCTTGCATTATTGTGTCAATGATTGATATGATTGTAATGACCCTTTTTCAAAATTCTATTAAAATGCCAATTTTTCCACTTTTTCCCCAATTTCGACCTTTGACTAGTTTAACTGTTTTGACCTCCCCAACAATTCGAAACCTTTCATCATTTGTTTATTCATATCTAGCATAACCATGGTAATTCCTTCAAAACATGGTTTTAAGGCTTCAATAAATTCCTCCTTATGTTTTAATTTTTCCTCCTCCTCTCTACCCATTGTTTTAGAAAAAAACTATTTTTCTGCTACTATCTCTTCTTCAACCAAAACTTCTTCAACTACTGATTCAAAGGGTGGTGTTTTATTTGTTTGTCTTCTTGTTAATACCATCAAGTTTCAATAACATTCTCTGATATCACTTGTAATGACCCTTTTTCAAAATTCTATTAAAATGCCAAATTTTCCACTTTTTCCCCAATTTCGACCTTTGACTAGTTTAACTGTTTTGACCTCCAAATCAACCCAAATGCTCCCAAATATTCTGTAAGAGTGTATGAATGGTATTTAGAATTGAATATCAGGTTTAGGGATGTTTTATGTCCCTCCAAATACTGCTGCAAACTTGATTTGTATTCTGATCAAAATATGTAATTTTGACTAGTAATTTGTGCATCAAATCCCCCCCGGGTAACACTGCAAATGGCCTTCCAAATGCCTCCAAACTCCCACAAATTTATGAAAAGAGGTATATAATGTGTTACGTATGTGATTAAGGTATCATATGCACCATTAATTTATTTTTACTACTGTTCTAACTCTCTCACATTCAACATCAAAAACCCCCAATTCGACCCTTGGGGAAATGGCACTATTTCACCTCCCAATACAACTAAACTGAGTAAAAATGCTTCAAATGCTCAAGTATAGTACATGAAACTTGTATAAAACATCCATGGCAGTATATTTATCACAAATATATCAGATAATCATCCATCCATTCGAAATAATCAACATTATAGTGTCATACATCAATGCATTGGGGGAAATGGACATTGTTTGCTCATTAATCAATAGTTTTGCATACAACCAGTGGGTATTTCGACTTGAGAATTTCTGAATATTAATAAAATAGGATATGAATCTATTACAATAAAAAATATATAATGAGAATATCTCTCAAAAAGCACAAGTGCTCACCAAAAACGCCCTCCCTCAAGGAGCATGAATATGCCTTCAAAACTGGAAATGGTGGAGAGAAAGTGCTGCACTAAACCAAACCATGAAACTTCCTGTAGCCACTACCTGCAAATACAAACTCCATTAAAGCACCATGAAAGACCTGAGTGGCCTCTCCAAACACCAACTTGGATGGGAATCTTTCACCCTCGAAATTGGCTAAGGCAAGAAACTAGTCATCCACTAGCTCTCTCTTCACAAATGCAATTTTTCTCAAATCATCAAAATCCATTCTCATACTTCATTTCTACATTTTATAACCAACATTATCCTTCTAAGGGTCAAAATCCTCTTAATAGATTCAATAGATTTCCATATAGGAAATATTTCACATTTGCCACTTGTCTCCTAGTTCCAACCTTCCATCTTCTCCCAAATTCGATTTTGAGTCTCTTTGGCTTCTCCAACTCCCAAATTCACCTTCCTTGAGCATAGGTTAGGTCATAGTGGTCAGATGTCAGAGGTCAGGTCTACAATTTGTCATAGTTGTCATAGATGCTCCATCATTGGTGTCATAGGGGTTAGGGAATCTAGCCCAAGTGTCCACAAACTTCCACTTTGACTCTTTATCTTCCATGGAGGTTACCAATCCTTCCCAATTCGACCTAATATGCTCAATGACATGTGTTATGACTTACCAACTCACCCAAGAGTGTTCACATTCCCATTAATTTGAATTTGAAAAAGAGAGATACCATGTATTATGAAAAATCAAGCTAGTGTGGGTCCCACCACCTCCATATGTCTCCAAAACCACTTGCCACTTAGAATTTATCTTGAATTTATTTATTCACCATATTTATTAAATTCTTGAACCCCTCTAATGTCTAAATATCATTTATTATATTCCTTATTACCATCCCACATGTGCCCATCCAACCTAGGAAACTAGTAGGATTGATGGGATTGTCTTACTATGCACTTATTTTAATGGGGACATTACAGTCCTCCCCACCCAAGATTGCTTGTCCTCAAAAAAATTCAGATTTGGATGCTACAAAATATTCTCCTCTTCCCATGTGGAATCTTCATTTGGTAAGTCCTTCCATTGCACTAAATATTCTTTGATGATTCTACTCCTCAACCTTCTTTCCCGTGTCTTCAAAATCTTTTTCGGAACAAGTGTTAGTTGACCTTCATCATCCAAAGGAGGAAGTATTTCTGAAGTGATGATTTTCTGACCAAGATCTTTCTTGAGACAAGAAACATGAAATACGTTGTGGATTTTACTCCCTTCCGGAAGTTCTAGTTCATATGCTACTTCTCCAACCTTCCACACTACCTTGTATGGCCCATAGTACCTTGGTTTTAATTTTTCTACTCCATTCTTTTTTAGAGATGTTTGTTTATAAGGCTGCAACCTTAAATATACTAAATCATTGACTTGAAAGGTTCTTTCTTCTCTATGCCTATCAACATATTGTTTTTGTTGATTTTGAGCAACCTGCAAATTGTCTTTCAAGAGCTTTAAAATTTCTTGGCTCTCTTCCACCCAATCTTTAGCCTTTGGGGCTCTACTATCACCAAATATAATGTCAGAAAATGTAAGTGCATCATAACCATATAATGCTTTGAAAGGATACATTCCTATTGACATATGATAAGTGGTGTTGTAGCAAAACTCACCCAAGTGTAGCCATTTTGCCCATGCTTTTTGTTTCCCTCCCACATAGTTTCTTAGGTATCCTTCCAACCATTGGTTTACTCTCTCTATTTGTCCATCAGTTTGTGGATGATAGCTGGTACTTGGAGTCAATTGGGTGCCTACCAATCTAAAAAGTTCTTGCCAAAAAGCACCCATGAATCTACTATCTCTATCATTGACAATGCTCTTGGCGTGTCCATGCAATCTGAAGATTTCTTTGAAACAAATATCAGCCACTTGTGCAGCACTAAAAGATGATGTAACAACAAATAAATGAGCAAATTTTGTCAACCTATAAACTACCACATAGATGCAATCCTTACCCAAGGATTTAGGCAATCCGGTGATGAAATCCATGGAAATACTGTCCCATTTTTGCTCCGGAATGGGAAATGGTTGTAATAGGCCGGCTGGACATGTAAGTTCTGATTTGTTTTGTTGACATGCTTTACATTCATTGACATACTTCTGAACATCTTCCTTCATCCCCTTCCAAAAAAATATTTGCCTCAACTGTCTATAAGTTTTGAAGATCCCCGGATGGCCCGCTAGTGGGGAATCATGCGCTTCTTGCAAAATTTGGTACTTGAGCTTGGACTTATGAACTAAATAAATTCTTCCCTTATAATATATCAGCCCATTAAAAATCCTATAATTATCATCCCCTTTGATTCCATCCAACACATCACAAGCAAATTTGTCTTTGGCATATTCAACTAGTAGCATGTTTTTCCAATCCTTGGCAATATCCATGAGAGAAAAAGAAGGCCTTCTTGAAAAAGCATCTACTGCTATATTATTCTTTCCTTTGACATATTCAATATCAAAATCATAATCTTGAATCTTGCTTACTTACTTTTGTTGCCTTTCATTTAGATCTTTTTGGGTGAGAAAGTGCCTTAGACTATTGTGGTCAATTTTCACCACAAACTTGCTGCCCGCCAAGTATTGTCTGAATTTGGCCAATGCATGCATAATGGCCAGCATTTCTTTATCATAGATGGAGTAAATTTTTTTGTGAGGCTGCAACTTTCTGCTCTCAAAGGCTATGGGGTGTTGGCCTTGCTTTAGGACAGCCCCTATTCCTCCACCTGAAGCATCACATTCCACAACAAAAGGTTTAGTAAAATCAGGAAGTGCAAGTATGGGACAACTACTCATTACCTCTTTCATTTTTTGGAAGGCCTTTTCAGCCTCTTCATCCTACTTGAAAGCATCCTTCTTATTCAAATAAGTGAGTGGAGAAGTCAACTTGGAGAACCCTTTCACAAATTTTCTGTAGTAGGTGCATATGCCAATAAAACCTCTCAATTCGGTAATAGTTTTTGGTGATGGCCATTCCAAGATAGCCCTGATTTTTTCCATGTGTACCTTCACTCCTTATTGCCCAATAATGTTCCCAAGATACAGTATTTCTTTCATCCCAAACTCACATTTTGATAACTTAGCAAATAAGGACTCTTCTTGCAAGATTTTCAACACAATCTCTAACTGTTGCAAATGCTCTTCCCATGTTTTACTGTAAATGAGAATATCATCAAAGAAAACCAAAACAAACCTTCTTAGTTGGTTGCAAAATATCCTATTCATACATGCTTGAAAGGTGGCTGGAGCATTAGTTAACCCAAAAGGCATGACAAGAAATTCAATGTGGCCAAAATGACATCGAAAATCGGTTTTTTGCACATCTTCATCTTTCATTCGAATTTGGTGATACCCTGATCTAAGGTCAATTTTTGAGAATTATTTGGACCCATGTAGCTCATCCATGAGCTCATCAATCCTAGGAATAGGATACCTATTCTTTATAGTCTTTTTGTTCAAGGCTCTAAAATCTATCCACATTCTCAATGTTCCATCTTTTTTCTTCACTAGCACTACTAAAGAAGCATAAGGGCTAGAGCTTGGTCTAATGAGTCCCAACTCTAGGATTTCTTGGATAGATTTTTCAATATCATCTCTGAACTTTTTAGGATGTCTATAAGGTGGTATTTGAATGGGTGAAGTACCCTCCTCCAAAATAATACTATGCTCAACCCCCCTATCTCGTGGCCTACCATGTGGAAGGTCTCTAAAAACCTTTTCATATTTTTGCAAAAGTATCTCTATCTCGTTTGGGTGTCTGACAATATTTCTAGTTGGATTGGGAGATGTAATATGACATTTAGCAGCACATTCTATATCCTAATGCATCAATATAGATCTCATACTATTGCAAGTTACTACTTGATTTGGATAAGTGTGTTGCCCTCTCACAATTCTTTGTACTCCTTTTGAATCTTGGAATTTCATTTTGGGAATTTCATAATTTATTGTATGCTCTCTTATTGAAAACAGACATTGCACTACCAAAACCACATTAGTATCATCAACATCAACCACATAAAAACTATCAACAAAATTATAGTAACCTACGGTGACTTGCAACTTTGGAACCCATGTTTTGCATTGCATTGTGTTGTGACCGAGAATGACAACTGTGAAGCCATCAAATGGTTCAATAGGTATCTTTCTTTTCTCTACCATCTTTGCATCAATGAAGTTATGATTGGCTCCTCCATCTACCAAAAATAAAGTTCTTTGTCCTTGTACCACACCTTTGCATCGGATAGTATGATAGGGAGGTACTGCTGAAAGCATGCCATTCTTGCTTTGTCCAGTGAAGGCTGATTTTCTTCTTGTTTTTCCTCTTCTACCGATGTCTCATATGCCTCTTCTTGATCTGAAATATTTCCATCTTCATCCATGCCCCCATCATACCCCTCATTGTCAGAAAATACTTCCATGTATTGAGCCTTTCCTTTGGTACATTTATGCCCCGGTGTCCATGGTTGGAAGTATGTGAAGCACAATTTCTTTTTTCTAATTTCATCCCTGTTTAGTCCCTCTTTTTTATTCCTCTCAAATGACTCTCTTTTCCAATGTTTCTTATCATATCCATCCCTTTGCCAAGGTTTCTTTTCAAATTTGTAGCTAGGCTTAGGAGGAAATCTCGTTCTAGGAAGCACATTTTGGAGATCCCTAGTCAAGCTCATTGCATCTTTTAATGTAGTTGGCTTGTTGGCTTTAACCAAACCTATTAAGGGTTCAGCCAAACCTTTAGTGAATAGAAATACTAATCTTCCCATAGATACATCAGCCACCTTGACTGATAATTTTTGAAAGTCCAACATATATTCGGTAGGGGACCCAGTTTGCTTCAATTGAGCTAGTTCTTTGAAAGGCAATTCTGGATCTTTTTGTTCAAATCTTTCTAGTACCCTGTCAACAAATTCTCCACATGTTTTAACCTGATTATGACCCAAGTTTTTCATCCCATGAAACCACCATTCATTGGAATCCTCTTCCAAATGCAAAATGGCCATTTTTAATGCATCCTCTTCCAACATAGGATTCAACTGAAAATATACACCCAATTTTTGCACCCAAGTGTTAGCAGAATTTTGAGAAGAACCATCAAAAGTAGGAAGTGACATTTTTCCAATAGCACTATTCAATTCTTTGTTTTGGAATGGACTCCTATTGTATCCCTTCATTTTAATCTTTTGCATAGCATCAATGTAGTCAGTGAGTGGTACACCTCTTTTAGACTCTTCTTTCAAATCATTCCAATCATTTACTAGTTTCTTGTAATCCAATTCAAGATTGGGCTCTTCTTTGGGTGTGAGAAATTTAGGTGCAGTATGCCTTTGTGTGCTTTGAAATTCATCAGCTCTATTATGAGGTCCTATACTTGAGAAAATATGCTCATTCCCTTTCATCTTTTCCCCTAAGTGTGAACCACTATTATCTCCTATCATCCCTTTGCCTGAAAGTTGGCTACCCAACACTTCGAAACCTTTCATCATTTGTTTATTCATATCTAGCATAACCATGGTAATTCCTTCAAAACATGGTTTTAAGGATTCAATAAATTCCTCCTTATGTCTTAATTTTTCCTCCTCCTCTCTACCCATTGTTTTAGAAAAAAACTCTTTTTCTGCTACTATCTCTTCTTCAACCAAAACTTCTTCAACTACTGATTCAAAGGGTGGTGTTTTATATGTTTGGATTCTTGTTAATACCATCAGGTGCCAAGACCATGCTCTGATACCACTTGTAATGACCCTTTTTAAAAATTCTATTAAAATGCCAATTTTTTCCACTTTTTCCACAATTTCGACCTTTGACTAGTTTAACTGTTTTAACCTCCAAATCAACCCAAATGCTCCCAAATATTTTGTAGGAGTGTATGAATGGTATTTATACTTGAATATCAGGTTCAGGGATGTTTTATGGCCCTCCAAATACTTCTGCAAACTTGATTTGTATTCTGATCAATATATGTAATTTTGACTAGTAATTTGTGCATCAAATCCCCCTCGGGTAACACTGCAAATGGCCTTCCAATTGCCTCCAAACTCACACAAATTTATGAAAAGAGGTATATAATGTGTTAAGTATGTGATTAAGGTCTCATATGCACCATAAATTTATTTTTAATACTTTTCTAACTCTCTCACATTCAACAGCAAAATCCCCCAATTCGACCCTTGGGGAAATGACACTATTTCACCTCCCAATACAACTAAACTGAGTAAAAATGCTTCAAATGCTCAAGTAAAGTACATGAAACTTTTATAAGACATCCATGGAAGTATATTGATCACAAATATATCATATAATCATCTATCCATTCGAAATAATCAACATTATAGTGTTATCAATCAATGCATTGGGGAAATGGACATTGTTTGCTCATTAATCAATAGTTTTGCATACAAACAGTGGGTATTTCGACCTGAGACTTTTTGAATATTAAAAAAAAAGGATATGAAGCTATTACAATCAGAAATATATAATTATAAGCTCTCTCAAGAAGCACAAGTGCTCACCAAAAACGTCCTCCCTCAAGGAGCATGAATATGCCTTCAAAACTGGAAACGGTGGAGAGAAAGTGATACACTAAACCAAATCATGAAACTTCCTGTAGCTGCTACCTACAAATACAAACTCCATTAAAGCACCATTAAAGACCTGAGTGGCCTCTCCAAACACCAACTTGGATGGGAATCTTTCACCCTCGAAATTGGCTAAGGCAAGAAACTAGTCATCCACTAGCTCTCTCTTCACAAATGCAATTTTTCTCAAATCATCAAAATCCATTCTCATACTTCATTTCTACATTTTATAACCAACATTAGCCTTCTAAGGGTCTAAATCCTCTCAATAGATTCAATAGATTTTCATATAGGAAATATTCCACATTTGCCACTTGTCTCCTAGTTCCAACCTTCCATCTTCTCCCAAATTCGATTTTGAGTCTCTTTGGCTTCTCCAACTCCCAAATTCACCTTCCTTGAGCCTATTTTTTGTGCTGACATGTCATAGTGGTCAGATGTCATTGGTCAGGTCTACAAGTTGTCATAGTTGTCATAGATGCTCCATCATTGGTGTCATAGGGGCTAGGGAATCTAGCCCAAGTGTCCACAAACTTCCACTTTGACTCTTTATCTTCCATGGAGGTTACCAATCCTTCCCAATTCGACCTAAGATGCTCAATGAAATGTGTTATGACTTACCAACTCACCCAAGAGTGTTCACATTCCCATTAATTTGAATTTACAAAAGAGAGATACCATGTATTATGAAAAATCAAGCTAGTGTGGGTCCCACCACCTCCATATGTCTCCAAAACCACTTGCCACTTAGAATTTATCTTGAATTTATTTATTCACCATATTTATTAAATGATTGAACCCCTCTCATGTCTAAATCTCATTTGTTAGCTTCCTTATTACCATCCCACATGTGCCCATCCAACCTAGGAAACTAGTAGGATTGATGGGATTGTCTTACTATGCACTTATTGAATGGGGGAATTACAATGATGTACATGTTATTCTATCAGTTAAGATCTTAGATTAGATTGAAAATTTTGAAAAACTAGCATGGTATCAAAGCTAGCCTGAAAGAAGGCATGGTATGGCATGTATGACACGTGTTGCACTTGTGATGCTAGGGCTTGATATAGAAAAAACTAGTCATCATAGAACTTTCGCTATAAATCCATTTGGGAGAGGTTTCAGGATCTGAAACTTTTAAAAGTAGAAGATATGATCCCCATGTACCTTGTGTCTGAAGAACAACTTCTAATTTGTTGTACTTTGTGTTTTATGATCTGTACAATATAGGGTTTCTGCCTCTTCCAGATCTAAGTCATAAATAGGTGACCTAGGAAAAAAGGTCATAAATTGGGCTGGAAAGATCTAAATGGAATTTAGTAAAATGTGACAGGTAGGGAATGGATTGTATGTTCACAAGCTGAAGGTTCAGAGGCCGAAAATGAACCAGTGACACGTGGCACTCCATACAAGTTTGCTCTTTTGTTTTATCCCATAAACAGGTCACGTTGCGACACTCGGCATAACTATCTCTCAGAGAATCAATTGAGGTCAGATATATGGGGTTGGAAAGATGACAGGTCGTGATACCACAGGTAGCAGTTTCAAACCTTTTGGGTTCGTGATTTTGGAGTTACACTAGAAACAATCAGGTGCATATTTCTGTCAAAACATAATTGGATTTTGAGCACCTTCATTCATGGCTCCAGGAATTTAGGGTTTCGGAGAATGTTGGAATCTTTTGTATCAGAGACCATTGCTAAATGATACTCATCAAAATCAAAATTTAGAGACAAGATCAAATTTTTTTGTCAGGTAGATGGCTGGGATTGATCAAACCATAGTTCGAGACTTTGATCCGAAAAGTGGAAAATTAGGGCTTCTGCAAAAGTTGGAATTTTTTGTGTCCGTGACCATGGCTGGAAGCTCCTCAGAAAAATCAAAGTTTAGATCTTTGGATCAAACTTTTTGGTTGGGCAGAAGGGTGAACTTTATCAAACCCTAGTTTGGGATCTTGTTTAGAAGATCTGAAAGTTTCAAAAGCAATTTTGAGGGGTGAAAATTTGTAGTTTTCAATTTCTGAGTATACCAGCTTAATCAGCTCATCAAGACGCATCTTTCTATCATTTCAGAAGTTTGAAATTCAAAGTTTGAATTTTTAGGGTTTCTCTGACAAACCCTAGTCCAGCTCTAGATCCAGCTTCTACAAATCAAGTGGATTGGGTTAATCCTAGAAGAGAATGAATTGGTCACTTGCATAAGTGAAGAAGTTCCAGTTTCAGAGGGAGATAAAGCCAAGGCCTTACATAAGAAGCTTACAAGCAATCTCGACAGGTATGACTTACTTGTATATTTCAAAATTTGTTCATGATTAAGTTTATGATATGTTTGTCTTCATATTATTACGGTTAGTACAATCTTGATTAATTTTTGACTTGTTGTATCACCTTAATAAAATTATGAATGCATGATAGAAGATATTCATTGATTAGGGTTTTGACACTTATGATTGTACTAATGCATTGTGGTGTTGTATGAGGTTGATGTTGTCCACTAACATGAAAGGTACATCAAGAAAGACAAATCATGTTCTAGTTCAAGAAAATATGAACATGGAGACATGAAGACAAAGATTCATCCATTATCATGGATCACATAGAAGATCTACTTACGAGGTATGTATAACTTGGTTCTATAATGGTTAACTTATGAGATATGCAGGTTACTAGCACAAGTCATTGAAGAACAAGAAGACATCATGTGGGTATGTTAGACATAGCTAGCTAACATGCTAATCCAAGTATGTTTTTCCTATATCAAGTTAAAATCCTACCTTGTGTTAGGATATCTTATATAAGTATACTTGGCATGATTGATTATGATTATTCATGAAGTTATAGGTTTGAGTAATCATGGGTTTAGACATATTATGTTTCTTACTTTAATTGATGATATGAATAACCAGAAGAGTCCTATATAAACCTTGAATACTAATGTTTATTATCTGTGTTTAAAATGATCATTACTATACATGTTTAAGATTATTGTGTTTCTGATAGTATTGAGATTATACTAATAAATGTATGATTATGTACGAGATATCGAGGATATCACAATAATGATACTTGTAAGCATGCATAGTGATCGAGGATGGATATAAGTTCAAGGATAGGTAATCTAGGAAGTAAAGATCAAGAGGGAGCACACTCCAGTAGTTTCTGGAAGGATGCAAATATTAAGAGGGAGTCGACCACTTCTCACAATCCACATCAGAATGGAGTTGCAGAAAGGAAGCAAAGACTGCGAGGGAGTCAACCCAACAAACAAACAAAGATAAGTATTTGAATTATCATTTCTTGCATATTTGATTGTTTAAATAATATTGTTCAATGATCTATATGCTGATGTTCCTAGAATTAGGCTGTGTATTTTGGCATATTAGAATAATTGCATTAATGAACAACATACTACTAATATGCATGTAATGGGTAAGTGGCCTATGGCACTGTACAACATTCCATTGCTACTTATCTAGAATGAAACCTCTTTGCTGACATGTTTGGAGTAGTGCAAACTCTTAACAATGTTCTGGTAGAGATTGGAAGGCATCTAGAAAGTTATAGGATATGGATGAATGTTGTATTGAAGCATTGGCTAAAATAATTGCATGACTGTATGACATATTTCTTTATGTGTAAGAATTTCTTCTGAAAACTATGAGAAGTTTCTAATCATGCAATTTAACTTGTTTTGTAGGAAAGATCGTATACGAGCACCTACAAAAGAAGGACTACAACATTTGTTTCAGCAACAACGTTATCTATTGAAGATATTGAATATATTGGAGTTCCCAGGATTCGGGAAGAATGCCATGATCGAGGAGTACCACTCGATTATGAAGAATGATGTTAGGGATGGAGTCCCAAGACCTGAAGGGAAGTTTGTTGTGACTTCCAAATGGATCTATAAGATCAAGCATGTTGCAGGTGGCATCATAGAGACTTTTTCTCTTGTAGCCAGATCCACTTCCATCAGATCAGTACTTGCTCTGGCTATAGTGATGAAATGGAAGATAAACCAGATGGATGTCAAGACAGCTTTTTTGAATGGTGTTTTCGAAGAGGAAGTGTATGTGGAGTAGCCAATCGGGTTTGAGACACATGACCGAGAGTCACATGTGTGCAAACTGAAGAAAGCCCTGTATGGTTTGAAACAGGCAGCCAGAACCTGGTATGGCAGGATAGATGGCTTTCTATCTAGTTTGGGCTTTACCAAGAGTAAATCGGATTCCAACCTTTACTACAAGGTTGAGGAAGGAAATCCAATGATACTACTTTTGTATGTGGATGACTTGTTTGTTACAGGCGAGGATAGGTTGATTGCCGACACATAGTGGAAGCTTGCTGCCGAGTTTGAGATGAAGAACTTGGGGATGATTCACTATTTTCTAGCCATGGAGGTGTGACAGAGTGCAGATGGAATCTTCATTGGACAAGGGAAGTATGCAGTAGAGACCCTAAAGAGGTGAATCAAAAGTTTAACCTGGAGGGTTATGTTGATTCAGATTAGGCAGGCAGTGCCATTGATCGGAAGAGCACTTCGGGGTGCTTCTTCAGTAAGGGATCCAGTATGATCTCTTGGTTTAGCAGGAAGCAGTCCTGTGTGGCATTGAGGACAGCCGAAGCAAAGTATGTTGCAGCTTATTTGGCTAGTAATGAGGTAATATGAATATGGAAGCTACTGCCTGAGTTATTTGATCTCCCGCTGGAGGCTACTGATATCTTTTGTGACAACTAGAGTTGTGTGAAGCTGTCTGAGAACCCAATGTTCCATGACAAGTCGAAACACATTGAGATCAAATATCACTATATCATGGATATGGTGCAGAGAGGAGCAGTGAAGCTCCTGTATGTTGCGACAGATGAGCAGGTTGCAGATGTGCTGATGAAGCCACTAGCAAGAGTGAAGTTCAAGTACTTCAAGGAGAGGCTTGGTGTTCTTCAGATTGATGACACTTCGAGGAAGAAGTGGTGGACACATTTGCAGGAGCCATTCCAAGCATGGTGAGAGGAGGATCCTTCCAATGGATATGGTTGTAGGCACTGGATGATGAGCATCAGGACGATGCTCTAGTTACTGCTTTGTATATGCATCAGTTGGATGCTTTGATCAGTGTGATCATGTATTTGTATATGCATCATGTTGGATGCTTGATATGATCAGTTGGATTATGTATTTGTATATGCATCATGTTGGATGCTTGATATGATCAGGTGGATCATGTATTTATGTACCATGTGGATGCATTGTATGATCAAGTAGATCATGTATGTTATACCTGCATATTTCACAGTGTCGCATCTTCACAATAAAAACATTTGACGACACTTCCCCTACTGCTTAAAACATCCAGAAGAGAAAAGTGATGGATAACCCATAAAGACAAACCCTTCATGTCACCTGAGAAACCCAACTGAGACCTATTTAGAAACACTACTGCTCCTTTCTCAGTCTTAGGGGCGCGGTAGTCCTTACTACCACGCTGTGATTATTGCCTGGAGCGCGGTACTACCGCCCTATGCTCAGTTCCTAGGGCACAGTAGTCTCATTTTAGCCTTTTTCCATGACTTGTGGGATCTTGATTTTCGAGAGATTTATGAGGATTGACATCTCTGATTCGATCCTAACTCACCTTCTCAGATTAGTGAGTCTAATCCACTAAACACTCCCAAGATCCATTCTTCTCTCTTGTTGGTTAACCCTCCTACACACTATAAGAGAGAGGCCTTCCATGAGAAAAGGGGAGGACTCTTTGAGATATCAAACCTATGGTCTTAGATATTTGTGGAGATAGATAGAGGAGAAAGCACTTGGAGCTGGGAGTTGTCTTGGACATCAAGCAACCACTATAAGTAACTTCAAGTTTGCAATAAAACATAACTTGTCTTGTTTCCTAAATTGTGTGTGTTGATCTTGTTTCAATCATATGATTTGTTTCTGTTACAGATTTAGATTCTAACATATATTTCGAGTTGCTAGAAGATTGTATGTGCTTGTACTTTGGTTCATTCTGACAAGTTCATTCACGAGGACTTAAGGATTGGAGCAATAACTAGGACGAGCAATTAAATCAAAGGTCAATTAGATCTCTTCCATTTCTTTCATCAATATAGTATTGAAACATTTGTTTGAATCTAGGAATTCAAGGTAGCATTTATTATCTTTTTGTCTTAGTTTGAAGTCAGTCAAGTCTACTTTAACCTAAGAGAGTTTCTACCTATCCGTAGGGAGAAATATCTACAGCAAAAACTGGCGACTCCACTAGTTTGAACCCCATTTGATTGATTTACTTCACTTTCAGTCATTTTTTATTGTGGCTTTTCTTTCTAATCAAACCATACTGAATTTTGGTCTCTTTGACCTCTATTCACCCCTTCTCTCTACATCTTTTCTCACTCCCTGATCAGTGAGTCCTCTAGGTCTGCAGCACCCCTGAAAAATTCAAAATTTTTTCAAAAGTTGCATTTTTTTTCACCCTTAGCAGCAGTACCACACCCCCATTACTACTTACAGAGTGATAGTACTGCGTACCCAGTGCTCATTCCAGCGTGGTAGTGTACCCGTACCGTATCTCATCCAGTAGGAAACACGCGATAGTGTCTGCATTTTTTTAATTTTCTCTTTCCTGTTTGGTTTCTGAGGTCATTTTGTTTCATCTTCTCTGCCTCAGATTGGTGTTTCCTGTTGCTTACTAGCATTATGTCCATTGCACCGTCATTTGTGGTTTGTTTATCTCTTGGTGTGATCTTGATTATTTTTGAGTTAGTGGCACTATTTGTATACTTCGTCACCCCTTCCAATCGATTGCATTGACTTGACCTATCCTACTAGATTGTGTATTTTTCATAATCACATTGTTCTTATAAATATCATCTTTTCCATTATCATCATTAAAAACTATACTGGAAATTATCATTGGAGAACATTTGTGTTGTTTGGATTGAAATGATCTAGCAGTATTATTGTGCATTAGGAAGTGAACCATTCAATTTTCCACATAAATTCTCATTTTGAAGGATTATAGTTGTAGATCAGTGAAATTTCAAAGAAGTGTTTATTTCAGTTTGGCTTTACTTAGAAAAAGAAAACAAAAAGTTTGTTTTGAAGTGGTTTTTTTTGTGAAAGTTTCATGCATTTATGATCGAAGAACTCTCTCTTTCCCATAGCTAGGTTTCATCGAATACAAGGCTCATTTTGATTCATTCTCACTTGCATGGTTTGGGTCGTCACAACATCACCAAGTTTCACGTCCATTTACCCGATTGAATAATAAAACCACTAAAATTAATCTCCCTAACTAAACCAAAATTAACCTCACTTGAGGAAATCAAAAGAATTTGGTAGTTAGGTAGGACACCGGGGATAGGCATCCAAATAATTCCCCCTTTTCATTATCATATGAGACATAGTCGTTGTCCTCTAGGGAACTAAAATCCTCTAGTATTTGTTGACATGGTCATACACCAGTTTGTGGAGGGTCCTCATGTTGTTTCAGGGGTTAAACCGCGATGAGATCGAGAACCGGATGAACTATGTGGAATTCCGCTCTCCACTTATCCCTAAGGCAACATCGATCATTGTCTTCCTTGTGTTATACGGCCACCCTACTGATAATACAAGGGTGATAAGGCAGAAGCACCGAAAACCTTTTCCAACGTGTCATGAACGAGGTAGCTTAGTGACTTTTCTACTAGGGCTCTTTTCCCCAGGATCCCTTTCAATAGAGGTATATCCTTCTCTTATTGGCCTCTCATGTTGTATTGTTCGACTTGGATTTCATCACCTTGCAAAGGATACAACTTGTTGAGGTTTCCAGCCCTTAGTTACGAGGTTTTGCTTGTTATCTCATCTTCATAGAGGGCCATTTTTTCTTTAGTGATTGCTTGTTGGCATTCTGGCCATTGTTTTTCTCAGATCACTTACTGCGACACCGGTCTCAGTATAGTTTTTAGAGCTTTCTTTTTTGTCCTGAGAGACTTGCTTTTTCTATCTCCCCTTTTGCACACTCGACTACATTAGGGTTTTTGAGTTCTTTGTTATGAGACTGCCCCCGAATTTTTTATATCTACCATTATGTCAGAACCACCATGGAGATCATGAAGAGTACAGGGATCAATCCCACCGCTACCACCACAGACCTCTGGTCCACCTACATCACGTATTCCTGCCCCTCCCGATCGCGGTGCTAGCCGAGGGAACGTTCCACTGCCGATCCACACTACATCTTCAGTTCTTCCTGTAACTATTACTCACAGTATGGTCTTAGAACCCATTACAGTTTCTGCAACCACTGATACACCTGAGAATCCCACTGTCACTTCACCCACTATTATTCCAGATATATCTACCACAGTGGACAACACTACAACGGATGAAACTAGTATTTCCCAAGATACTAGACCGAAGGCCATCATCCTCCCCGACATCAGCACTACCCTTACACCAGAGAATTTCTACGATGTTACGGAAGGATCTATTGGCACCCCCGAAGGATCTGACCAAGATATATCCGAATTGATTCCAGTCGCGAGCGGATAGGTTGAAGTTATTGAAGAAACCCAACTTCCTAAGACACCTTTTGAACCTGACTATGGCTTTCTCACCTCCCAGGTGGAACCTCCGCCTGTTACCATTGCGCCATCCAATGTTCATCCACAGGAAACCAGTTCTTTCAGCAACATAACTTGTATGGTATCCCTCCCCAACCTTCCTTCGGGACACAAGATCATGGCCCTGATCCAGTCTAGTATGGTTAGTCTAGCTAACTCCCCTTTAGCATCATCACAGTTTAAATGTGATACAGAGAAAATGCTCTCATCGGCTTCTAGATATCCCCCTACTACCCATCCTCCCGACTATCGGGCTCCCAACGTTCTGTCTAGCACAGAGTTTTATCACTCCTATGTAGACGATTCTGGACTGTTAGATATCACTTTACCTCTGTTCCCTCCGGACCCTGAAAACCCTTTCCAGGATACAAACCTGGACCCAGTCCTCGATGGTCCTCCTATTGTTGAAGACGCTATGGATGAATCCCCCGACACCCCTCGGTTAAATTCCCCACATTTACTACCGTCATGTATGTTTGGTGCACATTATATGAGGGATAACCCAGTATTTTCTCCGTCCCCACCCATCACATATGGAAGACCCCGTCCACAAATCGGCCCCTTTGGCTCTAGTGGTCAATCGACACTATCTCACCTTTCTAGTGTTGGAAGAACATCAAGTCATACTGCTGGATCATCCATACTGACCAGAGGTTCACCTTCGGCCACTATCTACACCATTTCAGGAGGTGGACAACCAACTATCGGAACCACTAATCCCAACAACCAACCTCCTCCCATCGGGCCATCACCCCAGCCTACTGGAGGACAATCCCTTGTCGGGAACCTTGTTCCTAGTCAACAACCTCCTCCCATAGGACCATATAACCCATCTGCTGGAGGGAAACCCATCGACACTATCCAACAGCCCTCCCAACCAGCAACATCTGCTCAGTCTGGTATGTACAACACACCGGTAGTGGACAACCTTATACCGGTTTTCCAACCAGACCTCATCTTCAATATCCCTCGTCAGGCACACTTCCTTCTTGGGGATCTCAAATCCCATAGAGCGGGGGGTACTCATTTTTTGGAAACTGGAACCCAGCTGGGGGGCAACCTCAAATTCCCCCCAACTTGAATTCTGGATTTCCCTACCCTTCGGCTGCAACAACTCCATGGAACCCATCCCTTGAATTCCCACCTCTTCATCAAGGTGGAACCCATATTCCATGAACACCACAGTTACAGCCACCCCCCAACCCTACTATGGGAAACCCTCCACTTACTCAAAGTAGTGGTAACATTCCTGGGACCCAACAACCCCAGGGAACCATTCCTGGGACACAACAACCCCAGGGTACCATACCCACCATCCCCACTCAGCAGAACGTCCAACAACTGGTTACCACTGTGATTCCTAGTCAAGTAATGACTTCCAACACACAATCGGTTAACCAGATGGCCTACTACCCTCAGAACTTCCAGCAGTACCCTGTGGGAAACATGTATGGGTACAACACGCAGCAATATGTTGTGCAGGTCCCCTCGGGCATCCCTGCACCGTATGATTACTATTCATACCTGCAGCCCAACCGTCAACTTCCTTTCTTGGCCACGCTATATTTACCTAATTTGTTGAGGCTCATCAATGATCCTCTATGGCATGAACCTCACTAGACACCTACCCCAGCCAAACTTCCATCGGACATTCCTAAGTTCAATGCCAAGCCTAGGAAATACCCCAAGAACCACGTGATGACCTTCCATCTTTGGTGTTCATCCAACTCATTGATGGACGACTCCATTCGGCTACAGCTCTTCCAGCGCATGCTTACTGACACGGAAGCAAAATGGTACATCAAGCTACCACAACACTCCTTTCATGATTTTAACACCTTGGCTATGCAGTTTCTGACCCATTTCTAGCTCCCCATCCGGTATGAGACTGGAACAGATTTGTTAACCTCGTTGCGTCAAACCACTTCTACGCACATCTCGGACCACATCCATGAGTGGTGTCGACGCCGTAGGCTAATCAAGGCACCCATTCCGGATCAGCTACTCGTTGATTGGTTCACAAAGTCTTTTTTACCTCCCATAGCCAGGGATATTGCTATGTGTGGGCTGGTCACAGAAGAACAAGCCATCTCGGCTGCTCAGTACATGGATTTGGTATATACCCAATTCAACACTTTACATGAACTTCTTCCCCACGCCACCCACATCACTACTGATCCAACTAAGCCTTCCACTGAACCCCCTATCGATGGTATTGTTGGTTTAGTCAAGGCCCATCCTACCATCAAACCGACGGGCAGCAAACTCCTGCTTCCCCCACTCCACCCCAGGCTGCTCGAAAAGCTTCTACTTCTCCTGCTGTCTCCTCCAAAGTGAACGCAGTTCAATCTACGTCACAACCATTCGGAGAAAAGAAGAAGAACAATCGTGGAAAATCCAAGAAAAATTCTAACCAGCAGGAGAATCCGAAGCCACAACCCACCCACAACGACCTGAAACCAGGTCAGAAGTTTGAGTTTACCTACCTCATTTGTCAAGACGATCACTACATGCATGAATGTCCCTACAAGGATAAAGTCAACAAATTCATTAAAGGATCCTCTTGTCCGGCAGTGTCAACTGACCCTTTCCCTCAACAACAACAGTAGATGGTTGCCCAAGAATCCCCACTAGGGGGAAACCCAAACAACCCACCTTGTGGAGAGATGTCCACAAACCGCAAAATCATGATGACGAGTAATGAAGAGATTCACATAACCACTCGTTCAAAGACATATGAAAACCCCCCAAGTTCAAACAAATAGTCAGAGACAGCCAAAGGCAAGTCTCTTGTTGAAGATCCTTCTCCTACCCCTCCCCCTAATGGCCATCTCCATATTGAGAGACCGCTTATAGACACAGTGTTATGCCCACCCAAGGGCACCATATGAAAGGCGACATTTAATCCCAATGCGTGAGTGGCCCAAAATTACAACATTGTTGAGGATTTATCTCAAGCACCATGCACCATGTCGGCTCTCAAAGTTCTCCAACACTTCCCTACGCAGCACAAAACCTTACTTTCAGCACTGGGGGCAGTGGACCTAGATACTTCAAACACCATCATGTTTAACTTGGAGTATGTCAATGCTCAACTTTCCCACCAGTTAGACTTCCAAGTTCATACAAAAATCCATGGAAACAACATCCATCGCACTGTCTTAGATGAAGGTGCCTCCACGTCAATTATGTCTTTGAACTGTTGGAGAGCCTTAGGCTCACCTGAAGTCACATCGTCTCCCACTACTCTCAGAGCATTTGACAGACACGGTTTTCAACCTTATGGACTCATTCCTGCGATTGGTGTTGAACTAGGGGGAAAAACAGTATTTGTACACATCGAAGTCATGGATGCGCAATTAGATTACAATCTTCTACTTGGTCAGAGCTGGTTTTACGCCATGACCGCCATAGCATCTACTATCTTTCGAATCGTGCAATTTCCTCATGAAGGTAAAATTGTCACCATAGATCAACTAGACTACTGTATCCCAGACTCTCATCCAAACTCCGCCAACACCGTTCCGTTATTGGATCAACCTCAGTACCGTTTCCAAGACGTCGGCATTGGTCTTATGAAGGATTCTTCCCTTATTGGAGTTTTCCCAGAGCTGGGGTCCCCCGTTCAGCCAGTCAACATGATATCATCAAACATCACCCCCATCAATGATTCCTGGGTGATACCGAGTCCCACTGAGATTGAAAACTACAACAACTCCATGCCTTTAAATGGGAACCTTGCAGCGTATGAAGCGATCCAGTCAACCACCAATTGGGTCGATTCTTCTACCCATCACACAGTGGCACAGCTCTCGTCTGAGACCCATTCATCCCCACCAATTATCGATCCTCTCACATTGATTTTTCCCACTGAAAAATCAATTATAGAGGTTATGTGCGGTGATGAACCACCATGGGGGAATTTCCATCATCGATCTTCTTTCCCCACCATCCAGATGATTGAGCCCGATACAAAATCCAACACTTCGCTTGGAATGGTTCAAACCAAGTTTCCCACTTTGCTTGATGAAGTATTTTCCAAAGGAAAATTGGCCAACCTTATGGAAACCACTCCCATTAACATTTCAGTGAAGACTGGTGTCATGGAAAACATTCATATTGGCAATACATGCACTCCCACCGAAATGGAGTTCTACACTGCCAACTTTAAAAAATTTCGCGACGTTTTTTCCTAGAGTTATGAAGAAATGCCTGGAATAGATTCGTCTATTGTGGTCCACAAGATTCCAACCTTTCTTGGTGCTTGACCTATTCGGCAGAAACTCTGACCCATCCACCCTCGCAAGGCAACCGCTATCAAAGCAGAAGTTGAAAAACTTTTGCGTGCTGGTTTTATCTATCCGGTCCCACTGACAGAATGGGTATCTAATATCATTCTCGTAGCCAAGAAACAGGGAATGATTAGAGTCTGTGTCAATTACTATGACTTGAACAAAGCTTGTCCAAAGGAAAACTACCCAACTCCGTTCATCGACCAGATCATCGATAAGTGCACCGGGAGTGTCATCTTTTAATTTATGGATGGCTTTTCTAGCTATAATCAGATCAAGATACTCCCAGTGGACCAGCATAAAACATCCTTTATCTTCCCATGGGGAATCTTCGCATATCGAAAGCTACCTTTCGGCCTGAAAAATTTTGGGGCTACTTTCCAATGGGCGATGTCGTACGCATTTCACAATATCAAACATATTGTAGAACCGTATCTTGATGACCTTCCCGCTCATTCTTAGACTACAGAAGATCATCCTGATCACTTAGGCGCCATCTTTGCAAGGTGTAATCGCTACAATATTCATTTGAATCCGCACAAATGCATCTTTTGTGTTGAAGCCAGAAAAATTTTAGGATTCATAATCTCCAAAAGTGGCATACGATTGGACCCTGTGAAGGTAGAAGCTATTCTAGCCCTGCCTTCCCCCACGAATATACCAGAACTTCAAAGTTTGCAAGGGCACACAAAATATCTACGTTGTTTTATTTGCAATTTCGTCGAGATAAAAAAAGGCTATATGAGGCTTCTAAAGAAGAACACCCCCTTCTTATGGGATGACTAATCCCAACGCTCCTTCAATCATGTAAAGGTAGCCTTAACTAAAGATCCTATGATTCAACCCCCCAACTACACATGGGATTACATTCTTTATCTCGCAGCTTCGATTTCCACCATTGGTATGGTGTTAGTCCAAGAAGATACTAACGACATAGAACATGTGGTATACTATCTTAGCAAGAGTCTTCTTGACTCCGAAAATCGATACTCACATGTTGAAAAACTGGCTCTGGCAATAGTCTTTTCTATCCAGGGGTTTCATCATTACATTCTACTCCGCTAGACCACTGTCATAGTGGATTTCAATCCAATGTACTATATCCTCACATGTCAAGTACTTGGGGGCAAATATTCTCGCTGGATTGTCATCCTACAAGAGTTTGACTTGGAATTTGCCAAAGCCAAATCCAAGAAATCTTTGGTCTTTGCCGAGTTGATTTGTAAACTGCCTCATGCTACTGAGCAACCTGAGCCCATCGATTCTCTTCTCGATGAATCGTTGTTCCTCATTAGCACGTCCGACCCATGGTACAGGGATATTTTACTATATCTCCAAACCCAACGTTTCTGCCCCAACCTCAACCACGATGAATGTCGACGTATCTGACACCATGCCAAGTACTACCTTATAGTCAACGATACCCTTTACCGTCATGGTGTTGATACCATTCTTTGACATTGTTTGACTTTGGACGAGGTCAAACACATTCTTAATGACTTCCATGCTAGAGTATGTGGTGTTCATCTCTCTGGGATGGCTACGGCCCAAAAGATACTGCTAGCGGGATATTTATGGCCCTTGATTTTCAAAGATTGCATTGAAACAGTTAAGAAATGTCCACCCTTTCAATTCTTCCATATTAAGACACGCTCGCATCCTGCTCCACTCCATCCTGTTATTGCTGTCGGCCCCTTTGACAAATGGGGCATAGATTTTATGTACTGTAAGCACACTTCAGCCGGGGGGCATAGCTATGCCATAGTAACTGTAGATTATTTCACAAAATTGGCTGAAGCGATGCCTACTTATGTTGAAGATGGCAAACAGCAGCACCGTTCATATTCAACCACATTATAGCTAGGTTTGGTGTCCCACAATCCATCGTGACCAATCATGGGTCCCACTTCAAGAACCATATGATTGAAGAATTGAGCACCAACTTGGGTTTTCGTCATGAAAACTCAACCCCATACTACCCACAGGATAATGGCCAAGTCGAAGCCATTAAAAAAGTTCTGAAACGTATGATTCAACGCATTGTGGGTACTCACAAGTCCAATTGGCACTTAGCTCTATTTTCAACATTATGGGCATACCGAACCTCAGTGAAAAGTGCTACCGGGTTCACAACATTCCAACTGGTGTAGGGCCTGGAAGCCATCTTACCTATTGAATGTGAAATCCCATCCCTTAAGATAGCCATAGAGCTACTTCCCCATACCACTTCCGAAGAGGAACGGGTTCTATACCTAGCCAAGCTAGATAAAACTCATCGAGACGCTGCTTTAGCCAATGAAGCTCATAAAAAATGCATCAAAGCACAATATGACAAATCCATTCAACCTCGGGTTTTCAACAAAGGTGACCTCGTACTCACATATGACCAAATGCATGACAAACTTGGAAAAGGAAATCTAGAGTCCATGTGGTACGGCCCCTTCGTTGTAAAACGTGTTTTGGAGAAAGGATCCTATGAACTTGTCGATTGTGATGGCACACCATTGGCACGGCCCCGCAATGGGTTGTACCTCAAACGTTTCTACACGTAGGTTCATCTTACGCGAGATACCTTTTGTACATAATGTACCTAGTTTGTTTTTACTTATCTTTTTTGTATGCACACGTGGATCTCATGTATCCATAATTACCTTGACTTGTGCTTTTATGCGTAGATGTAGGCCTATTATAGATTCGCCGACGGTGCGAGCCGACCTACCCGGAAGCTCGCTTCCATAGCATGGGTAATTTATTCTCCCACTGGTGAGTTGTTATCTTCATCATCCCGCAACCAACAATATTGCAGAGTATCATGTAGTCGTTGGACTCTTGACAAAGGTTGCTTCCCTTGGAATTGACTCCCTATCAGTCTTTCTAGACTCCCAACTCGTGGTTTCCCATCTAAATCGTATCTACGCAGTCTGTGATCCTATCCTACTTCGCTTACTTCGAAGGGTACGCCTCTTGGAATGATCTTTTAATTATATTTCATATCAACACATACCAAGGGAATTCAATTGTGTAGCTGATTCATTAGCTAATTACATTTTGGATTGGCATCTAGCCCATACATAAAGATACATCATAAAATGAACACACAAGTCATTGTAAATAAATAGATCATAAAAGTAGGTCCATGTATATATATCACTGCATATAAAAATGTTTTTCTCAAAATACATAAAGTTTGTGTTTAAAAGACAAAATTTGGGATCCAATCCCATACAAAAATTTGGCTCTCAAGCCTACATATCGTGTACATGCTGCAAAAAGTAAAATACTACTATCTAAGAAGACCTAGGAGATCTATCATGATCCTCCTCAGATTCCTCACGCCACTGATGGTAAAAGACTATGGCTCTAGCCACCCTATGGAGGAGAAGACCAATACATCTAGGCACACCTACAGTATGCCGCTGAAGATGCAGAGGAACATCATCCATCCTCATAGCTAGAACCCCATGGGTTAAACCTTTTAGGTTCCGCTCTATGTCTTGAACCCCTCCTGCCTCTTCTTCCTCTTCTTCTTCTCCTTCTGAAGCAACCTGGTGCTCGACACCACCTCGGCGTAATGGTGAATAGCTTGCAGGTCTCTCTGGTCGAGGATCTGCAACATGCACATATACATATACTAAAATATTTTTTTAACATTCTAAGAAACAATTAAAAATCATATATTTAAAAAAAATTAAAAAAACATTAATGAAGGTCATACCTGAGTTATCCCAATCCTCATCCTCCGGCAGTGCCAAGTCTATGTCCTCACGAAAGTCCACCCCTGCATAGGGGTAGTCCTCGATCATCACAATCTGTTCCTCGAGCCATGAGAAGAAGTCCTCACCAAAAGCCAAATGTTGTGGCCCTCTGAACTGTCCTACATACTCACTCCATCGGTCCATCCATGGCTCGGTAGGTGGACGGGCGGGCATGGTTAGCTACGGACGCAATAGTGGCACCCTCTCCAAGAAGACAGTGACAAAAATGCTCCCATACCCAAATTGAGAGTTCTCTCCAATTCTACACTTGTTCACTTGCTCCTTGAGGTTGGTCAATAATGCTTCACACCCGTTGAATAGTGTTGGTGCCATACAATCCAAAACAAGATTCATTTGTGTACGAGATTCCTGATGGGGACTCGTACTCCCTGCTACACATGTGATGGTGAACAACATGGTTTTTAAAGGAAGTTCTACAATATCCTTAATGACCACCTTACCGCTTTTTTTCCCCGAATCTTGACAGCAATAACGAGCAATCAAAGCATCAGTGCTCACCTCCGAGGTTGTGAACCCTGTAAAGTTCACCCAAGCCCCTCTCTTTGAGAGACCCTTGAGGAAATAGATGTCCTTGAGGTCAATATCGAGGGTATGTACTCCAACCCGGAAAGATTGAATGTCAGGGTCCCACATTTGTATAATGTGGGTGAGAATTTTTGCTTGCTTGCGGATACCTTTGGTTTTGAAGAATTTCAATAACCCACATTCCCGCAGTGCAGTCAAGGTCTGCTGGTCATCTTCAGCCAATAAATCATCTGCTCCATGCTCCCTTTCTTTCCAGCTGACCATTTTTCCCCAAACAAGTTGCAAAAACCTGCAAAAAGTCACAAGAAGCATTCATTAACAAATTAATAACTTGATCTCGGTGAAAAATTGAAAAAAAATTATTTTTTCTTCCTTTATTTCCGCCTATACCGCGCCTGGGAGAAACATGGCTGCATGGTAGTCCACACTACCGCACCCAAGCTTAGCACTACAGTGCGGCACTGTCACACAGTACCACGCTTCCTGATATAGCGGCCACACAGTATTGTCGAGGGCGAAAAAAGACCCTTAGGGCCTGTCTAAAAATTCATTTTTACCTACTAAAATCAAGTTTTTTACCTATGAAATGAAAGAGGGGCTTGAAATCTCTTACCTAGCGTAGACGGCTGTTGAAACGGTGCTCCGGATCTCTAGATATGGACTCTTGAAGTTTTTCCCTCCAATGGATGAAATTTCCTCTTTTAGCAAATGAACAAGTAAAATGGTATTTTTCCATATTTACCCCTTGCTTATATAACTTTTTCATTTGATTTTTTACTCATTATTTTATCCGGTTAGGTTAAAAATCATTTCACATTGCTAATATCTCATTCCATGAGCCCTTTTTGATAGGATCTCCTTAAAGATGTTCACATTGGCATTTATTTATTCATTTGACCTTCATTTTGAGCCTACTTTATCTTTTTCGTGCTCTGGATTAAATCTTGAAAAGGATTCCAATCGCTTTTCACACCTATCTAGTGCTTGTCAAACTCAGCAAACAGTGTCAAGCTTAGTCGACTTTACTCGTGCTCGTTAAACGATGAGAAAAGTATTATTTTGGTTGTATTTTATTATTTTTTCGGACCAGGATAATTAAAAAATTACGAAAAAGACCATTGGAGTTCTCTTTAAAGCTCTTTTCAGACTCCCTCTTTTCAAAAAGATTGCCAAGTGATCTTGTCTCTTTCACACTTGTAAAAGTATTTGAAAGGTCGTCTATTCGGTGATAGGTTACCCCTTTTTTGTCCTGTCTAGACTATTTACGAGAAAGGTATACCTCAGCCAATTTTTTACTGGGAGAGTTCTCTCGGGAATTGTTTTACACTTTTTCGGGATCGAGGGACTGAATTTACGAAAAAGTATACTCTGGAGCCTTCTTTAAGTTTTTCAGGTTCTCTAAATGTGAAAAACTATCGAGTTTTCCTTCCTTGGACTTGTTAAAATTTGACATCGAAGGACCCACCTTGGGACGAACCCTCCTTTCTCAGGTTCGCAAAACATGTGATATCGGACTCATCTATGAGATGAGCTATATCGAGCATTTGTTATCCTCTTCAAGCTTGTGAAACTACAAAGCGGTACTCGTCCATCATGTCGGGGGAAAATGGGAAACAAGTCGAGTTTATTTTGTTGGCAACTTGTCAATTGTCACCTTTGAACATGGCATGCATCTGTCCCTTGTCTACTTTGGGTATCTATTCTTGCTGAGTTATGGTCATCATCCCAAGTCGTCTCTCTGGCCACGAGCCTACTCGTTTGATGTCTATCCCCTGCCGTCAATAATCCCAGCTGTCAGGTCCTATTTCATGCCATTATATGTTCAAAGGGTTGCATTGTTCAAAGTCATCCATTGTGTCAAACTTCCGCTGTGTCAATACATGTCCTATTGTTCCATTGTTCCATACTATCTTTCGTTCCAGTTTCATGTCGATGATGTGGGAATCATTATGGCCCACCTTCAATGAGTCTATTCCCGTCGACGACAAATCACTATTCGGGAATTAGACTTAGGAATCAACCACTAGTACCTTGGTACCTGCATGCCTCAATGGCAAGTTTACTTGTGTTCGACAGTAGGTTTACATCATTGGCCTCTGATCGAACGATCTCTCGAATGCTCGACATCAACTCATTCATTCGCATTTCGTTGAGATGTACTATAGATACCTTGGGGATCATCGTCATCATTGGTGATTTCCCTCGCATTTGTTAACGGTTCACATCATTGACCGGTAATCAAATGGTTCCTACCATGTTCGACTTCAACACCTTGTAATCACATGGCTAGATTCGTATCATTTATGATGGAGTAGAAGACCCTGGATGCACCTTTGTACTTTGATTGCATCTAGGTTGTGATGGAGATGTCCTATGTATTGTCACAGAGATCCACTTTTGTATTGGTCATGGCTATGTCATTATTTTTTCATGGGTCTACGCTTGTTCATAGTAGCCATGATTTGTCTGCAGTCTATATCATCTCAGTACTCATGGATTTGCAATGTATTAGTCGGCATCCATGCTTTGAGTCAATTATTTCCAAGAATGGGGATGCCCGCCTCAGTGGTATATCTGACATTTTGTTTATGTTCCAGCTCCTCATTTCTCTCTTTGATGCTATCTCCACACAATATTTGTAAAGTCTTTCGGCCATCAATCTCTTCTGAACTCACACTTTAGGGGGCATCTGTTATACCTCCATATTTAACAGTGTTGCATATTCACAATAAAAACATTTGACAACACTTGCCCTGCTGCTTAAAACATCCAGAAGAGAAAAGTGATGGATGACCCATAAAGACAAACCCTTCATGTCACCTGACAAACCCAACTAAGACCTATTTACCAATAGTACCGCTCCTTGCTCAGTCTTAGGGGTGCGGTAGTCCTTAATACCATGCTATGCTTATTTCCTGGAGCGTGGTACTACCACCCTATGCTCAGTTCCTGGGGCACGGTAGTCTCTTTTTATCCTTTTGCGATGATTTGTGGGATCTTGATTTTTGAGAGATTTCTGAGGATTGACATCTCTGATTCGATGTAATACCCATTTTGACCCCTATGTTAAATTGGATTTTATGTAATATTGTATACATGCGATGAATGTTTTTTCTAGCGTGGAGCTCAAGGCCAAAGCCCCACTAGTATATGTTCGGATTTTATTTAAAATGGACAAGCATTTGATATTTTGTTACCCATGTGCTATTAAGCCATGGAAAATTGTAAATTGATGTAAATATTAATATTGCAATAAAATACCAGAATTGGTTATGGGAGCAACGAATGAGAAGGGGCCATGTGTATCCACTAGGGAGTGGTGAGGGGGTTGTGGGATTGAACCATATGCTGCCAAATGTCATCTTGTGAACCCTTTTGACTTTCCTTGCTGACATTTATTTCTATGTGAAGAAGTTGTTGAAAAATTCAGTCCATGGCTTCAATGGAGCATGGGCAGCCGAGAAAATTCGTATGGCATGGTATGGGCTCTGTTTTGCTTGACCCACAAGTCACTCTACCTCTTGGCGATCCTTCCAATTTCATTCCCATTCCATTGTGGATCAACCAGCATCAATTTTCATCACCCACGAATTGCCAGCAGTGAGAAAAACCAGAAATCGCAACTTTGCAAGAACCCACGTTTTGAAGAGCCAAAAATGCCTAGATTTGGTATTGGACAGTGGAAACCAATGGAGGATCCATAGGTACGAAACTTGGGGTGAAATTGAGAGTATTAGCTATCCCGAAATCCATAGGAAAACCCAGGTTTTGTAGCTCAGAAAACCAGTGACGGATTTGAGTTGTTGAATGACTGAATTGGGAGAAATTCCATTATGAACAATTGAATAGAGGTTGGGTTTGCTTGATAAACCCATTGAAGGCTAGAATCTCAGGAAGCTAGAAGCTGGACCTTTCTATTCCAATCCTGAAGAGCATTGGAGGGAAGAGTTTCCTGAGGGATTGTGTAGCAGAGAAGGGGACCTTCCTTGTGTTGGATGTGGCAGGTAATGTGGGTGCTTGACTGTTGAGTTCATTTGAGATGCCTGTAGCTCTGCAGTTGAGATCACTGGATTAGCATTACCCTCCTCTATATTCTTGTATGCTTGATAAACCTAATTGTGTGTTGGCTTAGCGTAGCTGTTAAGTGAAACCATGGTTGTGAGTGAGCCCAGCTAGTTACTCCTTAGTGGATACACAACCCAACTCGGGGGTGATCTCTCAGCTGAAAGAATACAAGATGGACAGAGTTCTATGGTTGGGTGGAACGTTGCTCCCACTAGCCAGTTGTTTGGACAGCTTCATCTTCAAGATAAGTGTTCTCTGTGTTATAAATTATATACATTTTGTGTTCTGCAGTATGTTAATTGTCCATGTTTAATGAATTGAAATGATTATCTCAATATGGGATTTATGCATGGATTTGGAACGAGATTGATTCTCTACATGTTGAATCATCCTCTGTTGTGATATATATATATATATATAAATATGTGTTACGCATTACTATTTGTGTGTGTGTAAAAATGAGTTAATTCCGCTGTGCTTAGTTAATTTGAACCTGCACACATTAACCTTTTAATTATTATGCATTTTTTAGCAATGTATGGGGCTGAGAGTGTAGAAGGAAGCCCATATGTTTGGTCTTGTTCTCTCCCCTGCATTGGGATGATAGGAGGGGATGCTACAGAGTGGTATCAGAGCCAGGTTTTTAGCACTAAGGCTGCTTGGGCCACTCTCTGATTTTGCAGGCATGTAACAAGACGTTTTAACATAGTATTGGGAAGTTAGGGGCGACATTTTGATTGGGGAAAATGACAGTATCAGATTTCTCATATGTGGAAGAGGATCACATAGGTGCATAGATCTCTCCAAGAGATTTCTAATGGTACCAAACTTGCCTCATTTGGCCAAGGGATGAAGAATATACCGACCCCAAAAGTTACAAGAAACGTGGGTGTTTCCTGGGTTTCAGCTTCGGGCTTTCGACTTCAGCTTCTGGTTCCGGCTTCTGGTTTCGGCTTCTGGTTTTCAGCTTTCAGCTTTCAGCTTTGGCTTCCCATTTTGGCTTCCATTTTTCGGCTTCTGATTTTCGGCTTTCGGCTTTCGGCTTTCGGCTTCGGCTTCCAGTTTCAGCTTCCAGTTTTCAGCTTTCGGCTTCTGGCTTCGGCTTTCGATTTTCAGCTTCCGGTTTTCGGCTTTCGGCTTCAGCTTCCGGTTTTTGGCTTCCGGTTTTCGGCTTTCGGCTTTCGGCATTCGGCTTCGACTTCCATTTTCGACTTCCAGTTTCAACTTTTGGCTTTCGTCTTTCGGCTTCGACTTCTGGTTTCAGCTTCCAGTTTCAGCTTTTGGCTTTCGGCTTTAAAAAAAAAAAGTATAGAGCCCGAAATTTGGAATTTTGGAAAAATGCGAAAAGTGGAAAGTAGTCAAACCCAAAATTTTATAGAGGATGAACGGTGCATTGGAATAGAGATCCATGAGTTGCTGAGCGTTCCTTGTTATATGGAATAACTTTTCCCAGTAGAAATGTTTTTTTGATTCTTCATAGATTTTCTTCCACAAGTGGTTGAAGTTGGCAGTTCATGATATTTTTACAACTGTGTAAAATGTGCAGAATTTGGGTGAAAGTTGTCATTTTTGAATTAACGTAGTTTCTGCACCCGATGTCGGAATGGATCAAGTGGAAAGGCATTGGAAATCTTATCCAGGAGGGAATAATGGCACATAGCTGGATTTTGGATGGGGACATCGTACCTCATAGATAATTAAAGCAGAAATGTACTAGTGACTGTTTTGTCAAATTATTGACAATTATGGGCAATTTCCAGAATTGCTTGAATGAGCAAGGGAAATGAATGCATAGAAACTGTGTGAATTAATCCATGAGTTTTATCATGATAAATATTGATTGTGTATATGTCTATATGCATTCTTGTGATGTCTAACAAATATTTTCATAATGCACAATGCTTGCAGCTCATAAAATTAATAATTGTAGCAGAGGTAGCATACAGGAAAAATGGTGACCATGAATGATGCTCAAGATCCTTATGAGCATGAAGAAGACGTCCTAGGAGAAAATGTGCATGAAGAGAATGCAGAGACCAAATCCAATGGGAGAAGGGAGTAGATGGCTCCTCGGAATTTGGTTGAAACCATGGTGTGATTCAATGAAAGATTAATGAAGGATCAGGAAGAACAACACCAATTCAATGCTGCTATTTTACAAAGCCTCATTGATATGCAGCAGAGGATAAACCTTGGTTCCAATCCAAGCAATGCAAATGAGGAAGGAATAGAGGCAGCGAGTCGCTCTAGAGGTCGTTCAAAGAAGAGGATTCCAAGCCCGAGGAAGAGTTTTGTGAGTAAGAAGCATAGAACATCTTCATTAAGATCTTCTTCCAGCAGGTCGTGTAACTCCAAAGGTTCTACGAGAAATCCAAGGAATACTTCTAGAATATTGGATGGAAGGAATAATTTCAAGGGAATCCCACAGGGTGAATTCAGGAAGGCAAGACATCCCACCTTTGATGGAGAAGGTAAGACTGGCCAAGAGGAAGAGGCATGGCTTCTTGGAATGAAGAAATATTTCAGAATTTAGGACTACTCAAGAAATGAAAAGGCCAGAATTGCCATTTACAATCTAAATGGCAGAGCTTCAATTTGGTGGGATAACCTATTGCAAGTAAAAGGAATCAGTGAGAGGAGGATCAGTTGGGAGAGATTCAAGAAGTACTTCAAGGAGAAATACTTTTTTGCTAGGTATTATGACAGTAAGAGAAAAGAATTCAGTGAACTAAGGTTGGGACAAAAATCTATGGAAGAGCATGTCCACAAGTTTTTGGAATTACTGAGGTATGTTGACTATATCAAAGATGGGAAAGTAAAAATCCAATGCTTTCTTGGGAGTCTACCTCAGAGTTTCAGAGATAGGATTGAATTTGTTAATCCACCAAGTCTTGATGAGGCCATTAGAATGGCAATGCATTTCTATGAGCAGAATAAAGGAAAAACAGAGGTTAACCAAGCATGGAAAGGAAATCCAAGAGGGAGGTTTGATCAAAAGAGGAGTGGCTTCAAGCCACCATTCAGAGGTCAGCCTAAAACCTTTCCACAGGGGCAGCAAGCAAGGAGTGGATTCAAGCCAGCAGTAGCAGCAGGCAATGCATCAAAAGGACCACTTTAGTGTTGGAGATGTGGAGAAAACCACATGCTGAAAGATTGCCCACATTGAAAGGATAATCCCCGAAAGTTGCACAACTTAAAGGGAGAAAATACAATGGAGGACATGGCAAGGGAAACACCTCGGATTTATGCAGCATTGGATAATCATCAAGCAGATCATCAATCATCAATGGTGGAAGTTGAAGGTAAGATTGCTACGCAATCTATTTCTATTTTAATTGATCCTGGATCTACTCATAGTTATGTTTCTCCAAAAGTGGTTGAAGCTTGTTCTCTTAGAAAGGTGAAGCACAATAAATATTGGCTAGTTCAATTAGCCACAGAGACCAAGAGGAAAGTAAGTGAAGTAGTGGCGGAGTGCCCCATAGAATTGAATGGACTCCACACACATGCAGATTTAAATGTGCTACCTTTAGGATCTTATGATGCCTTGATTGGCATGGATTGGTTGGAAAAACATAAATCCAATTTGAACTGTTATGAGAAAGCACTTGAGTGCATTGATGAAGAGGGAAGGCCAACATTGGTAAAAGGAATTTCCAAGCAATTTTCAGTAAGGCAGATTCCAGCCCTATAGTTGAAAAAGTTTTACAAATATGGTTGCCAATTATATGCAGTTCATATGTCAGATTCGTTAGAGGACAAGGGTCCAAGGATAGAAGATTTCTTGTTATCGCAAGAGTTCCAAGATGTATTTCCGGATGAGGTGCTGGGACTAACACCAAAGAGAGATACTGATTTTACCATCGATCTTGTTCCAGGAGCAGTGCTGAATTCCAAAGCTCCTTATAGAATGAGTACACCGGAGTTGGTAGAATTGAAGATGCAGCCGCAAGAATTAATGGAAAAAAGGTATATCAGGCCTAGTGTGTCTCCTTGGAGAGCACTGGTGTTATTTTTCAAGAGGAAATATGAGACTTTAAGACTGTGTATTGATTACAGGCAGCTAAATAAAGTGACAGTCAAGAACAAGTATCCATTTCCAAGAATTGATGACTTGTTTGATCAAATGAAGGAAGCTAAAGTGTTTTCAAAGATTTACTTGAGGTTGGGGTACCATCAAGTAAGGATTAAAGAGGAAGACATTCAAAAGACAACTTTCAAAACTATATATGGTCATTATGATTTCACTGTGGTGCCATTTGGTCTTACCAATGCACCTGCTACATTCATGTGTTTCATGAATAGTGTGTTCAACAAATATTTGGATAAGTTTGTGATTGTGTTCTTCGATGAAATTCTTGTCTATTCAAGGAATGAGTAAGAGCATGAGGAACATCTAAGAATGGTGTTATAAGTCCTTAGAGAACATCAGTTGTATGCCAAGTTAAGCAAGTGTGAGTTTTACCAAAAGAGAATTCAATATTTGGGTCATGTCGTTTTTGAAGAAGGAATTGCAGTGGATCCGGAGAAAATTAATTCCATCATGGATTGGTCAACTCCAAAGAATGTTTCAGGTGTTAGATCTTTCATGGGTCTTGCCGGTTACTACAGAAGGTTTATTGAAGGTTTCTCTATGATATCTCATCCAATCACTTCATTGCAAAGAAAGAACATCAAGTTTGTATGGTCTGAAAAATGTGAGAAAAGTTTTCAGCGGTTAAAGGAGCTACTTATCAGCACTCCTTGTTTTGAAGATAGTAGATCCAAAGAAGGATTTTGTAGTATGCACAGATGCTTGCATTGAGGGGCTAGGTGGAGTTCTCATGCAAGAAGGAACTGTGATTTGCTACGAGTCAAGGAAATTAAAAGAGCATGAAAAGAATTATGCCACACATGATTTAGAATTAGCAACCATAGTGCATGCTCTCAAGATGTGGAGACATTATTTGATGGGAAGAAGATTCGAGCTTAGGACGGACCACATGAGTTTGAAGTATTTTTTTGATCAGCCAAACTTGAATGCTAGGCAAGCTAGGTGGATGGAATTCCTTTGTGAAATTGATTTTGAAATTAAGCATGTAAAAGGGAAAGAGAATAAGGTCGCAAATGCTCTTAGCAGAAAATTTCATGTTGCAGCAGTAAGTATGTGTAAATCAGACTTGAAGACAAGAGTTCTTGAAGCCCAAAATGGTGATGAGACTTGCCTTCAAATTAAAGAGAAATTGCAGCAGGGTAATGTAGGTGAAGCATGTGCAAGATATCAGCTCGGTGATGATGGTGTTCTCATTTATCATGATACCAGACTATACATTCCAAATAGTGCATATTTGAAGAAGCTAGTGATGGATGAAATACATCAAATGCCATATTCAGGACACCCAGGATATCAAAAAACTATAACAGTAGCAAGAAAACAATACTTTTAGCATGGTATGAAGAAGGACATAGCTGAGTATATTGCTAGGTGTCAGAAGTGCCAGCAAGTCAAGGCAGAGCACCAACATCCTGTAGGGCTGTTGCAGCCGTTACCCATTCCGAAATGGAAGTGGGAAGTGATCTCTATGGATTTTATAACAGGTCTTCCTATGATAGTGAAGAAGCATGATTCAATCATGGTTGTGGTGGAAAAGCTATAAAAGGTAGCTCACTTTATAACAGTAAATTCCACTCACAAGGCTAGTGACATTGCAAACATCTTCATGAGAGAGATATTCAAGTTGCATGAATTGCCTAAGCCAATAATTTCTGATCGTGACACAAAGTTCACTTCCAATTTTTGGAAGGGATTATTTCAGGAATTGGGGACTAAATTGAATTTCAGTATAGCTTATCATCCTCAAACAGATGGTCAGACTGAGAGGGTGAATCAGATTCTTGAAGACATGCTGAGAATGTATGTGATGGATAAGCCATCCAAGTGGGAAGATTACCTACACTTGGTAGAATTTGCATACAATAATGGACGTCATGCATCATTGGGTATGAGTCCATTTGAGGCATTGTATGGAAAATGATGCAGGACTCCAGTGAGTTGGGACAGTCCGGCGAGCACGGTAGTACTTGGACCAGAGATGATCAAGGAAATGGAACATAAAATTGTTAAGATCAGGGAAAATTTAAAGGCAGCTCAGGACAGGCAGAAGAGTTATGCAGATTTGAAAAGAGTGCATAAGGAATTTCAGATTGGGGAACATGTTTATTTGAGAGTGAAACCAATGAAGAGTTCCCTCAAGTTGGGGAGTTGTTCCAAGTTGTCACCAAGATATTGTGGGCCATTTGAAGTCCTTGATAGGATAGGGCCAGTTGCATATAGGATTGTATTGCCTGCTAACATAAGAGCTCATAATGTTTTCCATGTATCTTTGCTTAGGAAGTATGTACATGATCCTAATCATATGATTGATTGGAATGTGATACAGGTGGAACCCGAGGGAGAGTTCCAAGTAGAACCTATGCGCATCCTCGACAAGAAAGTCACTTTTCTCTGGAACAGAGCCATCAGACAGGTAAAGGTCCAATGGGAGCACCTTAGCCCCGATGAGGCTACATGAAAGCTGGAGGATGCCATGAGAGAGGCATTCCCATTTTTGTTCAGTTTTGAGAAGACCGAGGACGGTGTTGTTCTAAGGGGGAGGGGAATGTAATACCCCATTTTGAACCCTATGTTAAATTGGATTTTATGTAATATTGTATGTATGCGATGAATATTTTTGCTAGCGTGGAGCTCAAGGTCAAGGCCCCGCTAGTGTATGTTCAGATTTTATTTAAAATGGACAAGCATTTGACATTTTGTTACCTATGTGCTACTAAGCCATGAAAAATTGTAAATTGATGTAAATATTAGTATTGCAATAAAATACCAGAACTCGCTATGGGAGCAACGAATGAGAAGGGGCCATGTGTATCCACTAGGGAGTGGTGAGGGGGTTGTGGGATTGAACCATATGCTACCAAATGTCATCTTCTGAACCCTTTTGACTTTCCTTGCTGACATTTAGTTTTGTGTGAAGAAGTTGTTGAAGAATTCAGTCCATGGCTTCAATGGAGCATGGGCAACCCATAAAATTCGTATGGCAGGGTATGGACTCTGTTTTGCTTGACCCACAAGTCACTCTACCTCTTGGGGATCCTTCTAATCTCATTCCCATTCCATTGTGGATCAACCAGCATCAATTCTCTTCACCCACGAATTGTCAACAGTGAGAAAAACCAGAAATCGCAACTTTGCAAGAACCCACATTTCAAAGAGCCAAAAATGCCCAGATTTGGTATTGGATAGTGGAAACCAACGGGGGATCCATAGATATGAACCTTGAGGTGAAATTGAGAGTATTATCTATCCCGAATTCCATAGGAAAACCCAGTTTTTGCAGCCCAGAAAACCAGTGACGGATTTGAGTTATTGAATGACTAAATTGGGAGAAATTCCATTATGAACAATTGAACAGAGGTTGGGTTTGCTTGATAAACCCAGTGAAGGCTAGAATCTCAAGAAGCTAGCAGTTGGACCTTTCTATGCCCATCCTGAAGAGAATTGGAGGGAAGAGTTCCCTGAGGGACTATGTAGCAGAGAAGGGGACCTTCATTGTGTTGGATGTGGTAGGTAATGTGGGTTCCTCACTGTTGAGTTCATTTGAGATGCCTGTAGCTCTGCGGTTGAGCTCACTAGATTAGCATTACCCTCCTCTATATTCTTGTATGCTTGATAAACCCAACTGTGTGTTGGCTTAGCATAGCTGTTAAGTGAAACCATGGCTATGAGTGAGATCAGCTAGTTACTCCTTAGTGGATACACAACCTAGCTCGGGGGTTATCTCTCATCTGAAAGAATACAAGGTGGACAAAATTCTATGGTTGGGTGGAACGTTGCTCTCACATAGCCAGTTGTTTGGACAACTTCATCTTCAAGATAAGTGTTCCCTGTGTTATAAATTATATGCATTTTGTGTTCTGCAGTATGTTAATTGTCCATGTTTAATGAATTGAAATGATTATCTCAATATGGGATTTATGCATGGCCTTGGAATGGGATTGAGTCTCTACATGTTGAATCATCCTCTGATGTGATATATATATATATATATATGTTATGCATTACTATTTGTGTGTGTGTAAAAATGAGTTAATTCCATTGTGCTTACGTAATTTGAACCTGCACACATTAAGCTTTTAATTATTATGTATTTTTTAGCAATGTATGGGGTTGAGAGTGTAGAACGAATCCTGTATGTTTGGTCTTGTTCTCTCCCCTGCATTGGGATGATGGGAGGGGATGCTACATTCGATCCTAACTCACCTTCTCAGATTAGTGAGTCTGATCCACTAAACACTCCCAAGACCCATTCTTCTCTCTTGTTGGTTAACCCTCCTACACACTATAAGAGAGAGGCTTTCCATGATCAAAGGGGAGGACTCTTTGAGATATAAAACCTATGGTCTTAATCCTTTGTGGAGATAGCTAGAGGAGAAAGCACTTGGAGCTGGGAGTTGGCTTGGACATCAAGCAGCCATTGTAAGTAACTTCAAGTTTACAATAAAACATAACTTGTCTTGTTTCCCAAATTGTGTGTGTTGATCTTATTTCAAACATATGATTTGTTTTTGTTAAAGATTTAGATTCTAACATATATTTCAAGTTGCACATTGTTAGATTCTAACAATGTGCTTGTACTTTGGTTCATTCGCGAGGACTTGAGGATTGGAGCAATAACTAGGACGAGCGATTAAATCAAAGGTCAGTAAGATCTCTTCCATTTCTTTCAGCAATATAATCTTGAAACATTTGTTTGAATCTAGGAATTCAAGGTAGCATTTGTTATCTTTTTGTCTTAGTTTGAAGTCAGTCAAGTCTACTTTAACCTAAGAGAGTTTCTACCTATCCGTAGGGAGAAATATCTACAACAATGTACTTATGTATGATCAGGTAGATCATGTACTGTTGTATGTATCAGGAGGATGTACTATATCATCAGGTAGATCATGTATGATGATATATATCAGGTAGATACTTTGTATGCATCAGATGGTGATCAGGATGATCACAGATGACGAGCTTCATGATGTTGCTCCAGATGATATGCATCAGGTTGATGCTATGATGATGATTAGGCTGATCATGTGATGATGTACATCATGATGATGTATGGTGAGTATCGATTTGATACTCTATGGCCGTGGACAGGTTGTGCAGGTAGCATACAAAAGATCCTTTAAAATCCGGACAGGTAGAGCAGTGTGCTCGTAACATCCTGAGATGCTCTACCGATATGCAGACAGGTAGAGCGGTGTGCTCGTAACATTCTGGGATTCTTTGAGTAGGTTTTGCTACATGTAGCATAGAAAATACCCTTTAAAATCTGGACAGGTGGAGCGGTGTGCTCGTAACATCCTAGGATGCTCTATCAAGATCCAGACAGGTAGAGCGGTGTGCTCGTAACATCCTAAGATGCTCTGAGTAGGTTTTGCTATGGTTTCACATAGAAAAGATCCTTTAAAATCCGGACAGGTAGAGCGGTGTGCTTGTAACATCCTGGGATGCTCTATCGAGATCAAGACAGGTAGAGTGGTGTGCTCGTAACATCCTGGGATGCTCTGAGTAGATTTTGTGAAAGTTCACATAGAAAATATATTTTAAAATCCGGATCGGTAGAGCAGTGTGCTCGTAACAGCTTGGGATGCTCTATCGAGATCCAGACAGGTAGAGCGGTGTGCTCGTAACATCCTGGGATGCTCTGAGTAGGTTTTTTGAAGGTTAACATGTAAAAGATCCTGGGATATCTGATCGGTTGATCAATAAACTCGTAATCAGTCCTGGGATGCTCTTTCGAGGTTTTGTTGATGCACCTAATCTGTCCCGAGGATTCCACAGTATGGCCAGTGATGATGAAGACCTACAGGTGGTGGGCCTACATCCAGTATGAAAAAGGACTGGCTCTGTATAACTTCCTATGACGAGTAGATTGGATATTAATTGAGATAGTATCAGCAGTGATGATGACGATGATTCAAGGACGATGATTTACTGATGATGATCCAGAGAGGAAGACTTGTGCTAGCAGATCTTTGTCAAGAAATACCTTCCTAGTTAAGAGGGAGTGTTGATGTATATGTAACTTCGGAATGTATTTCAACTATGTATTTCATCTATGTATATTGTACTCCTATAGAGATGTTATTATTCCTCTATACGGAAGTGTTGTCATTTGTATTGACAAGTGTCACAAGTGTTGTAACTTGTCGATGGATTATTAGACCACCTTGATGGGGTCGGCCTTGTATGAGTCATGTGGTTAAAAGGGTTATTAGACCACCAAGTGTGGGGTCGTCCCAGATTAAGTTAACCATGGGTTATTACGCTAAGTTAGACAAGTCAACCCCACTGGTTTATTGGGCAGGATAGGACAAGTATAAATAGAGATTGGGAGATCTCTATTTGATCATCTCATTGCTCACTCTTCCATCACTCGAAAAGTGGAACACATGTGAGGAGGAGGATCAACTGCTAGGAGAAGACTATCTCTTGTACTTTGGTTGTATCATTGCTCTTTCTATCTCTGAGGAAGTTACGGGGTTTTTCACCTTCTTGGTTTTCCCTGGTGAAATTTTGTATCTCTTGTGTGCTTACATTATTGTGTCCATGATTGATATGTTGTAGATATGTTGTACATGTTATTCTCTCAGTTAAGATCTTATATTAGATTGAAAATTTTGAAAAACTAATAGGTGCAAGTCGCTAGTCTCCAAATATCACCTCTGTAGCTTGGGTACTTTATTCCCCTTCACATGAGTTGATCCACCTCGACGAAGTGTGCATAGGTGTTGCCACAAATAATCAAGCTGAGTATGATGCCGTGACTGGTCTACTGGTCGCTGCTCTCCAGATGGGCATAAGTCACGTTAGCATCTTCCTGGACTCCCAGCTCCTTGTTTCCCAGCTCAACAACTGTTACGAGGTACGCGATCCCTGTCTATTTAGAAAATTCCTGTGCACTAAACAAATGATTCGACACTTTGAATCCATTTCATTCACTCATGTCCCAAGAAATCTAAATAGTGTAGCAGACCAAATGCCTAACAACATTCTAAATTGGCACGTAAACCAAAACATGTAGAACATCACAACATGCATCACATAGGAATCAAAAAATAAAATAAACAAACTAAATAAACCATCATAATATTGCATCCACATGCATAACATGTGCCTCCACAGGAATATAGAAACAATAGTATTGCATCCACGTGCATCGAATGTGCCTCCATGGGAAAACAAACAACATACATTTGCATCCACGTGCGAGAAAACATAAAAGCAATGACAAGATGTGCATCCACATGCATACACGACTATATAATAAAAAATATCCATATGCATAAAAATATATACATACCATCATATAGTCATAATGTCAGGAGTGCCCTCAACACCTAAATATAGAAAAAATACACCAGTCGTACAAAATGTGTATCAACAAAAACGTCCCCATATGCTCATTAGCATTTGGGGGCAAGTACAAGATAACCTAATCCTCATCATCATGGTCAGATGACTCCTCTGGCTCATCCTCATCCAGATCATACTTCTCTCGAGCCCTCCTCTCAGCTGCCAATACAGCTACCCTCCACAAAATCGATCTCCACTCACGCAGAGCATCGAAACAACGGTCCAACACGTGATGATCTAGGTCTCTCCATCCATCATCTGGTACATCATCCAACAAAGCCTCTAAGGTATCACATACATCCTCCATGCCATCATCTCGGTGACACACAATCCCTCATGTACGAGGCGGGGGTACCACTACCGGTGGAGGTACCACCACCACCAAGCGTCCCCTATGACCCTGATGATTGGTGGCGGAAATGGACCCACATCTGTAATAACCCACACTGAAATACGTTAATATCATATAAACATCTCTAGCTACCATAAATAAACAAACCATACAAACATGATATGATAGAACAAAAAAAACAAAGATGTACCATCCAACCCCCAAGCCTGTCCCTGAGCTCGAGGAATCTCGATGTCTCCCCGGAAGTCCATACCCTGGTACGGATAGTCGTCAATCATGAATGGCATCTGCTCCCACTGCTCGTACATATCTGTCGTGAAGAACCGTCGAATACCACCACCACCCCAGGGCATCATCTCCCCCCACTGCACCATCCATGGCTCACTCCTTAGACCATCCCGAACCGACACACATGGCTGCAAGGTAGGTACCCACTTGAAAAAGAAGCAACACAGGAAAGAAGCATAACTAAACTCTCCTCCCTGACGCCTCACCTTGCTCAGCTCTCACCGAACACAAGCAAGGAACATTTGACACAAAGAAAAATAAGTCCCAGTCATGACACGATGAACCATCATCATCTGCCCCCCCTGGAAAATGGTGGGGCTCCTGTGCACCAAGCACCCACAAAACACAAGCCGCCACTGCCTGCATCTCCGGCTCTATCAAATCTGAAACATTTAGTGTGCTATTCTGCACATGAGCCCTTAGTCAGAAAAATATCTCAAGGAGATCCTCTATATCCATACCAGCCAGAATCCTTGGCTAGGTGTCCCCTATCTCACCCAAACAGGGAAAGCCAGTAAGGAAATACACATCAGTCAAGGTGAGATCTAGTCGCTCACCTTACACCATAAAAGCTAGCTCCTTTGGGTCCCAGAAATCAATCAACTTGTTCAACAACTCTCTAACTGAACACATAAGAGGAATCTGCATGAACTTCAGTAGCTTGCCCAAAGCCAACGCCGCACGCACATCTGGCCTCACCCGAATAGTCCCCATCAATTCCTCATCGATCTCTCTCTCCCTCCACAATGCTTGCGACCGCTTGAGCATCCTGCCAAGCCAAACACAAAATTGTTTAGAAAAACACAATAATTTTTTTACAAGCCAGCGATCCACATTGCAGTTGTAAGCACCCACAGTCGTGATGCACATCGTGGCTGTAATCACCCACAACCATGATGCACATCGCGGCTGAACGCACCCACAGCCGCGATGCACATCGCGGCTATAAGCACCCACAACCGCGATGCACATCGTGGCTGTGAGGCCCACATCTACAATGTGAATCGCGCAAAAAAAATCAAAACTCATGATATTCCGCGTTGGAAAGCCAACAGGGAGTATCCACTAGTTTTGAGACCCCGAGACCCCTCAAAAGTAAATAACTTGAAATGCTATGACAAATGGGATTACCTGAAACTTGCGGAATAAAAAACCGATGGTCGAATCTCCCACAAATGAAGAAAGTGCTTTGACCAAGTCAAATTACTGTGTAAAACTCGACCATGAAAATGACAAATGTCACATTGGGTCTACTTGCTATTTATAGAAATTTGACCAATTTTCAGTCAACCATTTCGGTGTCATACAATGTCCATTTTTCAAACCGTTAGTACCATTGGAATCAGCGCAGCGTGAAATTCACGATAGTACACTCCCTTTATCATTTCCACCAAGTCCCTTTTTAGGCATTTTTCACATGCCCCTCATCACCTCGCTTTGCATGACACATCGGCCATTCCCCATTTTTATGTTCTTTATATTGCCAGATTCAGTTTTTCGCGCTCGTGATGATGCTTGAGATCATTTCTCACGCTCACCACCAGATTTTTCAGATGTTTTTTCACACACTCATTGCCTCGGTTTGCGTGCCACATCGGCCGTTGTCCATTTTTTACGAATTTTATATTGTCGGATTCAGTTTTCTATGCTCATGCCGATGCTTGAGACCATTTCTCACTCTCACAAATACCTTTTTGTTCGGTATAATTTTATCCCTTTTTCGGGCTAAGCAACTCTTTTACGAAAAAGGAACTTAGGGAGTTTTTGTTAAGCTCTTTTCTAACTCCTAAAACAATGAAAAGATCACTAAGCAATCTTGCTTCCTTTCATCCTAGCTAAAAGTATCTGAAAGGGCGTCTACCTAGTATAAGTTTACCCATTTTCCGGACCTTGTAGACTAATTACGAAAAATGAATACTCTAGTCACATCGGCTAGAAGAGTTCTCCATTTGCATCATTTTACGCTTTTTCGGGCCTTGGAGACTAACATATGAAAAAGACCACCAACGGAGTCTACTTACTGCTTTCAGACTCTCTAAAAATTGAAAGCAACCATGAGCAATCACCATCTTGGGCTCGTATAAATCCACAAGATGGTACTCCTCCACCAATTCAGAGTCTTCTTATCATTTTCAGGCTCCTTAAAAATGAAAGCACTCATGAGCATGAACAATATTGGGCTCACACAAATCCACAGGATAGTACCATTTTTCCCTTCTTTGATCTCATTAAAACCATGAAGAAGGCCCCAACAATGCTTGTAAGGTGCCACAACAAATCATGTATACTTATATGGTAGCTTCCCTATTATGGTTTCCTTTGTTCAGAGTATTCTGCAGTATGTCACCGTGAGAGTCTCCCAATACCATCCATCAACTTGTTCCCCAGAGTCACTCCAATCTACAATACATACCCCTGAACCCTTAAGCTATGATCCCCACACCTAATAAACAGTTTCATATTCTGTTAGGTCAACCATGTCATCATACTCTGAACAAAGGAAGTTTGAGTCCACCCACTCTATGACCCCAGTTATACCCCATCCCCACAGTATGTCAGTCCTATCATCAGTACTGCCACACTTTAGTTGTACACATCGCACTCCTCTCAAGGAAACATCATTGCCTTGGTAGTTGCTGGTCTCCCTCTGTCGACACCAACCAAATCTATTTCGGAGGATAGACCTAGAGGTCCCTATGCCTTGGACTCATCACCATTTTTTATGAGTGCCTACGGATCATTTTGAAAGGAGTCCTCAGGGACTCTCCAAATGATTGTTTCTCACATGCTTGACATCAACACCTTGATCGCATCATTGAGACTCATATAGGGTATCGCTCCCTTTAGTTATTTGTTGAAGACCTCGGATATCAACTTACCCTACCACTATTGAGAGACTAATTGAAGGAACAACCAGTTACTTACTCCTATGTATTTTTAGGTTGCGCTTGGCGACAATATTCAGATGTACCCCAGTTTTATGCTCCCTCGAGTATACAGTTACATATACTCCTCAGAAGTTGGCTCACAGTCATTGAGTCCCTACATATGTTGCACACCTTCAGATTTAACAGTTCATCAACTCTTTTGACACCTTATTCAAAATCGTTGTTTCCCTTTTCCAGTGTATCAATCCCTCAGATCAATCATGTTATGACCATAAGTATGTCCCAACATTGTGTCCCTTCTGGACCATTATGATGTACCTACAGATTTTTATGTATTATTTAGGTTCCCCTTCTCAGGCCTAATTGTTATGTATATGTTTTGATACAAGCATGGGTATGCCCGCCTCGTCCATTATCAGAGATTATTCTTCATCCATTTTTTAGGCCATGTATTTTTCAGGTTTTTCAGCTTGCAAGGGACAGTTGTTCCAGTCTCCAATCGGTCTCTTCTCTCCTCCAAACCCCAAGAAAAAGACAAAATAAATATGATGTCTATCGGCAATACGATGAGCTCATGCCCTCACACATCAAGGGGAAATCTGTTAACACCCAAAAAGTACTCACTAGCTCATTTCCCTATTCACATGACCCATTTGTCCACCTTTTCCACGATTTGAGCCTCTAAAACCTTCAAAAGGTCACCAAAAAGACCATAAAACATTTTTTTCCCTTCAAAATATGTATTTTTCCTCAAAAAACAAAAAAAACCCTAAAAAAGGGTCTAAAATTCCCAAAAATCAATTAGAAGGGAATAATATTCAAAAAAGGAAAAAGAGGGAGAAAGAAACCTAAACCATTTTGGTCAATACCATTGGTTTCCTCAAACCATAATGGTATTCCCCATCCCCAAAACACTATAAAAAGGTGATAGGGGCTCCTCACTATTCATCCACATTTCATCCTATCCTTATGCTGCTAAATTCCCTTTGAGAGCCCTTGCCTCCCATTTCAAGTTTGAAGATCCCCCATTGAAGCATTGGAGAAGAAGAGACCATTGGAAATTGGAGCATCTCAACCTTTGAACTACTCAAACTCACCATCCTCGCCATTTGAGGTAATACAAAAAATCAAATTTTTTATTTCTTGTTTTCTTATGGATCCCATTGCCTATTGTTCTTAAATCTAGTTTTTATTTCTTTGCACATGTTAGATAAGATTTAGTTCTTTACATTTGTTTTTACTTTTACATTGAGACTGTTGCTACAAGTTAGTAGCTGCTCTTTAGCACATGCTTGGTTGCAAAACCAAGCAACAATGACCAGGAAAATAAATCGCATATTTCTTTGAACAAGTCAGTAAACAAGTGGATCTCTTGAGGAGAAACATTTGCATTGATGAAAATGTTTTCCATGATATCTAGTTTGATAAAGATGTTAATCGGAATAGTTATCGATATGTTAGCCATGTTTCCTTCAACAAAAATTCCCTATTTCGTTAAAGGGTTAATGGATAGGTCAACATCTCCATTGAGTCTTACAAAAAAATCCCCATTCACAATTTCGTTTAGATCTGGAAGAAAATAAGATCTATGATGCATGTGTTCCCAAGGTTGATCAACACCTATCATTGCTTCCAGAATAGCTTCATCTGATGGTAAAACAATATTTAAATAGTCAAAGCAATGAGCAAAGTCTATTTCCCATGCAGGTGCATAATCTACATCTGAATCCTCTAAGACTGAAGGAGTCGAGATGAAATCTATCGAAAAGTCTCGTGAAGTTTTATAAGTCACTTCTGCGATATATAGGGGCACAACTGGTTCATTATGAGTGGGAAAGATCCAAAGATATTTTATTTTAATAACTGTGAAGACCTTCTTAGATGACGTGGTAGTGTTTGGACCACTTGTTGAACCAATATAATTCATGGGAGCAGGAAAATCATAAATTCCCATAAGAGATGAGTAAAATCCTACTCCTAAACTCTCACTAGGAGGACGAGCCTGATCAGTCAACGAAATATTAGATTCCAGAGAGGTTGGATTATTTTTTTGAGCGAAGGAGAGTTGGTCAATTGTGAATATCTTTCCTTCATGAGGAAACATCAATACCTGCAAAACGTTGTTGATCTTTGATCCTTTCTCTCTGGACAGACCCGGGCTGGCGGTAATCTTTTAGACCAACAGAACCCTTAGCTCACTGGCCCTTTTGGCAACAGGTCGCAGAAGCAACCTGAAGTCTCACCCGAAGTGATTCTAATGGGAGGCAGAAGACTCAAGTGTCCTCAGCCAAGTTCCGAGGCATCCAGGATGGTTAAACCCTCCTTAACCCCTTTCACAGAAGCTGTCTATCTCATTCCATTACTCCGGCTACGCCTCTGTCTTATCGCGGTATGCAGGGAATGCGATAAGTCTTTCCCTATGTGAAACCGTCTAGCGATACCCAAGATATCGTAGGTGCGATATCTTCCCCTTCTAGTTCCTGCGGCAAGCGAACTTTGACCGCTTCCTGGGTTAATAGGTGGTCTTAGCTATCCTTATCCTGGTACTGCAGTTAGCAACAACATTCAGCCTACAAGCCTAACCCTCGCTAATGAACTCGACCCTTGATATCTCGCAACGCGTAACTAGGTAGAACATTACTTTGCGCAATGTCTAAATAAACCATTCATGCCTCATATTCAGTTCTTACTCGCACATTAACCTCTGTTTAACAATTATCTAGTTCGCAAAGAGGTTAGCTATGATTATCGCAATTGTTATACATCATTCAGAAGTTAACTGACGACCATGTACATTACTTATAACAGATTGAAGCATTCATATATATAGCACAAACACGTGAATGAGAACAATGGCTACACAATTACAATAGTGCTACTTAGATAAGCACATTGATACTCCCAGGGCAAAGACTACGCCCAGGGGAACTGCGGTTCTTGCTTACAACTCTGGGGAATAAACACAGCTCCGTTCCACTCTTTACAACAGGGGTCTTCTGGGAAACTCCACCTCAGTGGGAGCCCTTCTCTATAGACCTCTTTTCTCTTCTTGCTTTTACAGTGCACTCTCTTCCTCTCGCAATCCCTGCGGATTGCACTCTCTCAACAGGTCAGCCCTTGTCTTCTCAGGGATGTTCAGGCTTGCAACAACAAAAGACTTGACTAGCATCTACCTGATGTCTCTATCGCTATGCGGCCAACCCCTTATCCTATAAAAAGACTACTATATATAGATGGCCCGAAGGTCTCATCGCAGTTACAAAACTGTGGGCCTTATCCCAACAGTGACTCAACCCTAACCACTTACAGTCAACTGGCTGTACTTCCATGGCCGCCTTCTGTCTCGTCGCCGCTTCCTGCAGTCCTTAGTCTTTAATGCATCGGCCCGTCGCTTCTTCTTGGTTCAAGCAACGCTGACTGTGGTCCTTCTTCTTTAATGAGGGTAGCTGAACCCTCTCTTCATCTCCGGCGCCTTTATTGCGGTGGTTGAGCTCTCCCTTCGGCCTCTTCTTTGTACCACATGCTTGACTTTTCTGTACCTATCGCCGTGATTCCCGCCGGAATTTGTGCTACGGCGATATCTTTGTCTTACCGCCAAAATTGGTACTTTCTCTCCAACATTAGTTATCCTTCCCAAAATTAGCAGCTTCCTAAATGCTGCGGAAGTTCTCTCCAACAACTCCCCTAACACTTACTTGTGGCTCGTCCCCGAGCCACTTGCAACAACAGCCTGATTCATCTGCCTAAGCTTATCCTTTGCTGCTCGTGAGATTGCTGCGAATTGTGCCTTAAGCGCTTTAATACTTTCATCCATGTGTGTTACTTCTTCCTGCGCTGCGCTGAGCAGCTCAGCGGTTACCAAGGAGTCCTCTGTGCCCTCAATGACTCCTTTACTTGAGGTGAAGCTTTTCACCTTTTGCTCCAGTTCATCAACCAGATGTGCGATTTTGCTTTCATGCGGGCTAACTTCGTTAGCCAGGTTGATCTGCTGTTCTCTGTATTTCTGCACCTGCTGCTGAATTTGTGTGATTTCTCCTTTCTTTCTTATCTTCGCAAGAGCACTCAAGCCCTTGTACTCTTCTTCAGCTCTTGATATCGCATCTTCATAGTGCTTAATGTGCTGATCGAGCTCGGCTTTCTGTGGGAGCTCCTCTAGCTCCAGCCATGTCTTTGATGCATCCTCCAGGATGGCCTCTGCTGCTTCCACCCGACAGTGCATCTGTGTCTGTACAACTCTGAAAGCTTGCACTTGTGCTTCTTGGATCTCCTCTAGAGTAGGTGGATTATTTGCTTCTAGTGCAGCAATCCTTGCTTCGTATTCTTCCTCCATCTTTCTCTTCTCTTCATCTAGAGCCTTTGCTCTTTCCGCTATTTTTCTGATCTTTTGAGTTATTTCTAACTCAGGCCTGATATCGCACTGCGGAAGCTCTGCTGCGATATTCTTTAAAACAAGAGAGACATCCTGCTCTCGCTGAACATATTGCGTCAACTGGGCACTCTCTGCCTCATGCTGCGCAATGAGCTGCACATTGTCGTTAGACAGCAAAACATTTTTCTCATATGTGACTTGTTCTCTGTGCCTCAGCTCCGTGCCTATCTGCTGGAAAATTTCGTACAACTGATCCATAGGTACCTCTGGTAGGTTCACCTCAAGAGGATGAACCATCTGCACTTCCATAGGTACAGGGAACTTAATACTTCCCGGCGGTATACGAACAATGTTCGTGCGGTCCCTTGCAATGCTTTCTTCTCTGCTCTGCGAAGGGGGCTGCGAACTTTCTGCGACTGTAGTTGGAGCTGGCTGAATCTGCATGGAAGCAGTCTTCTCAGTAATTGCCTTCAACTCTCGCAGTTTGTTGTCGAGGCTGATGCGCATACGATCCTGCGATGACTGAATCGCAGCGAATTTATCCCGCATCTTCTCCTGTATTCGGCTGGCGATGAGATCATACTCATCCTCTGTCATGACTGGTGCCTGCGGTTCGTCGGAAGTAACCGCCTTTGTTCTCTTCTTCTTTGCTCGCACCGGAGAAGGGCCTTCAATAGCCTTTCTCTTAGAACCCATTGGTTCTTTCTCTTTGTCTTTAGGATCTACCTCCTGAACATCTTCTGGATCCTCAGCTGGGGGATCAACTGGAACTAGGCCAGAGGATAGATCATCATACATTTGTTTCATGTCCTCGTCGAAACAGTTCTTAATGGTATCTTCGACCTGCTGGATTTCCATGCGATATGGGCCGGGGGCCCATTCGTTATGTTTCCTGAATCCTTTGGGTCTGATGTAGGTTTTATCCCTGTCGACTTTAAATTCCAGCTTGGACTGATAAAGATCAATGACCGGCGAGTCGACACGCGGAATCGTTGCGACGGATTCAAGCAATAGCGTATAATATTCATGGAATACCATTGCGTTATTTTTGTGTTTCTCTGGGTGACTACTCGCCCAAAGATTGGAGTACCTCGACCCTCTGCACGCCCCTGGCGGTAGTTGTGGAAACTGCGAATTGGGCGGCTCTTTCCATCCAATGAAAGCCATAAGGATCAGCAGCCACGAGAAGTGGAAGCTGTGAAGTGGATCCTGCTGCGCCTGCGCACAGTCTTGAAAGAAACTATTTAACAAAAATAAACTCCAGTTGTAAGGTTTACCGTTTATGACTTCGATCGCTAGGCGGATAACTGAGCCTGTGACCTCCTTCGGCCTCACCTTGAGAAGGAGTTTTCCGGCCAACAGACTAACAGTAAACCGCAAGGCGTCATCCTGTATTGAATTGACATCGTAGGCGCGACCTCCTCTTTGCAGCTTATACTCCGCAACCTGCTTGGTTGAGAGCCTGGTATCCTTTGTGGCGCCATCAATATTTATCTGTGGGTCGAAACCAGTCTTCGACAGACCGGTAATGCGGTGAATGAGGTCAACATTGACATCTATTCGGTTACCCAACCATAAGTAACCGCCATGCACGCATGAAAGTAGCGTCTGCACCACAGCATTGACCTCCGGGCCCCGTCCAAAGTGTGGAATCTCCAGGAGATTGAGCAGTCCCGACGGTACTAAATGGCTTACATGGTCCATGGGGACGAACTCATCGTGTTGTGTCCTTGGGTTCCTCTGAATCGTCATATAACGATCGCGGCGGAATTGTGGGTACAGCGTATAATCTCTCAGATTATAATCAGTAAACTTAACAGCATGCATATTCCCCCACAAGTTACCTTCTTCCTTCACTCGGTTATCCAGCGGCGGGAGTATGAGTTCATATTTAAAGTCTCTTGGAAGGACGATCGCTGGCGCATTCTCTACTCTCGGTGGGAAGTATATGGTAGTGACTGTAACTTCTTCCGGAAGTTCCTGCTCCGGTTCTTCTGACTCTGTGCTATTTAGGGTCTCGCTACGTTCCATATTAGCTAAGGTTCTCGGCGACTGGCGTATGGTCGAAGAGCCAGCAGCAATTTTCTTTCCTTTCTCCGCCACAACTGAAGTCATAGCGCACTCAATTCCACCCCTTTGGAATCTCTGTAACACGTCTTCGAGAGGCTCGTCTGGCGCGAGGCGCCTTCCCCTGTGGTACTCTGGACTTCCTATGATTGCTAATCTTAATGCAAATCAGAGTCTGCAACTGTTTCTAGTTTCCCTGTTCGGAACTCTGCTAAGAATACGCTTGGCTCGGCTCAACTGCGCTCAACTCTTTTGGTGAAAATGACTAAGTAGCCCCGTGCTTTGAATAGAACGTGTATTTATCATCAGGCGGAATTTCAAATGGCAACAGACCAGTGACTGGACCCGTTGGCGGTATTTAATGCATAGACAAGACAGCACCCCGCGCCTATTTATTGCAAACACCGTTTGAACTTTCGCTGGGAAACTGTGCGCCGGAGTGATGTCGCATCGGATTTTCCAAATCTAGAAGAATCGTCGTACTACTGCCAAATCTTAGTACAACAGATACTTGTCAGCCGTGCAGTTAATGCTTGTCAGATGGCGAAGTGACTAGCCCTCTGATCAATTCAAAATTTGATATCGCATCAATCTGTTTTCTGTCCTCTGCGATAAGATATCGCATCGTCTGGAAGTGGAAAGTGCCAAAAACTCGCCTCTTATCAAAATTATCGCAACCACCAGGAAAACTGGCTGCGAATTCTTATCTGAAGCATTTCCCGGTGTAGACTCCTTAGGGTGCGATGCTTCATTTCAACTACACTGAGCATCTGCACCATTTGCTTCCTTCCTGGGCTAGGGCTAGGAGGTGGCATGGCCTTCGCGATACAGCTTAAGCCGACTGCCATTGATCAGGGTAGGAAGAAACTCCCCACTCATAGTACAAAGCTGTATAGCACCTCCATCTGTTATTTGCTGGATTTGATAGGGTCCTAACCAATGAGTTTTGAATTTTCCAGGGAACTTTATAAACTTACTGTCATAAAGGAGTACCAAGTCTCCAAGCTGAAAGATTTTGTTCTTGATATGCCTATCATGCCAAGCTTTTTCTCGTGCTTTCTGCACTTTTTGATGGAATCCTGCGATAAATCTGTCTTCCTCCAGATTGAGCAGCTGTGCCAATCTCTCCTCTAAAGTATCAGAATCAGCCATCTCTGTAAGCTGAGCAATCCTTAGACTGGGTAAGATGTATTCCATAGGCATAACAGCCTCTTGTCCATATACCAGGCTGAAAGGTGTGTGCCCTGTTAGTTTCTTACACGTGGTCCTGTAAGCCCATAATACAGCATTAACTCTGAGGTCCCAGTCATCCCTTTGACTGTTACAAATCTTTGTAAGAGCATGTTCTAATATCTTATTGAAAGCCTCCACCGTACCATTGGCTTGAGGGTGGTAAGGTGTACTCTTATGGTGCTGTATTTCAAATTCCTCTGTCAAGGCTTCTATGGTGCTATTCAAAAAATGTGTGCCTTGATCACTCATCAAAGTCACTGGGCATCCAAATCTAGTGATGATGTTTTCAAAAAGAAATTGTGCTGCTGTAGCAGCATCACAATTCCTGACTGCTTTTGCCTCAGCCCACCTGGTGAGGTATTCTGTTGCTTTAATTATATATCTCGCACCAGTTCGTTTTCCTGGGGGGTTAATAGGACCCACGAAGTCTATGGCCCACTTATCGAATGCGCGTAGCGTTATCTGTGGTCGCAACGGCATTTCATCTCTTCTGGAGGGCTTTCCTGTCCTTTGGCAGATATCGCATGATCTGCAAAACTCTTTACTGTCTTTATGTAATGTAGGCCACCATAGTCCTGCTGCTAGGATCTTCTGAGCGGTAGGCTTCCCTGCGAAATGGCCTCCTGCGATGCCCGAATGTGCTTCCTTAAGAATGGTCTGTTTCTCGTGGGGCATAACGCATCTGCGCAAGATTTCATCTGGTCCTAACTTATAGAGGTGTCCTGCAATCAGGGTGAAGTCTGCTGCTTTCACCACTAATTGTTTCTTTTGTTGCTTGGTAAACTCAGGTGGTGCCCACCCTGTAGTAAGGAATTGAATTATGTCTCCATAATATTCATCTGCGACCTGAATGGAGAACAATTGTGCATCAGGCAAGTTGTCCTCTAAATTACTTGGTTCTTCACCTGAGTCTAGCCTTGACAGGTGATCAGGTCCTGCATTTAGTCTTCCTGGCTTAACAATGATTTCGAAATCATATTCCTGGAACAACAATAGCCATCTGCATATTCTTCCCCCTAACACTGGCTTATTGACCAAGTACTTTAATGCAGAATGGTCGGTGAACATCTTGAACGGGGCACCCAATAAATAGTGCCGAAATTTCTGTAAGGCATACACCATTGCTAACCCTTCTCTCTCTGTGGTGGTGTAATTCTTCTCAGCTGTCGATAGTCTCCTGCTCGAATATGCGATAGGGTGGTCAATACCCCCTTCGCCTGGTTGCGTGAGAATAATGCCCAGTGCGATGCCAGATGCATCCACATGAACATGAAAAGGCTTGTTCCAATCTGGAAATACCAGAATAGGTGCTGTAACCATTTTTTCTTTTAGAGCGTCAAGACTCTTCTGACATTCCTCATTCCACTGAAATTTGATATCCTTCTTTAATAATTTCTCCATTGGTGCGGTAATCTTGGCATAACCTTTGATAAACTTTCTGTAATACCCAGTATGACCAAGTGTAGTTCTCAGCTGCTTTACTGAGTTAGGTGCTGGTAAATTGACAATGATGGCGATCTTCGCAGGATCTACCATCAAGCCTTGTCTGCACACAATGTGACCCAACAACGTACCGAAAGGCGCACAAAATATACATTTTTTTAAGTTAAGGGAAATCTGGTGCTGTCTACATTTTTCAAACATTAATCGCAGGTTTCCTATGTGCTTCTTGACTAGTCCAAATACAGTCCAATCATCAAAATAAACTTCTAGAAATTGATGGATGTATTCCTTAAAGACAGCAACAACTACTCTAGAAAAAATTGCTGGGGCATTCTTAAGACCAAAGGGCATTACCGTATACTGAAAGGAGCCCCATTCTGTCGCAAATGTGGTCTTGTGCCTGTCATCTGGATGGATTCTTATCTGGTGATAGCCTGAAAAGCCATCAGTAAATGAATAGATTTCTTGTCCTCCAACATTGTCTAAGACTTCATCAGTGAATGGTGTCGGAAATGGGTCATGCAGCGATGCATCATTCAGTTTGCGCAAGTCGACACAGATCCTGATGTCTCCTTTTGTTTTCTTTTCTTGTACTACCATGGGACTAACCCACTCACTTTCTTCAACAGGTTCGATGATGCCTGCTGCTAGCATCTTATCTATTTCATCTTTTACTTTTGCTTTATACCGCGGATTCAACCTGTATGGACGTTGCTTAACCGGCTTAGCGTCCTCCTTAAGCGGTATTCTCATGACTCCGAGGTCACCCACTATTCCCTTCATTTCTGTAAAGTTGGTAGGAAATAGGTCCTGATACTCATGTAATAGGTCTGTGATTTGGCCAATTGTCTCATCATCCCAATAATCTCCAATAGAGGCAAACTTAGGGTCTGTTTCTGTGCCAATATTGCTCTTTCTAATCTTGATTGGTTCTGTTACAGCTGGGATTTCTAAGTGCGGGCCTTCAACTTCACGTGTACCTTCTGTTTCTGCGATATTGATACTGCGAGGATCTTCATCCTCATCGCTTGAGTCTTGTGCGCAGTTGTAACATTCTAGTGCATGTTCCATCTGGATAGCCCACTCGGGTTGCGAATCCGCTGGTAATGGGCAATCCTCAAATATTTTAGTCTTTATGATCTTCAAGGCCCGATCAATGCTTGGATGCTCAGATTCAAAACTGAACGTGACCAAAAAGTTTTCAATCATAGTAGGCCATGAGATAGTTCCTTTTCTTAGCTCTGTTTCTGTATACCAATTCCGTGGAACTGTATCCAGTGTGTGGATAAACAAATGAACCCATTCTTCTGCTGGAATTTCTAGCCAACTCTGTTCACAGTTCCTAATGTGTGCTCTGGGATCACTCTCCCCTGTATATTTCCGCTGTGTAGAGTCTCTTTCTTTAGAGAATCTAATGCGCATCAATCTCTTACAATCATACCATGATGCGATATGTTCCTTGTGTGTGTACCACCATCTTGCAGGTGTGGCTCGAACTGCAAGGTCAAAAACCTCCATCCTCTGCTCTTGAGGAATCTCTTGTTCAAACTGCTGCAAAAAATCATTAACATCTGCTAATCCATCAAAAGTTGGAATATACCTGTTTTCTGTCCCAATCCATCGCAGTGATTTAGTCATGAATGCGCATCTGCGGATAGAAACTTCGTGGAGTCTATTTTGCCAATTCTCTAAGCCAACATCTGAATCTGATGTGCATGAACTATCACATCTCCAGCTGATATGTCCATCAGCTGTAGGATCAATGTAATCTGTCTGATTAGAAGTCATTTGGTACAAATTTTCCATGTTATGCACCTCCTCTTCTGCTTTGATTGGCTCAATGTAGCGAGGACCCTGTAAAGGGTCTAATGGTGCGATGACCCGGACTTGAGCATCTTCAAATGTCATCTGCCTTTTCTTTAAGTTGATAACAGCCTTGTTATCAAAAGCCCAATCAATACCTAATAGAGCTGGATAGGGTTTGGTGTCACCAATAATTTCTATGATCTCAAAATCGGCATATGTGTGAACTCCGTCGATGTCCACTGGGACATGCGATAGGCGACCCATCGGTGATATTCTCTGCTGATTAGCTAGTCTGAGATGGATAGGGGATCTGCTTAGTTTTGGACTTCCCATCTGTTCCCATGTCTGTTTAGTCAAGACATTTACTTCTGAACCTAAGTCTAGGATAACCTCATCCATTTCAAATAGTCCGATCTGCGCTGTGAGCCTCATCTCTCTTCCTGTCCTTGTATGGCCCATTATATGGTGAATGGTGCGCTGTGTATTGCTCACAGAAGGGCTCTGTTGACATTGGTCAATAACTTTCTGAAGTTCCTCTACAGCTTTCCCATTTCTTAGAAGTTTCAAACAACTCTGCAAGAAGGACTGTACACTCCCGGTCAATTCCTCTTCGTCACATCTTCCAGATGTGCTAGCCTGTGGTATCTGCGTAGTACTAACATCCTGCGGTGGTTTCCGTGGTATACCCTGAGATGGTAATAATAGTGATCTGGGCGGTGTTTGTTCAGCAAAGGAAGTCTTAGTTTGTTGAAATGCCTCCTTATTCTTCTGTAGATCAAGTGGGATAGGTTTTCCTGGAGCTTTGCGCACCCACTGCGTTCCTGTCATTTTTTCCACGTCCTGCGATATGTTGCTTGTGGAGAGACCACTGCGAGTTACAATATTGACCCGTGGTTCGGTTTCGTTCTGCTCAGCAGCGATAAACTGGATAGTCTGATTGGTTGCTGGCTTGGCGTCCTTGATCTTAGCTATCAGTATGGGACATTCCTCTATTGTGTGGTCATAAGATTTACAATACTTGCACGTTGTAGTAGGGTTCTGACAGTCCCTAGCGTAATGTCCTGTGCCTCCACAGTTATAACAGGTGATAGTTCCACGGCCACGGCCAGGTTCATAGCCTCCTCCGCGTCCTCGGCCTCTGAAATTTCCTCCACGGCCTCCCTGATTCGGATCAGTTTGTGCACGTACTGCTGGTCCGGATGCTTCTGACTGAACTCTGTAGAGGTCATGCTTCCTTTCTATCATTAACTCATAAGCTCTACAATTATTTTCATCATGTCCCACAGATTTACAGAAGTTGCAATATAGGTTCTTTGGTGTCTGCACATATTTCTGAAGGAGAGGGCATTCCTGAGGACTGTGTCCTCTGGTTCTACAAATCTCGCACCATGGCCCCTGGTTCTGCATCAACGGGTTAGGAGCTCCACTGGCGATATAGTCAGCAAAGACAGGGCAGTTATCCTTACTGTGTCCCTGCGCTTTACACTTAGTACACCAAATTTCATGCGCAACCTCCTTTCCTTTCTTAATTTCATGCAACTGTAAGGTGAGGTTAGCTAGCTGATTTTGCAGATTAGTGATACCGGTGCTAGTTTCTGCTAGAGGTGAAGCCTCTAGTTTCATTGCCATTTCTAATGCTTCATCTTGTGTGTTTAATTTCTGTTGCATTAGCGGAAGTCTGATGTGTGGTAATATTGCTGCGATAAACCATTCTTTATGCTGTTGAGGCGCAAGCTCAAAGCTTACCTGATCAATGAGGGTCTTGAATCTCTGGTCAAAATCCCAAACCGTCTCCGTAGGCAATTGTTTAATATCTTTAAGTTCTGCTATGCATTGTGACTCGGATTTAGGTTTTTTAAACTCTTTAATCATAGCAGTTCTAACCTGTGCAAGCGTTCTGTTATGGCCAGTGGTATACTTCATATACCAAGTTAATGCTCTTTCTCTAAATGTGGTGGCCAGCTGGACAAGCTTGACATTATCATCTTGTATTTGCTTAATGGTCCATATGGCTTCGCATAAGAACCAGTGTTGCTCAGGGTCCTCCGACCCTGTACCTTTGAATGTTGGTAGCTTCATATCATCTCCCATTCTGTTTCTAGATGGTGGGTTCTGGTTTGCTGTATGACTACCACTCGGCTGTGTAGATGTGGAGGGGTGTAGCGGTAGTATTCGCTGTATAAGAGCTACTGGACGGGGTTCCTGCGGGATTATTCTGAGTTCCGACTGGCTTTTGAGGAGTCCTAGGGTTCTGACTCTGCTGTCTCGGGTGATCTGAGCTGTCTTCTTCAGAAGAAGATGAATCGTTGACTCTATATCTTTTACCACTACGTGTATGTCCAAGATACTCGTAATCACTTTCAGAGTCTACTGACATTACAATATCATGCTACTATTCATCTGAGAGTATATCCAGTACTCCTTTTTCATATAGTAATTGCTTAATGGACAGACTTAGAGAATTTAGGTACTTACCGCGATAACCCTTGAAGAAGTACCGTTCTGCTGCGCTGAAACTCTTTCTCTGATCAACCGCGAACTCTGTGATGAAGCCTTCCAGCAGACTCGTAAGCCAGAAGTCTACTGCGCGTGAGATGGGGTTATCGACACCTTTCAAGGTCTGAATCAGCTCTGCTCTCCAGACAACTTCTCGACTCTTCTTGACACCGCTGTTGTCAACAAGCTTTGATAACCAACCATATAACTCAATAGCATAAGTTACGAAGAATATCTCGTGGAGATCTGTAAAAATGTGCTTCTGTAGCCAAGCCTCAGTGCTCAGTCTAGGATTCTTGTTTTCTTTTGCAGCAAACTCTCTTTCTTTTGACTCAACCCACTGGTTAAGTTCTTGCTTGGTAGGATGCCAACAGAACATCAGCTCAATGTGTTCAAACTGGCAACGGAACCATTTGTTGATCTTTGATCCTTTCTCTCTGGACAGACCCGGGCTGGCGGTAATCTTTTAGACCAACAGAACCCTTAGCTCACTGGCCCTTTCGGTCAACGAAATATTAGATTCCAGAGAGGTTGGATTATTTTTTTGAGCGAAGGAGAGTTGGTCAATTGTGAATATCTTTCCTTCATGAGGAAACATCAATACCTGCAAAACGTTGTTGATCTTTGATCCTTTCTCTCTGGACAGACCCGGGCTGGCGGTAATCTTTTAGACCAACAGAACCCTTAGCTCACTGGCCCTTTTGGCAACAGGTCGCAGAAGCAACCTGAAGTCTCACCCGAAGTGATTCTAATGGGAGGCAGAAGACTCAAGTGTCCTCAGCCAAGTTCCGAGGCATCCAGGATGGTTAAACCCTCCTTAACCCCTTTCACAGAAGCTGTCTATCTCATTCCATTACTCCGGCTACGCCTCTGTCTTATCGCGGTATGCAGGGAATGCGATAAGTCTTTCCCTATGTGAAACCGTCTAGCGATACCCAAGATATCGTAGGTGCGATATCTTCCCCTTCTAGTTCCTGCGGCAAGCGAACTTTGACCGCTTCCTGGGTTAATAGGTGGTCTTAGCTATCCTTATCCTGGTACTGCAGTTAGCAACAACATTCAGCCTACAAGCCTAACCCTCGCTAATGAACTCGACCCTTGATATCTCGCAACGCGTAACTAGGTAGAACATTACTTTGCGCAATGTCTAAATAAACCATTCATGCCTCATATTCAGTTCTTACTCGCACATTAACCTCTGTTTAACAATTATCTAGTTCGCAAAGAGGTTAGCTATGATTATCGCAATTGTTATACATCATTCAGAAGTTAACTGACGACCATGTACATTACTTATAACAGATTGAAGCATTCATATATATAGCACAAACACGTGAATGAGAACAATGGCTACACAATTACAATAGTGCTACTTAGATAAGCACATTGATACTCCCAGGGCAAAGACTACGCCCAGGGGAACTGCGGTTCTTGCTTACAACTCTGGGGAATAAACACAGCTCCGTTCCACTCTTTACAACAGGGGTCTTCTGGGAAACTCCACCTCAGTGGGAGCCCTTCTCTATAGACCTCTTTTCTCTTCTTGCTTTTACAGTGCACTCTCTTCCTCTCGCAATCCCTACGGATTGCACTCTCTCAACAGGTCGGCCCTTGTCTTCTCAGGGATGTTCAGGCTTGCAACAACAAAAGACTTGACTAGCATCTACCTGATGTCTCTATCGCTATGCGGCCAACCCCTTATCCTATAAAAAGACTACTATATATAGATGGCCCGAAGGTCTCATCGCAGTTACAAAACTGTGGGCCTTATCCCAACAGTGACTCAACCCTAACCACTTACAGTCAACTGGCTATACTTCCATGGCCGCCTTCTGTCTCGTCGCCACTTCCTGCAGTCCTTAGTCTTTAATGCATCGGCCCGTCGCTTCTTCTTGGTTCAAGCAATGCTGACTGTGGTCCTTCTTCTTTAATGAGGGTAGCTGAACCCTCTCTTCATCTCCGACGCCTTTATTGCGGTGGTTGAGCTCTCCCTTCGGCCTCTTCTTTGTACCACATGCTTGACTTTTCTGTACCTATCGCCGTGATTCCTGCCGGAATTTGTGCTACGGCGATATCTTTGTCTTACCGCCAAAATTGGTACTTTCTCTCCAACATTAGTTATCCTTCCCAAAATTAGCAGCTTCCTAAATGCTGCGGAAGTTCTCTCCAACAAACGTACGAAGGGATAGCCTGCATTGCATAAGTCCAAATTCTTCCCAATAAAAAATTATAATTGAGAGAAGCATCTACAACCTCAATCTCTACTGACACAACTTATCCTTCTAATTGGATCTCAAAAGAGGGTAATATCCCATGTGGACGAAAAGATCTCCCATCAAAAGTGGTAAGTATTGTAATCGAAGGGACTAACTCAGGAGAGCCTAAATCTCGCCAGCAAGAAATGGACATTACGCACGTCGACATGCCTTCATCCACCACTGTTCGTCTAATGGTTTTAGAACCATGGCTTACCTCAATTTGGAAGGGCATGTGATACGACAACCGGGGTTTTATGCTGGACATGTCAAACCTTGACAACATACTTGATGAATCCACAATTTCGATTTCCGCTAGAAGTGCATTTCGTTGTGATGGGAAGCTTTGCAAGAATTCTAAATTGTACATGGCACACAGAGTTTGGGCTAATTCTTCTACAACTGAGTAGTTGGGAGAAGCCAGCGCATTAGTGTTGTGCAATGCATGCTTATTGACACCTTTTGGTATATTAGGCATAGGGTCTGCAAGTCTCTCAATATGAAGAGGAGCAAACATCTCGCGGATCTCTTTATATTTCTACGACAATTCCAGGGTATAATTTCTTGCTGTCATTTGTAGCAAAGCATTTGAGCTAACCATATTTAAATAGGATTTATTAGACGTCATGGCACGATTAGTGCCCCCAGTATTAGAGCCGATAGAGGTCGATTTTTTTCCTTTGGGAAAAGGATCCTTCAGGACAACAAGTTTATTTTGTTGTAAAAGCTTCTAGGATTCATCAATCAAGGGGCATTGGTAAGTCAGGTGATCTTCCTTGCATATTTTCCAAGGGAATTTCACCTTCTTCTTTTTTCTTTACCCCCCCCTCAACACTCTCCATGGTTTTGGACTTTTGTTGGTTTCCTTCCCCCTTATTTCCCTTCTTCTTTGCATTGGGCTGCTGAGGACCCTTTTTATTTGAATGCACATTCTATACAGTCTCTGTTTGATAAGGGGAAGATGAAACCATAGTTTCCTCCATTACAGAGTGATTTATAGAAATCTCATGGACTCGTTTATCCAAATATCTACAGAAAATGAGTCATATGAACCCACAATTCCATCGACATGTGGTCCAGGTTTGGATTTACAAGTATCAATTTTTGACCTTGGTGCATCTAGAATGATTTAATAAAGAATCCCAGACTAAGCATAAATGAAATATAACTATTGGGTTCTTAAAATGGCTTCCTCTTATGAGGTGACCCCAGAAGTCGAAACATATTTGGATATGTAGGGTAATAGTGATTTCAAAAACCACTCAAGTAGGAATTCCAAGGGAATCTCAACTTTAATGAGCCTCTTCCTTCTTCTCCACTCCTAGATATGATCAAATATGTGAGTGTATTTATTCTATCTAAATGTATACAAAAGATCCATTCTAGAATCATACCGAACAGGAAGTTGGAAGTGGTTCTGAAATATTTTCACCAAATCATAAAATTTATGATAAGAAACAGATACTCAATGTACCATTTAGCTGCGACACAAGTTAAGGTTCTTTGGAAGAGTCCCAACTGTATTGAATCATCGTTTAGCGAGTTAGAAGAACACCATAAATGAAACGTTGTAACATGGCCCCCTAGATCTTCATCAATTTTTCCTTCAAACTTAGGAATGTCTGAAGGAAGTTTGGCTGGAACCAGATGTGAGATGGGATCATGATGCACAGGGTTATTCATCATATTTGAAATATCTGGCAAGTTTAACCTTGCCATAAAAGGTAATCAATGCCTAGCCAATGGCATTTGAGTTTGGGGAATTTGGTAAGGAAAAATTCTTGAACCATAACTCCCATAAGGTTGGTTCGGGTTGCCTCTAGCCATCGGTTGTGATGAGAATCCATTTTGAAAAGAGCTCCATCTATAAGACAGTGGATTCCTCCCTTGAGGCCCACTCCATTGCGGCTGAGTATAAGTGACTCCAAAAGGAGTTGAAGTATAAGCATTACTTCCTCCTCCACCGAAGAATGAAAAAAGAGTGTTCCCTATAGGTATGTTAGAAGTTTGAACATTTGACGATTGCAAATTATAAATTGTAAAGGGGGTTTAACTCCGCAACTATGCAATGAAGTGAACATGCATCAAGCCTACAAATGGTGTTGAAGGAGCAATATGCCCTCCATGCCAAGGGAATCCATGAGTGAAAGGAGTTGAACTATTAGGGTTAGCTTGGAAATGTTGAAGAACTGGGGAGGATGTAAACGATACCATATGTATCCAAGTGAATGGGACATTAGAAGAACCAATAGTCAATCCAAAAGGTATAGAAGTCGACACAATATGATTGATTGATGAACCTAAGGATCCTGTGTTAAATTTTAGTGAAGTGATTGGAGCAGAAGACATCTACAACGCACTAGGTATCAGAGTGTTCATATGAGTAGGAGAAAAAAATCTTGGCATAATAGCAGATGTGGGAGTGTGTGGAACTCATGTTCCATCCCCTATGTTGTCCATAGTAAATCTAGACGTAAACCTATACACACTTAATCCAAAATCCAATTAAGCTTGAAATCCAAAAGAACCAGAAGGTACTAGTGAATCCCTATACACGTACTAAATTTGGTAGATGCTTGATCAAATAGTGGAGGGGTATCTCCAACTAATAAATATCTCACGACCTCGTGCTTAACTCTAATGTAAGTGGAGCTTATCATTTCACCTTCTATAGAGGTGGATTTACCTAGCGAAAGGATCCTACGATTTTGAGTTTAACTGCTTTGGATAGTTAATGTCAACCTAATACAAAGAACTAACCTAAGCTAGTTGGTGTAATAGCCTAAAAAGAAAAGTTACTACCTCATTTTAGGTTTAAAGTTCTTTTTAAGGATGTTGTTACTCACAAGGTAGTGTTACACCAAAATCTCATTATCATGAGTTATGTGTCCTCTATATGCCCTGATCCCTAAATTTCCTGGGATAAACCATCAGAAGAAAGGTTGTTGTCCATCCCTTTTACCTTATGTGGTCACCCCGATGCGCCCTTCTCTCTAGCAAGGTGCGTCAGGTTCAAGGTGACATGCTCTGTACCTTAGTAGAGTGCCTCAGTGGCACATGGTGTTGTTTTACAAGGTGCTTTGATATCCCTTTGAAGTGTGTTTCCCTTGTGAAAGGTGCATCGCTTTTGGTTAAAATGGATGAAGATAAACTTCGAGCAACTTCTCAAATCTTCGATGGAGTGGAGACCTTTCCCTACATATCTAGAAAGGTGGCATTCGATCCCCTTGTCTAGTGGGGTGATCCCTTAATCCTATACCCTAAATCCTCAACCTATCCTATCCATTTAGCCCTATATATATGAACCCCCTTTCCATTGTTAAGGGAGGAAGGATAGAGTACCTATATGTTGACGCAATGTCTATCGACAGGGGTTCACTTCGCACTCTCTCCAAGAAACTATCAACCCAAACACCCTTATACACCGGCCCGAAAAGGTGTAACCCTTCCCAGCAACACTTGTGGAGTAAGTGCAGTCTCACCCAAGATGGATAAGGGGGCTGCTGGAACCAAGTTTCCGCAATAAAGTCAAGGATATGCACATATTACCTTTGCACTAACCAGAGATTATAATATTCACAACATACTATTATCTTATCATTCGCAGATTTCAATAGACATTCGGAACAACAGTTTCGACATACCTATTTCAGATTAGCATTACTCCTACAGTATATTCCCATCAACCAATATAAAACATTCACATAACATATTTCACATTCATCATTGCTTAAGATTAAAGACATATATTACACCATAATCGAACATCTTCAGTCATTCACCAACCCTACAGAATGAACCTCGCAGAAACTGTCAATACACCATATTGCGTATACAAAATGAACCCAAAAGATAGGATAATCATCCAAAAATTCAATGCCCTTAGGATTACAATCATATTCTATTTATATGCTTCTACTTGATTACAAAATGGTCCACATGACCGACTTAACTAATCTAATAATTCTTGTGCCTCCACAAACGCCGCAAAGGGTCCTTCTTTCACGGAATAACTCTTTCGCACCTGTCGGCTTCCTCACTTCTTGCGGATCTATCCCATGCCAACATGCCCCCAACACAAAATTGTGGCTCATCCCAAGCCACCTCAGCTAGACATTGCTGGTTGGTACTTGACCTCCACTGTGTTTTTCTTCTGGAACTAATCTTGCCATATGGAGCTCACTGTTGTGTACTTCTCAACTTTGGTCATCAATCATGAGCTCGCTATCAGGTACTTATCAAATTGTTATGGGGATCGGCCGACTTGCTTTCATGTACCTCTCAAACTCATCCTCCAGTCTCTGGGAACTTGATGCAGATGAAGGAAAAGTGGATAGACTGCGCCGAGGTGCGAACCAGTCCAGCTGCTATGGCACATCTGTTTCGCACCTAGGATCACTTCCTACTGGAACTAGGGGGTTGCTACCCCTGTCAATCTGGTGGTCACTAGGACCATGAATCTTTGAACTACCCATACATACCTAGACATCTTGGATGATACTTCACATCTATGACACCCGAGTGCCCACGCCTCTTCCTGCTCAAGGTGCTCATGCACACTCATCGTTCGGGCTCACAAAGCACCTGGTGTGCTACCGCATTAAATGAAATGGATCATTTCCATTGCCTCCTTGGAATTCCTAGCTTATACAATACTTGACATACTCGTAGCATGTATATTCCTATCTTATCCAATTACCTGACATACTCACAGCATGTATTTCTCTCTTCTAGTAAATCCCTCTTTGCTCCACTTAGCCTCTGGTGTCGGTATTTATGCATATCCATCTTCCGGGACTCATGCTTCAGAAATCATTCGCAAATCCATTTAGCTAAGGTGTCGATTCTGTCATCATTCGTTTCCTACGTGTTAAGACCAGACTTCCTTCATGTGGAATGGATACCATACGTTTCCTTCATGTCAAAACATGGGAAACTTCACCTGTGGTGCCACCGGCCATGCTGCCACGGTGTGTTTCCATGTGCCAAACGTGCCTGACCCTGGCGCTAATTCGGGCCAGCTAACAATCATACTCGCTAAAAGATTTATCGGCTGAGCACATCCCATCTACTAACGATCCGTAATGATAGCTGTCCTAGCACGTAAACCAAATCATGATGTGACCACTCCGCTTGTACATTCTCTTCTTGCTAGTGCTTCATCCTGCCACCTAGCATACTGGAATTTTTTTTTTCAGTCCTCATCCGCTCTACGTCGGATCATGGTGATAGGGTTTCAACCTATTCCCATTGAATAATTTAGGTAACAATACTCCATCCAGACTCTGTAACTGTACTGCGCCTCTGTTGGTGACAAAAGTGATAACATATGGTCCCAACCAGTGCATTTGAAACTTACTGGGGTGTTTCGCAAACTTACTGACATACAACAGAATTGTATCCCTGTTCTGAAAGTGCTTCGACTTAACATGGTGGTCGTGCCATGCCTTATTGCAGTCCTTTTCTACTTTTTGATGGAACCTTGCAATGAATTGTTCTTCGTCAAATTGTATTAGTTGTGTCAATTGTTCCTCTAGTGCACCAACATCGCTCAAATTTGTTGCTGCTGCAATGCGCAAACTTGGTACTATGTATTCCATCGGCATAACTTCTTCCTGGCCGTAAACGAGCTTAAATGGGGTCTGGCCAGTTAGTCGCTTGCATGTGGTGCGATATGACCAAAGGATCGCTAGGATTTTCAGGTTTGAGTCATCGTGGTTGACATTGCATACCTTGGTGAGGGCATGCTCCAATATCTTATTGAACACCTCAACTATCCCATTTTCCTGAGGGTGGTAAGGCGTACTCTTCTTGTGTTGGATTTGAAACTCTTTTGTCATTGCGGCAATTGTTTGGTTCACAAAGTGCGTCCCTTGGTCACTTAACAATACTTTTGGGCATCCAAATCTAGTGACCACGTTGTCAAATAGGAATCGTGCTGCCGTCGCAGCAGAACAATCTCTTACCGGTGCATCTTCCGCCCAACGCATTAGGTAGTCTGTCGCAGTGATGATGTAAAGCGATCCTATTCTTTTCCTAGGTGGGTTGATGGGTCCCACATGTTAAAATTCAATATGATAAGACATAGAATATCGGTATTACATTCCATTTCACAACAAGATCATATGCAGGATCAATGAAAGAACAACACGCACAGCATAAACACAAGAGACACATATTTATCTTGGGAAACCCTCATGGGGTAGAAAACCCAGCAAAGCTTCCTCAATATAGATGACCAGCAAATACAAAAGATGTAATCCCAAACATGAGCTCCTTTTCCTTGATAGCAGATCTGTGAGAAACCTGTAATAATTAGTTAATGCAAATACATGAGATATCAGAAATAATAGAACAGAATCACTTTTATATTGATCACGGGCCACTTCGAGGGGGCAACCTCCTTTGAGCAAGCTCAATACAATTAACTTCACGATGCCTTCAATGACCTCAACACACACTTATATACTAATTCTATGCCCAATACTATGAGTCAAAACCATGGGACATATAATACTACGGGACGACTTACAAAGCATATGTGTCCAATACTATGGGCTAATATAAACTACGGATCAACAAATACTACGGGACGACTTACAAAGCATATGCATCCAACAACAATATACTAACATAGTAAAGAGAAGGGTTGACATAGGTTCCTAACATCCCCTCTCCCTTAGAAAAAGCTTTGTCCTCAAAGCTTTGGATGGACAAATTGTTGTAGAATCTGAAGGAGTGGTTCCTCGGTAGCATCCTCGGGTTGCATTTCGGGTCATTGACGCCTTTGGAGTGTCAAGGAGGATTGCTTGGAAGGCTGTAGATGAAGAAGAACCCTATCAGCTGCATGGAAACTGCGCTCAGAACGGTGCTAATCTGCTTGTTGTTTCAGGTGAATTCTGGCCATGTGAAGATTGTCCTGCAGAATGAGAAGAATCTGATCGCGGTTTCGAAGAACCGAGTCAATTTCCTGAACTGGGGAGCTGCTAAGGGTGTATGGAAGAAGAACTGGCGGTGTTTTTCCATAGACTGCTTCATATGGTGTCCTTTGAGATGTGGTATTGTACCACCAAAGCGCTGCTAGGAAATCCATAGAAATAGTTGGCCAAAGCTGTGTATGGATGGGCAAGGGTTTGAGCAATCCTGAAAGGAGTGTCGTTTCCCCCTTGTTGACTTGGAAAGTATCATCGTCAGCCACCATCTGTTGAATTGTCATTTTTAGTCCCTGCCAAAAGAAGTTACATTGTTCCCGGTCATACATTTTGCAGAACCCAGAGTGCCCTGTTGATGAAGAAGCATGGAGTTCAAAGAAGAGACAACCCTATTGAACATATTGCAACCAATTTGGAACAAGCAGAGAAAGAGCTGTAAGAGAAACTGAGTCATCAATTGTGCGAGAAGGAGCATCTTCCACCATATTGTCCTTACCCTTCTTGTAAGTGATCACATAGGGATAACCCATGAGTTGGATAACCCATTTTAGGTGTGTTGGGGAGGAGACCCATTGTTCCAGAAAATTTTCCAGACTCGGGAGATCAGTCTTGATGCAGAAATAATTCCCTAATAGGTATGGTTGCAACTTCTGTACTACATGCAAAATAGCCATCATTTCCTGCTGAGAGGTAGATGTGGCTAAATTCTTACCGGAAAGGTCTCTTGAAGGCAGCAAGCGCATTGGTTCAGCAAAGATACCTGCATATCTATCCAAGGAAGTAGTGGAGACTGTTGATGGGTGCATCTGAATGGAATTGAGCTGAGCGATGACACCATGTGAATTCTTCTTAAGGAGTTTTTCCAGGCGATGTGAACTGATGATGCAGAGAGACCCTGGCTGTAAGCCCATAAATTTGTGGTGTGCCCCATTGACTTTAAACTGCATCCAAAGTTCAGCAAAATCCCATAAGATGGGGCCAAGTGTGCGTAGCCATTGAACGCCCAAAACCACATCACATCCGCCTAAGGACAAGGCAAACATGTCAGAGCGTAGGTTATAATCTTCCATAGAGATATGACATTGTGACACTTCCCCTTACAAGGTAAGGTTCCCCCATTAGAAACCATGACTTCAAAGTTGGAGCAAGGATGGACAAAACAATCAGCCTGTTTGGCAATCCAAGTGTCAATGAAGTTATGAGTGCTACCAGAATCAAGGAGTATGGTAAGAGGGATCTTTTTGAAGTATCCCTTGACCCGCATTGTTTGTGGGGTGGTGACGCCGGTTACAGCATAGAGAGAGATCTCGGGTGGGTCGTCCTGAGATGGGGTGTCAACAGGGGGGTGTTGAATGTCGACCTGATCATCTACTGTATCTGTAGCTTCTTCACCAAGTTCTAAGGCAGGCGGAGAATCCACATCCACGAGATAGAGATTTTGTTGAACACATCTATGTCCCTGAGTGAATTTCTCATCACAATTATAGCAAAGCCCTTTTTCTCGGCGTGCCTGCATTTCTATTTCAGATAAATGCTTGATAGGAGTTGGTTGAGGAGCAGGCGTGATGGGAGGTCGTTGGGAACCCATAATTCTGAAGGAAACAAAGGTGGGTTTGGAGTGTTGTTGAGCTGCGATCTTGTCCTCGGCCAGCTTAGCCAACCCTAGGACTTTCATCATTGTGTTGGGACAAAACATTTTGACCTCTGAGCGGATTTCATCCTTGAGACCACTGATAAAACAACTCCTGTAGAATTCATCAGAAAATCCTTCTGTGTGATTGGCCAATTTCTCAAATTTTGTCTGATACTCTCTCACTGTGCCAATTTGGTGAAGTTTAGTGAGTGCTCCTATGAAATCATCAAAACCACTAGGACCAAATCGTGGCAAAATGAGTTGGCAAAAATCTGTCTAGTTTGGCTCGGGATGAGCTTTGATGTACCAATGGTACCATTGAAGGGCTTCCTATTGCAAATGAAAGGATGCAAGTGGAAACTTCTGGGAATCAGAAGTATTATGCAGACTGAAATATTGTTCTACTCGATATATCCATCCAGTTGAATCAGTACCATTGAAGTGAGGAAAATCAATATTCGGCCCATGAAAATTGCTGGAAGAAAAGAACCCGATGGCTGCAAAAGATTCTGGCTGTCTGGTATTGTTCATGGCTGAATGCTGAAGATGGAGGATGAGAAATTTTTCATCCAGATCTTGGAGTTTGGTTTGGATGGCTGCAAGTGCTTCCTCCATGGTGTGTGCTCCTGCACGGGTGACAACCATAACTAGGTTTTTTTTTTTTTTTTTGGGTGGAATGGGTAGAAAAACACAAACAGAAGCTGATTTAGTAAAGGGAAATTTGGATTGGGGAAACAATCTGATGGGTAATTGGGGTTTGACTAGATTTTGGACACTGTCGAAAGGACAAGAAAGAAAAAAGGGGGATTTCAGAAGCGGGGTGATAGAATGAAAAAATTAGGCAGCGAGGGACAAAGAAGCATAATTCAGAAAGGAACTCTGTGGTAAAATTTGAAGGTGATTGGGTGAAATCCGAGGAAGTTATGGCAAACCCTGAAAATAGACAAATGCAGGATTTCGGGCTTTGGGAAGGGGAATTGGGGATAAGGTCCTCAGGAATGAAAGATGCATAATGGGATGACAGGGGTTCCCCAAAAATTTAAAGGGGAATAGAGTGAAAACAAGGGAGATATGGAGAAAACGGCTGGATCTGAAATGGCGACTGGATCTAGAATGACTTTCAAAATAGATCTGAAATGGCTGGATCTGGAGAGGAAGTGATCGGCAACAGTTAAACTGAAAATAGATATGGACCCCAGGTATGTACGACTTCCTAACAGTTCAGGTGTTTCACTCAGCCACCAATGTTGTCTGACGGCTTGCGTATTGGGGCAGTACGCCTCACTCCATGGCTCAGGTAAAACTGATAACCGCTTTTCCACAAACAACAGCTCTTGGTTTACCTCACGGGTGGGAACTAGTCAATCAGGTAGGGGTCGTTTCCCTTTTCGCTGGTAGGTCCTCTCAATGGGCCATCTACTTTGGGGTTCCTGTGGTACTCCTCACAATGAGTTTTAGGGCTTATGCCCAAGTACTTCCCACAGTTAAGTGGATAGGGATTATTCCCAAATACGAAGCTGTAACAGATGCGAAAAATGTTTTGGCAGAAATTCCACCCAACGAGCCCAAGAAAGTTCTCTAATACCAGATGTGATGAACCTGCAATAATTAGTTAATGCAAATACACGAGATATCAGAAATAATAGAACATAATCACTTTTATATTGATCACAGGCCACTTCAAGGGGGCAACCTCCTTTGAGCAAGCTCAATACAATTAACTTCACGGTGCCTTCAATGACCTCAACACACACTTATATACCAAGTCTATGCCCAATACTATGAGTCAAAACCATGGGACATATAATACTACGAGACGACTTACAAAGCATATGCGTCCAATACTATGGGTCAATACTATGGGCTAATATAAACTACGGATCAACAAATACTACGGGACGACTTACAAAGCATATGCGTCCAACAACAATATACTAACATAGTAAAGAGAAGGGTTGACATAGGTTCCTAACAAGATCTCTCTCTCACCTATGCGCCACTCACAAGTGAGTGAATTTGTATTAAATGAGGAACACACTTTCTCTATTTATACACAACTCCGACTTGACTTTTACCCTAACTAGGTCTTCCCCAACTTAACTACTTAACATAATGTGATAGGGCCGACCCCACTAGGGTGGTCTAATAACCCTTTAACCCACATGACTCATACAGGGCCAACCCTCACTAGGGAAGTCTAATAACCCAAGTTACCACATTCTCCACAGAGGAATAAAACATCTCTGGATATACAATAAGGCCTTCACGAAGGAATGAAACATCTCCGGAATAATAAAGTACAAATATAATATTCTTAGAAGTTACAATATCTCAACACCACAAAATCAATGGCCCATTTGTCGAAGGCTTGCATCGTTACTTGTGGTACTAATGGCATTTCGTCTTGATGTGAGGGCTTCCTAGTTCATTGGCATACATCATAGGTCTTGGCATAGTCCGCAACATCTCCATGTAAAGTTGGCCACCATAGCCCTACTCAAAATATCTTCCTAGCAGTCGCTTGTTCACCATAGTGTCCCCCAGCAATTCCGTCATGAGCTTTCAACAGAATCTGCTCCTGTTCGTGCGAAAGGACATACCGTCACAAAATGTCATCTAGGCCCATTTTGTATAATTCTCCTACAATTAACTGGAAGTCTGTAGCTTGAACAACCAGCTGCTTCTTTTGGCTGGTAGTGAACTCGGTCGGTGCCTCCCCCATTGCTAAAAATTTAACGATTTGGACATAATGGCTATCGACCATGCCAATCCTAAAAAACTGAGTGTCCGACAATCCTTCATCACTGCTCCTTGGTTCTTCCCCTAACTCTATCCATGAGATATGATCAGGTCCCGCGTTCAATCATCTCAACTTTACGATAATATCAAAGTCAAACTCCTAAAACAACAATAACCAACGATAGATCTTCCCCCCCAACATAGGCTTGTTCACCAAGTATTTCAGCGCAGAATGATATGTGAACATCTTGAAGTGGCCCCCTAGGAGGTAATGCTAGAATTTATGAAAAGCATAGACCATCGCCTATTAGGATATTTAGACACTTAGGAGTTAGTTAAGATCAACTTGTGTAATATATCCATTAGGGATAGTGTGTTTCTTTAGTATGCATTAGTATGCATTTGTAAATACTTAATCCGACGGTCACGATATGTTTCCCACATAGAGTGATCCGACGGCTCAACTTCTCTTAGATCAAACCTAACCTTGATCCGTGGCTTAACACCCGATTGGTCCATGATCTTTATTTAAAGAACATGGAGGGTCATTGTTTAGTTGATCGATTATGAGAAGCTCATTTGTAAGCTCACGATACCTTGTTATCAACTTGCTTCAGCTGTCACACCAACTCTGGGGTCCAACAATCAGGTTTAGTCTTCTAGCAGTGGTTCTTTCCGAACGTTAGCTATGCTAGCCACTCATGCAACAAAACCGGGAATTAATAGAAGAATATTTCATGGATTTCTGAGTAGATGTATATTTATAACCAACTGGTCCCTGCCTGTTTAGGATCTCGCTTCTCGCTTTATGCAAATTCCTCTGCCTTCTTATTGAACCACTCTTGGATCTCTGGTTTTGTTGGATGCCACAACATATCCTCTTCTCTTCTTCCTTAGGGTCCCGACAATGGAACCATTTGTTGACGCAACGTCTATCGATAGGGGTTCACTTCGCACTGTCTCCAACAAACTATCAACCCAAACTACCTTATACACCAGCTTGGAAAGGTGTAACCCTTCCTAGCAACACTTGCGGAGAAAGTGCAGTCTCACCCGAGATGGATAAGGGGGCTGCTGGAACCAAGTTTCCACAGTAAAGTCAAGGATATGCACATATTACCTTCGCACTAACCAGAGATTATAATATTCACAACATACTATTATCTTATCATTCGCAGATTTCAATAGACATTCAGAACAATAGTTTCGACATACCTATTTCAGATTAGCATTACTCCTATAGTATATTCCCATCAACTAATACAAAACATTCACATAACATATTTCATATTCATCATTGCATAAGATTAAAGATAGATATTACACCATAATCGAACATCTTCATTTGTTCACCAACCCTGTAGAATGAACCTCGTAGAAACTGTCAATACACCATATTGTGGATACAAAATGAACCCAAAAGATAGGATAATCATCCAAAACTTCAATGCCCTTAGGCTTACAATCCTATTCTATTTATATGCTTCTATTTGATTACAAAATGGTCCACATGACTAACTTAACTAATCTAACAATTCTTGTGCTTTCGTGAACACCGCGAAGGGTCCTTCTTTCACAGAATAACCCTTTCACACCTGTCGGCTTCCACACTTCTTGTAGATCTATCCCATGCCAACTCTATATGCTCGTGGAATTTTCTAGGTGATCCTCTTCATCCATTAGGAGGCTAAACATTTGATCTTGGAGGCTAGGGTTGTTGGAAGGAGTATGACGTAAAAGAATCAGTCGTAACATCTCTCTCATTTTACTTTTTATTATTACATCTAATGCAAATTATTTCCATAAATTTGTTATATTAATAATTTTTAGGATTGACTTCTTTGACTGTTGATCTAGATCAATTCACATCCATGTGCTTTTATTACTTATTTTTTTCCATATGTTTTGTCCGGTTTTGCAGATAAACATCTGAAGATCAGGACTTGGATCAGCACGGAGAAAAGAACTGCACACTTAAGGTAAGCCACCTCTTTCACTTATCTTGCATTTCAATTGATCTAGGAAAGGTATTTGTATTATGTATTCATTTGTTCTAGATCTGAACCATTCAGACTAGGGAGATCCATTTGAGTCCTCCCTTACAGATTGTTCGTATACAAATTTCGTGACCATATCGGGGAGAGTAGTCCATGATTTTTTATTTCATTACATTCTTGGTTTCTTTGAATTCTTTCCAATTAGCTTCTAGCATCTAAGTTTCCTCTTCTTTTTGGATCTGACCATTAGAGAGTCTCTGGGACATCCAGACTCTATTTTGGATCTTTATTGAGCCTTCTACCTGTTTATTCTTGGAGAGTTTTTTTATTTTATTGTCTAGATCCCGCCCGATGCACTTGGGAAATTCATCACCCATGCCATTGTAATTCTGAGGAACTTAGCCTATTAGCAGTATGCATAGCAAACGCGGTTTCCCAATGTGCATAGCGCGTCGTTGCGTATTCCAACGCTCTGGTGCACCATTGCAGGGTGCGTCACCCTTCTCTATTTGGCACTCAATCTAAAAGATTCTCAAATTTGGTTTTTGGCTTGATTTTTGAGTTCTCTATGTTTGTACTTCACTGCTGCAAAACTTACTATCCACAACATACTTCATCCTTGGCTTATTTTTTGAAGTTTGAGTATTGATTCTAGTCCTAACTAGTCAAGCGGGTGTATCCCTCGTTGTGGGAAATTTCAATCCCCCAATAGCACACTCAGTCTTGTGACTCCTTATTAGGCCATTTGATCTGTTCGATATGACTTCTAAGCTCTCCAATATTTGATTGTTGTGATTTTTCTCAATTGTATGTGTTTTTGAGATTTTGGGTGATTATTTTTCTTTAAGAGTTTCCAATCAATCAAAGTTTGCAGTAGCATATTCTTTGATTTTTTGAATATAGGTTTGGAAAGTGGTATAATTCGCAGATCTATTGAGTACATTGATTAGAAAATCAAAGTTGTTCATTATCTTCATTTCAAGCTTGTTTCTTGAAATTGTTGTAGAGAATTTTTATGCTTTAGAGTGAGTATTAAAATATCTTTGAAAAGTTTAGAAGATTATTATTGGCTTGCAGTTTCTTGGTTCTGAAAAGTAATTCATCATTTCCTTGAGAATTCTAAGTGCATTTGAAAATTTTCAAAGCATTCCAAAGATAGCGAAAATTCTTGCATTTTTTATTTTCTTCCCACTTTTTTATCATTGTTTTGGAAAATAGGAGTTATTGCATTCAAAAAAGGAAAATTTTCTTTTCATTTTTCCATAGATTCGCTTAAATTGAAAAGAGAAAAAGGAAAAAACATTTGGATTTGGTGTGTTATTAATTTTTGTTGGATTGTTGAAAGAGTGCTTTTAAGTATTTTTGGTATATTTTGAAAGTATAGAGGTACTTGTTCATCTCATTATCGAAAACACAAAAGATTTCTCCTTGTTGGTAGAATTTTTCCCTACGGATAAGTCAAAATTCTCTTAACTTAAAGAAGATTCCTAACTGACTCTAAGGTAAGAACAAAACAAAACAAATGCTACCTTGAAATTCCTGAACTAACTTTCACAAAAAGATTACATGTATTCAGAAACAATGAAAGATATAATTCACCTTTCAATCTAACGTTTGTCCCGCTTCTAGCTCTTGATCCAAAGTTCCAATGAAGAACCTGTTGAGATCAAACAAAGAACAAGGATACAAACTTCCAAATACCTTGAAGTAAAGATTAGATTCAAATCTAGATTAGATATATTCCATGCTAAAGACTTGTGCAATACACATGAAATGGGAAAAACAAGACAAGTTATCTTTATTACAAACTTGAAGAATGCTTACAAAGGTTGCTTGATGTCCAAGCCAATCCTCCAGCTCCAAGTGCTTCCTCCTCTAGCTATCTCCACAATGCTGCAAGATCATAACTTTGGTACTTCTAAGAGTACTCCCCCTTTCCCATGGAATGCCTCTCTTTTATAGTGTATGGTAGGGTTAACCAACAAGAGAGATGAGAGGATCTAGGGAGTACTTAGTGGATCAGGGTTTCTAATCACAGAAAATGAGTTAGGATCGAATCAGGGATCCCAATCCTCCAATGTCTCTCGAAAATCCAAAATCCCACAAGCCATGGCAAAAAGGCCATAAAAAGAGTACCTCGCCCAGCAATCTGAGCATAGCATGGTAGTACCACGTGGTAGGGACAAAGCATAACGCGATAGTACGGACTACCACGCACCTATAACTGAGCAAGGCGCGATAGTTAGGGTAAATAAAGTCTCAGCTAGGTAAAAACTTGTCAGGGTAAGTTTTCCTTCAAGGTTCACTCATCATTTTTCTCTTCTGAGTGGTTTAAAGCAGTAGGGGAAGTGTCATCAACCCTTTTCATGGTGCAGATGCGACACTGTGAAATATAGAGGTATAACAGATGCCCCCTAAAGTGTGAGGTCAGAAGAGACTGATGGCCGAAAGACTTTACAAATATAATGTGCAGAGATAGCATCGAGGAGAGCAACAAGGAGCTGAAACATAAACAAGGTGTTAGACATACTACCGAGGCGGACATCCCCATGCTTGGAAACAAATGACTCAAAGCATGGCTTTCGACCAATACATTGCAGATCCATGAGTACTGAGATGATATAGACAGTGGACAGATCATGGCTACTATGAACAAGCGTAGATCCATGAGACAATAATAACACAGCCATGACCAATACAAAAAGTGGATCTGTGTGACAATACAAAGGACATCGCCATCGCAACCTGGACACAATCAAGATACAAAGGTGCGCCCAGGGTCTTCTACCCGATCGCAAATGATACGAATCTAGCCATGTGATTACAAAGTGTTGAAGTTGAACATGGTAGAAACCATTTGATTACCGGTCAATGATATGAACCGTTAACAAATACGAGGGAAATCACCAATGATGACGATGATCCCCAAGGTATCCGAAGTACATCTCAATGAAATGTGAATATATGAGTTGATGTCGAGCATTCGAGAGATTGTTCAATGAGAGGTCAGTGATGTGAACCTACTGTCGAACATGAGGAAACCTGCCATTGAGGCATGCAGGTACCAAGGTACTAATGGTTGATCTCTAAGTCTAATTCCCGGATAGTGATTTGGCGTCGATGGGAATAGACTTGTCGAAGGTGGGCCATAATGATTCCCACATCATCGACACGAAATCAGACGATAAGATGATGAAACAATGGAGTATGTACTGACACAGCAGAGGCCTAACACAATGAACGACTCTGAACAATGCAACCCTTTGAACATATAACGGCATGTAACATGACTTGGCAGCAGGGATTATTGAAAACAGAGGATAGACACCGAATGAGTAGGCTCGTGGCCAGGGAGACGACTTAGGATGATGACCATAACTCAGTGAAAAATAGATACCCAGTATAGACAAGGGACAGACACATGCCATGTTCAAAGGTAACGACTGACAAGCTTCCAAAAATAAACTTGACTTGTTCCCCCGTATTCCCCCAACATGATGGACGAGTACCTATTTGTTGTTTTTCGAGCTTGAAGAGGATAATAGATGCTCGGTATAGCTCATCTCATAGATGAGTCCAATCTCACATGTTTTACGAACCTGAGAAATGAGGGGTTCGTCCCAAAGCGGGTCCTTCGATGTTAAAATTTTAACGAGTCCAAGGAAGGAAAACTCGATAATTTTTTGCGTTTAGAGAGCCTGAAAAAATTAAAGGAAGCTCCGCAATGTACTTTTTCATAAATTTAGTCCCTCGATCCCGAAAAAGTGTAAAACAATTCCCGAGAGAACTCTCCCAGTCAAGATTGACTGAGGTATACCTTTCTTGTAAATAGTCTAGACGGGCCAAAAAAGGGGTAACCTATCACCGAATAGACGACCTTTCAAATACTTTTACAAGTGTGAAAGAGTCAAGATCACTTAGCAATCTTTTCAATTTTAGGGAGTCTGAAAAGAGCTTAACTATGGAATCCAATGGTCTTTTTCGTAATTTTTAATTATTCTGGTCCGAAAAAAAAAAAATACAACCAGGATAATACTTTCCTCATCGTTTAACGAGCATGAGTAAAGACGACCGAACTCGACACCATTTACTTGCGTTTGACAAGCACAACATGGGTGTGAAAGCGCTTGGAATCTTTTTCAAGTTTTAATCCAGAGCACGAAAAAGATAAAGTAGGCTCGAAATGAAGGTCAAACTATGAATAAACGCCAGTATGAATATATCGCTTTTTAAAGGAGATCCTGTCAATAAAGTGCTCATAAAACCGAATATTAGCAATGGGAAATGGGTTTTTATTTTAACCATATAAAATAATAATTAAAAAATAGGTGAAAAAGCTATAAAAGGATGGTTAAAAATAGAAATTAACCATTTCATTTGTGTTTTTACCCAAAGAGGAGATTTTACCCATTTGAGGAGCAAAAACTTCAAGGATCCATATCGGGAGTTTCAGGACACCGTTTCAACAACCATCTGCGCCAGGTAAGAGCTCTCAAGCTTCTCTTTCATTTGATGTATGAATAATTTTCTTTCAATAAGAAAAATTGATTTTTTGGGCGAGCCCTACTGGGCAAAAATTGCCCTTCATAGTACCGCGTAGGGGCCATATCGGGAAATGTGGTACTGTTCGACAGTACCGTGCTGTGTATTTAAGCCAAAACACGGTACTGTGCACTACCGCGTGGCAAGACTTTCCCCAGGCACGATGAAGACGATTTTTAAGATGACAAAATCGATTTTTCTCAAAATTTTTGCTGAAACCAAGTTATTAAATAGTTACTAAATGTTTCCCATGCCCTTTTGCAGGTGTTTGAAACTTATTTGGAGCAAAATGGTCATTTGGAAAGAAAGAGAACATGAAGCGGGTGATTTGGCGGCCGAAAATGACCTACCGACCGTGACCGCGTTGCGGGAGTGCAGTTTGTTGAAATTCTTTAAGACCAAAGGCATTCGTCAGCAAGCCAAACTTCTTACCCATCTTATTCAATTGTGGGACTCTGACATTCCAGCTTTCCGAGTGGGAGAGCATGTTCTCGAAATTCAACTTGAGGATATTTACTTCCTCACAGGCCTCTTGAAAAGAGGGGCCCGAGTGAACTTTACTGGATACATAGCCTTAGAGACAAGCACATATGCTCTGATTGCTCGGTACTGCCGTCAGGGTTTGAGTAATAAAAGTAGGAAAGTGGCCATAAAAGATGTTACAGAACTTCCTTTAAAAACTATTTTGTTCACAATCACACGTGCAGCAGGGAGTGTGGGTCCGTATCAGGTGTCCCGTACACAGATGAACCTAGCAGTGGATTGTATGGCTGGAACAGTATTTAACTGGTGTGAGGCAGTGTTGACCAATCTTAAAGAACAAGTGCACAAGTGTAGAGTTGGAGAGAACTCCCAATTTGGTTATGGGAGTATCCTAGTCACCTTCTTTTTGGCGAGGGTGCCATTGCTGCGTCCACAGATATCTATGCCCTGCCGTCCACCTACCGAGCCATGGATGGCTCGATGGAGTGATTATGCAGGGCGTCTTGGGGGACCTCAGCGCTTGGCATTTGGTGAGGATTTCTTCTCCTAGCTCGAGGAGAAGATAGTTATGATCGATGACTACCCCTATGCAGGGGTGGACTTCTGCGAGGACATCGACTTGGCACTGCCAGAGGATGAAGATTGGGACAACTCAGGTCTGACCTTCATGGATATATATTTTCTCCTTTTTGAATATATAATTTTAATTGCTTTTTTAGAATGTGTAAAAGACTTCTAATGTACGTTCGCATGCATGTCGCAGATCGTGGACCACAGAGACCAGCTGGGTACTCGCCCTTACATCACGGTGGTGTTGATCGCCAAGCTGTTCCTGACGAGAAGGAGGATGAAAATGAAGCAGGAGGTGTCCGGGACATAGAGAGGAACCTACAGGGGTTGACTCATGGTATCCCTGCTATTAGGATGGATGACGTCCCTTTACATCTCCAGCAGCATACTGTTGGTGTGCCTAGTCGTATTGGTCGACTTCTTCATAGGGTGGCTCGAGCTGTAGTGTGTTACCACCACCAACGGGAGGAGTCTGACGAGGGACATGATAGATCTCCCAGATCTCCATAGATGGTCTTTTTTGTCTTTTGTGGCATGTATACGATCTGTAGGCTTTGAGAGCCAAATTTTTGTATGGGATTTGGTCCCAAATTTTGTCTTTGACACAAACTTTATGTATTTTGGAAAAAACACTCTTATATACAGTGATATGGACCTATTTTCATGATATATTTATTTACAATGACTTGTGCATTTTATCATTTATGATGTGTTTATGTATGGGAAAGATGCCAATCCAAAATGTAATTAGCCAATGAATTAGCTATACAATTGAATTCTCTCAGTATATGTTGATATGTAATGAAATTAAATGATCGTTCCAAGAGGCGTACTCTCTGAAATAAATGAAGTAGTATAGGATCGCGAACTGTGTAAACACGGTTTAGATGAGAAACCACGAGTTGGGAGTCTAAAAAGACTGATATGGAGTTAATTCCGAGTGAAGCAACCTCCATCAAGAGACCAATGACTGCATGGTACTCTGCGATATTGTTGGTTGCAGGACCTAAACAATTGGCTCCTGAAGAAATCAACTTGCCAGTGGGGGAATAGATTACCCATGCTGCAGAAGCGAGATTCTGGGTATGTCGACTTGCATCGTCGGCGAATCCGAAGTAGGCAGACATCTATGCATAAAATCACGAGTCAAAGTAAGAGTGGATACATGAGGTCCACACGCACACCAAAAAATGAGTAAAAGAAAACTAAGTACATTATGTACAACAAGTAACCCGCGTAGGGAAACCTTACGCGTAGAAGCGTTTGAGGTATAGCCCTTTGCGGGGCCGTGCCAATGGCGTGCCATCATAATCGATTAGTTCATAAGCTCTTTTTTCCAAGACACGTTTTACAATAAAGGGGCCGTACCACATAGATTCAAGTTTTCCTTTTCCAAGCTTATCGTGCATTTGATCATATGTAAGTACGAGGTCACCTTCATTGAAAATACGAGGTTGAACGGATTTGTCATATTGAGCTTTGATGTGTTTTTTATGAGCTTCATTAGCTAAAGCAGTGTCGCGGTGGGTTTCATCTAGCTTGGCTAGGTATAGGAACCGTTCCTCTTCAGAAGTGGTGTGGAGAAGTAGCTCTATGGCTATCTTGAGTGATGGGATTTCACATTCAATCGGAAGAATGGCTTCTAGGCCATACACCAGTTGGAATGGTGTAAACCCAGTAGCACTTTTCACTGAGGTTCGGTATGCCCACATTGCTGAGAATAGAGCTGAGTGCCAGTTGGATTTCTGGGTACCCATAATACGCCGAATCATTCATTTCAAGACTTTGTTAATGGCTTCAACTTGGCCATTAGCTTGTGGGTAATACAGGGTTGAGTTTTCATGGCGAAAACCCAGCTTGACACTTAGTTCTTCGATCATATGGTTCCTTAAATGGGATCCATGATCGGTCACAATGGATTGTGGGACACCGAATCTAGCTATAATATGATTGACTATGAATTGCGCTGCTATTTTGCTATCCTCAGCATACATAGGCATTGCTTCAGCCTATTTTGTGAAATAGTCGACAGCTACTATGACATAGCTATGCCCCCCGGCTGAAGTGGGCTTATAGTGCATGAAATCTATGCCCCATTTGGAAAAAGGGTCGACGGAAATGACAGGATGGAGTGGAGCAGGGTGCGAGCGTGCTTTACTATGAAAGAATTGACATGGTGGACACTTCTTGACTGTTTCAATGCAGTCTTTGAAAATTGAGGGCCAGAAGTATCCTGCTCGCAGTATTTTCTAGGTCGTAGCCATCCCGGAGAGATGACCACCACATGCTCCAGCGTGGCAGTCATTAAGAACACGTTCTGCCTCATCTAAGGTCAAACAACGTCGAAGAACGTTGTCGACACCACGCCAATAAAGAGTATCGTTGACTATGAGGTAGTATTTTGCATGATGTCAGATGCGTCACCGTTCATCACGAGTGAGGTCAGGGCGGAAGCGTTGGGTTTGGAGATATAATAGAATATCCCCATACCATGGATCAGACGTGCTAATGAGAAACAACGATTCATCAGGAAGAGAATCGATGGGCTCGGATTGCTCGGTAGCACGGGGCAAGGTACAAATCAACTCTGCAAAGACCAAAGACTTCTTGGACTTGGCTTTGACAAATTCCAAGTCAATCTCCTGAAGGATGACGATCCAACGAGAATATTTGCCCCCAAGCATTTGACGTGTGAGGATATAATATATTGGATTGAAATCGGCTATAACAGTGGTCCGGCGGAGTAGAATGTAATGACGAAATCTCTGGACAGCAAATACTGTTGCCAGAGCCAGTTTTTCAACATGTGAATAACGAGTTTCAGAGTTGAGAAGACTCTTACTAAGATAGTATACAACATGTTCTATGTCGTTTGGGTCTTCCTGGACTAGCACCATACCGATAGTGGAAGTCGAAGCTGCGAGATAAAGAATGTAGCCCCGTGTGTAATCGGGGGGTTGGATCACAGGATCTTTGGTTAAGGCTGCCTTTAGATTGTCAAAGGAGCATTGGGCTTCATCATCCCAGATAAAGGGAATGTTCTTCTTGAGAAGCCTCATGTAGCCTTTTGTTATCTCGGAAAGATTGCAGATAAAACGGCGTAGAAAGTTTGAATGCCCTTGCAAACATTGAAGTTCTGGAATGTTGGTGGGTGAAGGCGGGGCTAAGATAGCTTCTACTTTCGCAGGATCTAATCGTATCCCACTTTTGGAGACTATGAAGCCCAACAGTTTTCCAGATTCTACACAAAAGACGCACTTATGCGGGTTCAAACGTATATTGTAGCGACGACACCTTTCGAAAATGGCACTTAAGTGGTCTGGATGGTCTTCCCGAGTCCGAGAGTGAGCGGGAAGATAATCAAGATATGGTTCTACAATATGTTTGATGTCATGAAATGCATATGACATCGCCCGTTGGAAAGTTGCCCCGGCATTTTTGAGGCCAAAAGGTAACTTTCGATATGCAAAAACCCCCCAAGGGTAGATAAAGGTCGTTTTGTGCTGGTCGGCTGGGAGAATATCGATCTGATTATAGCCAGAAAAGCCATCCATAAATGAAAAGATGACACTCCCGGCACAGTTATCGATGATCTGGTCGATGAACGGCATTGGGTAGTTGTCCTTTGGACAAGCCTTGTTCAAGTCGCGGTAATCGACATAGACTCTAATCGTTCCCTGCTTTTTGGCTATGAGAACGATGTTGGATACCCATTCTGTCAATGGGATAGGATAGATAAAACCAGCACGCAAGAGTTTTTCAACTTCTACTTTAATAGCGGCTTCCTTATGAGGATGGATGGGTCGAAGTTTTTTCGAACAGGTCGGGTGCTAGGGAATGTTGGAATTTCATGGACCACGATCGAGGGGTCAATTCCTGGCATTTCTTCATAACTCCAAGCAAAAACATCGCAGAAAGTTTTGAAGTAGGCACTATAGAACTCCATTTCAAGAGGAGTACATGTTTTGCCGATATGTACATTTTCCACGATACCAGGCTTCACTGAAATATCAATGGGAGTGGTTTCCATAAGGTTAGCCAAGTTTCCTTTGGAAAATACCTCGTCGAGGGAAGTGGGGAACTTGGTTTGAACCATCCCAAGTGAAGTACTGGGTTTTGTATCAGGCTCAAGTGGCTGAATGGTGGGGAATGAAGATCGATGATGAAAATCTTCCCATGGTGGCTCATCACCGCATATAACCTCCATAATTGATTCGTCAGTGGGAAAAATCAAATTGAGAGGATCGATAAGTGGTGGGTTTGGATGAGTTTCAGCCGAGAGCTGCGCCACGGTGTGATATGCTATGAGGTTTCTGTTGAGAGGCATAGAGTTGCCGTAGTCTTCAATCCGAGAGGGACTCGGAATCACCCATGAATCATTTGATGGGGTGACATTCGATGAAATCATGTTGACTGGTTGAATATGGGTTCCCAGCTCTGGAAAAAATCCAATAAGGGATGAATCCTTCATGAGACCAACACCAATGTCTTGGAACCGGTACCGAGGTTGATCCAATAATGGGACGGTGTTGGCGGAGTTTTGATGAGACTCGGGGATACAGTAATCGAGTTGATCGATAGTGACAATTTTCCCTTCACGAGGAAATTGCACGATCCGGAAGACTGTATATGCTATGGCAGTCATGGCATAAAACCAGTTCCGTCCAAGTAGGGGATTGTAATCCAATGGTGCATCTACGACTTCAATGTGTACGGATACTGTTTTTCCCCCCAGTTCAACACCAATTGAGGGAATGAGTCCATAAGGTTGAAAACCGTGTCCATCAAATGCCCTGAGAGTAGTACGAGAAGTCGTGACTTCAGGTGAGCCTAAGGCTCTCCAGCAGTTCAAAGACATGATCGACGTGGAAGCACCTTCATCTAACACAGTGCGGTGGATGATATTTCCATGGATTTTTGTGTGAACCTGGAAGTCTAACTGGTGAGAAAGCAGAGGTTTAGCGTGCTCCAAGTTAAACATGATGGAGTTTGAAGTATCTGGGTCCATTGCTCCCAGTGCTGAAAGTAGGGTTCTACGCTGCGTGGGGCAGTGTTGGAGAACCTTGAGAGTCGACATGGCGCAGGGTGCTTGAGCTAGATCCTCAACAATATTGTAATTTTGGGCGGCTCGAGCATTGGGATTAAATGTCGCCTTTCGTATGGTGCCCTTGGGTGGGTGTAGCACTGTATCCGCAAGCGGTCTCTCAATATGGATATGGCCGGTAGGGGGGGGAATAGGAGTCGGATCTTCAACGGGAGATTTGCCTTTGGCTATCTCCGATTGTTTGTTTGAACTTGGAGGATTGTCATACGTCTGTTAGCACTTAGATTTTATTCCGGTTGTAAAAGAATAATACCTAAGGTAACCTATTTCAAACCAAGATTTAGGTAGAAAACTCAGCCATTTCCACTAGAGAGGGCTCTCTCACAATATATATGTAAAGACTGAAATATATAAAAGTTCTCTCAAAATTTCTCAAAAGGATTTTTCTGGTTGAAAAGAAAAACAAGAAACGTTGGGCATGGAGTCAAAGTTTCAAATATATAATATGCCAGTAAGAGATTTATACCAAACAGATTTCCACAGAGGCAAGATAGCAATCATATCACAGTCAATTTGATTTTTTCAGGTGGTATAGAAAGAAGTAATGACATTCCATCAACAATAGGCATCTAACTGGGATGAATCCATTGTCAACTTTGGAGAAAATAGTGAATATTTAAATGCGATAAAAGTGAGGCATAACCAGTATGAATCTCGAATTTATTTCAAGTGTTCATTTAAATATAGAGGAAAAACATAATGGAAGATAAAACGTAGAGAGTAAACATGCACATATAAAGATAAAGAAAAAAACAGACTGTAAAGTTGATCAACACATGAATCTCTGGTCTCAAAAGATAGGTAATTTCACTGTACTGCCTTTATTTATCAATAAATAGACTTCAAAACATACTTGTCTCTCAAAGGATTTCCAACCCCTTCAAAAATGACTCTCATTGTTTTTATACAAAATTCGGAAGAAGCTTGACATAATTGTTTCTTCTAACTAATAACTGAAAATACTTTAACTTAAAAGATAACTGTCTTTGAGCAAATAGATAACTGTCTCCAAATAATATTACAAATTTAAAATGAAAGTATATTTTTACCACTTGGCAAAATTTTTGAATATCATCTTTTCGCCACTTGGCAAGAGTTTTGAAAGCATCTATGAATGGACAGAATATCTTGTCCTTCCATATTTGTCCACATAATTCCACTGGTCGGCCGTGGGTAAATCATAGTTGGTCATTTCTTTTACCAAGACTCGCATTTCAACATGACCTACATAAGAAATAGGAAGAAGATTTTCACAGGTTGAGATTAGCATATTTAAAATTTCAAAGTCCTCTGCTATTTTCTCCATTAAAATTTTCCCTGTAAGCATATGATCCAACTGCTGGAACTTTCTGTGATCCATCCTTATGTCAAACAGCAATCTCTTATACTCATTAGGAGGAATCAATTCATTATTTTCATTCCAAAAAGCAGGGAATTCTTTGTTTACTAATTTTTCAAATTGCTTCTTAAACTTTACTACTTCTTCCCTTTTATCTCCAGCTTTAGCTTCAATATTTTCAACATGCGAGTACTTTCCCAAGATCCTTCTGGCCCATGTAATGACTGAAATTCTGTTCATTATATTCATGGCTGTCAAGTCTGCTTCAGTTAGACTGTTTAAGAATGTTATAGCTTTCTGGGCTACTTCTTTTGGCTTTTTATTTAAGTTCTCCTTGACTGCTCTGCAACTTTCGAAGGCATCTTTGGATACCTTTTCTTTGACTCTTATGTAATATAGATATGGTCTTAATTTCTCAACTTCCTTTATTATTTGGTCCCATACCATGCATTTGAAACCTTGCATAGCAGCTTGTCCCGTCACATGAGCTGCCAAACCTTTGTTATTATCACCTAATTCCTGATTCCTTGTCTGCAAAGTTTTTATTTCCTTATTTTTAATTTCATTTTCTTCCTTCAGCTTTTGTATTTCCATCTTCAATTCTTTGATTTCTCCTTCTTTCAAACTTACTTGGGACATGGCTTGTAAAATACCATCTACTCCAGTTTTATCTTCATCTGTGGCTGTTTGTACCTGTTGCTGACCACTTTCTGCTAATCTTTTCCTTGCTTCCTCCAACTGCTCTTCTAAAATGATTTTCTCTTTCTCCCAATGATCTTTTTCATCAGAGAGCTTTAACATTTTTGTAGTAATATCGTTTACTTCATTAGATAATTCTTCTTTTTCCTTTTCCAGTACCGTTAGTTCTTCTCCTTGGATAAGCACAGTGTCTGGAATTTTTAGCTTTCGTCTTAACATCAGGATCGTATCATCTTTTTCTTTGAGCAATTTTGTTGTTGCATCTCCCTCTTTATTTATCAAATCTACTTGCAATTTTTTAATCTGTTGCTATCGAGACTTATTTTCTGCCTTCTCCTGTCTCAACTGATTATTCAATTTATCCACTGAATTTTTCAACTTGTCCGCCCTTAATATTGCCCCCAAATAATCTGAATATATAACTTCTCCTGTTTGTCTGTGCAACAAAATTTTATCTGGGGCATTTATTTTGGACAAGTCTACTTTCATTTCTGAAATCTTATCTTTTGTGACAACTGAGAATTTCAAAGAATTCTCTTTGATATTTCTGCTAGTAAATAAACTTACTTCAGTATTGGATATATTTCTGACTTTCGGAAACAATTGACTGGTTTGTTTAGAGGACTCCTGTTTATTCTGACTATGTTCATCAAATACATCCATCATATTTCGGGGTCTATTTACATCACCCTCTACTGGGGTTTCTTCAATGCTGTATTCTTTAACTGTAACCTCTGGTATTTTTTCTTCAGTTCTTTTTGCCTCTTCTGAAACTGCTATCAACTCCTGTTGTTCATTTATTTTCAACTTTTTCCCTCTTTCTGTTCCTTCATCCTCAATGTTCATTATGTCCTGTATGGGTCTTTTAAACCCCACCAATGCAGTATTCATTGTGTTTTCTGTCTCTGTTGTTGTATCAATCAATACCATTTCTTTGTCGGGTGCATCCGGAATGATTTCTTCTTTATATTCGAGCTAATTGGCTCTGTCAGACATCCCTTCAATCATCTGATGGTTCAGGGCTTTGATGCAATGATCCGTTCTCCGTTTTGATATTATGTTTAACGGATCATACTCAATAGCCATATCTGTCTCAAAATTCATATCCTTCAATAACCTCTCTATATACACAGCAGCATTTTTATTCTTTATTGTGAATGGGCCAAGTGTGAACGGATATTTAATGTCTGTTGCTTGTTTGTAAACCAAAAAATTGTTATCTTCAACAATCAACTTTTGTCTCAGGAATTCCAAAGCAAAAACCCTTATAGTAAGAAAAGATGGTAAAACATAAGGTTTATGTTTGAACCTGTATAATCTGATTACTGTACTGTCCTTTGACAAAAACCAATCTCTGGTCGTGTACTCTGTACTCAATTGCATGCATGCCTGCATTTCTGGTAATACTCTAGGCAATTTTTTACCAAAGATCATTCTATAAATCTCAGAGAGCATGTAATTGATGTAATTGAACATGTTATTTTCTAATAAAGTCGTGAAAATGATTTATGGGAACTACAACTCTTCTTGACTGGCTATCATAATCATTTTCATCAAAAAGGACTGAAACCTGAAATGTCTCAGAGTAGGAAAATTGACCATCTGGTCATGAATCTTCTCTGTCAAAAATACTTCAAAGCTAAGTCGAGGGATTTGATTTTCATCGATCCCTGACTGAACCGTACTCATTTTGCACAACAGACTCAATTGAAACTCGGTTACATACAAGTCTGTATCAAAACCTAGAACTAAAGCCAATAATGTCAAAACTAATTGGGTATTTTCATCAAACAAATTGATATCTATAGTGTACGGGACCTCCGAAATGCTGGTTTTTGGCTTGAGACACGACGACAAAAACATTTCCCTATCATTTTGAGAGGTATGATGATAATTTTCAATAATGGAGGTTTCAGAAAAAATCTTAGACTCGAGGGTTTGGGAAAAATCTATTCCTAGGGCTTTAATTAGCTCAGCTGGCTTTATTTCACAAACGACTCTGGTTTTTTGATTGTTTAGAACAATTCTTTCTTCTCGGGAGTAATTCTCGGCACACCATGATACAAATTCTGAGAAAAAAAGGATTTGGTCTGGGCAAAAGGCTATCAAAGACGACTGGTGGACTCTATGTAGGTCTATCCCTTCCTTTAACAATTCAAACAACCTAAGTTTTATCTCAGAGATTGGTAGCCTAATTAGGGTATCATGAACGTCTTCGTCTCTATCCTCTAGGGCTTCTTTTGCTTTAAAAACGTCTATATCGTGTACAGTTTCCATTTAAACGTTTCTTTAAACAAAATTATGTTTAAAAAAGTGGGTCAGGTCACCAGACCCTACCTGTATGTACACGCCTTTCACCTTCTCTCGCAATCACTGATCTCCACCAGTCCTCAGAGCTCCCAAAGATAGCGAGACATATGCAAAATGCCATTATGTGAAGCCCTTTTTGTTTTATATAAGTATTTTTGATTAACTTCCTGGAAACTTGCTGAACGAGGTTCATATCCGACCGTTGATCTCGAGCTTTTGATTTGGGCCATCAGATCTCACCTCCTTTTATTGCCTATGGTGGTATCCGCGATCTTAAAGCGGTTTTTCTTCTCCGGTTTGTTCCTTGCGCGGACCAACCATCTGATGACACCTGTTTGAGTGGTTTCGCTTTCCGCGACCTCTCTTCCTTTTATCAAGTGCGCACCTTCCCAGATGCATACGAACAATGGCCGTTGATTTTGTGTCATATTTATATCGGCCCTCCGATTGCTACCAACGTATGGCGTATTCCCTTACGCTTTCTCCATCTGCCACGTACCATGTCCCACCCCACCACGTGCTATGGCCCACTGCATTTTTCTATTTGGTGGTTCCACACGGCGCCGTGGTGGTTTATGATACCACTATATCACATATGCGGACTGATGGGATTAGGACACGTGCCCGACGGTATTGAGTCCGCAACCTCTCACAACTCTTTGCAACCGATCACTTTGGCGGTGCAGGATACTATATTAGTCGTCGATCTTGATCCTTTTCATCTCCACCATCGAAACTTGGTTTGGATTTAATATTTTCAAAGATTTGTTTTCGAACCTTGTATAAGTGGGTTTTTCCTTTTTGTTTTTTTGTATTTCAAACTTTTTTTTAACTTATTTGTGGTTATTTATTCTGCTTTTGGATATTTTAGCAAAAAATTTTTAGGATTTAAGCTTTCTCAGACATAGTGTCAACAATGTCTTTGAACGAGTGGTTATATGAATCTCTTCATTACTCGTCATCAGGATTTCGCGGTTTGTGGACGTCTCTTTGCGGGTGGGATTGGTCGGGTTTCCCCCTTGTGGGGTTTCTTGGGCAACCATTTGCTGTTGCTGTTGGGGGAAAGGGTCAGTTAACACTGCCGGGCGAGAGGATCCTTTAACAAACTTGTTGAACTCATCCTTATAGGGACAGTCACACGTGTAATGATCATCTTGACAAATTAGGCAGGGAAACTTAGCCTTTCAACATGATTTCTGGTCATTCTAGGTGGGTTGTGGCTTGGGGTTCTCCTGCTGGTTTTTATTAGGTTTACCACGATTATTTTTCTTCTTTCCCCCGGATGGTTGTGACGTAGATTGGATTGTGTTCACTTTGGAGGAAATAGCAGGAGATGTAGTTGTTTTTGAAGTAGCCTGAGGTAAAGTGGGGGAAGCAGAAGCTTGTTGTCCCGTCAAGTTGGCAGTAGGCTGGGTCTTGACTAAAGCGACGATACCATCAATGGGAGGTTCAGTGGTAGGTTTGGTTGGATCAGTGTTAACGCGGGAAGCATGAGGAAGAAGTTCATGTAAAGTACCAGATTGAGTGTATACCAAATCCATGTACTGGGCTGCCGAGATGGCTTGTTCTTCTGAAACCGGCCCACGCATAGTGATATCTCTGGCTATGGGAGGCAAAAAAGATTTTGTGAACCAATCAGCGAGTAGCTGATCCGGAATGGGTGCCTTAATTAGCCTACGGTGTCGTCGCCACTCATGGATGTGATCCGAAATGTGTGTAGAAGTGGTTTGACGCAGTGAGGTTAACAGTTCTGTTCCAGTCTCATACCGGATGGGGAGATGGAAATGAGTCAGAAACTGCATAGCCAAAGTGTTGAAATCACGAAAAGAGTTTTGTGGCAGCTCGATGTACCATTTTGCTACCGTGCCGGTAAGCGTACATTGGAAGAGCCGAAGTCGAATGGAATCATCCATCAAGGAGTTGAACGAACACCAAAGATGGAAGGTCATCAAGTGGTTCTTGGGGTTTTCCCCGGGCTTAGCATCGAACTTGGGGATGTCCGACGGGAGTTTGATGGGATAGGTGGCCAGTGAGGCTCATGCCACATAGGATCATTGATAAGCCTCGACAAATCAGGTAAGTCCAGTGTGGCCAAAAAGGGAAGTTGACAGTTAGTCTGCGGGTATGAGTAATAACCATGTGGTACAGAGAAACCTAGAGGGCCCTGCATAGCATACTGCTGCGTGTTATACCCATATGTGTTTCCCGGGGGGTACTGCTGGAATTTCTGTGGGTAGTAATCCATCTGGTTAACCGGTTGATGGGTGTTCTGCTGAGTGGTTATGGTACCCTGGGGTTGCGGAAACCGAGGAATAGTTGCTGCTCCTGGTTGGGGAAAAGTTCCTTGGAATTGTTGTGTTCCAGGAATGTTACCACTATATTGAGTAAGTGGAGGGATTCCCATAGCAGGGTTGGGGGGTGGCTACGACGGTGGTGTCCATGGAATGTGCGTTCCTCCTTGAGGAGTGAGTGGGAATTGAAGGGATGGGTTCCATGGAGTTGTAGCAGCTGAAGGGTAAGGGAAGCCATAATTCAAGTTGGGGAGAATCTGAGATTGCCCCCCAGCTTGGTTCCAGTTTCCAAAAAGTGAGTACCCCCCGCTCTGTGGGATTTGAGGGTCCCGAGAAGGAAGCATACCTGACGGGGAAGGTTGAGAATGAGGTCCGATTGGAACACCGGAATAAGGTTTCCCGCTGCCAGGTGTGTTGTACATACCATACTGAGCAGATGCTACTGGTTGGGAGAGTTGTTGGATGGAACCAATGGGTTGTCCACCAGCAGATGGGTTGGAAGGCCCTATAGGAGGAGGCTGTTGACTAGGAATGGGGTTCCCAACAAAAGGTTTTCCTCCAACTAGTTGGGTTGATGTCCCTAGAGGAGGATGTTGTTGACTAACAACGGGGTTCCCAGCAAAGGGTTGTCCTCCAGCTGGTTGGGTTGATGGCCCACCAGGGGGGGTTTGCATGTTGGAGTTGGGGACCACTGCAGTCAGTTGTCCACCTCCTAAGATAGTGTAAATGGTGGCTGAAGGTGATCCTCTGGTCAAAACGGAAGATCCAACAGTATGACTAGGTGTTCTTCCGCCGCTAGCCAAATATGATAGTGTAGATTGGCCAATGGCGCAAAAAGTACCGATTTGTGGAGGGGGTCATCCATATCTGACAGGCGAGGATGGAGAAAAAATTGGGTTATCCCTCATAGAATGTGCGCCAAAAATGGGTGATGGCAGCAAATGTGGGGAATTTAGTCCAGGGGTATCGGCGTCGTCCATAATGTGTTCAATGATAGTAGGACCATCGAAAACTGGGTCCGAGTTCATGTCCTGAAAAGGGTTTTGGGGATCCAACATGAACCTAGGTATAGTAACGTCCGAAGGTCCAGAGCCGTCTACAAAGGAGTAACGAAACTCTGTGCTAGACGGGATGTTGGGATCCCGACAGTCAGAAGGACGAGTAACGGGGGGATATCTAGACGCTGTCGAGAGCATTTGCTCTGTGTCGTGTCTAAACTGTGCCAATGCTAACGGGGAGTTCGCTAGACTAACCATACTAGACTGGATGGAAGCCATGATTTCATGTCCCGGAGGGAGTTTGGGTAGAGATATAGTACAAGGTACGTTGCTAGAAGAACTTGTTTCCTACGGATGAACACTGGGTGACGTAGTGATAATAGGCAGAAGCTCCGCCTGGGAAGTGATGAAGCCATAATCAAGTTCAAAAGCTGTGTCAGGAAGTCGAGTATCTTCAACGATTTAAACGTACCTGCCTAGGACTGAAATAAAGCCAGGTATGTCCTGGTCGGACCCTTCGGTGGTGCCAACAGATCCGTCTGTGTCATCGTGAAAAATGTCTCATGGACGGGAGGTGTTGGCATCGGGTAGGAGGATGACCTCTGGTCTAGTATTTTGGGTTGTACTAGGTTTAGCCGCTGTAATGGTGTCCACTGTGGCAGATAAATCTGGAATAACAGTGGGTGAAGTGACAGTGGAAGTCTCAGATATGCTAGTGGTGGCAGAAGCTATAATAGATTCTGAGACTTTGCTATGAGTAGCAGTTACAGGCGGAACTAATGATGTGGTATGTATCGGCAATGGAATGTTCCCTCAACCAGCACCGTGGCTAGGAGGAGCGGGAATGCATGATGCAGGTGGACCAGAGGTCCGTGGCGGTGGTGGAGGTATTTTTCCCTGTACTCATCGTGATCTTCGTGGTTTTTCTGACATGATGACAGGAAAATGAAAATCAGGGTCAGTTTCGTAACAAAGAACTCAAAAACTCTAATGCAGCCAAGTGTGCAGAAGAGGAGCTAGAAAAATCAAGGCTCGCAGGCCAAAGAAGCAAGCTCTAAAATCTATACTGAGACCGGTGTCTCAATAAGCGAGCTAATACAAAAAATGGATAGAATGCCAACAAGCAGTCCGTAAAAAGAAAAATGACCCTCTACAAAGATGAGATAACAAGCAAACTCCAAACTAAGAGCTGGAGACCTCAACAAGCTGTATCCTTCGCAAGGTGATGAAATCCAAGTCGAACAATACAACATGAGAGACTGATATAAGAAGGATATCCCTCTACCGAAAGGGATCCTGGGTAAAAGAACCCTAGTAGAATAGTCACTAAGCTACCTCGTTCATGACACGTTGGAAAAGGTTTTGGGCACTTCAACCTTCTGAGGAAGACAATGATCGATGTTTCCTTAGGGCTAAGTGGAGTGCGGCATTCCACAGAGTCCGTCCGGTTCTCAATCTCGCGGCCATTTAACCCCTGAAAGTTAGAAACAGTCAGGAGGCCCCTCCACAAACTGGCTGTGACCGTGTCAATAAATACTAGAGGATTTTAGTTCCCTAGAAGACAACAACTATGTCTCAGATGAAAATGACAAGGGGGAATTATTTTGATGCCTATCCCTGGTGTCCTACCTAACTACCAAATTCTTTTGATTTCCTCACGTGAGGTTAATGTTGGTTTAATTAGGGAGATTAATTTTAGTGGATGTCTTACTCAATCGGGAAGATGGACGTGAAACTTGATAGTGTTATGATGACTCAAACCATGCAAATGAGAATGAATCGAAAATAATCCTTTGTCTTCGATGAAATCTAGCTATGGGAGAGAGAGAGTTCTTCGATAAAAAATGCATGAAATTTTTCACAAGCAATAAAAAACCAAAATAAGAAATTTTTGTTTTTCTTTTTGTAAATAAAGCCAAACTGAAATAAACACTCTTTTTAATTCACTGATCCTACAACTAAGATGCTTCAAATATGAGAATTTCTGTGGAAAATTTCAATTTTTCACTTCCTAAATGCACAATGATGCTACAAGACCATTTTAATCAAAATAACACAATTGTTTTCCAATGATATATTTCAGTATGAATTTTAATAAAAGTAATGGAAACAATGTGACTGTAAAAGCTACACAATGCAGTAACAGAGAATAGTGATGATGGTCTGGCTGTGATGGGAAGATCAAATGAATGCACTGAAAATGAAGGGGTGATCCTATGTGCCAAAAATGCCACTAATTCACACAACAATCAAGCTCACAAACAAGCAATAAGCACACCACACGGACTGTAAAATGGGCAGAATGGTAACAGGGAACAACAAACACTACCTAAGGTAGAGAGAGACTCAAGAAACCAAGCAGAGAGAAAAAATTTAAAAAAATGCAGACACTACCGCGTGTCAGGTTCAGACTGTAGCGCGGCACTGTTACAGTACCGCTCTGGTACTAATGCAGAGAACGTGGTACTACCGCGCTATAGAGAATTCTAAGGGTGCGGTACTGTTGCAAGGTAAGAAAAAAGTGCAACTTTTAGAAAAGAAGATGGAGTTTTCAGGGTTGCTGCTAACCCAGGGGACTTAGTGATCATACAGGGAGAAAAATACAGCGAGGAGGGGTGAATAAAGGTAAAAAAAGACCAAGATTCAAAACTGGTTTGAAGTGCAATAAAAAATCAAAAGATGGATGACAGTGAACTAAATCAATCAAGTAGAAATCAAAACCAGTGGAGTCGCCATTCTTGTTGGTAGAATTTTTCCCTATGGATAACTCAAAATTCTCTTAACTTAAAGCAGATTCCTAACTGACTCTAACATAAGAACAAAACAAAACAAATGCTACCTTGAAATTCCTGAACTAAATTTCACAACAATATTACATGTATTCAGAAACAATGAAAGATATAACTCACCTTTCAATCTGACGTTTGTCCCGCTTCTAGCTCTTGATCCAAAGTTCCAATGAAGAACCTATTGAGATCAAACAAATAACAAGCATACAACTTCCAAATACCTTGAAGTAAAGATTAGATTCAAATCTAGATTAGATACATTCCATGCTAAATACTTGTACAATACACATGAAATGGGAAAAACAAGACAAGTTATCTTTATTATAAACTTGAAGAATGCTTACAAAGGTTGCTTGATGTCCAAGCCAATCCTCCAGCTCCAAGTGCTTCCTCCTCTAGCTATCTCCACAATGTCGCAAGATCATAAGTTTGGTACTTCTAAGAGTCCTCCCCTTTTCCCATGGAATGCCTCTCTTTTATAGTGTATGGTAGGGTTAACCAACAAGAGAGATGGGTGGATCTAGGGAGTACTTAGTGGATTAGGGTTTCTAATCATAGAAAATGAGTTAGGATCGAATCAGGGATCCCAATCCTCCAATATCCCTTGAAAATCCAAAATCCCACAAGCCATGGAAAAAAGGCTATAAAAAGAGTACCGCACCCAGCAATCTGAGCATAGCGCGGTAGTACCGCGTGGCAGGGACAAAGCATAACGCGGTAGTACGAATTACCGCGCACCTATAACTGAGCAAGGCACGGTAGTTAGGGTAAATAAAGTCTCAGCTAGGTAAAAACTTGTCAGGGTAAGTTTTCCTTCAAGGTTCACTCATCATTTTTCTCTTCGGAGGGGTTTAAAGCAGTAGGGGAAGTGTCGTCAACCCTTTTCATGGTGCAGATGCGACACTGTGAAATATAGAGGTATAACACTCCTTACTCTAGCTTTTTTTCATCGAAGAGGAAAAAAAAGATTTGCATTTTCATGTAGTTGAGATTTGCATGATTTTAAATTCCAAGTCTACACCTCATGCATTCACTTGACCATCAAGATAAAATTTAATGGTAGCTTAGGTTAAAATTGTATAGAAACTTGTGTGTTAAGTTAGAGACATGTTCTAACGTCTTTAAACATGGAAGCTGTCGTTATTTTCCTGCACTGCATAGTTAGGGCTTGTAGTTATTCCATGTACCAATCGGTATATCGAATGACCTTTCACATACCTATGGGTATATAGAATGGTACTTCACGTACTCTATAGTATATCAAAAGGCTCCAGTCGTGTGGTTGTGCATTAGACAACAACACTACGGATTTGAGATCCCATGTACCTTGTGTATATCGGGAGTCCCCAATAGGATTCCTATAACCATCCGAGTTAACCATTTGCCATATTAGCATGTAAATACACTAAGAACAACACTCTGGGAGATACTATGCACGTACTTCTAGGTAGTCGGGTTATACGGTCAGGGGTATGATCCCAATCCTCCCCAATTAGTGCTCTAAAAAAGTGGGTTGAGTATAACTGTTGGACCCTGTGGTATATCACGAGTTGAGATGCCTTGATAATTCTGTGAGGTTCCAGACCATTGAATCCCACCTACCACATAATGTTTCTTGCAACTTTAGCTTTAGTAGATCTTGGAGTGTATTTTTTATTTTTGTATAAAACTCTTAGGATAAATTTTGGTTCATTCATTCTTGATGATCAACCTTTAAGAAGATCATGCAAGATTTTAAGCTTGACACCTAAATATCCCCTTAATCAAGAGGAGAACTCGGGAGAAACTATGGATAAACCTACCGCATCTGTGTCACATGAAGAAGATACTTCTACCTTGGAGTTAGGAATGAACTATTCACCTCCCTTAAATCGACCTATCACTGATCCTATGGGACCTTTGATTTTGGAACAACCTACTTCACACGACACAAATTTTCAACATTCGATGGAAGGAAATCCTAGAGCCATATACTAGATTTTCAGTCAACCTGAGGATGACCCGATATCAAACACGTTTGGTCCAACTGCATCATTTTGGGACACTTCTTTAGGGAAACATGTTTCCTATTTTGATTCACTTCCAAGGGTAGAAACTTTATTTCATAGGGTTCCTCCATGGATTCCTAATGATGTCTTTCTCACACCTGTTTATGATAATATTGAACATTTACGAACGTTTGGTAACCAAATTAGATGACATATTCTCCCACCTAGGTCCAATCCGGAAGTACCAACTTTTGAACAACATTCCCCCTTACATTCTTTAACATTTTCTTCACTAGGGATATCTACACCTAAATTGACCACTTATGAACCAAGTCAACCATCAGTCCCGACGAGTACACCTCACAGTCAGGTGACCAGTTCAATATCTCTTCTGATTCCAACCACTGGAGGGAAACCTTCAACTACTATTAAATACGTTACTAGAACGTTACCTCCACCACATGCACCTCAAAATTCGAGGGAAGGTTATCATCTACTTGTCAATCAATAGTTGAGTGGAGTCATCCCTTAGTTAGTAGTCAACAATTAACTATGTCTCAACCTGCGATTAGTGGTCAATATACGATTACAGGGAACACTCCTACAAGTGGACAACTTTTGACTAGACGAAACCCCTAACCAGTGGATCTAATCTAACTGGGGGACCTCACCCAGTTAGGGGACATAATGTGAGAGGAGGACATTCTTCACACATGAACTATAGTATCCTTGGAATTTCTCTCCCAACCATGGGACAACCTACGTGGACACATCAAATGGGGGGACCATCTACTTGGACCCAACCCCCATGGTGGTACATCTATCCAGGAAACATAATGCCTCTATACGAAACAATTATCCGAGAAAACATTTTTCCTAAATTACCCTATCCCAGAAACATGAACACCCCATGGGGGCACCATAATGTTCCACCTCTTCGAACTCCAGCCAGTGGACCACCCCAAATACCCCCACCACCTACACCACCTGTCCCACTTCATGCCCCACCATTCGGTCCACCACCACCACCACCTACACCTTATTCTAGAGGAGGAGGACCCCTGCATTCTGGCAGAGGGCCACCTTATTCCAGAGGAGGAGGACCTCTACATTCTGGCGGAGTGCCACTTTATTCTGGAGGAGGAGGAACCCCAAATTCTAGTGGAGGAAAACCTTATTATAGAGGAGGACTCCCTTCGGGTCCACCTCCCAACCCAGGAGTCCCACCTCCATATGGCCAATTCCCTATGGGAGGAACTTACGATCAATCCATCCATGTTCCTACTGGTACATATATTCCTTATCAGTATCCATAGTCGAACCAACAATTACCATTTATGGATACACTTGATCTTCCAAACTTGTCTCGGTTGACTAACGATCCCATTCAACATGGAATAAATTGGCCTATGATTCTTGTGAAGTTACCATCAGATATTCCAAATTTTGACGGAAATCCTAGTGAGGACCCTAAGAACCATGATATGAATTATTATTTGTGGTGTTCTTCCAACTCCTTAATGGATGATTCCATCCATCTGAGATTATTTCAATGAACCCTTACTGGTATTGCCGCAAAGTGGTACATTGAGTTTCCACCACATTCTTTTGCTTATTTTGATCTTTAGCTATGTCATTTTTTACTCACTTCCAGCTACCAATCTGCTACGAAACTGGCACAAATATTTTGAATTCTCTCTGTCAAACCACATCCACTCACATTTCTGATCATATTCATAAGTGGAGGAGGAGACAAAGTCTTATTAAATACCCCATTCGGGATCAACTCCTTATCGATTGGTTCACGAAGTTGCTACTTCCCATCATAGCTAAAGAAGTGGCTATGGGTGGGGTCGTTACAAAAGAAGAAGTTGTATCTCATGCTCATCATTTAGACTTGGTATATGCCCAATATGACACCTTAGATGATATCATTCCTAATTACCCCCACCCTACATATGATCCAAAAAAACCACCTATGAGACCTCATGCCGATGGCAACATTGGTTTCGTTCATACCCATCCTACTACACAATCCAGTGGATCATAGAACCATCATAGCTCGACTTCACCTTCGACACGGGATAGAAACACCACCAAACAATCACCCAACCCTACTTCCAATAAAGGAGTTAATTCAGTTCAATCTGCTTCACCTCAAAAATCCAGTGTTAAAAATAAGAACAAAGGTAAATCTAAAACCTTTTCTAACCAACAGGAGCCAAAAAAAATATGGAATACAACAAACAAAAGCAGAAGGTTAAATATCCTTGTTTACTGTGTGGTGATGATCACTTCACCAAAGAATTCCAACATTGGGAGGAAGTGAAAAATTTACTTAAATGAAAATACATACCTTCTTTTTTAACTGATCCCTTCCCCACACAACAACAACAAATGATTGCACAAAAACCATCTCCTTCTCATGGAGAACCATCCACCACCGCTCATGTTCTCATGATCCGGAGCAAAACAAACAACTTGTCCACTCGATCACGTACATATGACTCTACTTGTGAGAAGGAATCTAACGGAGGTAATCTTGAAAAATCCTCTGCGTATACATATAGCATTCCTTCACCTCAAGGTCCTCTTGTCATAGAGAAACCTTTACTAGATTCAGTATTGCGTCCACCCAAGAGCATGATTATAAAATCCATTTTCAATCCAAATGTTCGGGATACTCAAAACTATAATATAGTAGAGGATTTAGCGCAAGCTCCTTGCGCTATGTCGACACTATAAGTCTTACAAAACTATCCCAATCAGAGTAATACCCTATTATCCACAATAGGAGTTGTATATCCAGATTCCTCTAACACCATCATGTTCAAGCTAGAGTATTTCAAACCGAGGCTTTCCCACCAACTCGCATTTCAAATTGTTACTAATTTTTTTGGGAAAAGAATCCATCGTACTATCTTAGACGAAGGAGCCTCTACCTCGGTTATGTCATTATCTTGTTGGAAAGCCATTTCCACTCTCTTGAGTTGAACCATTCCCTCAGCACATTGAAATCCTTTGATGGGTGTGGTGTTCAACCTCATGGGATGTTACAATATTTGGATGTCGAGTTGGGAAGCAAGTCTGTTTCCATTAACGTGGAAGTCGTCGCTGCCCCATTGGATTACAACCTATTACATGGTGTAAACTGGTTCTATGCCATGACCACGGTTGCATCATCCATCTTCCGCATTGTGCAATTTATCCACCAGGGGAATATTTTCACTATCAACCAGCTATATTTCTGTACACTTGACACCACTACTCATCCCATGGACAATGTCCCTCTTTTAGGACACTCTACGCAGATATATTTTCACTATCAACCAGCTATATTTCTGTACACTTGACACCACTACTCATCCCGTGGACAATGTCCCTCATGGGAGTCTTTCCAACACCAGATCCCCCTACCCATGTTTCCATGGTGAACATGATTTCGTCATCTCATTACTCGACAGACCAATGGATTGTGCCCGATCCTGATCATTTGGATTCTATTACCGATGTGATTCCTCTCAACCTTGCAGAAGCTACTTACGAGGCCATCCAATCATCCCCTAATTTACCATATGTCCACTCTTCTATGGCATCTACCTTAGGTTGTATTCCATTAAAGCAGACCTCATCCCTACCTGATCCTATACTCCAGAATTTTCATTATGACGAGTTAATTATGGAGATCATGAGTGTGGATGAACCCCCATGGGAAGACCTTCACCATAGGTCATCCTTCCTTCCGCCATTAGATTCGGCAGAGAATGCTATTGAAACAATTGTTTTACCAGATGTCTTTCCTTACCATCAACCTCCTATTCTTATATATGATACGGTAACCGAGGGAAACTTGGATAACATTAAGCCATCCTTTCTGATTGTTAGGAACCCATGTCTTTACTTTGTTTGTATGTTGTTGTTGGACGCATATGCTTTGTAAGTCATCCCGTAGTATTTGTTGATCAATAGTTTGTGTTATTGTTGTTGGCGCATATGCTTTGTAAGTCGCCCATAGTATTGTGATCCATAGTTTGTAATGGCCCATGGTTTTGATCCATAGTATTGGCACCTAGAATTAGTATATAAGTGTGTGTCAAGACCTATGAAGGCACCGTGAAGTTATTTGTATTGAGCTTGCTCAAAGGAGGTTGCCCCCTCGAAGTGGCCTATGATCAATATAAAAGTGATTCTGAGTTTTGTCATTTCTGCTATTTCGCATATTCTTGTTAATTAATTGTTGCAGGTGCATCACATCTGGTATCAGAGCACTTTCTTGGGCTCGTTGGGTGAAATTTCTGCCAAATTTTTTTTCGCATCTGTTGCAAGTTTAGATTTGGGAATAATCCCTATCCGCTTAACTGTGGGAAGTACTTGGGCATAAGCCCTAAAACTCATTGTGAAGAGTACCACAGGAACCCCGAAGTAGCTGGCCCATTGAGAGGACCTGCCAATGAAAAGGGCAACGACCCCTACCTGATTAACTAGTTCCCACCCGTGAGGTAAACCAAGAGCTGTCGTTTGTGGCAAAGCAGTTATCAGTTTTACCTAAGCCGTGGAGTGAGGGGTACTGCTCCAATACGCAAGCCGTCAGACAGCATTGGTGGCCGAGTGAAACCCCTAAACTGTTAGGAAGCCGCACATACCTAGGGTCCATATCTATTTTCAGCTAAACTATTGTCGATCACTGCTGCTCCGTTTCAGATCCATTTTGCAAGCCGTTCCAGATTCAACCGTTTTCAATCCATTCGACGCTGTTCCAGATCCCTTTCGAGCCATAGCCGCTCCAGTCTAGAAAAAAAAAATCAATTTTTTCTCCATATCTCCCTTATTTTCACTCTGTTTCCCTTGAAATTTTCAAGGAACCCCTGTCATCCCATTCTGCATATTTCAGTGTTGAGGACCCTATCCCCAATTCCCCTTCCCAAAGCTCGAAATCCCACATTTGTCTATTTTTAGGGTTTTCCATAACTTCCTCAGATTTCACCCAATCACCTTCAAATTTTACCACAGAGTTCCTTTCTGAATTCTGCTTCTTTGTTCCCCTCTGCCAAATTTTCCCATTCTTGCACCCTGCTTCAGAAATCCTCATTTTTGCATTTTTGTCTACCCAACAGTGTCCAAAACCTAGTCAAACCCCAATTACCCTTCTGATTTTTTCCCAAGTCCAGATTTTCCTTTACTAAAGTAGCTTCTGTTTTTGTTTTCCTACCCAGTCAACCAAAACAAAAAAAATAAAAATAAAAATTCCTGGTTATGGTTGTCACCCGTGTAGGAGCAAAAACCATGGAGGACGCACTTGCAGCCATCCAAGCCAAACTCCAGGATTTGGATGAAAAATTTCTCGATCGCCATCTTGAACATTCAGCTATGAACAACAAATGGCAGTCCGAGTCTTCAACAGACAATGGGTTCTCTTCTTCCAGCAATTTTCGTGGTCCGAAGCTTGGTTTTCCTCGCTTCAATGGTACCGATCCAACTGGATGGATCTATCGTGCAGAACAGTATTTCAGTCTGCATAATACTTTTGATGTCAACAAAGTTCCGTTGGCATCCTTTCATTTGGAACAGGAAGCTCTTCAATGGTACCGTTGGTACATCAAGGCTCATCCAGAGCCCAAATGGCCAGACTTTTGCCATCTCCTTTTGCAATGATTTGGTCCGAGTGCTTTTGATGACTTCACAGGAGCCCTCACTAAACTTCTCCAAACTGGCACTGTGAGGGAGTATCAAACTAAATTTGAGAATCTATCCAACCACACCGAAGGATTGTCTGATGACTTTTACCAGAGTTGTTTTATCAGTGGTCTAAAGGATGCCATCCGCTCTGAGGTCAAAATGTTCTTTCCCAACACAATGATGGAAGCACTAGGGTTGGCTAAGTTGGCCGAAGACAAGATTGCAGCCCAACAACGCTCCAAGCCCACTTTTGTTCCCTTCCGAAATATGGGTTCTCAGCGACCACCTATACCGCAGGCTCCTTGACTGACTCCTATCAAGCGTTTGTCGAAAACAGAGATGCAAGCACGCAGAGAAAAGGGGCTTTGCTATAATTGTGATGAGAAATTCACTCGGGGACATAGATGTGTTTAGCAAAAGCTCTATCTCTTGGATGTGGAGTCTCCGCCTGCCTCTTCAATTGGTGATGAAGATCCAGAAACACTGGATGCTCCGGTCGACATTCAGGAACCGCCTATTGACCCTCTGTCTCAGGATGACCATCCAGAGATATCTCTCCATGCCTTAGCTGGAATCACCACCCCCCAAACAATGCGGGTCAGGGGTTACTTCAAGAAGCTTCTTCTTACAATACTCATTTATTCTGGGAGCACTCATAATTTCATTGACCCTCGGATCGCCAAACAAGCTGATTGTTTTATCCATCCTTGCTCCAACTTTGAAGTCATGGTTTCCAATGGGGGAACCTTACCTTGCAAAGGGAAGTGTCGAAATGTGCGTATCTCGATGGGAGATTATACCTTGCACTCTGACATGTTTGCTTTGCCCTTAGGCGGATGTGATGTGGTTTTGGGCACTCAATGGCTACGCACACTTGGCCCTATCTTATGGGATTTTGTTGAACTTTGGATGCAGTTTTCCCTCAATGGAAAAAACACGCATTGACAGGATTACAAACAGGTTCTCTCAGCATCATCAGTTCACATCGCATTGAAAAAATCCTCAAGAAGAATTCACATGGTGTCATCGCTCAGATCCATTCCATCCAGATGCAACCATCAGTAGTCTTCACTACTCCTTTGGATCTACAACAAATTCTGGATCGATATACAAGTGTCTTTGTTGAACTAGTGGGATTGCCACCTTCCAGGCCAGAAGACCATCGTATTCAGCTCCTTCCCGGCAGCATTCCTCCCAACATCAGGCCCTATCACTACCCATTTCACCAAAAAATGGAGATTGAAATGCTCGTTCGGGACTTATTGAAGCAAGGTATTATTCGCCCAAGCACTAGTTCCTTTTCTTCTCCAGTTATTCTTGTCTGCAAAAAAGATGGGTCATGACGCCTCTGCATTGACTTCTGAGCACTTAATCACCTCACCATCAAGGATAAGTTTCCAATTCCTGTTGTTGATGAGCTTCTTGATGAGCTTCATGGGGCTAACTTTTTCTCCAAGTTGGATCTTCATTCTGGGTATCATCAAATTCGAGTTCATGACGACGATATCCCTAAAACAAATTTCCACACACATGATGGCCATTATGAGTTTTTGGTCATGCCCTTTGGCCTCACTAATGCTCCTTCCACATTCCAGGCCTTAATGAATAAAATATTTCGACCCTACTTGCGGAAATTCATTCTGGTATTCTTTGATGATATCCTCATCTACAGTAAAACATGGGATGAACATCTCCAGCATTTGGATCTTGTCATGCAACTTTTCTCTGACCATCATCTCCATGCCAAGCAGTCTAAATGTGTTTTTGGATAGAAGGAAGTTGAGTATCTCGGGCACATTATCTCAGCACAAGGGGTTCGCGTGGATCCTTCCAAAATCGATGTCATGAACAATTGGCCGCATCCTCAGACACTCAAGAGCCTTCGTGGTTTTTTGGGGTTGACTGGCTACTACCGCAAGTTTGTCAAAGATTATGGGAAGATTGTAGCTCCATTAACTGCTCTATTGAAAAAAGATGCCTTCACATGGACACCTGCTGCTCAGTGTGCATTTGACAAACTAAAACAAGCTATGTGTACTACACCTGTGCTAGCTATGCCCGATTTTTCCAAGCCCTTCACTATTGAGAGTGATGCTTGCGGCAATGGACTTGGTGCTGTTCTCCTTCAAGATGAACACCCCATTGCATTCACTAGCAAAGCCCTTTCAGGTAAGAATTTAGCTGCCTCTACCTATGAGAAGGAAATGATGGCTATTTTGCATGCAGTTCAGAAGTGGCGCCCATACCTATTAGGTAATCATTTCTGCATCAAGACTGATCACCAAAGTCTGAAATATTTCTTGGATCAGTGTGTCTCCTCCCCGGCACAACAAAAATGGGTTAGCAAACTCATGGGTTATGACTATGAGATCACTTACAAGAAGGGTAAATACAATATTGTGGCAGATGCTCTTTCTCGCACATTTGATGCCCAAGGTTCTCTTTCAGCTATTTCTATGCCTGTTCCAAATTGGTTGCAATCTGTTCAATAGGGTTATTTCAATGACTCCTCCTTATCTCAAATCATCCAATGCTTGACCAACAACCCTTCTGTTGTACCACATTACTCTTGGGATGGTGCTTCTCTGTGATACAAGGGTCATCTGGTGCTTCCCTAGAGCACAGATCTTCAACAGGCTGTCTTCTATGAACTCCATGCTTCTCCATCGGCAGGGCACTCTAGGTTCCTCAAAACATATGAACGAGCACGGCATAACTTCTTTTGGCAGGGCATGAAAAGGACAATTCAACAGATGGTGGCCGAATGTGATACCTGCCAGCGCAATAAGGGTGAAACAACACTCCTTCCAGGATTGCTTTAACCCTTGCCCATACCTACACGGATTTGGACAGATATTTCTATGGATTTCATTGAAGGGATCCCTAAATCTGGCGGGAAGACAGTGATTCTTGTTGTGGTTGATCGCCTCTCCAAATATAGTCATTTTTGTGCTCTCAGCCATCCCTATATAGCCTCCTTCGTCGCTCAAATTTTTTTGGACTAGATATTTCGTCTTCATGGCATCCCTTCTTCCATTGTCTCGGATCGTGATGCGACTTTCACCAGTCAATTTTGGACAGAACTATTTCGCCACACTGGCACCAAACTGAAGAAGAGTTCAGGGTATCACCCACAAACAGATGGTCAGACTAAAATTGTCAATAAATGCTTGGAAACTTATCTTCGTTGCTTCACCTCGGAACAACTACATCAGTGGGCAAAATGGCTCCCTCTTGCTGAATGATGGTACAATACCTCTTACCACACTGCCTCTAAAATGACCCCATATGAAGCAGTATATGGTCAAGCACCTCTAGCTCTTCTTCCATACACCCCCACCAGTTCACCAGTTCAGGAAGTTGACACGGTCCTTCGAAACCGCGATCAGATTCTTCGCATTTTGCGGGACAATCTTCACATGGCAAGAAATCGCATGAAGCAACAAGCTGATCAGCACCGTTCTGAGCGCACTTTTCAAGTCGGCGATATGGTTTTTCTTCGTCTCCAGCCGTACAAAAAATCATCCTTGAAAATCAAAGGGCGTCATAAGCTCGCTCAAAATTTCTATGGGCCATATTGGCTTCTTTAGAAGATTGGGTCCGTTTCTTATAAATTGGAACTTCCTCCTTCTTCCCGCATTCATCCAGTCTTTCATGTCTCTTGTCTGAAGAAAGTTCTTGGCACCAACATCAGTGGACAAACTATTTTACTCGAGCTGGATAATGAAGGATCCATCCTTTTGGAGCCAGAGGCTATCCTCAATCGGCGCACGTGTCAGCTTCGCTCTCGCTCTATCACAGAGGTCTTAATTCAGTGGCACGGCATGCAACCAGAGGATGCTACATGGGAACCACTCCTTCAGATTCAACAACAATTTCCACATCTAAAGCTTTGAGGACAAAGATTTTTTTTAAGGGGGAGAGGATGTTAGGAACCCATGTCTTTACTTTGTTAGTATGTTGTTGTTGGACGCATATGCTTTGTAAGTCATCCCGTAGTATTTGTTGATCAATAGTTTGTGTTATTGTTGTTGGCGCATATTCTTTGTAAGTCGCCCGTAGTATTGTGATCCATAGTTTGTAATGGCCCATGGTTTTGACCCATATTATTGGTGCCTAGAATTAGTATATAAGTGTGTGTCGAGACCTATGAAGGCACCGTGAAGTTATTTGTATTGAGCTTGCTCAAAGGAGGTTGCCCCCTCGAAGTGGCCTGTGATCAATATAAAAGTGATTCTGAGTTCTGTCATTTATTCTATTTTGCATATTCTTGTTAATTAATTGTTGCAGGTGCATCACACCGATCGACATCTCAATAAAACCTGGAGTCATGGAATAGATTCACATAGGCCAAAATTATTCTCCATAAGAAGTCACCAGTTTCACGGCCTTATTTAAAAAATTCCGCCACGCTTTTGTATGGAGCTACGAAGAAATGGTTGGGATTGATCCTACTATTGTCATGCATGAAATTCAAACATATAACGACACAAAACCTGTCCAGCAAAAACTCCACCTTGTGCACCCTAGGAAAACTAGGGCTATTAAGGTAGAGATAGAAAATATATTCAAGGCTAGGTTCATTTATCCTGTTCCCTTAATAGATTGGGTCTCTAATGTCATCCCCGTTACAAAAAAACAGGGAACCATTAGGGTTTGTGTTGATTATAGGGGTTTGAATAAGGTTTGTCCTAAGGACAATTACCCTACCCCGTTTATTTACCAAATCATTGACAACTGTGCCAAAAATGTCATATTTTCATTCATGGATGGCTTTTACAGCTATAATCAGATTGAGATCCATCCTGCTGACCAACATAAGACTGATTTCATCATCCCATGGGGTACGTTTGCATATCGCAAAATCCCTTTGTCCTTAAAATGTTGGTGCTACATTCCAGCGAGCTATGTCATATGCTTTCCATGATGTGAAGGATTTTGTGGAACCCTACTTAGAAGATCTCCCTACTCATTCAAATCGTCGTGACTTCCACATCGATCATCTGACGATAGTATTCCTCTCGGTCGACAGTATAATATCCATTTAAATCCTCATAAGTGCTTTTTTGTGTCGAGTCCGGACGCCTTTTAGGCTTCATCATTTCCAAGGATGGGTTCCACATCGATCCCCTCAAGGTGGAAGCCATCATTTCTCTACCTCCAACCACGGATGAGTCACGAAACTTCAAAATTTGCATGGGAAGGCAAACTACCTGCGGCGTTTCGTGTGTAAATTCGTAGAGAAAACACATGGATATATGCAGTTGTTGAAGAAGGATGTCCCATTCATTTGGGATGTCTGTGCTCAACAATCCTTCGATGACCTCAAGCATGACATCACTCATGCACCCGTGTTACAACCTGTGAATTACACCAAGGATTATATCCTTTATCTTGCTACTTCCACTTCCACTATTGCTATGGGTTTGGTACAGAAGATAGTCATGTCCAGGAGCATGTGATATACTACCTTAGTAAGGGTCTCATTGACTCTGAAACCCAGTATTCACATGTAGAGAAGCTAGCTCTTTCAACATTCATTGTTGTACACAGGTTCCACCATTATATCCTCCTCCACATTACCACCATCATTGCCGACTCTAACCCCATGTACCACATTATCATGCGCCAGGTACTCAGTGGAAAATATACACTCTGGATTGTGATTCTTTAGGAATTCGACCTCCAGTTTGAGAATCCCAAATCAAATAGGTCCTTGGTTATTGCTGAACTTATTTGCGATCTTCCCCATACTAATAAGGAAACTGAGCCCATGGACTCCCTCCCTAACTAATCCTTATTTCTCATCAGTACTTATGACGCATGGTATGGATACATCACCTTGTATCTCCAAACCCAATGCTTAGCTCCTCAATTATCTCATCATGAATGTCATCATATCCGTTACCACACAAAATATTACCTTATCATTGGTGATAAATTATATAGTCATGGTATTGATTCCATTCTTCGACGTTTCTTAACTCGTGAGGAGGCTGAGCATGTTCTGAATGATTGTCACTCAGGGATATGTGGCAGTCATCTTTATGAGATGGCTACAACACATAAAATATTACGTGCTGGATATTGTTGGCCTTCCATATTTAAATATTGTATTGAAGTCGTCAATAAGTGTCCTCCTTGCCATCTTTTTCATTGTTAAAAGCACTCACATCCTGCCCCACTACGTCTAGTTATCAATATCGGTCCCTTTTCCAAATGGGGAATTGACTTCATGCACTGTAATCCTACCTTTCTCGGGGGGCATGGTTATGTTATTGTCACAGTCGACTAATTCACCAAGTGGGACGAGGCTATGCCTACACACAAAGAAGACGTCGAAATTTCCGCACTCTTTATGTTTAACCATATCATTGCATGATTCACAATCCCTCTAATAATAGCCTTTAAGGTAGGGTTAGATCTACATTAACAAGCTATCTTACTACGAAATGGCAAGGTTCATTTTTAGACATGAAACAGCTAGCTAAAATTCCTTAACATCTTAAGCATTATGGAATTCAAATCAAACTAAGAAGAACAACTTTAAATTAATGGATAGAACAAGAATTGAATTGCTTCATATTATGCCAAGGAAGAAAAATACTTACTTACAATAGAGCTTGAGATGCATCCATCCTCCCTAGATTAGAGCCATCCTTCTCCATCCTTGATTTTGATGAAGATGAGCTTTTCAATCTCCAAATCTCTCCAGCATGACTTTGTTTTCTCCTTTTTCCTCCCTTACCATGCCGCAAATGCCTTTGTTTTATAGTATTGGGAAATGGGGTTTCAAGTTTCCTGTTTCAATGTGGGATTATCCCTTTTCTTGATTTTTGATCCTTTTTACCCAAAAACCCACTTTCCATATTATTTTTAGGATTTTGTCACAACTTTAGCATTATTAAGTACAATTAGTGCAATCTTATGCACTTATTTTTGCTGTTGACTGGTGGAGACAAGACTTGAGTCTTCAATTGAGCAATTCAATCATTGAACCATGTATTTTTAGGATCCTTCTTTCTTCACGCAATCCTTCCAATCATTGAAGTAGTGATTATATAAGAGAGGGTTGTTCTCTTTTGTACTTGTCTTCTGTCTTCATGTTGTGGGCGCATAGTAAAGTGTGCTTCTACCTTTCACTTTGTTAAGGGTGTTAATTCGATTGTTAATAGATTCCCCCTAAGGTGTGAGGTCCAAAGCAGAGCTAAGGGTTGAAATAAATCATTTTTAAACTAATATTCCTCATACTGATACTCTTTATTGAAGAAATCAAGGATGAAAAAGGATTAGCTCATAGGCGCAGGAGTCAAGAGAACACCTGCAAGTCAAACGTAGCAATTTCTGAAATATAAAATATCTTCTTGAGGTGGGCATACCCATTCTCAGCAGTAAACAAGCATGGCCACTAACAATATACAGTGGATCCATGTCAAAAGTAAAAAAAAATTAGAAGTGTAAACATGCACTTTGATGAGTGCGAGAACAAGTTTTCCATTGAACCTCTTGTGAAAATCCTCACAACAGATCTAAGAGATGATGTATACCTCACAACAAAGTAATGGATTAAGCAAGAAATTAGAAGAATAGTGGTTAATGTAGTATAATGAGCAACAAAATAATAATACAATAGAACTCGGATAGAAGCAAAAATACTTCACACACACTAATTAATTAATCACAATATGGACAAATAAATAGTACAATGCATGAGGATTTGAATGCCTAAGGTGGCAATTCAAATTAGCCTTCATGGAGTGATCAAAGGATCACTGAAGTGTCATCAAAGCACAACTAGTAGTCTATCTCATCATCAGTGGAGTCATAAATGCTCAAGTAACTGTCAACCATCAGTCAAATTGAGTCTAACTGAGTGTGGTAGGTGTAACTGAGTGTATCTGAATGAAGGAGGCTCATTGGAGGGTGCATGAGGAGCTAACTGGAGTCAGAATGGGTAGTCTAGTCTCACTGGAGGTCCATCGGAGTTATACAATAAGTTGAGAGTCAGTCTAGCCTTAAATCAAGGAAAGAACTGATGATAACTCAATTAACTGAAGTGCAACTGAATGGTAGGTGAGAGAGGGCGCATGAGATGCATGCAATTGCATGAAGGGGTGCACTAAGAACTAGGAGGGCTAAAACTGATCTGAGAGAAGCTCCCAGGGTCTGGCTAATTGAGGGCTAGGTGCTGGACTGATGACTGGGATGCATGCAAACCCTAAAAGTGCATGCATGACTGAAAATGAAAATAATGAAAATGCTGCTAGGACTAGGATGGAGTATAGGAATATCCTAACAACCCCCCTTAATCCATCCTGGGCCCTGGTAACTGAGACCAAAGGTCACATAATACAATGAATAATAATAACAGTCAATAACCAAGGAAATGGGGAAAATTTCATGGGAAAAATATGCCCCCCTCAAAATAGACTGTAAGGCACACACAAAAATAAATTCTCCAAACTCAAGTAGGAGTGATGCTTGGTCAGATGTCTGGAGGTATCTTCTTCTTGGGAAGAAGTGGATCATTCTTAGAAAGCATGTGCTTGTACTTGATCTTTCGATCAAATGTGATGAGAACAAATCCAAAAGTATAAGGATGATCCTTGAACCTGTGATTCGAATTAGCTGAGGTAGGATCAAATCTATGAATATGCAGATAGTTTTTTGTCTTCTCCTTCGAACCAGCATGGGTGAGATTATGCCAAAAAGAAAAATCCAATAATAATGATTGCTTGGAATCCAAATCAGCTCCAAGACTTGATAAATGGTTTCTTGAGATCTCCTTTGAACCAATAGGGGTGAGATCAAAACCATCATATGCATGAGAAATTATCCCAAGTAGTGTTTGCTTAGAATCCAAATTAGATCCAAGACTTTAATCATGGTTTCTTGAGATATCCTTTGAACCATAAGAGATGAGATCAAAACCAGTCAATGCATGAGAAACTATCCCAAGCGAACGGCCATGGTTTCTTGAGATCTCCTTTGAACCAGCAGGGGTGAGATCAAAACCATGATATGCATGATAAATTATCCCAAGCAAATGGCAATAGCCATAATCTTCAATAACCTTCTGAAAGCATGAAATAATGATCATATAGTAGTAAATAAGAGGTGATTGCTTGAGGAGAGCAAATGAATTACCTCCAATAGCTGATTTTACCTTTGAAATATTCATGTGATCATGATGCAAACCAACAAACTTTGGTGCAAGAGAGGATTTAGGACCTTCTGCAATATCTAGAGTGTGAGCTGGCATAGAAAGAGAAGAAATTTGGAGCATGAATGTAGAATCTGCAAGTTCTTCTTCTTTCTGGGAAAATTCAATATGAGATGTGTTTGATACTAGTTCATGATCAATGAGATCATCAAGGAGGGTGAATGCATCACTTTTCTTGTTCTCAAAAGGTTTTGGACCAATTCCTTCATTTTGTCTGTCAAATATTACATCCAGGTGAGCCCATAGCTCTTTTTGTGATGAATCATCAGGGAGGTCATATAACATCCATTGAGGCATAGAAAACATCATGGCTGTAATAGCTCTTCCACCTTCATCTAACTAGTCATACTCTTCTTCAGAGGATTCGAACTCTCTTTCAAAATAGTAATCAAAGAGACCATTTCTCTTCAAATGTGCTATCATATTTGGTTTCCATTCATCATAGTTGAGTGGAGAAAGAAGATCATAGTTGAATGGAGAAAGAGGATAGATTTCTTCTGAATACATTGAAGCTGTAGAAGAACTACAAAAACAATAGAGAATATCTGCAACTGCTACTACTGCAAAAATGCAGAAACTGCTGCACTCGAAATCTTGATAATAACTTGCAAAAAACTATGAAGAATGGAGATAAACAATACTCTCAACATGCTCTGATACCATGTGAAAATCCTCACAGCAGATCTAAGAGATGATGTATACCTCACAAGAAAGTAATTGATTAAGCAAGAAAATAGAAGAGTGGTCAATGCAGTATAATGAACAATAGAATAATAATACAGTAGAACTTGGATAGAAGCAAAAATACTTCACACACACTAATTAATTAATCACAATACGAATAAATAAATAGTACAATGCACGAGGATTCGAATTCCTAAGGTGGCAATTTGAATTAGCCTTCATGGAGTGATCAAAGGATCATTAGAGTGTCATCAGAGCACAACTAGTAGTCTATCTCATCATCAGTGGAGTGATCAATGCTCAAGTAACTATCAACCACAAGTCAAACTGAGTCTAACTAAGTGTGGTAGGTGTAGCTGAGTGTAACTGAATGAAGGAGGCTCAGTGGAGGGCGCATGAGGAGATAATTGGAGTCAGAATGGGAAGTTTAGTCTCACTGGAGGTCCATCAGAGTGATATAGTCAGTTGAGAGTCAGTCTAGCCTTAAATCAAGGAAAGAACTGATGATAACTCAATTAACTAAAGTGCAACTAAGTGGTAGGTGAGAGAGGGTGCATGAGATGCATGCAATTGCATGAAGGGGCACACTAAGCACTGGGAGGGCTGAAACTGATCTGAGAGAAGCTCCTAGGGGCTAGCTAACTGAGGGATAAGTGCTGGATTGATGACTGGGATGCATGCAAATGCCTACAAACCCTAAATAATGCATGCAAACCCTAAAAGTGCATGCATGAATGAAAATGAAAATAATGAAAATGCTGCTAGGAATAGGATGGAGTATAGGAATATCCTAACACCTACGACATGGTAGTTTAATCTTGTGCAACTCAAGCAATGCATCAATGAGTGATACAACTATTTTTCCCCAAGGTATTCAATAGAAACTCACGATAGTACGAGTTTATATCATGCGAATAAATGAACTTATGTCGATCATAACAAAACACAATATGATTATCGGTCATTGATGGTTACCGTTAACAGATTCGAAGAGACCCATTGATAATGATGATGGAATATAAGGTACTGAGTCCAAACTAGAAAGTGTGAATAGATGTTCTGAAGTCGAACACTTATAGAATCAAATAATCAGGGGTCATTGATGTATACCCACTATCATTTGCTAGGAAACTTGCCACTAATGACTACAAGATCCAAGGTAATGCTAGGTTTCTAGATCTATTTCCTAGATGATGATTTGGTGTCAATAAGGATAGATGCATCGGAAGGAGGGCATTAATGCATCCCACATCAAGTGATACGAAAAAATATCAATAGTATGATATAATTTGGTAGAGATGTGAGATCCAACATTGTATACTAACACAAGGATGACCGACATGATTGGTCAGGAATATTTGAGGAATGGTCAACTCTGTTTGAAATTCCCTTGAACACATAAAACGACGCAAAATGGACATGTGGGAACATAGGACTTTGAGTAACTAACCTTAATGAAATCCTCCAATTCCAGTTGCATTAATGAAATCTCCATTGGCGATGGGAAGGATAACCCATCGGTGGAGATCTATTCAAAATACTGGTACAATTTCCCAAGGAAAATGTGGATGGTGTACTAACAACAGATATCAAACTATGTGCCGTGTTCAAGGGAGACACTGAATGTTTCCTTCTTCTTCAAGGATATAATATGAAATGATTCAATTCAGGCCTTCTTTTTGGATTTTTTTTTTTTTTTTTTAATTTTTATGGTTTTTTCATTTATCAGCTTGAAAAAGAATAAAGAATGATATAGTACATGGGAGGGAATGCGTGTTGCATGGGAGTACTCCTATTTTTCAAGGGCATGGGTCATGCCAAGGAAAAGATCCATATTGCAAACATGGGATGAGCTGGTTGTGCACACTCTCACATATATTCCCTCGAAGCAGGGTTATGTGTCTATGGACGGTGAAATAATACAACGTAACTGAGTTTATCCAATTTGGTATGATGGCAAAGTATGAATGGGTCAATGAGGTTTACTTCATATAAATTCTTGTGAAAAATGCAAAAATCATAAATCATCATGAATCATGGTCTATCTCCAACTACTTGAATCAAATAGATTGAACTACCAAAGTCTCCAAGTTCTGTAATCAAAACCATTTCACTACCCAATTGTTGAGTCAGAAACGGGTTCAAATGTGCATTTAATATCTAAGTGTGAAAATCCTCACAACATATCTAAGAGATGATGTATACCTCACAAGAGTAATTATGATTAAGTAGGAAAATAGAAGAAGAGTGGTCAGTACAGTATAATGAGCAACAGAATAATATGGTATAGTATAACTCGGATAGAAGCAATAATACTTCACACACACTAAATTATTAATCACAAATGGACAAATAAATAATACAATGCATGAGGAATTCGAATTCCTAAGGTGGCAATTCGAATCAGCATTCATAAAGTGATCAAAGGATCACTGGAGTGTCATCAGAGCACAACTAGTATCATCAGAGCACAACTGGAAGTCTTCATCATCATAAGTGGAGTCATCAATGCTCAAGTAACTGTCAACCATCATTCAAATTGAGTCAGGTGGGTGTAACTCAGTGTAACTCCATGTAACTAAGTGTAAATGAGTGTAACTGACTGTAATTGACTATAACTAAGTGTAATTGAGTGTAACTAAGTGTAACTGAGTGTAACTAAGTGTAACTGAGTATAAACTGAAGACAACTGGACTGGTAGGTGAAAGAGGGTGAGTTGCTTCCTAAAATCAAGGAAGAAGGGCGCATTAAGCAACTAGAGGGTTAAAAATGAATAGTGAGAATCTCTTGGGGGCTAGCTAACTGAGGGCTAGGTGTTGGACTAATGACTGGGATGCATGCAAACCCTAAAAGTGCATGCATGACTGAAAATGTAAATGATCAACATACTGGTGGGACTAGGATGGAGTATAGGAATATCCTAACACCCCCCTTAATCCATCCTGGGCCCTGGTAACTAAGACCAAAGGTCACCCAATACAATGAATAATAACAGTCAATAAACCAAGGAAGTGGGAAAATTTCATGGGAAACATACCCTCTCCTCAAAAAATAGACTGTAAGGAACACACAAAAATTAAATGCTCCAAACTCAATCAGGTGTGATGCTTGGTCATATGTCTAGAGGTATCTTCTTCTTGGGCAGAAGTGGATCATGTTCAAAAAGCATGTGCTTGTACTTTCTCTTTAGATCGAATGTGATGAGAACAAATCCAACAGTATGAGAATGATCCTTGAACTTGTGATTCGAATCAGCTGAGGTAGGATCAAATCTGTGAAAGTGCATATAGTCTTTTTTCTTCTCCTTCGAACCACCATGGGTGAAATTATGCCAAAAATAACTATTACATGTTTGCTTGAAATCAAAATCAGATTTAAGACTTAAAAAATAGTTTCTTGAGATCTCCTTTGAACCAGCAGGGGTGAGATCAAAACTATCATATGCATGAGAAATTATCCCAAGCAGTAATTGCTTAAAACCCAATTTAGATACAAGACTTGAATCATGGTTTCTTGAGATCTCCTTTGAACCATGAGAGGTGAGATCAAAACCAGTAGATGCATGAGAAATTATCCGAAGCGAATGGCAATGGCCATATTCTTCAATGACCTGATGAAAGCATGGAATTATGATCATATAGTATTATAAAAGAGGAGATAGATGGAGAGGAGTGAATGCATTACCTTCAATAGATATTTTGACCTCCGAAATAATCATGTGATCATGATGCAAACCAACAGAATCTGGTGCAAGAGAGTATTTAGGACCTTTTGCAATATCTAGAGTGTGAGCTAGCACAGAAAGAGAAGAAAGTTTGAGCATGAGTGGAGAATCTGCAAGTTCTTTTTCAACAACTTCAATATGAGATGATATTGGTTCATGATCTGAGATACCATCAAGGGGAGTGAATGCATCACTTTGCTTGCTTTCGAATGGGTTAGGACCAAGTCCTTCATTCTTTCTGCCAAATTTTTCATCCAGGTGAGCCCATAATTCTTTTGGAGTCCATAAATCCTTTGGAGTTTCAACACCATCACGGTATTTGAAAAGGAATCTCTGGTATGCAGACAAAGAAAGCATCATTGCTCCAAAGGCATCATCACCTTTATTTAACCAATAAATCTTCTCTTCAGGGGATTCGAACTCTCTTTCAAAATGACAATCAAAACGATCATGGATCTTCAAGTGTGCTATAATTCTTGGTTTCCATTCATCATAGTTGAATGGATAAAGAAAAGGGATTCCTTCTAAATCATACATTGAAGCTATAGAAGACCTACAAAAACAATATAGAATAACTGCAACTGCTACTGCTGCAAAAATGCAGAAACTGCTGCAACTGCTGCACTTGAAATCCTGGTAATAACCTGCAAAAAACTCTCAAGAATGGAGATAAACAATACTCTCAACATGCTCTGATACCATGTGAAAATCCTCATAGCAGATCTAAGAGATGATGTATACCTCACAAGAGTAATTATGATTAAGCAGCAAAATAGAAGAAGAGTGGTCAATACAGTATAATGAGCAACATAATAATATGGTACAGTAGAACTCGGATAGAAGCAATAATACTTCACACACACTAAATTATTAATCACAAATGGACATATAAATAATACAATGCATGAGGAATTCGAATGCCTAAGGTGGCAATTCGAATTAGCCTTCATGGATTGATCAAAGGATCACTGGAGTGTCATCGGAGCACAACTAGAATTCTTCATCATCATCAGTGGAGTCATCAATGCTCAAGTAATTGTCAACCATCAGTCAAACTGAGTCAGGTGGGTGTAACTGAGTGTAACTGAGTGTAACTAAGTGTAACTGAGTGTAATTGAGTGTAACTGAGTGTAAACTGATGACAACTGGACTGGTAGGTGAAGGAGGGCGAGTTGCTTCCTAAACTCAAGGAAGAAGGGTGTATTAGGCAACTAGAGGGCTAAAACTGAATAGTGAGAAGCTGGGTGATGGCAGCAAATGTGGGGAATTTAACCGAGGGGTATCAGGGGTATCGTCCATAGCATGTCCAACGATAGGAGGATCATCGAAGACTGGGTCCGGGTTCATGTCCTGAAAAGGATTTTTGGGGTCCGGCGGGAACATAGGTATAGTAACGTCTGAAGGTCCGGAGCGATCTGCATAGGAGTGATGAAACTTTGTGCTAGACGGGATGTTGGGATCCTGATAGTCAGGAGGACGGGTAACAGGGGGATATCTGGAAGCTGTCGAGAGCATTTTCTCTGTGTCACATTTAAATAGTGCCGATACTAACGGGGAATTTGCTAGACTAACCATACGAGATTGAATGGAGGCCATGATCTCATGTCCCGGAGGGAGGTTGGGAAGAGATATGGTACAAGGTACGTTGTTGGAAGAACTGGTTTCCTGTGGATGTACACTGGATGGCGTGGTGATAACAGGCGGAAGCTCTACCTGGGAAGTGATAAAGCCATAGTCAGGTTCAAAAGGTGTATCAGGAAGTTGAGTGTCTTCAATAATTTTGACGTACCCACCCAGGACTGAAATCAAGCCAGGTATATCCTGGTCGGATCCTTCGGTGGTGCAAACAGATGCGTCTGTGTCATTGTGGAAAGTTTCTGGTGGAAGGGAGGTGTTGACATCAGGTAGAAGGATGGCCTTTGGTCTAGTATTTTGGGCTGTACTAGATTCAGCCGCTGTAATGTTGTCCACTGTGGAAGATATATCTGGAATAACAGTGGGTGAAGTGACAGTGGGAATCTCAGATATACTAGTGGTTGTAGAAGCTGCAAGAGATTCTGAGACTGTGCTATGAGTAATGGTTATAGACGGAACTGAAGATGTCATATGTATAGGCGGTGGAATGTTCCCTCTACCAGCACCGTGGCCAGGAGGAGCGGGAATACGTGATGCAGGTGGAACGGAGGTCCGTGGTGGTGGTGGTGGTGGAGGGATTTTTCCCTATACTCGTCGTGATCTCCGTGGTGGTTCTGACATGATGGCAGGAATATGAAATCCGGGGGCAGTCTCGTAACAAAGAACTCAAAAACTCTAATGTAGCCGAGTGTGCAAAAGAGGAGCTAGAAAAGGCAAGGCTCGTAGGCCAAAAAAGCAAGCTCTAAAATCTATACTGAGACCGGTGTCTCAGTAAGCGAGCTGAGAAAAATAATGCCCAGAATGCCAACAAGCAGTCACTAAAATGAAAAATGACCCTCTATAAAGATGAGATAACAAGCAAACTCCTAACTAAGAGTTGTATCCTTCGCAAGGTGATGAAATCCAAGTCGAACAAAACAACGTGAGAGACCAATATGAGAAGGATATCCCTCTACCGAAAGGGATCCTGGGTAAAAGAGCCCTAGTAGAAAAGTCACTAAGCTACCTCGTTCATGACAAGTTGGAAAAGGTTTTCGGCACTTCTACCTTATCACCCTTGCATTACTATGAATTACCAGGAAGACAATGATCGATGTTGCCTTAGGGCTAAGTGGAGTGCGACATTCCATAGAGTCCGTCTGGTTCTCAATCTCGCAGCGGTTTAACCCCTGAAAGTTAAAAACAGTCAGGAGGCCCCTCCATAAACTGGTTGTGACCGTGTCAATAAATACTGGAGTATTTTAGTTCTCTAGAGGACAACAACTATGTTTCAGATGAAAATGACAAGGGGGAATTATTTTGATGCCTATCCCCGGTGTCCTACCTAACTACCAAATTCTTTTGATTTCCTCAAGTGAGGTTAATATTGGTTTAGTTAGGGAGATTAATTTTAGTGGTTGTATTACTCAATCGGGTAAATGGACGTGAAACTTGGTGGTGTTGTGACGACCCAAACCATGCAAGTGAGAATGAATCGAAATAAGCCTTGTATTCAATGAAAACTAGCTATGGAAGAGAGAGAGTTCTTCGATCATAAATGCATGAAACTTTCACAAGCAATTTAAAAACCAAAAACAAAATTTTTTTGTTTTCTTTTTGTAAATAGAACCAAACTAAAATAAACACTTCTTTCCGATTCACTGATCTTACAACTAAGATGCTTCAAAAAATGAGAATTTTTGTGGCAAATTTAAGTGGTTCACTTCCTAATGCAGAATAATATTGCTAGACCAATTCAACCCAAACAACACAAATGTTCTCCAATGATAATTTTCAATGTAGATTTTAATGATAATAATGGAAACAATGTGATTATGAAAGATACACGATCCAGTAAAAGAGAACAACAGTAATGGTTTGGTTGTGGTGAGAAGATCAAGCCAATGCAATCAGACTGAAGGGGTGACCCAATGTGCAAATAATGCCACTAACTCATAAAATAATCAAGCTCACAAGAGAAATAAACACACCACAAAGACTCTGTAATGAACAGGATAGTAATAGGCAACAGAAAACACCAACTAAAGCAGATGAAATCAAAAATGACTCAGTAAACCAAGCAAGCAAGAAAAAAAATTGGAAATATGCAGACACTACCGTGGCAAAAGAAGAATAGAGCGCGGTACTGGTACACTACCGCTCTAGTCAGAGTGCAGGATAAGCGGTACTACCGCACTGTAGGAAGTGGTGGGGGCGCTGTACTGTTGCAAAGTATGAAAAAGCACAACTTTTGAAAAGAAGATTGAATTTTTCAGGGTTGTTGCAGACCTAGAGGACTCACTGATCACACAGGGAGCAAAAATATAGAGGGGAGGGAAGAATAAAGGTCAAGGAGACCAAAATTCAATACTGGTTTGAAGAGAAAGAAAAAATCAAAATAAAAAATGGCTGAAAGTGAGATCAATCAATCAAATGGGATTCAAACTAGCGGAGTCACCATTCTTGTATGTAGAATTTTCTCCCTACGGATAGGTAGAAATTCTCTTAGATTAAAGTAGACTTTAACTGACTCTAAACTAAGACAAAACTAAACAAATGCTACCTTGAATTCCTAGATCTAAACAAACATTTCAAGATTAAACTGCTTGAAGAAACATAAGAGATCTAACTGACCTTCAATCCAATTGCTTGTCTTTATGGTTGCTCCAATTTCCAAGTCCTCGCGAATGAACCTGTCAAAATGAAACCAAGATATTAGCATATACGATTCTCTAGCAACTTGAAATATGAGTTAGGATCTAAATCTACAATAGATACAAATCATATCATTGAAACAAAATCAACACATGTGATTTGGGAAACAATACAAGTTATGTTCTATTACCAACTTGAATTCACTTACAATGGTTGCTTGATGTCCAAGCCAACTCCCAGCTCCAAGTGCCTCCTCCTCTAGCTATTTCCACAAAGATTCAAGATCATAAGTTTGATGTCTCAAAGATTCCTCCCCTTTGCTCATGGAATGCCTCTCTCTTATAGTGTGTGGTAGGGTTAACCAACAAGAGAGAAGGTTGGATCTTGGGAGAGTTTAGTGGATCAGGCCTACTAATCACAGAAAGTGAGTTAGGATCGAATCAGGGACACCAATCCTCGAAAATCAAGATCCCACAAGGCATGGAAAAAAGGCTAAAAAAAGGTGTACCGTGCCTCTAAAACAGAGCATAACGCGGTAGTACCGCGTGGCACATAAAGAGCATAGCACGGTAGTGTGGACTACCGTGCACCTACGTTGGAGCAAGGCACGGTAGTGTAGGTATATGAAGTCTCAGCTGGGTTGATTCTTGACAGGATGGGTTTGTCTTCAAGGATCACTCATCATTTTTCTCTTCTGGGTGTTTTAAGCAGTAGGGGAAGTGTCGTCAACTATTTTTATGATGAAGATGCGACACTGTGAAATATGGAGGTATAACAGCCTGTGCATCCTGATGGACACCCCCATACCTTTGTGCGACCATTCATTGTAGGGGAAGTCGATGCCATGTTAGTGAGCATAGAGGGAAAGATGAGTCGATTGAATCATGGCATCCCTACGTACAATATTGAGCGGATCCCTCTCTCCATGCAGGAGGATGTTGTGGGTGTGCCCCAGCATGGATTCAGCTACGTAGGAAAGTAGCGAGACTAGTCATTTGCTACAGAGAGGCTGTGGATGATATGGAAGAGATGGCAGAGGCCCCTCCTTCTCCATAGAGGAGGACATATATATGTAATTTTTGAGGTCGTTGAGCCGATTTTGTATATTCATATGACAATCTGACAGACTTATGACTCAAACTCATATGTTTTTGATACGGCTTATATATAGTATCGACTTTATTTACATGTGTGTTCTTATCTTTATGTGTGAATTGTTTATTATGGATGTGTATGATGTAGATGCCAGTCTAAAACATAATTTTCATATGAATTAGATAGAGCATTTAAATTTCTTGGAATGTGTTGATATGTAATGTAATCAAAGTGTCTTTCAAGTAACTTAACTCACAATAACTGACGTAGCAAAACATGATCTCTAACTTGATATTGACCCATTAACTGAAACACACCCATCTATGAGTGGAGTCTTACCTCCAGATGTGAAATGCCATGGAAAAGAGAATCTCGGAGTAACTCTATGACCGCATTGTATTCACCCACATTTTTTCGTTGTGGGATCCAAACAAGCCCCTTCAGGAGAGACAAGCTGCCCAGTCGGTGAGTAAATAACCTAGGCCGCTGCAACCAACTAACGGGTGTGGCGACTAGCACTATCAGCAAATCCTATAAATTATTTAGTCAAAATATGAAACACAAAGCAATAGACACATAAGACATAACGATAACCACAAGAAAAGCTAAATATACAAAATGTACAGCTATAATACATGAAAAAGCGTAGAATCCTAAGCATGGTACATTTTCATGTAGAGCCCATTTCTGGGCTCTGGCAACTTATTAACTTCATAATCCATCAACTCGTAAGCACCCTTCTTAATAAATTTAGAGACTATGTAAGGATTGAGCCACATTGATTTGAACTTGCTAGCTCCTAAGGGTTCCTTGTCTTGGTCGTAAAGCAAAACAATATCTCCCTTGAGAAAAACCCTAGGTTTGATAGACTTTTCATATTGACCTTTAACTTGATTCTTATGTGCTTCGTTTGTTGTGAGTGCATCATGGCACTGCTCATCAAGGTGCTCTAGGTGCAGCAAACGTTTTTCTAAAACTGAAGTGTCGGGGAATAGTTGGATAGCCAACTTCAATGAAGGAATTTCGCATTCAACTGGAACAACTACTTCTATCCAATGAACAAGCTAAAAGGGAGAGAACCTGATGGCAGTCTTGAAATTAGCTCGGTATGCCCAAAGAGTTGGATACATCATAATGTGCCCATTGGATCGACTAGCATTAACGGTCCTTTGCAAAATGGTTTTCAAGTTTTTATTGACCGCTTCGACTTGACCATTCGCTTGTGGATAAAACGAAGAGGAATGTTCATGCCAAAAACCTAACATGGTGTATAAGTCAGTCATCATGTTGTTCTAAAATTTTTGACTATGGTCTGTAACGATCTCTTTGGGTACACCAAACCTAGCAATGATCTGGTTAAATACGAAGTAAGCAGTTGTTTCCCCATCTTCTTTGACAGTAGGAATTTACTCGACCCACTTGATGAAGTAGTCAATGGAAAAAATGATGTGATGATGACCTCCAGTAGAAGCTGGATTACAATTCATGAAATCAATCCCCCACTTAGTGAAGGGGCCTGTTGTAATCACAGGATGGAGAGGATTTGGGTGTGCACTCATCTTTTTGGTGAAAAAATGGCATGGCTGATAGTGTTTCACAGCTTCCACACAATATTTGAAGATCGTGGGCCAAAAAAAACCAACATGCAATATCTTATGGGTTGTTGCCAACTCGGAAAGATGACCCCCACAAGCTCCACTGTGAGCGTCATTCAATACTGTTTCGTCTTCCTCTAAGGTCAAGCAATGGCGTAAAATTGAATCTATCCCACGTTTGTATAGAGTATCAAAAATAATGAGATAGTTCTTTGCATGATTCTTCAATTTCCGTCGTTCATCCCTAGAGAAAGTAGGAGGACACCTCAAAGTTTGGAGATTTACTAAAATATCCCCATACCATGGGTCAAAAGATGCAATAAGGAAGATGTGTTCATCCGGGAATGATGACTCTTCTTCATTGTGTACTATGTCACTAGGAAATTCAGAGATTAGTTCGGCGAAATCCAGTGACTTCTTTGACTTAGCTGATTGAAAAACTAGGTCAAATTCATGCAAGATTACAATCCATTTATTGAATTTCCCACCAATCATACGTCGAGTAAGAACATATTGAAACGAGTTGACCTCAGCAATCATTGTGGTAGTTCACATTAAGATATAGTGGCGTAGCCTCTGAACAGCATGAACAACAACTAATGCCAACTTCTCCACATAAGAATACTTAATCTTATGAGCTATTAAGGTGTGCGACAAACTGTAAATGACATGCTCTTGGAGCTTGTCATCCTCCTAAACAAGTACTATGTTGATCGTGTATACAAATGCAACCAGATATAACAGGAAATCCTTGGTATAATCTGGAGGGCTCAACAAGGGGGCTGATAATAATGCCTTTTTCAAGGCCTCAAATGAATTTTGAGCAGCCTCATCCCAAAGAAAATAGGTATCATGTTTGAAGAGTCTCATGAAACCTTTCGTGATTTTGGCATAGTTAATGATAAAATGTCGTAAGAAGTTGGACATACCCTGCAGACTCTGAAGTTTTCTTAGGGTTCGAGGAGGAGGCATATTTACAATAGCCTCAAGTTTAAGTGGATCGACCATGATACCACGACTGGATACAATAAAACCCAACAAACGTCCAAACTCGATGCAGTACACACATTTATTAGGATTCAATTAGATCTTATAATATCTGCATCGTTCAAACACAAGTCTTAAGTGATTAGGATGATCCCATCTCTTGCGAGATCGCACTGGGAGATCATCAAGATAAGGTTCAACTACATGTTTAATATCATGAAAATAAAAGTTCATTGCGCACTGAAAGGTAGCTCCAACATTCTTTAGGTCAAATGGCATCTTCCGATAAGCGAAGGTCCCCAAAGGACAAATAAAAGTTGTCTTATGTTGGTCTTCAGGTTTTATATGAATCTGGTTATATCCTGAAAAACTATCCATGAAAGAAAAAATTTCATGGACTGCACACTCATCGCTAATATGATCTATAAACGGTGTGGGGCAATTATCTTTAGGACAAGCTTTATTCAAATCCCGGATGTCTATGTAGACTCGAATAGTTCCTTGCTTCTTATCTACCAAAACATGGTTTGAGACCCATTCTGTCATAGCAATTGGATAGATGAATCCGACTTTGAGCAACTTCTCAACTTTCACCTTAATGGTTGCTGCTTTTCTAGGGTTGACTGGATGAATCTTCTGTCCCATAGTCTTAGCATTTGGGTAAGTTGTGATGACATCCTCTACTATGGAAGGATCAATTCCTGGCATCTCCTCGTAAGACTAGGCAAAAACGTCACAGAATTCCTTAAACAGATTGGTGTACAAAATGATCTCCTGAGGAGAACAGTCTGCTCCAATGAAAAGGTTTTTCACAAATCCAAGTTTGATGGAAATGTTGATTGGAATAGTTCTCGATATGTTTTCCATATTCCCTTCGGCATAAACTGCTTTTGAAGTAGAAGGGATAGCGGAAAAATCAACATCACCACCGGGTCTCATTGAAAACTATCCTCTCTCTCCATCCTATCCATATCGGGAAGAAAATAATACCTATGGTGCATGTATTCCCAAGGATGATCCAGGCCTATAATTGCTTCCAAAATAGCCTCATCAGAGGGAAAAACGATATCTAGAAAATCAAAAGAGTGGATGAAGTCCACTGACCATGCGAGTGCATAGTCCATATCTGACTCAACGGAAACCAATGGAGTCATGCTATGTTCTGTTGCATCATGTTGTGAATCTAAATAGGCCACATCCGCAATAGATAGGGGCACTACTGGTTCTGATTCGGTGGGGAGAATCCATGGATCCGTTGTTAGAAAGACCATGAAAATCTTAGATGATGAACACTCCTCATAACCAATAAAATGAACAGGAACAAGTAGGTCAAAAGTGACCATTAATGACCCATAAAGCCCTACTCCTAAACTCTCACTAGTTGGGTGAGACTGATCAACCAATGGAATTGTTGAATCTGACGAATCCTGGTTGTTTTTTCGAGAAAATGAAAGTTTTAACACCCCCCCTTACACCTGAATTTATGAGGTGAAATATCAAAAATATAGGGCCCAAGAAACAAGTCTTATGGTCACCCCAATACAAAAACTTATTAGTCCATGTAGGTGAGAAAAGAAGGAAAACCACTTGGGAATAAAACCTCCCCTCAAGATCATGGAATACACCATAATAAGGCTCTCCAAACTTCAAACGGGTGAGAACTTGGTCAAATGTCTGGAGGAATCTTCTTCTTGGGAAGAAATGGAATGTTCTCACTAGACTTGAGCTTCTTGAGATCAGATCCAAATGAGACTTGATGATGTCTTTCATCTTCTGTGCAATCGGTGTCAAAAATAATGCAGTGAAATAGAAGCATGACAGAGAGAGCGAAACCAGTCACTCCAAACTGTAATTTTTCCTCCACAGAATTCAATAACACGCCAAATATCAAACCAAGGAGAGGTTCGGAGTGTGTATGAGCTGCAACAATTGGTTGATGATTTGAATCAGAAGACATATGAGAGAACAATGTTCAGAGATGGAAAAATATGAATTCTTCAGCAATAAATTTCTTCCATTTGATCTTCAGTACCTGCAAAACAACTCTCTAAAAATTATACTAGAAGACTAATTTAATTAATAACTCGAAAGGCTCCGATACCATGTGAGAATTCCATATAGGTTGAATACCATGAAAGAATTCTAATAACCAAGAATCTTGAAGCAAAGAAGTCCTCACAAGAATTATTCAAAGATATGCAAGACTAAGAAGAAGAAATATTGAGACAGAACATAAGAGAAGGAACTCAATTGATGGAAATATTATCTCATGTATTATTCCTCAATGTGAATACAATATATAATACATCTCAAGAGAGAAAATATAATCCCTTAAAGGAAATTTGTAAAGAACAAAAAGTAAGGCTTGCTAAAAACATAAAAAAAACCTAGGTGGCAAAAGTAATTTCCAAAACTGTGCTAGAGGCTCACGAATTTGGAAAGTATGGTATGGAAGCTCATGAGTGAGGTAAATGGAATGTAATGGTGTATTTAGAGGATAATATATGATGTGGAGGCCGAATTGTTCAAGTGGTAAGAGTTTCCAAGTGAACTAGCTTTTCCTTATCCACTATAAAGTAGAAAAAAACGGGATAAAGCTGTCTAAATCAGGAAAGTGTCTTTCTAATTCAGGAATGAAATAAAATTAGACAGAATCCAAGGAAATATTATCCATAATTTTTCCAAATTCGTTTTTGTGACTTAGCATGGCAAGTGGTCCACTAAAAGACAAAACTGGCTCTATTTAGCTAGTCAAAACTTAGGCAATTAATCTAGGTGACTAGTAAAATATATCCTAAGTATTTAATGGGTTTTTTAAATGTTCCAACAGCCAGATCCCAAAATGTATCATAAGCAGATGCAGGCAGTTCAATATACCATTTAGCTGCAACACTAGTCAAGGTTCTCTAAAAGAGCCTCAATCTGATGGATCGTCGTTCAACGAACTAGAAGAGCACCAGAGATGAAACATAGTGACGTGGTCACCAGGATCTTCGCCAGTATTTCCTTCAAGCTTTGGAATGTCTGAAGGAAGCTTGGTTGGAACTGATGGCCATGTAGGATTGTGGCACACCAGATCATTAGTAACTTTTGAAAGATATTGCAAATTCAAAGTTTCCAGAAAAGTTAAACGAGGTCATGCCGATAGCATTTGGTAAGAAGGAGTTTGGTAGGGGGAACATCCCAAAACCTAGCTCATGTACTGTTGGTTGGGGTTTCCTCCAGCCATCGGTTGTGAGGTAAAAGCATTGTGAAAATTGCTCCATCCATAAGAAAGAGGGTTACCTCCCGGGGCATTCGTCCATTGTTGTTGGGTGTTATCCCCTCTGTAATGTGGGTTGAAAATGTTACTACCCCCTCCACCAAACAGTGAAAAGGGGATACTCCCTACATGTATATTGGATGGATTTATATTATGACTTGTGTAGGGGTTAAAACCAGGTGTAGTTGTGATGGATGGTGCCGTCATCGGACCCATAATAGGTATAGATGCAGTGGGGATCGATCCTACTAATGGTGTGGAAGAAGCAGTCTGTGGTATACCCCGGGTTGTTGAGTAAAAGGAGATTTATTAAACATCATTGAAGGTATCCCTATCAAAGGGATATTAGCTGGTCCAAAATTGGGGGAAAATATGGTAGCTGATGTCAAATCTTGTGAGCTTGAAATGGCTATAGTACCAACGTTAAAACTAAAAGACAAGCTCGAAGCAGAATCACTCTGCGGAGAGCTGGGTGTCACAGCGTTTGCAAAGGAAGGAAAGAGAATTCTCAAAACCATAGCTGCTGTAGGATTTTGGGGAACTCCTGTCTCATCTCCAAAACTAGCCATGGAATAACCAGGGGTGAACCTATACACACTAAGCTCAGGTTGACCTAGAGAGTCTACAGTTACGAGTAAAGGATCATTTGGTCCAGTCAAGGGAGGGTTGAAAGGAGTGCTAAAATATTGAGAAGTTAAGTCCTTAACCTCAACAGTATCAAAGACCTGTTGATCCTGAATTATGATCTGTGGTTCTCCAGGTGATTCAGTTTCACCTGTAAGTTCGTATGAACCACGGGAATCAGTCCTCCAGCATCGAGGTGGTGTTGGAGGCTCCACAATGTGTGGTGGAAGGTTTTGCAACCTTCATGACCTATGAACAGGTTGGTCCTCCACAACTATATCAAAAGAAAACTAAGTATGAAAACCTAGTGGCCACTACTCGACTAGGGAGCAAACAACATACCACTAAAAAATGTCCTAAAGTGATCAAAACCAGGAAAACAAAGCTAATACTCTCATAATCAAGTATGGGATGATGAGGGCCCAGAAAAACCAATAGAGTATAGAAGGTCAGTTACACGGCGTCTAATGTAGGTCCTCTGGGTCCAAGCGTTTCAATCACCAAACCACCCTCCCGGGATTACTGCAATGGGTTACCTTCCATGTCTATACTAGGTGCAATGGAAATAGACTTCCACTATACCTGTGAACAGCCCTAATGGTCAAGATACTAAGGATACCAAAAATATGAAAATACTTGGGGGGACAGTCATTAGTCTAGCCAAAACGCATGGGAAGGGTAGCAAAGCCCAAAATCCAAGAGTACTTAAAGTACTAGTGGACCTCCGTACATGAATCAGCTTTGGTGTATGCTCTAAAGGAAAGTGAGGGGGTATTCTCAACAGTTCCAGTCTCACACAACCTCATGCTTAACTCCGGTTTAAGTGGAGCATTCCCAATATATTTTGATATAAGTGAGTTTTCCTAAAAGATTGTCTCACTACGATTGTTGAGCAATATAACAATTTCAAATAGTTGAAAGTGATCTATCATGAAATCCTAGCCTAAGCTAGTTGGTGCAGTGTCAAACCTAAAAGTAAAAGTTACTAATTGATTTTATTAGATGTTCTTTCTAGAGGTTGTTTCTTACTCAAAAGGGTAGTGACGTGTGTGGTATGGTTATGATAGAAAGTAAACTGTGTACAAATGATGCATAAAACTTCACAAAGGTTCTTTTTCATTTATGTCTTTCAAAACAAAAGATAGACAAATCTAAGAATAAACATTTTTATTTTTAATTCTCAAAGTAAATAGAAAAACAATCTATCCTACCTCGAGAAATAATGGCAAATCTTACAACTAGGTTACCAATTTTCAATTTTGATCGGCTTATATTCGTAAAAGAAAATGCATCTAAAAAAAGGAACAAGAAAGATCTATCAAGAGCGTGGGTAAATATGAAAGGCCTAATGGCTCATACCAATCAAATCCAAATAATGACAAAGACTTAACCTATAGAGTTGTTTCAGTGGAAAAACTCTAGATTTGGAACAAGATGCAAAGAAAAAGGAAAAACTGATGCATGCAACAAAAAAATAGACCCCTAGGCTGCTCCTAAGCATAAAAAAACAAAGAAAAGCATCTGCCAAATAGATAGGGTAGGAAAGCAAACCAACGCAACTCTACCACCACACAAAATCAAAAGGAAGATTGTTACATCGTAATCTTCCACCCTATGAGCATCAACATTCTTTGGCCTGTAGGATCCATTTCAGTGACTCAAATCCACTTATATCCTTCAAAGATATTAGTTTGCCCTATTTTTGTTCCTACCTACATGTTGCATCACTATAGCATGCGTACTAGCGAGTTGCATCACAATAGCCCATGGGTATCAAGTAAAATGGTAAAAACCACTATTAATTACTTTTTACTCCCAAAAAGCGGTCATTGGGTGTCCTTTGGCTCTCCATCTACCCAAGTAATGCCTCAATGTGTCCTTTCACCTACCCTTGAGAGGACTATATATTAAGCACATATGGCTTATGGACGGGAGGAAGAAGAGAATAGCAAGATAACTCTAGTGGATTTTTGCCCTATCTTGAGTCTGCACTCATTGATCCTTGTAGTTGTGAAGCCCTTATGTTCAGCTTCCAAACTCCTTTCTAGTTTGAGTTTGCCATTCATGGAGGATTGAAGTGGTGGAGGCACAAGTGGATTGATCTAGATATTGGTTCATATTGGTTGCCGACAAGAGGTCATATCACTTTGTACTTCTTCTTGTTCATTAATAGAAATACTCATATTCTCGTCCAGTCATGGTGTGAATGTTGTTTATTATACATTGGGTTACATTTGCTTATAATATTATGGACCATTGTTATTGATAATGTTAATGTCATCTATATATTATATGTACTTGTTGGATATTGGCTGTCAAGACTAATTTGCAGATTACAAGTGCATGGATTGAAAGCTCCAACGGGGATCTACATCAAATGTTTGGATCGAGGTTGGTTACATTTCTCCATTATCTTAACATTGTCATTTATAATAGCATTGTTTTGAGGATTGAGTTGATTTCTGGTAGTCATATGTCTGTTGTGGTATTCCCAAGCCATAGTGAGTTTTCTCCAATATAGAAATGGCGACTCCGCTGGGGAAAACATCTATGTTTGAGAAATTATTTGAGCATTAGTCCTTAATTAGAGTTGTTGTTTATCGAAGCTCTATGTCACTGATTGGCCGTTAAGATACACCATAGAAAACTTGCTTTTTATGAGCCATTGGACTCTTTCTTTTCCCATTTTCCTTTCCTCACCCAAGGGATAGCTTAGCTCAGCTCGCATATACCCACCTCTGTTTACTCTACTGGTCGCGGGTACCTACAGATATTCCTTCGACAATAGCGTATAACTCCAGATTTTGTTGGTTTATGGCTATTAGTTGTTGTTGGGTTGGATTTGGTTGTTTCTAAGTCTTTGTTGGCCTCTTTCTTGACTGTTTCATGCCTTGGTTGTGACCAGAACTCTTCGTTTCTCTTGCTTGAGCCTTCTTGGTTTTTTACCAAACTTTGGATTGCATCTTTATTTCGGAATTGTTGGTTGATTTTGCATATTAGTGACATTGTTTTATTGGATACATGAGTCTAGGATTGGACGATTTTGCATACTATTGAGTCTACACATCACTAGTTTCACTATCATATCCCTTGAGTAAGCACAGCCACTAAAATTAACACTTAATATTAAAATTGATTAGACTGATTTTATTTATAGGGTACACCAACTAGCATAGGTTTAGAGTCTTGGAATAGATCATTGTGAGTTAACAATCCAAGACTACTAGACGAAACATTAGGTGTCTGACCAGGGAGTGGAGGAATCCATGGTATAGATTGGTGTTCTCAGGAAGCTCTACTCAATCCAGAGTTAAGCATGAGGTCACGGGAGGTTGGTTGAGGAGATATCCCTCTAATACCGGCTGAACGTGGGAGATATATCCAAGATTTTTTCGTATCTAGGGGTCCCCGAGGTTCATCCTCTTGTGCTTCGTGCTTAGCTACCCTACCCATACAACAAGTCCCACCTGCGACTGTCCCCCTGAGCATTGGTTATATTACGGTGACCATAATTTCCTTACCTAGGTATCGCACAAGGTACTTGCGGTGGTTATGTTGTTTGTGTCCCGAATCAGATAGGGATTGGACAACACAGTTTTGTTTGTGCAGTGGACTTGACCCTGTACACGCAGTGAAACCTGGGTGTCTCTATAACTTATTCCGTTACCTCCAACTATAGTTTGGGAGTCTCAAGCCTCTCCTAGGTGAGACATACCGGCTCTAGTTTCGGGAGCTCATTTAGCCACTGTGTTTGTTTGCTCTTGGCTGTAGTTTCTCTAGGTGTGTGCTTTTGATTTACTATTTTTGATTGATAGTTGGCCTTTACGAGACGTTTTGATTACATATTCTCTCCAGAGATATCATGGTGTGGAGCCCTACTCTCTGTCGGTACCGTCGTTTGGCTGGTTTAAATCCACTTGAGCTTTCACGTTGTGTTACTAGAGGACGCCGGAAGGCTCCAGCTGAGTCTTCGGATTCATACAAGACTTACATCCAAGACGTCATGGCTGCACATCTTGATACTCAAGAAAAAACCTTCGACTTCTTCGGGTAGAGTTCACCATACTTCTAATCCCCATACTCCTCGTGAGGAGTGGGGTGGTGATCTACCTGAGACTCAACTTGGTTCTATTTGGCCTAATCCACTTGATCGAGATCTGTTTGATCCTTCGAATCCAGATACTTATCTTTACGGAATTCCTAACTTACCCAAGGATGAAGAATAGGACGAGCCTTTCGTTCCTTTATTTCCACGTATTTATAGATACGGGATGTCTGAATCACATGATGACACTATGATCAACCCCACCACACTCTCTTTTGGTATGCCTAGTCATAGTACTGTCGATCCTTCCACTATGGTTGGTAGTCACGCTGGCACTAGTCAAAGTGTTAGCCATACTATACCCACTGGGGGCACTACCCTCGCTGGGGGCACTACGTTGTCCACCCACACACATAGTATGGGGACTGGTCAGATTCCTAACAATGCTAATGTTGGAAGATGACCACATTCTAGGATTACCCAACCTAATCGAAACGTTGTTTGGAACACGACTTGCCATCCACCACCTAATACACGTGTCGCTGCTCGTCAACCCAAGACTACTTTTACGGATGTTAATGCTCCTCCCAACCATGAGGGTGGACACATACCACATACTTTTGCATCCACTACCACAACTAGTAATGTTAATGTAGGGGGTGGGAATATTTCCTATCCACATGGACATCATGCCACCATCTAGTCACACCAATGTTGGAGTTGGGAATACTTCTCATGCTTATGGTCATCACACAATTGCTCAAGCTAATCCTAATGCTGGGGGTGGGAACATACCCTACCATTATGGTCATTACAACATGGTTCCCGCTATGAATAGTACATACATGCCCCATACTCATGGTGGCAACCCTTACTACAACACAGTCGGTGTTGGACACCAGTATCACCCACCACCCCAATATGGTGCCCAAAATGTGCATATACTTGCTTACTCTCAAATGGGTCAAGCAGGAGGAGGTTATCAATCTTATGGCCATGGGAAAGCTTATGGACCGTCAAGTCCTCATTATCAACAGTTTAATCCTCATGGTCAAGCTTTTGGTCCATCTTTTAACATAGTTCTATTTAACCAACCTTTTATGGGGACTTATAATCAAGCTTTCTAGCCTCAGCTCTCCTTCCTTGCACGCTTGAATCTCCTAGATCTTCCGAAGCTCACGAATGATCTTGTGTGTCACGACCCTACTTGGCCCCCAGTCCCTACCAATCTCCCTTCTGACATTCCGAAGTTTGAGGGGAAAGGTGGCGAGGACCCGGGAGATCATGTCATGACATTTCACCTTTGGTGCTCCTCCAACTCTTTGAATCATGATTCCATTAGATTACGACTATTTCAACGCACCCTCACGGGGGCAACCGTGAAGTGGTATGTGGAGTTGTCTGTAAACACCTACAGGGGATTCAATGAGATTGCTTTGGTTTTCTTAGACCATTTCCAGTTACCGGTTCGTTATGATACTGGTACTGAGTTGTTTTCCACCTTCCGTCAGAATAAGGCATATTTCTGACCACGTTCAAGAGTGGCGTCGGCGGAAGAGACTAGTGAAAGACAACATTCCTCCAGAGTTCTTGTTGGAATGGTTCCTTAAGTCTCTACTTCCATACATTGCTAAGGATGTTTCGATGTCCGGCATTGTGACCGAGGAACAAGCTATCTTGAAAGTCCAGTAGTTAGATCTACTTTACTCTCAGTCTGGCATTTTGTATGACATTATTCCTGATGCACCGAGAACAAGACATGAGCCCATGTCAGTTCTTGGACCACATGTCGACGACATCATGGAGTCCGCATGCACTCACTTTGTAGACTTGGCATCTAACCAATCTCCTTCCGGACAGGTTCACACCTTGTCCACTTTGTCTCCGTCGTCTGATGCACACAATGTGCAATCAATGAAACCATCGGGTAACTAGCAACCTGGTGGTAAGAAAAAGGAGAGAAATAATCGTAGGGGTGGAAACAATGGAAGTAATAACAATAGCAATCGTAATACTCCTCGTAAAGAGAATGCCAACCCTCCTCAGGAAGGCGGTAATGCTAGTGAGGATCGTAAACCTAGGTGTAAGGTGAAATTCCCTTGCAAGCTTTGTGGGGAAGATCATCTTACTCACTTATGTCCTCGAATTGAAGAAGCATCAAATCATTTGGCACAGAGCCCAGCTATGTTGAAGGATCCCCTTCCTCATCATCAAAACATGGCTTCACATGCTCCCACCACTGGTTATGGTACTAATGAAATGGCAACGTCTTCTTCCAATACTAGTGGTTATGGATGTGTAAATATGGTTCAGTTGGAGGTTTGTGTTGCTACTCGTCAGCGCGATTATGGTGCACCACAACCCAATTTGGGGAATGAGCCTCCCCCTCCTCCTGACAATTCCTTGCATATCGAGAAGCCCTCCATTATGCCGTGGATACCGAAAGGTGTTCTCAAGCGCTCCATGCATAATCCAAATGATCGAGCTGCCCATAACTACTCCATCGTAGAAGATTTTGTTGATGTATATGTAACTTTGGAATATATTTCATATATGTTGTATGTACTCCTATAGAGATGGTATTATTCCTCTATACGGAAGTGTCATCATTTATATTGTAAATGTCATAACTTATACTTGATGGGTTATTAGACCACCTTGTTGGGGTCGGCCCTTTATAAGTCATGTGGGTCAAAGGGTTATTAGACCACCCTATTGGGGGTCGGGCCAGTCAGCATTATGTTATGTAGTTAAGTTCGAGCCTACATGATTTATGTAAAATGCAAGTCAAGTCAAGTATAAATAGAGTGTGGGAGGCACTCTATTTGTTCACTCACTTCTAACTCATGCACTCAAGGAGGAGTGGCGTATTTATGGAGGAAAATCTGCTGCTAGGATATGTCTATCTCTTATGGTTGGTTTGTACCATTGCTCTATCTATCTCTGAGGAAGTTATTGGGGTTTTTCACCTTTATGGTTTTCCCCAAGTAAATCTTTGTGTCTCTTGTGTGCTTGCATTATTGTCTCCATGATTGATATGCTATAGATATGCTATACATGTTTTTCTCTCAGTTAAGATCCTAGATCAGATTGAAGTAAATTCTGACAATTTAACATGGTATCAAAGCTAGCCTAAAAGAAGGCATGATATGGCATGTATGGCACTTGTTGCACTTACGATGCTAGGGATTGATATAGAAAAAACCAGTCATCATAGCACTTTCGCTATAAATCTGATTTGGAAACGTTTTCAGATCTGAAATCTTTACAGGTCGCATATTAAATTTCCATGTACCTTGTGTCCAAAGCAAAACATCTAATTCATTGTACTTTGTGATTTATGATCTGTACAATATAGGGTTTCTGCCTCTTCCAGATCTGAGTCAAAATCAGGTGACCTTGGGAAAAAGGTCATAACTTGGGCTAGGAAGCTCCAAATGAAATTTTGTAAGAAGTGAAAGGTAGTACACAGACTGTACTATCTCAGGAACAGTTTGTAGAGGCTGACGTTGAACTAGTGACACGTGGAACGCTGTACAAGTTCGCTCTCTTGTATTATCCCATAAACAGGTCATGTTGCGACACTTGGCATAAATCTCTCTTAGAGAGTCCAATTGAGGTCAGACCTGTCAGGATGGAAATATAATAGGTTAGGATATCTCAGGAAAACATTTTAGAGGTTGAAGTTTAAACAGTGACACGTGGCACACCGTACAAGGTCGCTCTCCTATATTATCCCATAAACAGGTCATGTTGCGACACTTGGCATAACTCTCCCTCAGAGAATCCAATTGAGGTCAGACCTGTCAGGATGGAAAGATAACAGGTCGGGCTATCTCAAGAAACTTGTTTAGACCCTGTGGATTGAAAAGTTCGGAGTTACACCAGAAACAATCAAGAACATATTTCTGTCAAAACAGAATTATTTTTGAGTACCTTCATTCATGGCTTCCGGAATTTAGGGCTTTGGAAAAAGTTGGAATTTTTGTAATCAGAGATCATGGCTGGATGCTACTCATCAAAATCGAAATTTAGAGACCAAGATCAGAATTTTTGGTTGGGAAGAAGGTCGGGCTTGATCAGACCCTAGTTCAGGACTTTGATCAGAAAAGTGGAAAATTAGGGCTTCTGCAAAAATGGGAATTTTTGAAATCTGTGACCACGGCTGGAAGCTCCTCATAAAAATAGAAGCTTAGAGCTTTGGATCAAACCTTTTGATGGGGTAGAAGAGTGGGCTTCATCAAACCCCAGTTCGGGGTCACGTCCAGTGAATCCGGAAGTTTCAAAGGAAAATTTGAGTGAAACTTTGCAGTTTTCAAATTCTAAGCATACCAGCTTGATAAGCTCATCAAGGCGCATATTTCTATCCTTTCAGAAGTTTGAAATTCAAAGTTTGAATTTTTGGGGTTTCTCTGACAAATCCATATCCAGCTTCAGGTCCAGTTCTTGCAAATCAAGTGCATTGGGTTAATCCTAGAAGAAGATGGATTGGTCACCTGCATAAGTAAAGAAGTTCATGTTTCAGAGGGAGATGAGGCTAAGGCCTTACATAAGAATATTACAAGTGATCTCGATAGGTATGACTCATCGAGGTATGTTTCGATATTTGTTCATGATTAAGTTTATGGTATGATTGTCTACATGTTATTATGGTTAGTACAATCTTGATTTTAGATTTGTCGTATCACCTTAACAAATTTATGAATGCATGATAGAAAATATTCATTGATTAGGGTGTTGACACTTATGATTGTACTAATGCATTATGGTGTTGTATGAGGTTTATGTTGTCTACTAACATGAAAGGTACACCAAGAAAGACAAATCATGTTCTGGTTCAAGAACATATGATCATGATGACATGAGGACAAAGATTCATCCATTTTCATGGATCTCATAGAAGATCCATTTACGAGGTATGTATAACTTGGTTTTATAATGGTTAACCTATGAGATATACAGGTTACAAGCACAAGTCATTGAAGAAGAACAAGAAGACATCATGTGAGTATGTTAGACATAACTAGCTAGCATGCTAATCCAGGTATGTTTTTCCTATATCAAGATAGAATCCTACCTTGTGTTAGGATCTTATACTGTTGTGTTGTTGATAATGATTATTCATGAAGTCATAGGTTTGAATAGTCATGGTTGTATGCATATTGTAATTGATGATATGACTAACCAGAAGAATCATGAAGGTATAGGTTTGAGTAATCATGGATTTTATGCATATTATATCTCTTATCTTGATTGATGATTTAACTAACCAAAAGAGTCCTATGATCAAATAAGAATATGCATGAATAAAAGAAGACTTCCCTAAAACCTGGAACACTAATGTTTATTATCTGTGTTTGAAATGATCCTGATTATACATGCTTGAGATTATTGTGATTATACTAATGAATGTTTGATTACGTATGAGACCTAGAGGATAACACAATGGTGATACTAACAAGCATGCATAGGGATCGAGAATGAATATAAGTTCAAGGACAAGTAATCCAGGAAGCAAAGATCAAGAGGGAGTACACTCCAGTGGTTTCTGTAAGGATGCAGATATTCAGAGGGAGTTGACCATCTCTCTACATTCCACAACAAGAAGGTGTAGAAGAAGCTACTTCAGATTAGGACTAAAGTAGCTCCTACAAGGAAATGAAGACTCAGAGGAGTCCACCCAACGAACAAACAAAGATAAGTATTTGAATTGTCATTTCTTAAATAATATTGTTCAATAGTGTATATACTGATGTTCCTAGAATTAGGTTGTGTATTATGCATATTAGAATAATTGCATTGATGAACAGTATACTACTAATATGCATGGGTAAGTGGCCTATGGAATTGTACAACATTCCATTGCTACTTATCTAGAATGAAACCTCTTTGCTGACATGTTGGGAGTTGTGCACACTCTTAACAATGTTCTGGTAGAGATTGGAAGGCATCTAGAAAGTTACGGGATATGGATAAATGTTGTATTGAAGCATTGGCTAAGACAATTGCATGACTGTATGACATATTTCTTTATGTGTAAGAATTTGTTCTGAAAACTATGAGATGTTTTCTAATCATGCAATTTAACTTGTTGTGTAGGAAAGATCGTATGCCATCACCTACAAAAGAAGAACTACAACATTTGTTCAGCAACAAAACTATCTATTGAAGATATTGAAGTTCCCAGGATACGGGAAGAATGCCATGATCCGTCGATCATGAAGAACGATATTTGGGATGCAGTCCCAAGAGTTGAAGGGAAGTCTGTTGTGACTTCCATGTGGATCTATCAAGATCAAGCATGCTGCAGACGGTAGCATAGAGAAATATAAAAGTGATGAAATAGAAGATACACCAGCTGGATTTCAAGACAACTTTCTTGAATGGTGTAGTTGAAGAAGAAGTGTATGTGGAGCAACCACTTGGTTCTGAGACACATGACAGGAAATCATATATGTGCAGAACTTGGTATGGTAGGATAGGCAGCTTTCTATCCAGTTTGGTCTTTACCAAGAGTAAAACGGGTTCCAACCTTTTCTACAAGGTTGAGGAAGGCAATCCAGTGATACTACTTTTGTATGCGGATAACCTGTTTGTTACAGGTGAAGATAGATTGATTGCCGACACGCAGCGGAAGCTTGCTTCCGAGTTCTAGATGAAGAACTTGGGGATGATGCACTATTTGTTTTGGCATGGAGGTGTGGCAGAGTGCAGATGGAATCTTCCTTGGACAAGGGAAGTATGCAGTAGAGATCCTGAAGAGGTTCAGAATGATGGATTGCAAGGCCATGGCCACACCTATGGAATCCAATCTGAAGCTTGTTTGTGATGCTTCATCTGAGTCGGTTGATGTCTCTATGCATCGTCAGATGATTGGGTCCTTGATGTACCTGACGGACATGAGACCAGACATTTGCTTTGCTGTGAACACATTGAGTCAGTTCCTGACAGATCCAAGGAGTGTTCACCTGATTGCTGTAAAGCATGTTCTGAGGTACTTGAAGGGTACAGTGTATTATGGGCTGAAGTATGAAGCGAATCAAAATCTTAACCTGCAGGGTTAAGTTGATTCAGATTGGGCTGGCAGTGCTGCAGATAGGAAGAGCACATCTGGATGTTGCTTCAATATGGGATCAGGTGTGATCTCTTGGTTTAGCAGGAAGCAGTCCTACGTAGCACTGAGTATAGCTAAGGCAGAGTATGTTGCAGTCTGTTCAGCTAGTTGTGAGGCAGTATGGCTACGGAAGCTACTGTCTGAGTTATTTGATCTCCCGTTGGATACTACTGGTATCTTCTGTGATAAACAGAGTTGTGTGAAGCTGTTTGAGAACCCAGTGTTTCATGACAGGTCAAAACACATAGAGATCAAATATCACTATATCAGGGATATGGTGCAGAGAGGAGCCGTGAAGCTCTTGTATGTTGAGACGGATGAGCAGATTGCAGATGTGCTGACGAAGACACTAGCCAGGGTGAAGTTCGAGTACTTCAGAGAGAGGCTTGGCGTTCTTCAAATCGAGGACACTTCGAGGAAGAAGTGATGGACACATTTGCTGAATCCATTTCAAGCATGTTGGAAGGAGGATCCTTCACATGGCTCTGGATGTAAGCGCTGGATGATGAACATCAGGATGATGAACATCAGGATGATGAACATCAGGATGATGAACATCAGGATGATGTTCTGGTTTCTACTGGATATGATCAGTTGGATCATTTTTATGTATGTATGTACGCATCATATTGGATGCTGGATATGATCAGTTGGATCATTTTTATGTATGTATGTACGCATCATGTTGGATGTTGGATATGATCAGTTGGATCATTTATATGTATGTACGCATCATGTTGGATGCTGGATATGATCGGTTGGATCATGTGTATGTATTTTGTATATGCATCATGTTGGATGCTTGGACCATGTATCTGTATATGTATTAGGTGGATACATTGTATGATCAGGTAGATCATGTATATTGATATGTATCAGATATGATCAGGTAGATCATATATGTTGATGGATACATTGTGTGGATCATGTATCTATGTATCAGGTGAATACACTATGTATGATGATATGTATCAGGTAGATACGTGGTGTGCATCAGATGGATGCATTGTATGATCAGGATGATCGTGGATGACGAGCTTCTCCATATGACATGCAACAGGATGTTGCAGTGATGATGATCAGGGTGATCATGTGTACATCAGGATGATGTATGGTGAGTATCAGATGGTACTTTGTGGCTGTGGATCAGGTTGTGCAGGTAAGCATGTAATTTGTGCCCTAGGATATTTGCAGATGGTCTTTCAAGGTTTTTCCTATGGCATGTAATTCATACCCTGGGACATCTGGCAAATGCTCTTTCGAGGTTTTTCTTGGGAGGACATATAATTTGTGCCCTAGGAGATCTACAGATAGTCTTTCGAGGTTTTTCCTATGGCATGTAAGTCGTTGCCCTGGGATATCTGGAAGATGCTCTTTCGAGGTTTTGTCCTATGGCATGTAATTTTCTCCTGGGAGATATGGACAGGATGAAAAAGGCCTCAGATGCTTTAGCCAGGTTTTTCCATGACCACATGTAATTTGCTCCTGGGAGATTCGACAGGTAGATTTGTGTGCTCGTAACAGCCTGGGATGCTTCAGCCAGGTTTTGTGGTGGACCACATGTAATGTGCTCCTGGGAGAGCCAACAGGTAGATTTGTGTGCTCGTAACAGCCTGGGATGCTTCAGCCAGGTTTTGTGGTGAGATCACATGTAATGTGCTCCTGGGAGATCCGACAGGTAGAGCTGTGTGCTCGTAAAAACCTGGGATGCTTCAGCCAGGTTTTGTGATGCGTCACATGTAATGTGCTCTTGGGAGATCCTACAGGTAGAGTTGTGTGCTCGTAATAGCCTGGGATGTTGCAGCCAGGTTTTGTGACACACGTAATAAGTCCTGAGGATTCCACAGTATGGCCAGTGATGACGAAGACCTGTAGGTGGTGGGCCTACATCCAGTATGAAAAAGGACTGGCTCTGTAGAACTTCCTATGACGAGTAGATTCAAGGATTGATTGAGATAGCAGCAGCAGTGACGATGATCCAGAGAAGATGACTTGTGCTAGAAGACATGTGCTGAGAAATACATTCCTAGTTAAGAGGGAGTGTTGATGTATATGTAACTTCGGAATGTATTTCATATATGTTGTATGTACTCCTATAGAGATGGTATTATTCCCCTATACGGAAGTGTCGTCATTTATATTGTAAATGTCGTAACTTATACTTGATGGGTTATTAGACCACCTTGTTGGGGTCGTCCCTGTATAAGTCATGTGGGTCAAAGGGTTATTAGACCACCCTATTGGGGGTCGGCCCAGTCATCATTATGTTATGTGGTTAAGTTTGAGCCTACATGATTTATGTAAAAGGCAAGTAAAGTCAAGTATAAATAGAGTGTGAGAGGCACTCTATTTGTTCACTCACTTCTCACTCATGCACTCAAGGAGGAGTGGCGCACTTATGGAGGAGGAGGATCTACTACTAGGATATGTCTATCTCTTATGGTTGGGTTGTATCATTGCTCTATCTATCTCTGAGGAAGTTATTGGGGTTTTTCACCTTTATGGTTTTCCCCAAGTAAATCTTTGTGTCTCTTGTATGCTTGCATTATTGTCTCCATGATTGATATGCTGTAGATATGCTGTACATGTTGTTCTCTCAGTTAAGATCCTAGATCATATTGAAGTAAATTCTAAAAATTTAACAGATTTGGGCCAAACTTTGTGTGCGATGTCGGTTCTTGAGGTCTTGCAAGACTATCCCTCTCAGAAGCATGCCCTTTTGAGTGCGTTAGGAGTTCAGGATGGGGGAAATCCTAGTGTTATCAAGTTCGATACTACTGATGTCCAGCCTCGCTTCCCTTACCACGTGGATTTTCAAATCTAGGTGGTTTTCCTTAAAAGCTTCATCAAACGTACTATGGTTGATGAAGGTGCCTCCACGTCAGTATTGTTGTTAGCTTGTTGGAAAGCTCTTGGCTCACCTCCTCTACTCGCGTCTAGAACTACACTCACTGCATTCGATGGTAGATCTTTTATGCTGCATGGAATTATCCCTTCTCTTGTTGTCTCCTTGGGAGGTAAGTCCGTGCCTATTGAAGTCAAAGTGGTTGATGCACCCATCGACTACAACCTTTTACTAGGTCGAAACTGGATGTACGCTATGAAGGCTGTCGCGTATACTGTATTTAGAGTTATCTGCTTTCCCCATGAAGGCAAGATTGTGACAATCGATCATCTAGATTATGTTGGCACTCCTTCCACAACATCCATGGGATCCGTAGTTCTGCAAGTTTCTAATTCTCAACCAACAACTAGGAACATAGGTGTTGGAATGTACCCCTCATTGATGGGAAATTTTAACCATTATACACCTATGAATTTTATTGGAACCATTACCGACAATGTGTCTCCTCCTTCGAATAATATGTTATTTCGGACCTCATATTTAGATGATCCATGGACTTTACCATCCACGATTTCCACGTCTTGAGACATTGAGCACATTGGGATGTCTATGCCTTTATCTGTAGCGGAGCTCGCTTACGATCATATCCAACAAATCATTGCAGATTCGAATCTCTCTTCTTCCCAGACAATTGAAGAATATCCCATTACACTGCCAGTTTTGGCAGCCAACCTATCTTGTTCACATGATTGCCTCGATGATATCCTACCTTCAGATGAAGTTTTTATTGAGGCCATGAGTGGTGATGAAAATCCGTGGGGGGGTATTTATAATAGATCTCATTCCCCTCCTACCCTTGATCTTATGGAACAAGATGAGTCTAGAATAAAGTCTACCATACATTTTGATCCAGGCATAGTTTTGTCTCGCCCTAATTTGACATTTGAGTCTGATGAGTCTTTGAGTTCTCGTATAGATCCGCAAATCGGTGATCCTGATGAGTTCGATTCTACTTCTAGAATTTCCAACTCCCGTGATGATGAATTTTCCACTGCAGATTCCTCCATGTCCTTCAGCTTTGCTCTTCATTCCGAAGTTGATCATTTCGGTCCCTCGGGTGTTGGTACTATGGCACCTTTAGTGGTAAGTTCTCCCTACATTATGTCTGAGGGTGATAATAGTGAAGTTGAAATTTTTTCTACCATAGTGAGTTGTATCGGATTTTTCTTTACATATGTTTTATCGATGATCTTGGTACTTATGTTTCTTGGAGACAGGATTCTTAGCTGGACTCATACTTGTTTACTAGTCCTTTTCGACATTTTCTTCGGTCATGGAAAGAATATTTGGAACCTTGCATATAGGTTTAGGCCTCCCCATTTTTATGATGTATTTGAACCTTGTGCCATCCGAATTCGTAGACACCCCCTGAGTGTCCTTATCTTGCTCATGTTCCTTGCATTATGCATAGCTTTGTCCCATGCACTTGGAACTAGTCTCGCATGTCCCTGACACTCATCTACTCTCATTACAAGCATTCTTCCATATCTCCTTTGAGCTCGTTAAAAACAGTAAGGAGGTCACAAGTTTACTTTTTCGGGCTCGTTAAACCTTTATGGAAAAGATTTTTATAAAGTATTTTTTAAGCCCTTGTTAGACTTTTTCAAAATCAAACAAGATTGCCAAGTATACTTGTTATTTTAGACTCGTTAAAGGATTTGAAGTGACATCCACTTAGGTATAAGTTTACCCATTTTTCGGACCTTTGTAGATTAATTACAAAAAATGTATACTCTAGTCATACGTGACTAGAAGAGTTCTTCTCCCATTGTTTTACACTTTTTCGGGTGAGGAGACTAACTTTACAAAAAAGGACTTCCCTTTTATGTCATGTTGTGATTGCCTTGCATCATCATGCTTGTTGCTTGAGCCTTGTGCTGGCTCCCGCTTACTCAATTGTTAGGCTGGTTCCTGAGCACTTTTCCCCTGTCGAGCCCTGCAAAGCTTATATTTTCCCTTCACAATTGGATGACCTTTTGACCTTGAGTGAACATACCCCCGAGTGTCCACATCTTGCACGCACTTCCTTGCATTGAGCATAGGTATGTTCCACTGATTGGGACTAGTCTGCTAGCTATTTGACACTCATTCCCTCACTTGTTGTACTATAAGAAATTTTATTCTTTTCAAGCTTTTCCCAAATATGAAAAAGACCAAAAAAATCAAATATTCCAAAAAGCCGGATGAGATTATGGTCACTATTTCTTGTTGGAAGTTGTTGTGTTTCCTTTGAACAGAGCATTCATTCCACTCCATACATTATGAGTCGGGACTATAGTTGGGCCTTAGGAGCTGTACTTGTTTCTCAGTTTTCTCCACCGATTGGTTAAGCTTCCAGTCATTATGGATCCCTTTGTAATGCCTCCTGCATTGCACAGTTTATGTCAATTCTATGCTGCCTTAGTCTATCCATCTGCTCATGCTCTTGTTCAAAGGAAGTCCTGAACCAGTGTGGGCCACTCCTCAGATCTCTTGACTATTGCATGTCGGCCATCCTTATTGTGTCAGTCCGTTTCACCTAAGTGCTTCCAAATCTTTCAGCATTGCTAGTACCTCGTGCTGGTCAATGGGGGGTGCCTTAATTCCCTCCTTCCAGTGAGTCATGTTCCATCGACTCTAACCCATTTATTCCAGGACTTGAGGATTAGAGTTTAGTTGAGTACCTTGAGGCTTGCAGTCATTAGTGGCAGGTTCTCTCACCATCAACAGTGTTGAGAATACATCAATGTCCCCTGATCGAAGGATTCATCCTAGTGTTCGACTTCAACCCATTTATTCACACTTTGATGATTGTGCTCTATGCCTTGATGCCCATTTTCATTATTGGTTGGTCATCTCGCGTCTATTAATGGTATATATCATTGACCGGTAATCAGATGATGTCTCATCAGGTTCGACGCCAACTCCTTTATTCACTTAATGGGACTTGCACCATCGAAGACTTGTGTAGAAGACCCCAGGCGATTGTGGCATTGAGTATGCTACATATGACTTTGAATTTACATCTAAGATATCACCTCTCAAATTTCAACAGTTTGCACCAGTTGTTTCCTTTTCAGCAGGAGACCATATATTACTGTAGAGGGATCATGATTATGATCACTTATGACATGTATTCATTATATACTACCTATCCATGGCCATTGTATGAGATTGTTGTACTAAAGACATGTATTGAGAGATACTATTGTATTATGATGAGTGTTGATCGAATCGTGACCTCATAGTCGATAAGGGTCCACCAACTGTCGACCCATACCACAGTCTCCCTGGGCATCGGCCCAGGTAGGTTTGAGTCCACCCAACAACACCCACAGAGCGGATGAGGTCTCACCGGAGGCTTCCAGGAAGAGTAGACGAAACCATGTTTCTTCCGAGGGAGGAGGCAAGTTGTGGCAATATGATACTAACATCACTTCTAAATATTCATCGCAGAGTTCTAACAAATCATCTTAATCGCAACAATTAACATTATCATAAACAGAGATCGCACATTACTCTAATCGCAGCATTTTCACATAGATCGATAACACATTATTGCAGTATTCACATTATAGCAACAGAAAATAGATAACTGCATTAAGAATAGGCAATAACATAGGCATCGAGCAACATTACACATGGATCGCACCAAATCAACATCCTTATATTGCTGTGGAAAAACAGTACATAAATCTCTATGTAACATCTGTATTATCCCCGCATATAGCACTTAGCCATATCCACCACTATCGACTCCTCTAACACTTACAATTCTCCTCTATTTATAGGCTTCCGCCGATTACAATACTTGTCCACTTTCCTAACCGACACTATGGACAATCGACTAACTGACTTAGTCTAATGACCCAAAAACCCGCATACCGCGGTACAATGACTTGATATTACAAAATATATGACCAAAAACCCTCCGACTACGGTATACTTGACTTAATAGTACCAAATACATGGTCCAAGTGACCCAAAACCCACCAAGTGTGGTATCCTTTGGCCCAAGATACTCCTTTCATGCCTTCATCCAACGTGTCGCGGCATCAGTATTACCACGATCTTTCCTAATCAAACTGCCTGCCAACAATGAGTGAGCTGCTCTTTCCACTTGTGTCTCCATCACTCCACTTATGAGTTTTATAATGTATTTCGGCCATCGTAGCATCAGGATTTGACCTCACACATTAGGGGGCATCTGTTACATCGTAATCTTCCACCCTGTGAGCATCAGCATTCTTTGGCCTGTAGGATCCATTTCAGTGACTCAGATCCACTTATATCCTTCAGAGATATTAGTTTTCCCTATTTTTGTTCCTACCCGCATGTTGCATCACTATAGCATGCGTACCCACGAGTTGCATCACTATAGCCCGCGGGTATCAAGTAAAATGGTAAAAGCCACTATTAATTACTTTTTACTCCCAAAAAGCGGTCATTGGGTGACCTTTGGCTCTCCATCTGCCCAAGTAAGGCCTCGATGTGTCCTTTCACCTACCCTTGAGAGGACTATATATTAAGCACATATGGCTTCTGGACAGGAGGACGAAGAGAATAGCAAGAGAACTCTAGTGGATTTTTGTCCTATCTTGAGTCTGCACTCATTGATCCTTGTAGTTGTGAAGCCCTTATGCTCACCTTCCAAACTCCTTTCTAGTTTGAGTTTGCCATTCATGGAGGATTGAAGTGGTGGAGGCACAAGTGGATTGATCTAGATCTTGGTTCAGATTGGTTGCCAGCAAGAGGTCGTATCACTTTGTACTTCTTCTTGTTCATTAATAGAAATACTCATATTCTCATCCATTCATGGTGTGAATGTTGTTTATTATACATTGGGTTACATTTGCTTATGATATTATGGACCATTGTTATTGATAATGTTAATGTCATCTATATATTATATGTACTTGTTGGATATTGGTTGTCAAGACTAATTTGCAGATTACAAGTGCATGGATTGAAAGCTCCAACGGGGATCTACGTCAAATGTTTGGATCAAGGTTGGTTACATTTCTCCATTATCTTATCATTGTCATTTATAATAGCATTGTTTTGAGAATTGAGTTGATTTCTGGTAGTTATCTGTCTGTTGTGGTATTCCCAAGCCATAGTGAGTTTTCTCCAATACAAAGAGTTATCAAGAAGACTTCAAACAAACTCAGACTAACCTGAACAAAAGTTCAGAAGGTATCTAGACAATCCAATCTTTCAAAAACACCAAAAGACCCTAATTGATCCTACTCCTCTCAATGACTTAGAAATTCCTGCAGCGTAACAATAGCTTCTTCTTCATTAGGCTTCCTCATGGCTTCCCCTTGTATTTATGGCCAAGGCAGGAAGTTAGATTTGTGAGGCGGTTGAATTGGGAAGTTGGGGGAGTTACAATACCAAACTCAACTAATCCCAATTTGTAATCTTAATATATTTTTCCATTTCATCTTAATATGTGCACAGGTATGATACTAGCAAACCTGTGCATAGTGTGCAGCTAGTGCTCTTAATGACTTGTGCATACAACTTTTGGGATAAGTGCACGGGTTTCCTTTAGTAGAACTTGTGCATAGTGCGCTAGATGCCAATTGTAAGAGTAGTGCATTTCTAATGAAATATGCAGAAAAATATAGTTTTTAGCTGAAGAGGTGTGATCTCAGTGGTAAATCATCTAGGGTCAATCTAGCTTTTCCATCCATAGTATCCTTTTGTGTGATCGACAGGGAAATGTGATCACAAACGGAGAAGTGTATATTTGACCTATAACACACCTTTTTCAGCTAATAACATTTTAATGCATAAACTCAAGGTTTTCAAGTACTTACCTCTAAATCCCTTGAAAAAGTATATTTCAGCTGCACTGTGGGAATTCAAAGTGTCCACAGAAAAATCTGTAATGTAGCCTTCCAGCAATATATCCATCCAAAAGTCTACTCCTCTTGAAATCTGGTTATTAATCCCTTTAATCCTCTGTATCAAATCTGGATTCCAAACTGTAGGTTATCCACAATGAAAATAGTTTTTTCTCTCTTCTAACCTAGATATCGACTCATGTAACTTGTTATCAAAAGATGCGAAGAAAAATCCATGAAACTCAGTAAATATGTATCTCTGTAACCACTATTCTATAGTAAGCCGAGGATGTCTATTTTCTTTCTTTTCAAACTCACGTTCTTTGTGTCTCAACCAATTTTGTATTTTACTCTTCTTAGGATTCCACATCACCAGAATGTCAGTCCAAAGTAAAAAATGGAACCATTTTTTGGCTTGCTTAGGCAGAACCAGGTTTGGCGAAGTTAGTGTAGCAACAACAAAACCCCTTTCACTAGCCCTTTCAGCATCAACCTATAAACAGGCTGAAGTCTCACTCGAAGTGAATATGGGGGGTTATAGAATCAGGCTTCAGTAACCGTGACAATGTGCAGATATGGTTAACAACCTCGCCAAAAGCCTTCTTTAACATCGACTAGAAAAATAGAATGAACAAATGACTTTGAACTTCATAGCTAATGAATATTATACAAAACTACGCTAAATCTCTAATGTATTCACTAATTACCTACGCATTCATCATTCATACATATCTATTCCATTTACTTAGCATGCCATTACCATTAACATACACACAAAAGAAAATACATAAACACACCATAAACTTGTATACAAAGCACATCACCTATGAAGGGGAATAATTGACATCATGGTAATCAAAATAACATTTTCAATGTAATGTTTATGTTTGTTCCTATGTAATTAGTCTGTAAATATCTACCTTTCTCATGAGTATAAATAAAAATATCTATATGAAACAAAAAACACTTGACCCAATCTTATCATATTTGGAGATGGGGAGAAAGCTTGATTTTAGAATATCTTTTGAATTTGCTTGGGTCCATTGTATTACAGTTGTATGGGTTAATCCATAGTTGTATGGGTTAAGCCATGACTAAGTTTATTTATCTATATAATTTCACTACTTTTTAAAATAATGATAATAGCTGTTGGGAAAAAATGGTAGGTCAATCCAAGTACTATTAAATGAATTTAAGTTATTTAAGATGACTCTTTCTAGAGAGACACACTTGGTTGTAGGTAAAACAATTGTTAATGGGCAGTGTATTTATAATCATGTCTTCATTGATTGTCCTTGGACATATTTATATTCTATTTTTTTATATTTTTTTGGTGTGTGTGTGTGTGTGTGTGTGTGTGTGTGTGAGAGAGAGAGAGAGAGAGAGAGAGAGAGAGATTAATTGCTTCCATTTTCTAGTTACATGTGGTTTGTGTGGATGGGATGATTAATTATTAATGTTAACTTGAACTTAAAGCATTATGTATTCTAATTAATCAACAATTAAATCATTTTAAGGTTTGATTAAAGGAAACATTCTAATCATAGAATGGTTTATTATTTATTATTTATTATTATTTTCATACTTAGTGCATCCTTTCGGTATTTATCTTGTTGGTGCTCCATTTGTAACAAAGCCTTAACGTTGTTACTAAATCTTAAAGTGATAGTAGTTGTAGAAGACTTTATTTGTGGACATAGACAAAAACCTCTGTTATTATAAATCCTTTTTGTTTTCTCGTTGTTTATCATGTTCATATCATTGAGTTTACAATTATGATATATAGATGCAATTGTGATTTTTAGCTAGAGTGACTACAACTTCAATTCTAGAACTAATTGCACCTTATTTGTATAGCACATTATAGATATTAGTATCAAGAAAATATAAGGCTTGCACATATAATGCATGTCATCTCGTAAAAGACTTATAATAGCTGGTTGATCAATTAAATATTTTATACTTGACCACCCCATAATTAATTCATAACATGATTAAAATGATTGTAATCTTGCAGATTTGTAAATTATTTTGTAATTTTGCAATATTGTTAATAATTTTATAATTTTTTAAATTAATTTAGAAAAGTAATTGCATATTTGTAATTGTAATTTACAAGTTCTGTTTGTAAGTGCAATTTGCGATTGTAAATTTGTAGTTGCAATTGTCCAATTTGTAATTTGTACCTTGTAAATTCAATTAGTAATTTCCTATTGTAATTGTAATTTGCAATTGTGAAATTGTAATAATGATTGTAAATTGTAGTTATAGATGATATTGTAACTTGCAATTATAACTGTGATTGTGCACAATTTATAATTATAATTATAGCTAATATAAAAGATTTCAAGATAAATACATAAATAAATAAATTAAATTGCATCACACACAAGTCACACTCATCGACATAAACAAAATACATCATACACATGAAGATAAATATTAAAAAATAATTTGACATTCCATTGAGTTCATTAATAATTTGTCCATATATCTATATATCTATCTATGTGTGTGTGTGTGTGTGTGTGACAATGTGATCATCAAATCAATGGCTTGCACCACCATCACTTAACATCATGTAGCGTACCATCATCATGACCACCTACTAAACATGAATGTCATCGAACATAACCATCACACACTTATAAAAAATATCATCTAATGTCATACACATCTATCATCACCTACCAAACATAAGCACCATATTACAAACACATAAAAAAATAGCTAACATAATCTAACATACACATCAAACATCACCTAACATACACATGTAAACATTATCTACCATCATCTAACATATACATTTAACAGATTTAAAGATCATCTAACACGCAAATCTAATAATAACATATCAAAAACACAAGTTGCATTATCTAACATAATCATCATGAACACTTCTAACGACCACCATCTAACATACAAATCTATCAATCACAGTACCTAGAAAACATATCTAACCTAACCGAACATATACATTACCATCAACATGAACATCCACATCATCTTGAAAAATGCAATATCTATCTATCTATCTATCTATCTATCTATCTATCTCTCTCTATATATATATGAAAACTCAAGATACATGCCAAATATACATCTCCAATCTAATAACTTCTATAAGATACATAGTCCACACTTGGAACCAGAGGCATCACTAAATTTTCCAACAAATCTAGAGGTATAAGCACCCCCACCAGTAGAGGCATGAGTACCTCTCATGTCAGGAAAAAAATTAGACTAGATAGTAGCATAGATATCTCCATCAAGAATCATATCACCCACTACAACCATGCTATCTAGAGGTGAGGTGAGTGGAGTAGGAAATGGTGGAGTGGTTGGTAGGATGAATGAATGGATCGAATATGCTAGTGGGTCAGCTGGGTGTGGAGGAGTAAATAGTGGCCGTTCGTGATCATTATGAGGACAAGGAGGTGGAGGTGGATCATGAGATGAGAATGCTCCTGTTTCATGGTGAGGAGGATGAGGAGGAGGGGGATGAGGATGAGGATCATCATCCTCATCATATGGTGTAGACTGATCCTTTGGCCTCCAAGCATCTAAAAGCATGGATGTGGCAGCTATATACTGCATCAACAATCTCATATCACAAGGAATCATAATCCATAACTCGGTGAGCTCAAATTATTACACGATATGTGGGGATCATATAGGCTGGACTCCTCATCGATCGAACTATGTGGACAACTTGTTCACCACATCCTTTCAAAAACTCTCATCTGGACTAAGTCATAGGATAGGTCTAGGTAATGCAGGAACCTCATTGTACTACATAAACTCATTATGATGAACAAGAGGAAGCACTCCCCATCGAATGTGCAAATATATAGTACACAACAAATATAATTATACAATTTCCTTAAAATATTTAATAAAACAATTTAAATAAAATGTTATAATATTTTTCATTATCACTAAATAAGATAATAAAATGTGAATTAACACACATTTCATTGAAATTGGAAATATTCTATTACAAGAACAACCCTAGAATTGCGTTGTTTTGGTTATTTTGGAATTCTAGATCCACTATTTAATTCCAAATTTAATGAAAGATGTGTTCAATTAGCTTAATTTAAACATAATGCCAATATTACATCTTTCATCTGGTGGCTCATCTTAGGTGAAAAATATGTTGGGACATGCTCTTCAGTTCAATCCTATGTATGGATATGGAATAAGGTCCAATGCATGGTCCTCCTTGCTAGATAACATCTCCAACACCTCTGATGTGATCATAGCTAGGAAATCAAACTGGTCTCTCTTGGGAATCATCTATCTGCAGATGCGCATGTAGACCTCGGTCAATGGACTAGGAGGGTGGTGGTTAAATAATGGCCTTGTGGCTGGAATCCTCTCAAGAAATGAAAAAAATATACATATGAAGAAAAAGGTAAGTTGGCCCTCCGATCAAACATTGTATGGCATCGATCCAGAGTAAAACAAAATTGTCGTAAAAAAATGCCAAACCACCTAAAACATCTAGGTGCCCACACTGAAGTATCTACATAATATAAAAGACGGAAACTATTTTGTTTCCCATCACTATTGAGGTGTTATATGCTCGTGACCAACAACGAGAGGAACTTAACCTCCTCTACACCGAATGCACCAATCCATAGTTGTCCATCATGAACATAAAAATTAGCAGGATCGATGATGTGGGCACCAATATAATGATGAGAGTAACCAAATTGATTCTCTGCTACAAAATTTACTAGGAAATCAGGGAACTAGGGAAAATACTACCCTCTCCTATATAACCTAGTGATGAAATAAATATCATCCTTAGTGGGTTGGAACCCCTAACCAGGACCAATGTGAAATTACTGTCTCCCGTGATCCCAACGACGGATCAACTATGCCAACAAAGCAGAGTTCTATTTTATGGATGTAGCCTCCTAATAAAACTGTAGGAGGCCTACAACCATCAACTAATCTCATCTATGATCAGTGAAGGGGCAAGGGTACAAATCCCTCTCCCTCTCTCTCGAATACCACTCACACACGAAGTTGTATGGGTAAACTTGTGCCCAATGTTATTGAGCCACATCTCGTTGTTGACATCTCTGATACACATATAGCATCGACCAGTCTCATAAATAAACATAAACAAACATTAAATGAGCATGATATTTATTAACATCAAATAATAATTTTTTTCTCAAAACAAATGAATTTGACAAGTGGTGTGCCTAAATTATAGTCATGTACCATGGTCGGTGATTTTGGAACAAAAGAGAACTGCAAACAGTGCACTTGAATACATAAGTGCACCTATGAGCATGGTAATATTTTTAAATATGTCTTCTTTTCCAGTGTGTCCATAAATAGGAAGCATTGTCAAGACGTGATGGCACCATACATGGATCACACATCTTAATGGAAACACCGTAGTAGGTATAGTTATTTGTGGGTTTTATATTTGTTCCAAGGATAGCAGTGCACTAGTAACATGTGAGCGCACTAGAAAATCGATGCAGTAATGTTAACAAAGCACACCAACCAATGTGGTGTTTTTACTATGTTAAGTGTGGAAGTGCTTCCAAAAATAGGAAGCATGAGTGCCTTCTAAACACGCCATTCGCACTAATTTGATGACGTGAAAAGCATTAATATAGCACACCATAATAGGAGCATCTCTTTGTTAGTTTTATAATTTTTGCAGGATAGCAATGTTTCTTTTACACGTCAATGCACCATCAATGTAGCACGTTCTTATTTACAATGCACACCAAATAATGTGGTGTTTTTCATAAGTATCATCATGCATCTATTATTAGGAAGAACCGGTGCATTCTAAATATCACATCGCATTGGACACGGTGCACAAGTATTAATAGAGTGCATCATGATAGGAGCAACTCTTTGTGAGTTTTATAATTTCTTGGGATTATAGTGTGCCTGTTACACGTCAGCGCATTGTCTACACAGTTCATTGTTGTGTGCAATTCACAGTGGTTAACATGTTGTTTTTTCTAAATGTTTAGTTTGGCGATGCATCCATCAATAGGAAGCACCGATGCATTCATGACACGTCATCGCACTAATAGTGGTGTCTAGGTATTAATAGGTGCCCATAGTAGGTGTATCCCTTTGTGAGTTTTTTTAAGTTTTTTTGGGAAAATGGTGCCCTTGTTACATTTCAATGCACCATTTGTACGACACTTTCGTGTTTAGAATGTCCACCAATTAAGATTTTTTTTTTTTTTTAATTTGGTTTAGCGATGCGTTATACACAATAAAGCGCATAGTGTGTGTGGTGTGGTACAAATATAAACGCATTGTCTACAATGCGCCCTATAAATTTACAGGGTTCATCGACATGTGGTGTGAGACAAATGGCTCAAGTGCACCATACATTTGTTTTCAATTTTTTTCAATTAAAGGGAAAATCAAGCTCAATTTTAATCCACTAAAGTTTAAATTAGGAGGTCAAAAAGAATTTACTTGGTCCCTTGTGTGTCAAGGAGGCATGGTATCAATGTACACCGAATTTCAAATTTTTCTCATGAGTTCGCAAAATTCAAAATCCACTCAGCAAGTAATGGAAGCTCGCAATGCAGCCACGTGGAGCACACATGGCAGGGAATCTAAGAAGGGAAGTTATGGAATCGGTGCTCAGGGGGGTCAAAGAACTACAAAGATGGTAAAAATGGTTATTTCAATTTGATAAAAAAAAATATTTAACCCTACATCGATGCGCTTGATTTACAAACTGTTAGGAACCCATGTCAACCCTTCTATTTACTTTGTTAGTATATTGGTTTTGGACGCATATTCTTTGTAATTAGTCCTGTAGTATTTGTTGATCCATATTTTGTATTATTGTTGTTGGATGCATATGCTTTGTAAGTCGTCCTGTAGTAATTGTTGATCCATAGTTTGCATTGACCCATGGTTTGTATTAACACATGGTATTGACCCATGGTATTGCCACCTAGACTTAGTATATAAGTTTGTGTTGAGACCAATGAAGGTACTATGAATTTATTTGTATTGAGATTGCTCAAAGGAGGTTGCCCCCTCAAAGTGACCTGCAATCAATAAAAGCGATTCTGAGTTCTATTATTTCTGCTATTTCGTATATTTTCATTAATTAATTGTTGCAGGTTCTTTACATCTCATATCATAGCACTTTCATGGGCTCGTTGGGTGGAGTTTCTGCCAAATTTTTTTTGCATCTGTTACAAGTTCGGATTTGGGAATAATCCCTATCCGCTTAACTATGGGAAGTACTTGGGCATAATCCCTAAAACTCATTGTGAGGAGTACCACAGGAACCCCAAAGTAGTTGTCCCATTGAGAGGACCTACCAGCAAAAAGGGAAATGACCCCTACTTGATTGACTAGTTCCCACCCATGAGGTAAACTAAGAGCTGTCATTTGTGGTAAAGAAGTTATCAGTTTTACTCGAGCTGTGGAGTGAGGGGTACTGCCCCAATACGCAAGCTATCAGACAGCATTGGTGGCCGAGTGAAATCCCTGAACTGTTAAGAAGCCAAACATACCTAGGGTCCATATCTATTTTCAGCTGAAATGTTACCGATCACTTCCGCGTCATTTCAGATACATTCTGATCTGTTTCAGATCTATTCTGAAAGCCGTTTTTGATCCATTTGGCGTTGTTTCATATCCATCTGTTTCCGATCACTTTCGGGTCATTGCGGATACATCTCTTTCCGACCCCTTCTGCGCCGTAGCAGATCCATTTTGGAAAAAGAAAAAAGAAAAAAGAAAAAAAAACCTTGTTTTTTCACCATATCTCCCTTGTTTTCACTATGTTTCCCTTGAAACTTCCTTGACACCCCTGTAATCCCATTTTGTATCTTTCATTCCTGAGGACCCTATCCCAAATTCCACTTCCTAAAGCTAGAAATCCCACATTTGTCTATTTTTAGGGTTTGCCATAACTTCTTTAATTTTCACCCAATCGCCTTCAAATTTTTCCACCATGTTCATTCCCTAATTCTGCTTCTTTGCCCCTCTCTGACAATTTTCCCCTTCTTTCACCCCGCTTCTAAAATCCTCATTTTTTGCTTCCCTATCCATTCGAAAGTGTCCAAAACCTCGTCAAACCCCAATTACCCATTATATTTTTCCCCAAATCCAAATTTCCCTTTACTAAATAAGGTTTTTTTTGTTTTTTTCTACCATTCCAAAAAAAAAAAAAAACTCATGTTTATGGTTGTCACCCGCACAGGAGCAAAAACCATGGAGGAAGCACTTGCAGCCATCCAAACCAAACTCTAGGATCTAGATGAAAAATTTCTTAGTCTCCATCTTGAGCATTCAGCCATGAACAACAAATGACAGTCAGAGTCTTCATCAGACAATGGGTTCTCTTCTTCCAACAATTTATGTGGTCTGAAGCTTGATTTTCCTCACTTCAATGGTACTGATCCAACTGGATGGATCTATCGTGCAGAAAAGTATTTCAGTCTGCATAATACTTTTGATGTCACCAAAGTTCCACTTGCATCATTTCATTTGGAACAAGAATCTCTTCAATGGTACCGTTTGTACATCAAGGCTCATGAAGAGCCAAAATGGCGAGATTTTTGCCAGCTCCTTTTGCAACAATTTGGTCTTAGTGCTTTTGATGACTTCACAGGAGCCCTCACTAAACTTCACCAAATTGGCACGGTGAGAGAGTATCAAACAGAGTTTGAGAAACTAGCCAATCACACAGAAGGATTGTCTGATGAATTCTACAGGAGTTGTTTTATCAGTGGCCTTAGGGATGAAATCCGCTCAGAGGTTAAAATTTTTTGTCCCAACACAATGATGGAAGCCTTGGGGTTGGCTATGTTGGAAGAAGACAAGATTGTAGCCCAACAACACTCCAAACCCACTTTTGTCCCCTTCTAAAATATGGGTTCTCAACGACCTCCCATCCTGCAAACTCCTCGACCAAGCACGCAGAGAAAAAAGGCTTTTTTATAATTGTGATGAGAAATTCACTTAGGGACATAGATGTGTTCAGCAAAAGCTCTATCTCTTTGATATGGATTCTCTGCCTGCCTCTAAAATTGGTGAAGAAGCTCCCTACACAATGGATGATCAGGTCGACATTCAGAAGCCTCCTATTGACCCCCCCATCTCAGGATGACCAACCAAAGATATCTCTCCATGCTTTATCTGGCGTCACCACCCCCCAAACAATGCGGGTCAAGGGTTAATTCAAGAAGCTTCCTCTTACAATACTCATTGATTCTGGTATCACTCATAACTTCATTTACCACCAGATGGGTAAACACACTGATTATTTTGTCCATCCTTGCTCCAACTTTGAAGTCATGGTTGCCAATGGGGGCACCTTACCTTGCAAGGGAAAGTGTCACAATGTGCATATCTCTCTGGAAGATTATAACATGTGCTCTAACATGTTTTCCTTGTCCTTAGGCGGATGTGATGTGGTTTTGGGCGTTCAATGGTTACGTACACTTGGCCCCATCTGATGGGATTTTGTTGAACTTTGGATGCAGTTTTCAGTCAATGGGACACAACACAAATTTACGGGCTTACAACTAGGGTCTCTCTTCATCATCAGTTCACATCGCCTAGAAAATTTCCTTAAGAAGAAATCACATGGTGTCATCGCTCAACTCCATTCCATTCAGATGCACCCATCAACAGTCTCCACTACTTCCTTGGATAGATATGCAGGTGTCTTTGTTGCACTAGTGGGCTTGCCGCCTTCAAGAGACCTTTCCAGTAAGCATTTAGCTGCATCTACATCTTAGTAGTAATTGATGGCTATTTTGCATGCAGTACCGAAGTGGCAGCCATCCCTATTAGGGAATTATTTCTGCATCAAGACCGATCTCCAGAGTCTAGAAAATTTCCTGGAACAACGTTTCTCCTCCCTAGCACACCTGAAACGGGTTATCCAACTCATGGGTTATGACTATGCGATCACTTACAAGAAGAGTAAGGACAATATGGTGGCAGACGCTCCTTCTTGCACATTTGATGACCCAGTCTCTCTTACAGCTATTTCTCTGCTTGTTCCAAATTGGTTGCAATCTTTTCAACAGAGCTATCTCTTCTATGAGCTCCATGCTTCTTCATCAGCAGGGCACTCTGGGTTCCTCAAAACATATGACCAGGAACAATGTAACTTCTTTTGGAAGGGACTGAAAATTACAATTCAACAAATGGTGGTTGACTGTGATGTTAGTTTTTCATCATTTAATTCAATAGATCTAGGATCTTAACTGAAAGAACAACATGTACAACATATCAAGCATAAGAGACTAGAGGCAAGAGACAAAACATTTCACCGGGGAAAACCAAGAAGGTGAAAAACCCCGTAGCTTCCTTAGAGATAGAATAAGCACCAACACAAAGATCACAAAGATCAAACCCAAGAGATAGATGACTGCAGCAGCTACTCCTCCTCCACTAGTGCACACTCCTCCTCTCTCTCACTAATACGAAGTGACTGAATGAAAGAATGTGTAAAATGAGAGAGACACACTCTCTATTTATACACTACTTCACTTGTCTTTTAACTCTAACTAGGTCAGCCCCAAATTAACCACTTAACATAATGTTGATTGGTCGAACCCCCACTAGGGTGGTCTAATGACCCTTTAACCCACATGACTCATACAAAGCCGACCCCATCAAGGTGGCCTAATAACCCATCAAGTATAAGTTACGACACTTACAATATAACTTGCGACAGTTGCAAATACAAATGATGACACTAACAATCAAAGGAATAATACATCTCCATTGGGGATACAATAAAGTACAAATGTAATACATACAATATACAAGTGAATATCTTCCGAAGTTACAAATACATCAACACTCCCTCTTAACTAGGAAGGTATTCTCTTGACACAGGTCATCAACACATATAGGTGCAAGTCTTCAATTCTGGAGCTGGATCATCGTCACTACTGTTGTACTCGTCATCTCGATCACTGGGTTATATATTAATTCTTCTTGTCATAGGAAGTTCTACAGAGCCATCCCTTTTTCATGCTAGATGTAGGCCTAACCTTCTGCAGGTGTTCATCATCTCTGGACATACTGTGGAATCCTCAGGACTTATTACATGCGTCAACAAAACCTCGAAAGAGCATCCCAGGACTGATTACGATCTTACTGCTTAACCTATTGGATCTCCCAGGATCGTTTACATGTTGACTGTCACAAAACCTTAAAAGAGTGTATTGCAACCTACAAGAACTCTAAATAGCATCCCAGGACTGATTACGAGCTTACTGCTCAACCTATCGGATCTCCAGAGCTAATTACATGTGACCTCCACCACAAAACCTTAAAAGAGTGTCCTGCATCCTGCAAGAACTCTAAAGAGCATCCCAAGACTGATTACGAGCTTATTGCTCAATCTATCGGATCTCCAGGGCTAATTACATGTGGTTAGGAAAAACCTTTAAAGAGTGTCTTGCAGCCTGCAAGAACTCTAAAGAGCATTCCAGGACTAATTGCAAGCTTACTGCTCAACCTATCGGATCTCAAGGGTTGATTACATGCCTCTAGTAGCAAAACCTCAAAATAGCATCCTAGCTTAGACTATAGGATCTCCCAGTATCTTTTCTATGCTACATGCACAGCTTGTCCAAGTCCACAGATTATCAACCTGATACTCATGATCATACTAATCATCATCATACAGTACATCATCCTGATGCACATCATCATCTTGATCATCGTCCTGATTCATATCATCTCGAGCATCGTCCTGATACTCATCACATATGATCATCCTGATCATCATAGCATCGTCTTGATGCATATCATCACTCATAATCCAACTGATCATGTAAAGTATCCACCTAATGCATATCATCACACATGATCCACCTGATCATGTAAAGAATCCACCTAATGCATATGATCATCTTGATTAGTATCATGCAGAACATCATCTAGAGCATCGTTCTGATGCCCATCCTACAGTGCTTACATCCAAATCCATGGGAAGGACCCTCCTATCACCATGCTTGGAATGTCTCCTACAAATGTGTCCATCACTTCTTCCTCGGAGTATCTTCTATCTGAAGAACATCAAGCCTCTCTTTAAAGTATTCAAACTTCACTCTTGCTAGTGATCTAGTCAACACATCTGCAATCTTCTCATCTGTCACAACATACAGGAGCTTCACTGCTCCTCTCTACACCATATCCCTGATATAGTGATATTTGATCTCGATGTGCTTCGACATGTCACGGAACACTAGGTTCTCAGACAACTTCACACAACTCTGGTTGTCACAGAATATACAGGTAGCATGCAACGGGAGATCAAATAACTCATACAGTAGCTTTCTCATCCATACTGCCTCACAACTAGTCGAACAAGCTGTGTCATACTCTGGTTCAGCTGTACTCAGTGCTATGTAGTACTACTTCCTGCTAAACCAAGAGATAACACCTGATCCCATATTGAAGCAACACCCTGAAGTGCTCTTCCTATCTGCATCACTTCCTGCCCAATGTGAATCAACATAACCCATTAGGTTAAACTTTTGATTCACATCATACTTGAGCCCATAATCAACCATACCCTCTAGGTACCTCAAAATATGCTTCACAGCAATCAGGTGAACATGTCTAGGATCCGTCAAGAACTGGCTCAATATGTTCACCGCAAAGAAAATATATGGTCTCGTGTTCATCAGGTACATCAAGGACTCAATCATCTGACAATACACCGTGACATCAACCAACTCTGATGAAGCATCATTCAATAGCTTCAGGTTTGATTCCATAGGTGTGGCCATGGCCTTGTAGTCCATCATTCCAAACCGCTTTAGGATCTCTACTGCATACTTCCTTTGTCCAAGGAATATTTCATCTGCACTCTACCACACCTCCATGCCTAGAAAGTAATGCATCATACCCAAGTCTTCCAACTCAAACTCGGAAGCAAGCTTTCTCTTCGTGTTGGAAATCAATCTATCCTCACCTGTCACAAACAGGTCATCCACATACAATAGGAGTATCACTGGATTGCCTTCCTCAACCTTGTAGTAAAGGTTGGAATATGCTTTACTCTTGGTAAAGCCCAAATTGGATAGGAAGATGTCTATCATGTTGTACCATGTCTTGGGTGCTTACTTCAAGCCATACAAGGCTTTTCTTCAATCTGCAAACATATGATTCCCTATCATGTGTCTCAAAACCGAGTGGATGCTCCACATACACTTCCTCTTCTACTACACCATTCAAGAAAGTTGTCTTGACATCCATCTAGTGTATCTTCTACTTCATCACTGTAGCCAGAGCAAGTACTATTCTGATGGAAGTGTACCTGGCTACAGGAGCAAAAGTCTCTTCATAATCTATTACCTCTTTCTGGGAGAAGACACGAGCCACAAACCTTGCCTTGTATTTCTCTATGCTTCCATCTGCAGCATGCTTGATCTTATAGATCCACTTGGAAGTCACAATAGACTTCCCTTCTGGTCTTGGGACCACATCCCAAACATCATTCTTCATGATCGACTATATTCCTCGATCATGGCATCCTTCCATTACCACATCCTAGATCATGGGAACTTCAGATTATTCAATATCTTCAATCGATAGTTTTCTTTGAACTTCGTTGCTAGAACAAATGTTGTTGTCCTTCTTTTGTAGGTGATTGTACATGATCTTTCCTACAAGTCAAATTCAATTGCATGATTAGAAACTTCTCATAGTTTTCAGAACAAAATCTTACACATAAATATATATGTCATACAGTCATGCAATTATCTTAGCCAATGCTTCAATACAACATTTATCCATATCCTGTAACTTTCTAGATGCCTTCCATCTCTACCAGGACATTGTTAAGAGTTTGCACTACTCCCAACATGTAAGCAAAGAGGTTTCATTCTAGATAAGTAGCAATAGAATGTTGTACAGTGCCATAGACCACTTACCTTTACATGCATATTAGTAGTATATTGTTCATTAATGCAATTATTCTAATATGCATAATACACAACCTGAATCTAGGAACATAAATATGACTAGAAAGCATCATTCAAGTAATCATATATATAACAATTCAAATACTTATCTTTGTTTAGTTGTAGGGTGGACTCCCTCTCAATCTTTGCTTCCTTGCAGGAACTACTGGAGTGTGCTCCCTCTTGATCTTTGCTTCCTTGATTATCTGTCCTTGAACTTATATCCATCCTGGACCACTATGCATGCTTAAGTGTGCACTAGTGTCATCATTGTGTCATCCTCAAGATCTCATACATAATGATACATTCATTAGTATAATATCAATACTATCAAAACATTATGATTCTAAATAATCTTAAATATGTATGGTCATGATCATTTCATACATAGGTAGTAGATGTTAGTATTCAAGGTTTCAGGGAAGACTTATTTTACTCATGCATATTCTTATTTGACCATAAAACTCTTCTAGTTAGTCATATCATCAATCAAAGTAAGAAACATAATATGCATAAACCCTTGATTACTTAAACTTCTACTTCAAGAATAATCATTATCATTCATACAAATGTATAAGATCCTAACACAAGGTAGGATTCTAACTTGATATAGGAAAAAACATACCTGGAATATCATGTTAGCTAGTTATGTCTAACATACCCAAACAATGTCTTCGTGTTCTCTTCAATGACTTGTGCTTAGTAACCTGCATATCGAATAACTTAACCATTGTAGAACCAAATTATACATACCTCGTAAGTAGAGATTCTATGTGATCCATGATTCTTTGTCTTCATGTCACCATGGTCATATGTTCTTCGTTTAGAACTTGATTTGTACATTTCATGTTAGTAGACAACATCATCCTCATACAATACCACAGTGCATTAGTACAATCATAAGCATCATAAACCTAATCAATGAATGTCTTCTATCATTCACATGCATTCATACTTTTACTAGGGTGATAAGACAAATCTAAAATTAATCAATATTGTACTAACCTCAATAATATGAAGACAAACATATCATAACATTAATCATGAACAGATTTCAAAAACATACCTATATCTCCTCAAGTCATACCTGTCGAGATTGCTTGTAGCATTATTATGTAAGGCCTTAGCATCATCTCCCTCTGGAACTAGAACTTTTTCACTTATGTAGGTGTCCAATTCATTTTCTTCTAGGATTAACCCAATCCACTTTGATTTGCTGAAATTGGATCTTGAGTTGGATTAGGGTTTGCTAGAGAAACCCTAAAAATTCAAATTTTGAATTTCAAAATTCTGAATGGATGGAAAGATGTGCCTTGCTGAGTTGATCGAGCTGGTATACTTCAACTTTGAAAACTACAAAATTTGACCCTTCAAAATTGCCTTTGAAACTTCCAGATCTTCTAAAGAGGATCTCGAACTAGGGTTTGATAAAGCCCGGTCTTCTGCCCAACCAAAAAGTTCTATCTTGTACACTACCCTTCGATTTTTCTAAGGAGCTTCCAAGAGTGGTCTTAGATTCCAAAAAATTTCAACTTTTGCAAAAACCCTAATTTCCACCTTTCTGATAAAAATCTCGAACTAGGGTTGGATGATGCTCGGGGTTCTACCTAACCAAAAACTTTGATCTTGGTGTCTAAATTTTGATTTTTCTGAGGAGAGAAATCCTATGCTGAGACCACTCCAAAATTCCACTTCTGTCAAAATCCTTAATTTCCCGCAGCAGTGATAAGCTAAAAATGAGAATGCTCATAATCCAATTCTATTTCACAAAAATATGTGACTTTATTGTTTTTGGTGCATATCTGAAATTTCAGATCCAAAGGGTCTGAAACTTCATCCTGTGGTTTCCTGACCTGTCTTATTTCCAACCCCATAGGTCTGACCTCAAATGGATTCTTTGAGAGAGAGATATGCCAAATGTCGTAACGTGACCTGTTTATGGGAAAAACATGATATCTAAGTTGTACGGAGTTCCACGTGTCACTGGTTCCACTTCGGCCTCTGAAAAGAGGACCTGTAAAACTAACATCTGTGCCCTTACTTCCACTTTTTACATAATTTCATTTGGAGCTTCCTAGCCCAAGTTGTGACCTTTTTTTCTAGGTCACTTGTTTATGACTGAGCTCTAGAAGAGGCAGAAACCCTATATTGTACGGATCATAAAACAAAAAGTACCACGAATTAGATGTTGTGCGTCAGACACAAGGTACATGGGTATGTTATCTATGACTTCTAGAAGTTTCAGAACCTGAACCTTCGCCAAAATGGATTTATAGAATAATTTACATGATGACTGGTTTTTGCTATATCAAGCCCTAGCTTCCAATTTGTCGCAAGTGCAACAAGTGTCATAAATGCCATACCATGCCTTCTTTCAGGATCACTCTGATACCATGTTATTTTTTCATCATTTAATTCAATACATCTAGGATCTTAATTGAAATAACAACATGTACAACATATCAAGCATAAGAGACAAGAGACAAAAGAAACAAAACATTTAATCGGGGAAAACCAAGAAGGTGAAAAACCCCACAACTTCCTCAAAGATAGAATAAGCACCAATACAAATATCACAAAGATCAAACCCAAGAGATAGATGACTGTAGCAGTTACTCCTCCTTCACTAGTGCGCACTCCTCCTCTCTCTCACTAATGTGAAGTGAGTGAATGAGAGAATGTGTAAAATGAGAGGGACACACTCTCTATTTATACACTACTTCACTTGTATTTTAACTTTAACTAGGTCGGCCCCAACTTAACCACTTAACATAATGTTGACTGGGTTGACCCTGTTGTAGAATTTTCTCCCTACGGATAGGTAGAAATTCTCTTAGATTAAAGTAGACTTTAACTGACTCTAAACTAAGACAAAACTTAACAAATGCTACCTTGAATTCCTAGATCTAAACAGACATTTCAAGATTAAACTGCTGGAAGAGACAGAAGAGATCTAATTGACCTTCAATCCAATTGCTTGTCTTTATGGTTTCTCCAATTTCCAAGTCCTCGCGAATGAACCTGTCAAAATGAAACCAAGGTACAAGCATATATGATTCTCTAGCAACTTGAAATATGAGTTAGGATCTAAATCTACAATAGATACAAATCATATAATTGAAACAAAATCAACACATGTGATTTGGGAAACAAGACAAGTTATGTTCTATTACCAACTTGAAGTCACTTACAATGGTTGCTTGATATCCAAGCCAACTCCCAGCTCCAAGTGCTTCCTTCTCTAGCTATCTCCACAAAGATTCAAGATCATAAGTTTGATGTCTCCAAGAATCCTCCCCTTTGCTCATGGAATGTCTCTCTCTTATAGTGTGTAGTAGGGTTAACCAACAAGAGAGAAGGGTGGATCTTGGGAGAGTTTAGTGGATCAGGCCTACTAATCACAGAAAGTGAGTTAGGATTGAATCAGGGACACCAATCCTCAAAAATATCTTGAAGATCAAGATCCCACAAGCCATGGCAAAAAATGCTAAAAAATGAGTACCGCACCTCTCAAACAGAGCATAACGCGGTAGTACCGCATGGCATAGAAAGAGCATAGCACGGTAGTATGGACTACCGCACACCTAAGCTAGAGTAAGGCACAGTAGTGTAGGTATATGAAGTCTTAGCTGGGTTGATTCTTGACATAATAGGTTTGTCTCCAAGGATCACTCATCATTTTTCTCTTCTGGGTGTTTTAAGTAGTAGGGGAAGTGTCGTCAGGTATTTTTATGGTGAAGATACGACACTGTGAAATATGGAGGTATAACAGATACCTCCTAAAGTGTGAGGTCAGAACGGATTGATGGCCGAAAGACTTTACAAATACTATGCGGAGATAGCATCGAGGAGAGCAACAAGGAGCTAAAACAGAAACAAAATGTTAGATATACCACCGAGGCGAGCATCCCCATTCTCAGAAACAATTGACTCAAAGCATGGCTACCAACCAATACATTGCAGATCCATGAGTACTGAGATGATATAGACTGTAGACAAATCATGGCTACTATGAACAAACGTAGATCCATGAGACAGTAATGACACAGCCACGACCAATACAAAAAGTGGATCTATGTGACAATACAAAGGACATCTCCATCGCAACCTGGATGCAATCAAGATACAAATGTGTGCCCAGGGTCTTCTACCCAATCGCAATTGATACGAATCTAGCCATGTGATTACAAAATGTTGAAGTTGAACATGGTAGAAACCATTTGATCACCAATCAATGATGTGAACCGTTAACAAATGCGAGGGAAATCACTAATGATGACGATGATCCCCAAGGTATCTGCAGTACATCTCAACAAAATGCGAATGAATGGGCTGATGTCAAGCATTTGAGAGATTGTTCGATCAGAGGTCAATGATGTAAACCTACTGTCGAACACGAGGAAACCTGCCATTGAGGCATGCAGGTACCAAGGTACTAATGGTTGATCCCTAAGTCCAATTCCCGGATAGTGATTTGGCGTCGACAGGAATAGACTCGTCGAACATGGGCCATAATGATTCCCACATAATCGACACGAAATCGGAACGAAAGATAGTATAGGATGATGAAACAATGTAGTATGTACTGACATAGCGGAGGTCTGGCACAATGAATGACTCTGAACAATGCAACCCTTTGAACATATAACGGCATGTAACAGGACTTGGCAGCAGGTATTATTGATAGCAAAGGATAGACACCGAACGAGTAGGCTCGTGGCCAAAGAGACGACTCAGGATGATGACCATAACTCAGCAAAAATACATAACCAAAATAGACAAGGGATAGACGCATGCCATGTTCAAAGGTGACAACTGACAAGCTGCCAAAATAAACTTGACTTGTTTCCCATATTCCCCCGACATGATAGACAAGTACCTCTTTGTTGTTTTTCGAGCTTGAAGAGGATAACAGATGCTCGATATAGCTCATCTCATGGATGAGTCCAATCTCACATGTTTTACAAACCTGAGAAAGGAGGGGTTCGTCCCAAAGTGGGTCCTTTGATGTCAAATTTTAACGAGTCCAAGGAAGGAAAAGTCGGTAGTTTTTCATATTTAGAGAACCTGAAAAACTTAAAGGAGGCTACAAAGTGTACTTTTTCATAAATTTAGTCTCTCGATCCCGAAAAAGTGTAAAAAAATTCTCGAGAGAACTCTCCCAGCCAAAAATTGACCGAGGTATACCTTTCTCGTAAATAGTCTAGACGGGCCGAAAAAGGGATAACCTACCACCGAATAGACGACCTTTCAAATACTTTTACACGTGTGAAAGAGTCAAGATCACTTGGCAATCTTTTCAATTTTAGGGAGTCTGAAAAGAGCTTAACTATGGACTCCAATGGTCTTTTTCGTAATTTTTAATTATTCTGGTCCGAAAAGAGAATAAAATACAACCAAGATAATACTTTCCTCAACGTTTAACGAGCATGAGTAAAGCTGACCAAGCTCGACACCATTTACTTAAGTTTGACAAGCACAACACGGGTGTAAAAGCGCTTGGAATCTTTTTCAAGTTTTAATCTAGAGCACGAAAAAGATAAAGTAGGCTCAAAATGAAGGTCAAACAATAAATGAACGCCAATGTGAATATTTTTTAAAGGAGATCCTGTCAACAAATGCTCATGAAACCAGATATTAGTAATGTGAAATGGGTTTTTATTTTAACTAGATAAAATAATGAGTGAAAAAGTTATATAAAGGATGGGTAAATATGGAAAGTTACCATTTCACTTGTGCATTTGCCAAAAGAGGAGATTTTACCCATTGAGGAGCAAAAACTTCAAGAGTTCATATCTGGAGATCCGGAGCACCGTTTCAACAGCCGTCTGCACCAGGTAAGAGATTTCAAGCCCCTCTTTCATTTCATGTATGAATAACTTGGTTTCAGTAGGGAAAAACATTTTTTTGGGCGAGCCCTATTGGGAAATTTTTTCCTTCCATAGTACTGCGTAGGCGCTATATCGGTAAGCGCGGTACTGTGCAATAGTACCGCACTGTAAGGTTAAGTAAGGGTGCGGTACTATGCAGTACCGCACAGTCAAATTTCCCCCAGGCACGATAGCGGCGAATTTTAAGATGAAAAAATTATTTTTTCTCAAATTTTTAGCTGAGATCAAGTTGTTAAATGAGTAATGAATGTTTCCTATGATCTTTTGTAGGTGTTTGTAACTTGTTTGGAGAAAAATGGTTCATTGGAAAGAAAGAGAGCATGAAGGAGATGATTTGTTGGCCGAAGATGACCAAGAGACCTTGACTGCATTGCGGGAATGTGGTTTGTTGAAATTCTTCAAGACCAAAGGTATTCGTAAGCAGGCAAAACTTCTCACCCACATTATTCAAATGTGGGACCCTGACATTCAGGCTTTTCGAGTGGGAGAACACACCCTCGAGATTGAACTTAAGGACATTTATTTCCTCACGGGCCTCTCAAAAAGAGGATCTTGGGTGATTTTTACTAGGTTCACAGCCTCAGAGGTGAGCACGGATTCTTTAATTGCTCGTTATTGCTGTCAAGGTTCGAGGAAGAAAAGCGGCAAGGTGGTCATCAAAGACATTGTAGAACTTCCTTTAAAAACTGTGTTGTTCACCATCACATGTGTAGCAGGGAGCATGGGTCCCCATCAGGCGTCCCGTACATAGATGAATCTTGCAGTGGATTGTATGACAGGAACAATATTCAACTGGTGTGAGGCAGTATTGACCAACCTCAAAGAGCAAGTGAACAAGTGCAGGCTTGGAGAGAATTCTCAATTTGGGTATGGGAGCATCTTAGTCACCTTCTTCTTGGCGAGGGTGCCATTGTTGTGCCCACAGATAGCCATGCCCCCTCGTCCACCCACCGAGCCATGGATGGCTCGATGGAGTGAATACGCAGGACAACTTGGGGGGCTGCAGCGTTTGTCTTTCGATGAGGATTTCTTCTCGTGGCTTGAGGAACAGATTGTGATGATCGATGACTACCCCTATGCAGGGGTGGACTTCCGCGAGGACATAGACTTGGCACTGCCGGAAGATGAGGATTGGGACAATTCAGGTATGACCTTCATGGATGTTTTTTTCTTTTTTTTTAATATATAATTTTTATTGTTTTTTAGAATGTATAAAATACTTTAATATATGTACGTGTGCATGTCGCAGATCGTGGACCATAGAGACTGACAGGGTACTCGCCATTACGCCGAGGTGGTGTTGATCACCAAGCCGCTCCAGACGAGGAAGAAGATGAGGATGAGGCAGGAGGGGTCCAGGAGATAGAGAGGAACCTACAGGGTTTAACCCATGGTATCCCTGCTATGAGGGTGGACGACATCCCTTTGCATCTCCAGTGGCATACCGTAGGTGTGCCTAGGCATATTGGTCGACTTCTCTGTAGGGTGGTTTGGGCTATAGTGTGTTATCACCAGCAGCGCGAGGAATCTGATGAGGAACATGATAGATCCCCCAGATCTCCTTAGATGGTAGTTTTTATCTTTTTACGGCATGTATACAATATGTAGGCTTTGAGAACCAAATTTTTGTATGGGATTAGGTCCCAAATTTTGTCTTTAAAACACAAACTTTATGTATTTGAAAAAACATTTTTATATACAGTGATATATATATGGACCTACTTTTATGACCTATTTATTTACAATGACTTGTGTGTTTATTTTTGTGATCTGTTTTTATGTATGGGCAAGATGCCAATCCAAAATGTAATTAGCTAATGAATCAGCTATACAATTGAATTCCCTTGGTATGTGTTGATATGAAATGAAATTAAAAGATCGTTCTAAGAGGCATACCCTCCGAAATAAATGAAGTAGGATAGGATCGCCAACTGTGTAAACATGATTCATATGAGAAACCACGAGTTGGGAGTCTAAAAAGACTAATAGGGAGTCAATTCCAAGGGAAGCAACCTCCGTCAAGAGTCCGATGACTGCATGGTACTCTGCGATATTGTTGGTTGCAAGACCCAAACAATTGGCTCCTGAAGATAGCAACTCGCCAGTGGGAGAATAGATTACCCATGCTGCGGAAGCGAGGTTCCGGGTATGCCGGCTTGCACCATCGGTGAATCCGAAGTAGGCAGACATCTGTGCACAAAATTACAAGTCAAGGTAAGAATGGATATATGAGGTCCGTGTGTGCACACCATAAAGATGAGTGAAAACAAGCTAGGTACATTATGTACAAAAAATTATCTCGCGTAGGATATCCTTACGTGTAGAAGCGTTTGAGGTATATCCCATTGCAGGGTCGTGCCAATGGTGTGCCATCACAATCGACGAGTTCATAGGCTCATTTCTCCAAGACATGTTTTACAACAAAGAGACCGTACCACATAGATTCTAGCTTTCCTTTTCCAAGTTTATCATGCATTTGATCATATGTGAGTATGAGGTCACCTTCATTGAAAATCCGAGGTTGAATGGATTTGTCATACTGTGCTTTGATGCGTTTTTTATGAGCTTTGTTGGCTAAAGCAGCGTCGCGGCGGGTTTCATCTAGCTTGGCTAGGTATAGAAACCGTTCCTCTTCGGAAGTGGTATGGGGAAGAAGCTTTATGGCTATCTTAAGTGATGGAATTTCACATTCAATCGGTAAAACTGCTTCTAGGCCATACACTAGTTGGAATGGTCTAAACCCAGTAGCACTTTTTACTGAGGTTCGGTATTCCCATAGTGCTGAAAATAGAGCTGAGTGCCAGTTAGATTTATGAGTACTCACAATACGCTGAATCATTCGTTTTAGAACTTTGTTAATGGCTTCAACTTGGCCATTAGCTTGTGGGTAGTATGGGGTTGAGTTTTCATGGCGAAAACCCAACTTGGCACTTAGTTCCTCAATCATATGGTTCCTGAAGTGGGAGCCATGATCAGTCACAATGGATTGTGGGACACCAAATCTATCTATAATGTGATTGAATATGAATTGTGTTGTTGCTTTGCCGTCCTCAGCATAAGTAGGCATCACTTCAGCCCATTTTGTGAAATAGTCAACAGCTACTATGACATAGCTATGCCCCCGGCTGAAGTGGGCTTACCGTGCATGAAATCTATGCCCCATTTGGAAAAGGGGCCGATGGCAATAACAGGATGGAGTGGAGCAGGGTGCGAACGTGTTTTATTATGAAAGAATTGACATGGTGGACATTTCTTGACCATTTCAGTCATAGATAATTTTAGGGGCGAATTATAGCCCATGGGCGATATTAAGGGGGTTTGGATTTTTTGTTGGGCGAATTTTGTATATTAAACAAATTTTTAATAAAATAAAAATTTCGTCCACAAATTATAAATTAAATAATTCCTAAAACTTAAATAGCCCGAGTATTTTTAGGAAAAAAAACAAAATTCGCCCTCTAAAATTCCCCTAAAAATCTTTGCTCGTCAGATTTCTACCGAAATTTTGAGTGGGATCCTAGGCTCGCCCCCCTTTCCAGTAAAAATTTTCTAAACTCCTCTAGTCGCCCTCGATTTCTAACTGAATTTGACCGGGATATTGGGATCGCCCTCGACTTCTAATTGAATTTTACTAGGATATTGGGATCCCTCTCGATTTCCAACAAAATTTGACATGGGTCCTTGGCTCGCACCAATTTCCAGCAATATCAATCCCATATACAGTTGTATTCATCCCTATAAAATGCCTTGCTTGCTCATGGAATCACCCACTCAAAGAATCAATAAGCATTGGCATACACAACATAGGATTGAGGACAACACAGGATTGAGGACCGAGGTAAAGGTTCAGCTTACAACGTTAAGATTTGAAGTGTATCCGGGATCCTCTCTTTGCAGGTATGGTCAAACTCTAATTGTACTTAGGTACATCAGATACTAGGACCATGTATGGAGAATAGGAATTGGTTTCGGTAAAATAAATTGTCTTCTCTCTTTCATAGTTGTAGGTTCTTGTTGTTTGGCTCGACGTTAGTTTCCTTCCCTATCATCCCTATCATAAGCCTGAAACAATATTAATATACGAACTTAGCATAAATACAAATCCACCCACCTAGTATTTGCTTTATTCGAGTTACAGTTTGCAGTGTTTATAAATCTATTAAATTCAAAGGGATCACTCCTCTCTGCGTCGATCTGGAACGAAACCCTGACATCTCCCACACGTCAAAAAAGTCTTTGGGAGACCCCTTCTTCTCCTCATATCTATGTTCTTATTTGCTGGAGATTGTGTGGCAAAACAACGATTAGCCTATGCATGTGGTCGGCCTCATCTTGGGGTTTCAGCAACCCTTCCGTGTAGTCCTGAGTGTTGGAGTTCAAATTTTTTAAAATATTGATTCTAACTTGACTGCGGATGGGCTCGAGGTGAAGGTTAGTTGTTTCCCACATGCCAGTATCTTCATGGTCAGTATTTTATGCTCTCTGGTGTGATTACTATTGTGGAGGTTGATGGAACACCAAATGCTTGATTTTTTAATTACTTTTCTACTCTTTGAGTCTTCATTGCCTTCTATCTACTCATGTTTTTCTTTTGTTTTTCTGGGCCAAATAGGGAGGTCTACACTTCTTATTTGGCTTGATATTTCTCCAACTGTTGAGCTACTCCGCTAGGGTTAGCGTTTTTCCTGTTGTGGTGTGGAATACCACTTGAGCATTTTTTTCTGTGTGAATTCTGCATTCTGTCAGTGATCTGCATGGACTGTGGATTCCATGTATGCGAGATTTGGTATTCCTATCATCTCCAACATGCTTCCCTCGCCTACGTTGAAGTGTTCAATCCATGCTAAGTATGGAAACATCAATATCTTTGGAGCATTTTCATTGGGTGACCTCTGTCAATCTCAACGTTTTTTTGTGTATGGATTCTTCCCCTATGCCATCGTGCCAAGTCCCTCTGCGATTCTCTTCCCATCGAATGAGTGCCAATTTGTAGCATGATGTGTTTTGCTTTTTATTTTTGTGTGTAATGGTTGGCCGCATTACATTATATACCATCGACGTTTTTTATGATGCGCATTCCAACTGTGTTTTCCATTTTTGCTCTCTTCCTTCATAGGGCGTTGTTCCTTACTCCGCTAACGTGTAATGTATTCTTTGCCCACTATGATGTGTTACAATGGTCCTGTGTAACATAGGTTGGCCGACACAAAGGTTGCTTTGATTATTTTCTAATAAATATATTGCCATGATGTTGGTGTATTATGTTTCCCGAGTTGCGTGGGGTAATACTTTGTAGAAAAATATTCTTCTTCTTTATAACAACTCATGCTTCAACCTTATATATAAAACCAAAAAATTTAAAATAACTAGCCATCCATCTCGATTACTCTTTTGCATGTATGTCTGCCATTCAGGTTGTCATGAGAAGGACAACAAATACCAAGTGTCGAATTCATCAGGGAGAATCTTGGATAGATGGAAAAAATCTGCATAGTTTGCTTGCTAACAACCCTTTATCACCTGATGTGTATTGGCAAAAGACCGTTCATCCTGTGTGACTGTCTACGATGAAATGATGCCGATGACCCTTCTCCCAATAGATCTATCTTTGGTCTTAGGTTTTTTCCACATATAATGACGCGTTGGCCACATATTCAATTACTACATAGTGTTACATTTGCGGATGCACTCATTGTCTCTTGTAGTTTCTACACTGGTGATATTGATGCTCTATCTACCATTTCTGATCCTATGTGTCTGGATCGATATTCGTGTGCCATTGGTTTTTCTGGATGACCCTATGAATGGTGGCTGCATTATTTTTTTAACAAGTTCCACTACTGTTGTTGATATGAATATTATGTGGAATTTGTTGGAGTTATATATTTTTATTTTTGCATGGTGTCTTGATTTCCATGTATTATGGGTTATTAAACTACCCAGATAGTTGAGTTAATACATCGAGGTTTCGGTTGGGTTATCATAACCAATCGATATAGTTTGCCGATGCATGGTCATTTTTCCCAGATTCATTGAAATAACTCAGAACTATATTCAACGCGATGAAAAACTGTGTTTTAAGCCCATTCAAGGTTAACAATTCTACTCGAATATCATGCCATAAAGGGTTAATGCCATAATGCCTTGAAAACTCCACCATGATAATGTAATGTTTCTTGCGTGAAATACACCATTTCATGTCACAGCTTTTTTGTCTGTCAAATTTATATTCATTATATAGGCCATTAGATCCTTTCAGAATTAGAAAGAACTCCTTCAAGGTGTTGCAAATTAGTTATTCACTCCAGCGAATCCATAGAGAATATCTCCATGATATGAAATCATTGGTTATCTAATTGGTGATCTTCAAATGATATTTTCCGATCTTTTCTTTAATGTTATCGTGCAGTCTCGAGTTTTCTTTTATGTTCATCTGCTAGCATTATCCTTATCAAAATTCTTTAGCACATCCAATTTGTCTAATGTTCTTCTCTCTCACAAAATTAGCGCATCCAATTTTTCTAATGTTCTTCTCTCCCACGAAATCTGCAGAAGGCCCCACAAACTATATTCTAATTTGACGATTTTCTTTGACTTAAAATTTGGAGTTCATATCTGCAGGAATAAAGCAAGAAAATTGTAAATTGTAAAGATTTCAAAATGCTTTAAAAAATATCTAGAACTAAAATCTAATAAAACTAAAACAATAATCTAGAACAAGAAAACTAAATAGAATCGAATCAAAATAAAAACCAACCATCAATTCTAAGAACTCTATTTATTGGTTTTGGACTCGATAATGAAGGCATGGCATTCTGCATAATCCCGTTGATTCTTTTTCCGATACAAAGTACCGGTATCCCAATGAATTGGCGTTGGCAATAAGAGTTTGAGATCTCGTGAGTTTTCTTCAAATGGCGAGGCAAAATCCTTTATGAGATGACAAGCAAAAGATACACTCGACTTTCAATCCCACAATCTCTTCGATGAATTCATAAGTAGCAGTTTCGAGCACTGATTCAGCTGCCAACATTTTGTTTGAGTGAAAGTAGCAATATCTCGAACAACCTATATCTTTTATGATGCCAAGCACGATCACGGTTGTCTTCCTCCTTCATCCAGATCCAGTGACATTGTGGTAGAATGAACTTAGTAATTTGTGAGAATTTGATAGCGAAATATAGCGCATAAATCTCAGATTTCAAAGCAATAGATCCAGGTTGTCCATGATCAATATTTCCTTGTTAGTGAGCTGGTTGCATAGGATCCTTTGGCGATAAAATTCAAATTCAAATGCAAACTTGCAACAATGCATATGCTAATGCTTTTGTACATATATAGCAACGTGGACTTCCCAGAAAAACTAGCGTGACAGCTCCAAGCCTCCATGAAATATAAACGTTTTGACGAGATTTATGCATTTGCATTTTATCTGAAATGTTGGGTGAAAATATCAATGCGAAGAGAAAATATCTCAGATATCTACAACTCCGACGGTCTTTTATAAACAAATTTACTTGAAATGTTGCGTAAAGTAGATCGATCTGATTATAACCTCATCGTTTACTTTGATGCCATTCATATTCATGAAAATTAACACGTAGGTTCTTCTATTAATATGACCCTTCAAATGTTATTATTTTACTCTTACATTGGAATTTGAAATTCCATTATCTCCTTCTTTAAAAACGTGGCAATTATCCCACTCAAAAATATGGCATAAGAAATTAATTATCTTCTCCTTTGAGAATTTTAGCTTCAAATGAACATAAAATATATTTTATACCATTGTTCATAAAAAAAGAACAAAAATACAAGAGAAATTATTCATAAATCTTTTAATAATGATAAGCTCTCTTTTCTTTTTTAAACACAATCTCCAATGAGAGATTTTAAATGACAATATATTTTAATCATATGATAAAGGAAAAATCATCATAATTGGATAATGTAAGTTTAAAGATTTGGTTGATTTTAATGAAAACATAATATGAATATCTGTACAAGCTAACTTGAAAAGAAATATTAGTTTAAATAATCCTTTTTAAGATAGTTAGTCTCAAAAGCTAAAATTATTATAGTGAAGTAATACAATTTGGATATTGTTTAAAATATATACTAACACAATAAATGATTATTCTCATTAAAAAATGTTTAAATATCTTTTAAAGTTATAAAAACTAAGAGCTTGATCATTTATGTCTTTTCCAATTTCAATGACTTGTATTTTAAGAAGAAGATCAATAATAGTACAACAATCACTTATTATTATTGTTATTTGAAAATAAGAATGGATCAAAACAAACTTCTAGTAAAAAATTGTTCAAATATGGCACCTTAAATTGAATTATTTCAATGCCTCAAAATTACAAGCATCAAATGATTTTTAATGGAAATCCAATGCTTATAAAAAGTTGAAGTATTGTCAAATTCGAAATAGTGAGCTCATATCCATTCTTCGAATGTAAATTCTTTCAAAACATGGGTGAATATTTTAAGAAATATGCCATTAGTTAATTTATTGGGATCTGCAACCTTTGCTCATTGATTGACTTATGGAGTGAAGGGAAAAACTTCACCTAACTATCGAAACATGAAACCAATCCAAGTAAGCCAAAAGATGTGCTTGACAAACACCATGTCAAACCATCAAATGCTCATGTAGTGAAAACTAAGCCAAGAAAAAGATGAACAACCTAGAAAGGAGACCATCTATCCACACCTCCTAAATCAATCAATCAAAACCGAAGAAGCAATGAAAGAGGTCTGTTTTTTCAAATTATTGAAATGGGGGACCCCTAAAATATCGTAAGAATTTTAGGGGGGTTGTTGGGGTGCCAACAATATTTTAATGGTGTCGTGTGGTGATCGATATTGATCTTTTCTTGACCTTTATACCGTCTATTCATTGTATACAGTCAAAGTTTACACCACCAACATAGGTTGTGTAATTGAATATGATGCCATAAATACCCCATCATCACCGCAATTCCAATAATAATAGACATGGGTGTGGTTTATGACCATAAGTAGCCTCATGGAAAGTTGAGAATGTAGGTTTTGGTTGAGTGAAAACTCCAACAAGCCCTTTGAAGTTTCTATTGTCACTAATAGTTATACAGGTAGGGGAAAATATGTCCTTTATAGGATAATGACATATTTGAATATTAATATGATCCCTCGACTGCATGAATTAGTGATCTAAGGACAGGTCAAAGTTTTAAAGGAACACCACTAATGACAATATCCCATTATAAAGATGCTCATGAAGCTCCACATGGAAAAATATTCCACCTTTGTATTTAAATCCCTTCAGGTTTATTTGCAAATAGCTACTAAAAATTCCATGCCCACATCCTTGAATAATTTGGACAACTTCAAAAATGCCCTTCTCTCATATTTACTTATTTAAAAAAAAAATCACAGCCATTAATTGTGCTAAGGGAGCTTTTATGGCATCCATGAAAATTTATGGAATGTGAGGAAACATTGCTTATATCATGGGATAATGGAACTTTAGAGATGGGAATTTTAAATGCATTTTCTTGGAAAGGGCATAAAGGGGTTTGAAAGGGACAAAACATTATTCTATTTCACCTTCCTTGATGCGCTAAGGAAGGGATAATCATAAAAAAAAAATCATTATTTTTTATTTTTTATTTTTGGAGATGATAAATGGGGGGAAGGGAATTACGAGAATGGGAAAATGATATAAAAGGGAAAGTGGAAGGGTAGGGACTTAGGAAAAGAGATGCATATTAATAAAGGATGGGAAATTAAAGGGTAAATGGGATATGGGAATAAAATATGGGATAAATAAATGCATAAGGGAAAATTTTATGGGGTTTGATATTCTTTCAAAACCATGGGCATAGGAAAAAATTTCCAAGGAGACACCTAAGAAGTATCTTTCACATTTTGGACTGAGACATGGTGATAATGATCATTGACATCTTCCCTAGACCCCTACATAGGGGTATATTAAAATATTTGGTGTGTCTGTTAATGTGACCATTTAGGGGGCGTTGGAGTGTTAAGTTATTAGTGTGTCAAAATTTATCTGTATATCCTTGTACTTACCATATCTATGTTGCTTTCGCTACACCCTTGTTATAAATGTAACAATCCATTTCATCTCATTTTGAGATTGTGAAGAATGTTATTTTATTTTTAAAAACACCCAGTTTATTGTTAATAATTTGTAGGTTATTGAGTATGCCATTGTTCATGGATCATAGTCATCATGACTTCCCTAGAAGTATTGATATTATCTTTGGAAGCCCTCATTGGCATGTTTTCTGATCTAGGCTATTTGTTTAACATGAAACACTAATTCTCCTTGCTATTTTTTATATCAATAGGATCATGTTATATACCTGATTTGTTAGATGGCACTTGAAATTTTTTTTTGCAGCTCTGCTCAGGTCTCTAGACCTGGGCTTAGTAGTTGTGTGAAGCTTATGTGGAACATACACGTTGGTAACTCTTTCTAAGGTGAAAGAAGGTGCTTTAGTTTAAAGGGTACACTTTAGAGTGATTTCTTCAATCTCTTGATCTAAAGACTTATGGTAGATCAATTTTTCTTTCCCAACAACTTTCCTAGTCAAATCATCATATGGAATTCTCTTAGAAGAAGAAGCACAATCTTTAGTTTTTTTGATCTTATTTGGATTTATAGAAAAAATTACGAGCACATGTTGTGCTTCTTCTTGAGTAATAATTTTTGCTAGACATTTCAAATATCCAAACCTGAATTGGAATTCAAAATCAAAGTTGTCCAACCAAACAGGTCATTTTTAAATACAAGAGCTATTCTCAATGAGGATTTTCTATTTTTTCAACATTCCTTGCATAATCTTGAGATAAATGCAAATAATGAATTTGACTAGCTTTAAACACAAGCAAAAATCTTGAATGGTCTTCTTTACTAGTAGAATCTCCTTATGGCATGAGGGCTAGCTATGTTTGGCCCTTTGAATGTGCCTATAGCATACACACATATTTATTCCCTTTTTGCAGGTTTATCTATTAAGACACCACCCCATTAATGTGTTGAGACATTGCTTTCAATGATGAACTAACCCTCACACATTGTGAGAGTAAGAGGAGGAAATAACTCTAGAGACCAAAGCATTGTCTCCTTAATCCCCCCCAAAAAATACTTCAAACCATAGCATCTAAAACATTTATCTATTATAGTTATAGGGTAGCATGATATTATGCTTGTTATAATTTAGTAGTACAATGATATAAATGAAGAGTGAAGTGTTGTAAAATAGGAAATAGAACTATAAGGAACAAAATGAAAGGAAATGAGAGTTGTACAACTAACAATAATCAAACAACACAAATATCAAATATGGAGGATGTTGGCATAAGAGATTTTAGATTGAACTAAACATGAACACATTTAGTTGGAGTGTTGTAAGAATTAGAAGGATAGACACAAAGGAACTAACTCATATAATTTCCAAAAAAATCAATCTCTTAGATCGATGCTAACAAATAAACTACTTATCTAGATAAAAGAAAATGAAAGGAAGGGCGAGGTGGGTGAAATTGTTGTTATAATGTATTAATTATAATGATCCATGCAAACTAGATGTTATAGGAATACTAGAATGTGTCTCTATTATATATTATCTATTGAGTAACATTTCCATTTCAGTAACACATAAGCACTACAAGAGAGGCACAAAGTATATAATTGAAAAGATTTTAGAATTTTATGAAAGATTCGCTAAGACATTACAATGTTTTATAATTAAATGAAAGATTTTACAAGATTTCTTAATTTTATGAAAGATTCGCCAATACTTTACAAGGTTTTACAATTCAAGAAAAGATTCTCCAATATTTTACAAGATTTTATAATTTTAGGAAAGATTTGCCAATATTTTACAAGATTACATAAATTTATGAAAAAATTCGCCAAAAAATTATATATACATATTATATTCTTGATAAAATAGCCCTCAACCTTTCCTATGTATCATGGGGATTCGCCTAATTATTATACATATAAATCTAGGGGGGGGTTCTTAAAATCATCCTTGGTTTCAATGCAGTCTTTGAAAATCGAGGGCGAGAAATATCCCACTCGCAGTATTTTTTAGGCCGTAGCCATCCCAGAGAGATGACCACCACATGCTCCAGCGTGGTAGTCATTAAGAACGCGTTCTGGTTCATCTAGGGTCAAACAGCGTCGAAGAACAGTGTCGACACCACGTCGATAAAGAGTATCGTTGACTATGAGGTAGTACTTGGCGTGATGTCAGATGCATCGACGTTCATCGCGAGTGAGGTCGGGGCGAAAACATTGGGTTTGGAGATATAATAAAATATCCCCGTACCATGGATCAGACGTGCTAATGAGGAACAACGGTTAATTAGGAAGAGAATCGATGGGCTTGGATTGCTCGGTGGCATGAGGCAAGTTACAAATCAACTCAACAAAGACCAAAGACTTCTTGGACTTGCCTTTGACAAATTCCAAGTCAAACTCTTGTAGGATGACGAGCCAACAAGAATATTTTCCCCCAAGCACTTGACGCATGAGGATATAATACATTGGATTGAAATCGGCTATAACAGTGGTTCGGCAGAGTAGAATGTAATGACGGAACCTCTGGACAGTGAAAACTATTGCCAGAGCGAGTTTTTCAACATGTGAATAACGGGTTTCGGAGTCGAGAAGACTCTTACTAAGATAGTTTACCACATGTTCTATGTCGTTATGGTCTTCCTGGACTAGCACCATACCGATGGTGGAAGTCGAAGTTGCGAGATAAAGAATGTAATCCCGTGTGTAATCGGGGGGTTGGATCACAAGATCTTTAGTTAAGTCCGCCTTTAGATTATCAAAGGAACGTTGGGCTTCGTCGTCCCAGATGAAGGGAGTGTTCTTTTTTAGAAGCCTCATATAGCCTTTTGTTATCTCGAAAAGATTACAGATGAAACGACGTAGAAAGTTTGCATGCCCTTGCAAACTTTGAAGTTCTGGAATGTTTGTGGGGGAAGGCAGGGCTAAGATAGCTTCTACCTTTGCGGGATCTAAGCGTATCCTGCTTTTGGAGATTATGACTCCCAAAAGTTTTCCGGCTTCCATGCAAAAGACGCACTTATGTGGATTCAAATGGATATTGTAGCGACGACACCTTTCGAAAATGGCACCTAAATGATCAGGATGGTCATCCCGGGTCTGAGAATGAGCGGGAAGATCATCAAGATATGGTTCTACAATATGTTTGATATCGTGAAATGCATACGACATCGCCCGTTGGAAAGTTTCCCCGACATTTTTAAGGCCAAAAGGTAACTTTCGATATGCAAAAATCCCCCAAGGGCAGATAAAGGCTGTTTTATGCTGGTCGGCTGGGAGGATATCGATCTGATTATAGCCAGAAAAGCCATCCATAAATGAAAAGATGACACTCATGGCACAGTTATCGATGATATGGTCGATGAACGGAGTTGGGTAGTTGTCCTTTGGACAATCTTTGTTCAAGTCGCGGTAATCGACATAGACTCTAATCGTTCCCTGTTTCTTGGCTACGGGAACGATGTTAGATACCCATACTGTCAATGGGACAGGATAGATAAAACCAGCACGCAAAATTTTTTCAACTTCTGCTTTAATAGCGGATGCCTTTCGAGGATGGACGGGTCGAAGTTTCTGCCAAACAGGTCGGGTGCCAGGGAAGGTTGGAATTTCATGGACCACAATCGAGGGATCTATTCCTGGCATTTCTTCATAACTCCAAGCAAAAACATCGTGGAAGGTTTTGAAGTAGGCAGTGTAGAACTCCATTTCGAGGGGAGTACATGTTTTTCCAATATGTATGTTTTCCATGATACCAAGCTTCACTGAAATATCTATGGGAGTGGTTTCCATAAGGTAAGCCAAGTTAACTTCAGAAAATACTTCATCGAGGGAAGTGGGAAACTTGGTTTGAACCATTCCAAGTGAAGTACTGGGTTTTGTATCGGGCTCAAGCGTTTGAATGGTGGGGAATGAAGATCGATGATGAAAATCTCCCCATGGTGACTCATCACCGCACATAACCTCCATAATTGATTCGTCAGTGGGAAAAATCAAATTGAGGGGATCGATAAGTGGTGGGGATGAATGAGTCTCATACGAGAGCTGTGCCAGAGTGTGATGGGTAGGACAGTCGACCCAATCAGTGGCTGATTGGATCGCTTCGTATGCTGCGAGGTTTCTATTCAAAGGCATGGAGTTACCGTAGTTTTCAATCTCAGCGGAACTCAGAATCACCCATGAATCATTGGAAGGGGCGACATTGGATGAAATCATGTTGACTGGTTGAACATGGGGCCCCAGCTCTGGAAAAACTCCAATAAGGGAAGAATCCTTCATAAGACCAACGCCAACGTCTTGGAACAGGTACCGAGGTTGATCCAATAACGAGACGGTGTTGGTGGAGTTCGGATGAGAATCTGGGATACAATAATCAAGTTGATCTATGGTGACAATTTTCCCTTCATGAGGAAATTGCACAATACGGAAGATAGTAGATGCTATGGCGGTCATGGCATAAAACTAGTTTCGACCAAGTAGAAGATTGTAATCTAATGGTGCTTCCATGACTTCAATGTGTACGGATACTGTTTTTCCCCCCAATTCAACACCAATTGAGGGAATGAGTCCATAACGTGTCCATCAAATTCCCTAAGAGTAGTGGGAGACGTCATGACTTCAGGTGAGCCTAAGGCTCTCCAATAATTAAAAGACATGATCGACGTGGAGGCACCTTCTTCTAAAACAGTGCGATGGATGCTATTTCCACGGATCTTTGTATGAACCTGGAAGGCTAATTGGTGAGAAAGCCGAGGTTTAGCATACTCCAAGTTAAACATAATAGTGTTTGAAGTATCTGGGTCCATTGCCCCCAATGCTTAAAGTAAGGTTCTATGCTGTGTAGGTCAGTGTTGAAGAACCTCGAGAGTCGACATGGCGCAAGGTGCTTGAGCTAAATCCTCAACAATGTTGTAATTTTGGGCAGCTCGTGCATTGGGATTAAATGTCCCTTTTCATATGGTGCCCTTGGGTGGGCATAGCACTATGTCCGTAAGTAGTCTGTCGATATGGAGATGACCAGTAGAGGGAGGGGTAGGAGTCAGATCTTCAACAGGAGATTTTCCTTTGGCTATCTTTGATTGTTTGTTTGAACTTGGAGGGTTCTCATATGTCTTTGAACGAGTGGTTATATGAATCTCCTCATTACTCGTCATCAGGATTTCGCGATTTGAGGACGTCTCTCCACGAGTTGGGTTGCTCGAGTTGCCCCCCTCTGGGGTTTCTTGGGAAACCATCTGTTGTTGCTGCTGAGGGAAAGGGTCAGTTAACGTTTCCGGGCGAGAGGATCCTTTAACGAATTTGTTGAATTCATCCTTGTAGGGACAGTCACAAATGTAGTGACCGTCTTGACAAATTAGGCCAGGAAACTTAGCCTTTCGACGTGGTTTCAGGTCGTTGTGGATGGTTTGTGGCTTGGGATTCTCCTACTGGTTCTTCTTGGATTTACCATGATTGTTCTTCTTCTTTCCTCCAGATGGTTGTGACGTAGATTGAACTATGTTCACTTCGAAGGGGATAGTAGGAGAAGTAGTATCTTTTGGAGCAGCCTGAGGTAGAGCAGGGGAAGTAGAAGCTTGTTGCCCCATTGAGTTGGCAGTAGGATGGGCCTTGACTGAACCGACAATACCATCAATGGGGGGTTAAGTGGCAGGTTTCATTGGATCAGTGGTAACGCGGGCGGCATGGGGAAGAAGTTCATGTAAAGTGTTGGATTGGGTGTATACCAAATCCATGTACTGAGCTGCCGAGATGGCTTGTTTTCTGTGACTGGCTCGTGCATAGAGATATCCCTAGCTATGGTAGGCAAGAATGACTTTGTGAACCAATCAGCGAGTATCTGATCCGGAATGGGTTCCTTAATTAGCCTACGGTGTCTACGCCACTCATGGATGTGATCCAAAATGTGCGTGGAAGTGGTTTGATGCAGCGAGGTTAACAGTTCTATTCCAGTCTCATACCGGATGGGGAGCTGGAAATGGGTCAGACACTACATAGCCAAGGTGTTGAAATCGTGGAAAGAGTGTTATGGCAGCTCTATGTACCATTTTGTTGACGTGCCGGTAAGCGTGCGTTGGAAGAGTCGTAGTCGAATGGAATTGTCCATCAAGGAGTTGGATGAACACCAAAGATGGAAGGTCATTACGTGGTTTTTGGGGTCTTCCCCAGGATTAGCATAGAACTTAGGAATGTCCGATGGAAGTTTGGCTGGAATGGGTGGCCAATGAGGTTCATGCCATATGGGATCGTTAATGAGCCTCGACAAATCAGGTAAGTCTAGCATGGCCAAAAAGGGAAGTTGACGATTAGTCTGCAGGTATGAGTAATAACCATATGGTGCAGAGAAACCTGGGGGGCCCTGCATAGTATACTGCTGCGTGTTATACCCATATGTGTTTCCTGCGGGGTACTGCTGGAAGTTCTGTGGGTAGTAGGCCATCTGGTTAACTGGTTGAGTGTTGGTAACCGGTTGGTGGATGTTCTGCTGAGTGGGGATGGTAGGTATGGTACCCTAGGGTTGCTATAACCCAAGAATGGTTGTTGCTCCTGGTTGGGGAAAAGTTCCCTGGAGTTGTTGTGTTCCAGGAATGTTACCACTATATTGAGTAAGTTGAAGGTTTCCCATAGCAGGGTTGGGGGGTTGCTAAGACAGTGGTGTCCATGGAATGTTTGTTCCTACTTGAGGAACGTGTGGAAATTGAAGGGATGGGTTCCATGGAGTTGTAGCAGCTGAAGGATAGGGGAAGTTGGAGTTCAAGTTGGGGGGAATCTAAGATTTCCCCCCAGCTGGGTTCCAGTTTCCAAATAATGAGTACCCCCCACTCTGTGGGATTTGAGGTTCCCAAGAAGGAAGTGCACATGACGAGGGATGTTGAAGATGAGGCCCGGTTGGGAAACCGGTATAAGGTTGTCTGCTTCCAGGTGTGTTGTACATACCATACTGAGCAGGTGCTGCTGGTTGGGAGAGTTGTTGGATAGAGCCGATGGGTTTCCCTCCAGCAGATGGGTTGGATGGCCCTATAGGAGGAGGTTGTTGACTAGGAACGAGGTTCCCAACAAAGGATTGTCCTCCAGTAGGTTGGGTTGATGGCCCGATAGGAGGAGGTTGTTGACTAGGAATGGGGTTCCCAACAAAGGATTGTTCCCCAGTAGGTTGGGTTGATGATCAGATAGGAGGAGGTTGTTGACTAGGAACAGGGTTCCCAACAAAGGATTGTCCTCTAGTAGGTTGGGTTGATGGCCCGACAGGAGGAGTTTGGTTGTTGGAGTTGGGAGTCATGGCAGTCGGTTGTCCACCTCCTGAGATACTATAGATAGTGGTCGAAGGTGAACCTCCGGTCAAAATGGAAGATCCAGCAGTATGACTTGGTGTTCTTTCGACACTAGCCAAATACGATAGTGGCGATTGGCCAACGGCACCAAAAGTGTCGATTTGTGGAGGGGGTCTTCCATATCTGACAGGCGAGGACGAAGAAAAAACTGGGTTATCCATCATAGAATGTGCACCAAACATGGGTGATGGCAGCAAATGTGGAGAATTTAACCGAGGGGTATCCAGGGTATCGTCCATAGCTTGTTCAACGATAGGAGGACCATCAAAGACTGGATCTGGGATCATGTCCTAAAAAGGGTTTTTGGGGTCCGACGGGAACATAGGTATAGTAACTACTGAAGGTCCGGAGCCATCTGATTGGAGTGATGAAACTCTGTGCTAGACGGGAAGTTGGGATCCCGATAGTCAGGAGGACGGGTAATAGGGGGATATCTAAAAGCTATCGAGAGAATTTGCTCTGTGTCTTGTTTAAATTGTGTCGATGCTAACGGGGAATTAGCTAGACTAACCATACTAGACTGAATGGAGGCCATGATCTCATGTCCCGGAGGGAGGTTGGGGAGAGATATTGTACGAGGTACGTTGCTAGAAGAACTGGTTTCTTGTGGATGAACACTGGATGGCATGGTGATGATAGGTGAAAGCTCTGCCTGGGAAGTGATAAAGCCATAGTCAGGTTCAAAAGGTGTATCAGGAAGTTGAGTGTCTTCAATAATTTCGACGTACCTACCTAGGATTGAAATCAAGCCAGATATATCCTGGTCGGATCCTTCGGTGGTGCCAACAGATCCATCTGTGTCATCGTGGGAAGTTTCTGGTGGAAGGGAGGTGTTGACATCAGGTAGGAGGATGGCTTCTGGTCTAGTATTTTGGGTTGTACTAGATTCAGCTGTTGTAATGTTGTTCATTGTGGCAGATATATCTGAAATAACAGTGGGTGAAGTGACAGTGGAAATCTCAGATATACTAGTGGTTGCAAAAACTGCAAGAGGTTCTGAGACTGTGCTGTGAGTAACGGTTACAGACGGGACTGAAGATGTAGTATGTATCGGTGGTGGAATGTTCCCTCGATTGGCACCATGGCCAGGAGGAGCGGGAATACGTGATGTAGGTGGACCGGAGGTCCGTGGCGGTGGTGGTGGTGGAGGGATTTTTCCCTATACTCGTCGTCATCTCCGTGGTGGTTCTAACATAATGGAAAGAATATGAAATCTGGGGACAATCTCGTAACAAAGAACTCAAAAACTCTAATGCAGCCAAGTGTGCAGAAGAGGAGCTAGAAAAAGCAAGGCTCGCAAGCCAAAAAAAGCAAGCTCTAAAATCTATACTGAGACCGATGTTTCAATAAGCAAGCTGATAAAAATAATGGCCAGCATGCCAACAAGCAGTCACTAAAAAGAAAAAATGACCCTCTATAAAGATGAGATAACAAGCAAACTCCTAACTAAGAGCTGGAGACCTCAACAAGTTGTATCTTTCGCAAGGTGATGAAATCCAAATCGAACAATACAACGTGAGAGACCAATATGAGAAGGATATCCCTCTACCGAAAGGGATCCTGGGTAAAAGAGCCCTAGTAGAAAAGTCACTAAGCTACCTCGTTCATGACACGTTGGAAAAGGTTTTCGGCGCTTCTGCCTTATCACCCTTGAATTACTATGAATTACAAGGAAGACAATGATCGATGTTGCCTTAGGGCTAAGTGGAGTGCGGCATTCCACATAGTCCATCCGGTTCTCAATCTCGCGGCGGTTTAACCCCTGAAAGTTAAAAACAGTCAGGAGGCCCCTCCATAAACTGGCTGTGACCGTGTCAATAAATACTAGAGGATTATAGTTCCCTGGAGGACAACAACTATGTGTCAGATGAAAATGACAAGGGGGAATTATTTTGATGCCTATCCCCGGTGTCCTACCTAACTACCAAATTCTTTTGATTTCCTCAAGTGAGATTAATGTTGGTTTAGTTAGGGAGATTAATTTTTGTGGTTGTATTACTCAATTGCGTAAATGGACGTGAAACTTGGTGGTGTTGTGACGACCCAAACCATGAAAGTGAGAATGAATCGAAATAAGCCTTGTATTCGATGAAAACTAGCTATGGAAGAGAGAGAGTTCTTCGATCATAAATGCATGAAACTTTCATAAGCAATTAAAAACTACAAAAAAAAATTTGTTTTCTTTTTGTAAGTAGAGCCAAACTGAAATAAACACTTCTTTCCAATTCATTGATCTTGCAACTAGGATGCTTCAAAAAATGAGAATTTCTGTGGCAAATTTAAATGGTTCACTTCCTAATGCACAATAATACTGCTAGACCATTTCAATCCAAACAACACAAATGTTCTCCAATAATAAATTTCAATGTAGATTTTAATGATAATAATGGAAACAATGTGATTATGAAAGATACACAATCCAGTAAAAGAGAACAGCAGTAATGGTTTGGTTGTGATGAAAAGATCAAGCCAATGCAATCAGACTGAAGGGGTGACCCAATGTGCAAATAATGCCACTAACTCATAAAATAATCAAGCTCACAAGAGAAATAAACACACCACAAAGACTGTGTAATGAACAGAATAGTAATAGGAAACAGAAAACACCAACTAAAGCAGAGAAAATAAAAATGACTTAGGAAACCAAGCAGGGAAGAAAAAAAAATGAAAATATGCAGACACTACCATGTGGCAGGAACAGACTATACCGCGGTACTTGTACACTACCGCTCTGGTAAAAGTGTTGGGTACGCAGTACTACCGCGCTGTAGAGAGTGCTGGGGGAATGGTACTGTTGCAAAGGATGGAAAAGCGCAACTTTTGAAAAGAAGATTGAATTTTTCAGGGTTGCTGCAGACCTAGAGGACTCACGGGTCACGGAGGGAGGAAAAATATAGAGAGGAGGGAAGAATAAAGGTGAAGGAGACCAAAATTCAATATAGGTTTGAAGAGAAAGAAGAATCACAATAAAAAATGACTGAAAGTGAGATCAATCAATCAAATGGGGTTCAACCCAGCGGAGTCGCCATTCTTGTCGTAGAATTTTCTCCCTACGGATAGGTAGAAATTCTCTTAGATTAAAGTAGACTTTAACTAACTCTAAACTAAGACAAAACATAACGAATGCTACCTTGAATTCCTAGATCTAAACAAACATTTCAAGATTAAACTACTGGAAGAGACAGAAGAGATCTAACTGACCTTCAATCCAATTGATTAAACTGCTGGAAGAGACAGAAGAGATATGCCAAATGTCGTAACGTGACCTGTTTATGGGAAAAACATGATATCTAAGTTGTACGGAGTTCCACGTGTCACTGGTTCCACTTCGGCCTCTGAAAAGAGGACCTGTGAAACTAACATCTGTGCCCTTACTTCCACTTTTTACATAATTTCATTTGGAGCTTCCTAGCCCAAGTTGTGACCTTTTTTTCTAGGTCACTTGTATATGACTGAGCTCTAGAAGAGGTAGAAACCCTAGATTGTACGGATCATAAAACAAAAAGTACCACGAATTAGATGTTGTGCGTCAGACACAAGGTACATGGGTATGTTATCTATGACTTCTAAAAGTTTCAGAACCTGAACCTTCGCCAAAATGGATTTATAGAATAATTTACATGATGACTGGTTTTTTTTATATCAAGCCCTAGCTTCCAATTTGTCGCAAGTGCAACAAGTGTCATAAATGCCATACCATGCCTTCTTTCAGGATCACTCTGATACCATGTTATTTTTTCATCATTTAATTCAATACATCTAGGATCTTAATTGAAATAACAACATGTACAACATATCAAGCATAAGAGACAAGAGACAAAAGAAACAAAACATTTAACCGGGGAAAACCAAGAAGGTGAAAAACCCCACAACTTCCTCAAAGATAGAATAAGCACCAATACAAATATCACAAAGATCAAACCCAAGAGATAGATGACTGCAGCAGCTACTCCTCCTTCACTAGTGCGCACTCCTCCTCTCTCTCACTAATGTGAAGTGAGTGAATGAGAGAATGTGTAAAATGAGAGGGACACACTCTCTATTTATACACTACTTCACTTGTCTTTTAACTTTAACTAGGTCGGCCCCAACTTAACCACTTAACATAATGTTGACTGGGTTGACCCTGTTGTAGAATTTTCTCCCTACGGATAGGTAGAAATTCTCTTAGATTAAAGTAGACTTTAACTGACTCTAAACTAAGACAAAACTTAACAAATGATACCTTGAATTCCTAGATCTAAACAGACATTTCAAGATTAAACTGCTGGAAGAGACAGAAGAGATCTAATTGACCTTCAATCCAATTGCTTGTCTTTATGGTTTCTCCAATTTCCAAGTCCTCGCGAATGAACCTGTCAAAATGAAACCAAGGTACAAGCATATATGATTCTCTAGCAACTTGAAATATGAGTTAGGATCTAAATCTACAATAGATACAAATCATATAATTGAAACAAAATCAACACATGTGATTTGGGAAACAAGACAAGTTATGTTCTATTACCAACTTGAATTCACTTACAATGGTTGCTTGATATCCAAGCCAAATCCCAGCTCCAAGTGATTCCTCCTCTAGATATCTCCACAAAGATTCAAGATCATAAGTTTGATGTCTCCAAGAGTCCTCCCCTTTGCTCATGGAATGTCTCTCTCTTATAGTGTGTAGTAGGGTTAACCAACAAGAGAGAAGGGTGGATCTTGGGAGATTTTAGTGGATCAGGCCTACTAATCACAGAAAGTGAGTTAGGATCAAATCAAGGACACCAATCCTCAAAAATATCTCGAAGATCAAGATCCCACAAGCCATGGAAAAAAGGCTAAAAAAGGAGTACCGCGCCTCTCAAACAGAGCATAACGCGGTAGTACCGCGTGGCATAGAAAGAGCATAGCACGGTAGTGTGGACTACCGCGCACCTAAGCTGGAGCAAGGCACAGTAGTGTAGGTATATGAAGTCTTAGCTGGGTTGATTCTTGACAGAATAGGTTTGTCTCCAAGGATCACTCATCATTTTTCTCTTCTGGGTGTTTTAAGTAGTAGGGGAAGTGTCGTCAGCTATTTTTATGGTGAAGATGCGACACTGTGAAATATGGAGGTATAACAGACCCCCACTAGGGTGGTCTAATAACCCTTTAACCCGCATGACTCATACAGGGATGACCCCATCAAGGTGGCCTAATAACCCATCAAGTATAAGTTACGACACTTACAATATAACTTGCGACACTTACAAAAACAAATGACGACACTAACAATCGGAGGAATAATACATCTCTGTTGGGGATACAATAAAGTACAAATGTAATACATACAATATACAAGTGAATATATTCTAAAGTTACAAATACATCAACATGATATACTTGTCAGGTCAACAAGGATGAAATGACACTCCTTTTGGGACTGCTCGAACCCTTGCCCATCCCTACATAGATTTGGACAACTTTTTCTATGGATTTCCTAGAAGCGCTCTAGTGGTACAATACCACATCTAAAAGGACACCATATGAAGTGTTCTATGGATAGGAGCCACCAGTTATTCTTCCATACAACCTCAACAGCTCCCCAGTTCAAGCAATTGACTCGATTCTTCAAAATCACGATCAAATTCTTCTCATTCTGCAGGATAGTCTTCACATGGCAAGAATTCGACTGAAACAACAAGCCGATCAGCACCGTTCAGAGTGCACTTTTCATGCAGCTGATATGGTTCTTCTTCGCCTACATCCTTCCAAGCAATCCTCCTGAAATTCAAAAAGCGTTAGTGGCCCAAAATGCAACCCGAGGATGCTACAAGGGAACCACTCCTTCAGATTCTACATCAATTTCCACATCTAAAGCTTTGAGGAGTCAGGACAAAGATTTTTCTAAGGGAGAGGGGATGTTAGGAACCCATGTCAACCCTTCTATTTACTTTGTTAGCATATTGTTGTTGGACGCATATGCTTTGTAAGTCGTCCGATAGTATTTGTTGATCCATAGTTTGTATTATTGTTGTTGGACGCATATGCTTTGTAAGTCGTCCTGTAGTAATTGTTGATCCATAGTTTGTATTGGCCCATGGTTTGTATTGACACATGGTATTGACCCATGTTATTGGCGCCTAGACTTAGTATATAAGTTTGTGTTGAGACCAATGAAGGTACCATGAAGTTATTTGTATTGAGCTTGCTCAAAGGAGGTTGCCCCCTCAAAGTGGTCGGCAATCAATAAAAGCGATTCTGAGTTCTGTTATTTCAGTTATCTTGTGTATTCGCATTAATTAATTGTTGCAGGTTCTTCACACAAACGCATCGGTGTGGTTTTGTAGACAAAATGCATATGAAATAAAAATTTAAAATAAAAAATTAAGATAATCCATGGTTTTAAATTTAAAGTTTTTAAACCCCAGAGCAGTGCTGCCGAAGCTATACAGCACTGATACATTTATCTACAACAACCTCACCATAAATGGAAATTAAAAATTAAAAATGAATGTGATAGGTTTTTTATTTTTGTAAATTTTTTATTAAACTCTAATGCAGTGCGCTCGATTCCAAATGTACCATGGTTAAAAATTAATAATAAAAAATTAATATAATGTGTGGTCTTAACTTCAATTTTTTAACAAAAGAGTGGTGCTCTTGAATCTATAAAGTATCTATGCATTTAGCTACAACAACTGCATCGACAATGGGAATAAATAAAAAATCAATGTGATAGGTTTTTTGTTTCAACAAATTTTTTATTTGAACCTACTAAGGTGCGCTAGATACTAAACTGCATCAATGTTGTTTTGTAGCACAACTGCACCAAAGATAAAAATGAATACAATGCATGGATTTTAATTTCATATTTTTTTAACCCTAAAGTGGTTCTTCCAAATGTATACCGCTTCGATGCATTTATGTACAATAACCAGTGTGTTTTAGTTTTTTAAATGCACTGGCTAAAAAATTTTAGTTTTTTTCCTCCTATTGTCATTAGTGGCCATGGTTCCACATTATTTATGTCAAAACTGGTGCTTCCTCGGATTATATGCAATGGTTCATTTTAGCTATACAAACACATTGGTAAAAAACATCAACTAAAACCTTCGTCCACTCACCCATACTAGAGACCTCCACTATAAATGGATATTTGGGCTCCTTTTGGAGGATCATCCACAAAAACCTCCACTAGAGGGTTTTTTCCTTGTAGTGTAAATATTTTTTCTAAAGAAAAAAAACTTGGAAATCAAATATATTAGTTCTTGTGGACTATTGTCGGTGACTAAGCCATGGAATTTTATTCCAAATATTTTGAAATTTATATCTAATCTCTATGTAGGTTGGCCATTTTAAGAGAAAACATTTTTCATCTTTTACTTTATTTGTCTCAAGGAAGTTACATTTTATTTCACACCATGGTGTTTTAGGTCTTATCCAATGTCCAATGTCACTATGAAGATTATTAGAATTTATGTTGATCTTTGTAAAGCTTAGTTTCTTTTTTGAGTATGAAATAATAGAAAGATATTTTTGTTCTTCTAACTTGATATTAAGGAGTTATTTGTATTAATTCAAATATCTTATTATCAATATCCGTATTGCTTCATGCATTCTTTTCAAGTTGAATTTTGATAATCCTTTTATTAGAAGCGACATATTATTTTTCTAGGAAAATATATCACATTTCATTATATAAATAAAACACATTGTTCAAGGGATTTGATAAGCCTTTACATTCTTTACAACATCAAGAAAAAAGGATTGTTCTATACCCATGGTACTTACAGTTCCATTGTCAAGAGCAGGACTTTTCACTGCCACCTTCAAAATAGTGACCCAAAAGAGGGAAATAAAAGAGTGTGATGTCTACAGTCACATGTAGGTATCAGAAAAAATATTCTTATAACAAATTATATAGCTTTCATGTAAACAAAAACAAAAATTCTAAGCGATACTTACTCCAATACTGTAAGATCCTTGCCAACATTCATTCAAGGAATGGTCCTAGTTCCAGCTCCATTAACTTGTCATTGATTTGCTCCCATTGGTGCCACATGCCTTCGAACTCTTGTAAGCCATTCTTAGATAGCATGTCTTCCTAGGAATTCATCTCTCTATAGATATGCTAGAAACTGATCTCCTGGAACATGCTTTCTAATTGAATCAATTCTTCATACAAGGATTGGGGAAAGATGTTCTTGGGGGGCCTTTTTAAACGCATCTATTCCAACACTATCTTAGAATATCCATAAATTTAAAGCTTGGTAATTCCTTTGGAAAGAGACAATTAAACGGTCAATTTTAGAGCCCACCCTTTCTGATACCTCTGATAAGACCATAAGACCTTATGTAACGTACCCACCCATGGACCCAATCCCAGGAAGGGAACCTGATGCCAATCTTTGGGGCTTTCACATAAAGCTCATCCCATTCATTAGATTCTCATAAATAGGAGAGATGTGTGCAGATGGAAAACAAGCAAAAATGCATAGTGGAAATAAACTCATCCACACACACATATTTTGTTCACAACCAACATATCAAAATTATCATTAAATTATACATTGCAGAGGCAAAACACATAGATAGAAAAACACTTATATTCATTGTGCAATTGGTCCCAAACAGCTAGCTATGTCGCTGCAACGTTCCACCCAACCATAGGCCAGTTCTGTTCATCAATCTCTCAACACAATTGCCACCCCTGAGCCGGGCATGATTCTTACAAGGAAAAGGGGACATTCCAGCTCATTCACAGCCAATTACTCATTTCATCTCAGCCAATCTAGTCCACAGCTGGGTTTACCGGGCTACATTTGAACCTTGGATGATTGCTCTCAAGCTCAAGCCAAAGCAATGGATTTACCAACTGGATGGCCATCGGTTTTGGTTTTCCCCAAATTGTTTCCATCCAAAACGAATTGTGGGATAGGGAAAAACATTCACATGGAGGAAAAAACGTTTTCTCCCCAACTTTCTAAGCATTTAACAGCAAAAACGGTCTCTATGGAACCCAAATTCGATTTTCCATCTTCCCCATTGGTAGGTAACACAAAAACGCCCTTCCCAGCTAGGAGAATGAAGGAAGACATAGCAAACCATGGAGGAAAATGCCCAGGTGGCTCCCAACTCCTGAGGGAGGAAGAGTGGTTGATGGATTATGGATTAGGGAGCAATTCATGGCTCTTTTCTTTCCCAAGAAGCAAAACATGATTTCCCATCCAGGGTAGCTTGCCCATACCCGAATTTGGACAGCCATACCTCTCATTCCCCAAGGCATTAACTACCTCAACCAACTCTTGGGAGAAATCAATGATTGGGTACACAAGTCAACATGGGTAGTTGAGGGTTGATGGGTTCTCTCATTGACACTTGGCTTCACTTGGTTGGCTCAAGGGTTTGAATGTTTTCCCTCTCGATTCCTTGTAAAATAATGCCCCCATCTCTTTGTTGCATTGCATAGCTAGTTGTGGGTATTTTTATTAAAATGCATATTACATGATGTTGAAATTCCAATGTGCCTGGCTAGCACTCAAACCGTATGCATCAATAAATCGATGGTGGGGCCTTTGCCTTGAGCTCCTCACCATGATTTTATAACAATATTACATCATTTACATTTTAATACAATAGGGTCAAGATGGGGACGTTACACCTTACCTTGATTATAGCTCTACTCAGGCCCTCCACTACTAAAATAAAAAGAAGAGGAGCTAGGGGCATCCCTATCTCATCCCCTCCCTTGTCTAGAAAAGGATGAGACTGATTCATTTATCTATATGGCAAAGGAAATATACTTTACACAAGATAAGACCCAGTTGAGAAAATGTAGTTGAAAACCAACCTAAAGACGGGAAAGCCTTAAAATAACGAATTTACACAATCATATTCCTTAGAAAGGTCCACCTTAATAATGGGTGGTGGAATATTATTTTGTCTTAGAGGTATGCATCACCTCCTATGCAATACATATAGATTCATGAATCTGTCTTCCCTTCAAAAAGGAAAATTGTTCCTGGGAGTCAAAGCTAGAAAAAATGTTCTCCATTCTACTAGCTATGCTTTAGAAATCAATTTGTAAATGCAATTACAAAGGGAGATAGGACTATAGTCCTCCCACCTACTCACTTGATCTACGTTGGGAATAAGAGAAAGGAAGGTTGAATTGAAAGATGCAAGAATTCTCCCATTGATTCTAGACTTGTCTATTACCACCAAGAGATTTGATTCAAAATGATCCATAAATCTTATGACAAACTCCATCGGGGATCCATTAGGTCCAAGATTTTTTCCTTCTATAAAGAGTGGATTTCCTCCCAAATATCATCTAGAGATACCTCCTACATTAATTCCAAATTTTTCTCATGGTTAACAAAAGAGGGATAGGCAGCTGATAGTCTGACCATCTGAGCTACTAAGTCAACTTCTTCCTCTTTAAAAAGGTTGTTGAAGTGATTTACACTAGACCTGGATAGATTTCTAAATCCCATTTCCTTCCTACTATCTTCCATCAAGTATCCGCAAAGAATTTGTATTTTTCTAGTGTTTAACATAATTATGAGAATATTTGGTATTATCATCCCCCCTTTCTATCTAGATGGCCCTCCTTTTTAAGCACCACGTAGCTTTTTTTTTATCTAAATTTTTGCTTCTTCTCACCTCCAAATCAACAAAATATCTCCTTTGTTCCAAACTAAGAAACCCTTCCTTGTAGATGTCATGAAAAGAATCCAAAATATATCCAATCCTTTTAAGCTCCATATCCTGTCTCTTTCTTCTATCAACATCCCAAGAAATTGATCTAGCCTTAATTCTTTTAAGATTTTTTAAAATTTGAATGCCAATTGATTCATGATTATTATTAGCATGAGGAATCCGTAAAATCTTAACCATCTTCTTAGAATAATTTTTTTTTGTAAACTACATAAGGAAATTATATTATAGTACAAAAAAGTTACATGCACATAAGAGTTTGTAGATCTAAGAGCTGTATGAAGCTTCTCATAGAGCATAGAGTTAAAAAAAAAATATGTAGACCTACCCACCTATGGGTTGAGAGACATCGACATTATTACAAATGACCAGTAAAAACATGGACTTAACCAGATCAGATTGACATACTAGATCTTGACAGTAAACCATAATCCAAAACAAGAAAAGCTGGATATGCTAACCGAAAAAAAGAGGAGTTGGGCTCGCCTGAAGATGCTCTAGGTGTTTGCATTGGTGTTCTGGGGACTCGGTTTATCTTCAAGATTGGGGCAGCTACCGAAGAATTCTTCTTCCCAGTTTTGAACCGGGTGTTTGAGAGGCAGAGGCTCTGTCTTGCGCGGAGTAACAACATCATCTTCAGGCTTCCTTACCCTCTTGTAGTGTAGAGAGTCTATACTCGAGGGTATAAAGAAGGAGGTCCCAGGGGGAGGGTCCCCTGTAAAACGACCGCAGCGGGAGAACCCAACCTTGAAGTGGAGCCCCAAACAGCTGCAGACACTTCCGCAGTAGCTGCGCCAAGGGATTCATGTAGGGAGTTGTCCGTGGCCTGGGCGTCTGTTGCAGTAGCGGCGCCATCAACTTGAATATTCACCTTGCCAAGCGAATCCTCTGTGCATGCTTCAGGACCAAAGTTGTGAAGGAAAGTGTATTTTCCTCCAGCCAAGCTAGATTCCAGAGCAGCAGGCATCCCATCTAGATGGGCCATGTGAGTCCTGGTATCCATTATAGAGACCTTGGATATGTTTCAGTTAGCCAACATTCTTCTACCAGGGTGCCCAACATGTTCTTCATCAACCAGTAGTAATTAATTTGATTACCTTGATTACCAAAGGCAGTAATTTTAGCGACGTTGTGTGATTCCCATTCATCAAACACCCTACAAACAAGAACCATGATATTATCCTCATATGCACTAATGGATTTCTTATCTTTCTCCGTGGAAGTTGCAATTTTGTCGGCGCCATGACCAGTTCCATGCCTGGAGGTCCCACGCGGACGAGTCATGGTGGTATCAGCAAGATCCCAGGAGAACGGGGTAGGAGCGGAGCCTTCAGTAGTTAGAGCAGGCGGAGAATAACATAAGTAGGTAATGACCACAGGAGCATGCAGATGAAGCCTCATAATGAGAACCTTGGAGAGGAAGCGTCCATATCTCGCACGAGAGAGCATTATGGGAAGACAGATCAAGTTATGGATATGGGATGTAGAAGGATGCGCCCACATGGATGCCAACCACTAGAGCATGATGAAAGTTAAACCAGCCGCGCGCGAGGATGCCAGGTAGTCCAGGACATGACATCATCTTAAATTCATTGCAAGAAGGGCGTTGGCAGGGAGCCGCTGCCGGGTGGGGGAGCCACACTGCCAGGTGGGTGGGTGGCGCTTCTATCCTTGGCCAACTCATTTCTTACACCTGCATCCGGGGACCATCTTCTCATAATCTTCATTTTCCAACCAAATTGAATTAAACTTGAAAGATCTAGGTGGTTTGTCTATATCTATCATAGCCTGCAGAAAGATGGGGAAATGATCAAATTCCCCACCCTCCCCAACCCCTTGTCTCAAACTAGTAGTTGTTTGCATAGTTCCTTCATTTATTAAGAATCAAATATCTTATAGGAAAAAATCCGTCACTATCTCCCAATAATTCAACAAGGACACTACATCTATATCCTAGCCTATTTTATATGTTTTTAATGGATTTTAATACTGTTTGTATTATATAATGTATGTAATATCCTAATTATTTATATAACTAAAAGTTAGCAGTTATATAAATATATATATTTTTTTGTTTGCTAGAATCTCCCTGACTTGCAGGAGTGGCCTTTGGTCCAATAAACCATGATCCACGGGCATCTAAGCCATCAAAATCACCCAGGGATCACACCCGACCTGGGCCACACCAACCCTCAACTAGTTGAATTTTGGGTGTCTCCTCCCAACTAGCTCACCCCTAAGGGGAATTGAACCCAGTTCACCTTAACCGAATGAGTTAGCAGAAATTTACATATATAAATATAATTATTTAATATATAAGTAAAGTAAAATTTATAAAATTATATTATAAGTATTTACCTAGTTGAACTTTGTAATATATACTGTCAAATTAGTTGAAAGTATTAGAGAGCTTTATTTTGTGTTTACATATGTTTAAAAATCTACAAAGGAGAAAGTTGGGCTTGGTGGCTCACATGTCACTTACCTAGTGTCTGACCCATACAAATTTAAGGAAACTTATCTCTTTATTTAAAAATTGTTTTCTTTTTCTTATTAAGAATAGGGAAATTGAGAACAAACTCATATTTTGTTGTTATGCATAAACATAAAATTTTGGAGAGGTTTAGGAGAGGAGTTGGTTTTCACTTTTGGTTTAATAATCTAGTGAAAAATACAAATTAGGGGAAAAAAATGGAGATAATATTATCCAAGTATATGAGTTGTGGAATCAAAGGGTTAGGAAATTGGAGTAAATTCCCGAATGATAAGGTAGATAAGGAAATTTCCATAAGGGCTAGAGAAAAGCTACAAAAGAGATGTGTGAGAGCTTCCAATATGTAAAAGGCTACAAAACGAGGTGAGTGATATCTTCCAATATGTAAACTATATGTATTCTCATGGTTAAGAGAGAGTTATCCTAAATTGAAGTAATTAATAAATATATATATATATTGTTTTTTATAATATATTATGATGTGTGGCTTACTAAGCACTTGGTTCTGAATTATTATTCAATAATTCTATATAGTATGTTGGTAAGTTACTTTGAATTTATTATATAAAACTAAACATATCTGCATATGCAATTGATTTCGTTACTAAAGATTGTGAATGGAATCACTCTGATGTAGACTACATAAAGTCTAAAACATCAATTTCATAAAAGGAAATTAGTTTTTTAAAAAATTAGACTTTGGATTTAGATAGAATGAAAAGTACATTTATAAAAAAGAAAATATAGCATCTTAAACGAAGGAGTTCATCATCTTTGCAAAAAAAAATCCTGCTAAGCACTTACCAAAAATTTAAGTAATTGAGATAAAGGTAAATTAGTTTGTAAGGCAATATCTTATAATTATTATTTCCCCGAAGGGGAACATAAATGTATCGTTGAATGCCTATTATTGTTGGCTATTGAACCTAGAAATTTTTCCTAGAGCTATAGTTTGAATATGCTATATTAAATCCAATTTTTTAAATTGGTATTTTTTTTAAATATAATTGGTTGTAAAACAATGACGCCAGCCTAGTTTTTCCCACCCCAAGAGGGGGCGGTGGGCTGACGTCATGGTGGTTTCTGACTTCCATGCAAGGAGTTGCAGACTCATTTAATGTTCTGTTGATTATTGTTACATTCTTGTTTATTATTTATTAATTTTTTTAAAAAATGATATATGGTCGTAAACAGCGATGGAGATCACCGGGTCCATTCACACTTACCAATCATACCAAACATATTAATGGAGCCATCATTGCAATTGCCACGGAGGAGCCAACTCGATCACCATCAAACTGTTTGGTTACACAACTCAACACTGGAGCTATTACCACCGGTTACACAACTCAGCACTGGATCTGTTACCATTAGTTAGTAGCACATGATCATGCACACTACTTCATCCACGATGGATTTCCGCTACCATGACATAGGTGTGTATTCAATGCTGGGGTAATGTTATCACTTTGCCAACCTGTGACATTTATTATCAATCACATCGTAAGTATGGTACGTTAATATATATATAGTCATAACAATGTTTGTATTTGTATGGTAATGTTGAAGCAATAATTATATTGCTAAGTTAATATATCTATGTTTTCGTTACATTAGAATTGTCATATGGGAAAATCGTAGATTCAACTTTGGACATCATCATTGTTGTTGCATAGTAGAGTTTAGCGCATTTAAAAATGTGAATACCAAACATATTAATGGAGCCATCATTGCAATTGCCACGGAGGAGCCAACTCGATCACCATCAAACTGTTCGGTTACACAACTCAGCATTGGAGCTATTACCACCGGTTACACAACTCAGCACTGGAGCTGTTACCATTAGTTAGTAGCACATGATCATGCACACTACTTCATCCACGATGGATTTCCGCTACCATGACATAGGTGTGTATTCAATGCTGGGGTAATGTTATCACTCTGCCAACCTGTGACATTTATTATCAATCACATCGTAAGTATGGTACATTAATATATATATAGTCATAATAACAATGTTTGTATTTGTATGGTAATGTTGAAGCAATAATTATATTGCTAAGTTAATATATCTACATTTTTCGTTACATTAGAATTGTCATATGGGAAAATCGTAGATTCAACTTTGGACATCATCATTGTTGCATAGTAGAGTTTAGCGCATTTAAAAATGTGACTAAGGTTTTCAAAGACATCACTTAGGGCCATGAATTATTGCACACAACACTTAAAATATAAATTCTCATATTTAATAGTTTGATTTTATCCTACACATTGCACCTGATAATAACTAAGGTCTTGATCCATTAAATAATAATAATAATAAATTTAAACTCGTAAAATGTGAAGGAAGATGTGAGTCACCACCCTGCTGCTGGAGTTTTTATTAAATAATAATAAATAGTGTTATGATGACACTGTCAAATCCTTGTACTGCCATGACCTTTGGCTCTGTGAAGGGGCTCTACCCTGTTGTACTATCTGCGAGGTGTTAACAGGTGGATGGTAGAAATTCTAACCGATAGTTCTGGAGGAGACAAAGGGCGTGAAAGGGTTTATTCTACCATCTTGTTCCAGTGGGTCTCGGCTTGGATGTCTATGAATTTTTCTGATACAGTCGAGTTACAGTCTTACCAGATAAAGCTTCTAACACGAGCTAGACCCACGTTGAAGAATCCCATGTCATAGCTTTGGGACTTGGCTGATCACAAAGGCGCAGCTTCATACCGACATCAAATTGAGACTTCAATTCTTGTTTCTGGTAGGTTTGGTTACAGTGAATCATACACTTAAACTGTTCTTTACTTACTTACCTATTGATTGATAAAAATTCTCCTGGTTTAACTTATGTCTTGTACGTGATGGTAGGTTGCATCGAGGTCTTCAAACTGCATACAAGCACGTGCTGCTCCTCGGGTAAGAAACAAACTGTTTACTGTATGTTTTCTACGTTCGTTAGAAATGAACTCAAGAGTGAAAAAGACACTTAAGTTCTAAGGATCCCACGCCAGTTGGTAGCTGCGGTCCAATCTATCCAATTGATAATAATTATGTAGGCTCGGAACCTGATTATCCCTCCATGCAATCAATCGGAGCATGTGGTGAAGTTCGTGGATTCAGGAAGCACTTCTCCTTGCTCAATTGGGTCATGCAAATAAGTCGTGGTGTAGAGTAGTTAGAAAATGAAAGCTCATAATAAGTGGTGTCTTATTATATACGTAATAATAAAAAGGTGATTCCTAAAGAATATAAAAAAGCCGGACGGATGGTTGGGAGAGTTTAGTAATATCTCTAATATCCGTATGATAGCTTCTTTTCCTGTGGGTGACGTTCGCTGTTGTTCACGTCCTTAACGGAGCCTTACTTATGGGTTGGAGTTTCTCAGGGAGGAAGCTATGGATAGTAACCCTGAGAGTTACGCTAGGGCTAAGCCCTCCCCTCGCTGGCTCTAAGGCTTCGATAGTAGAAAAGGCAGTTATACGTGGTTGGGTAAACGGGTAATGGCTCTTGAGCAGGATTTGGTCTATAGAATTGAAAGGAATGCCGGTCGTATGCTAGGATTCCAACCAAAACAATGACCGATTTCAGGTTAACACCTGGAAGTATCCCATTTGATCCATTGGATTTAGAACTTAGCGGGATAATGCTGGCTCAAGGCCAATTGTAAATTAACGCATGTAACCCTTCATCATTCCTTCCATATCATCTGTTGTTAACACAGACAGCTTCGATATGCTAATATAGTAAGAACTTCTTGGCTCAATCTATTCTTATAGACATTATAGCTTCCTTTTTGAGACTTGCCAGGAGTAAGGTATCCAGGGTATGAGGCTTTCGAGAGGGGTGGAAAAATGGACAACAGCCAACATCTACCGAGCAGGGTGCACCACGAGAAACGTTCAATCCATAACCCTTCTTATATTCCCCCCGTTCCACCCATGAGTGAAAGTCCTCTCTATGCTCCACTAAATTGTGCATGTGTCTACAAGACTCTAGCCACACAGGGCTCATCTCCTAATGAATGAAATGGAAATTACTTAGGCATCAACATTTACTCCCCTACATCATTTATCCCCCCCAAAAGAATCCTAAAGCAATTAATCCCCCAACACCCCATAAGGGAGGTCTCTGAGGGAAGACCATGTCTTCTCGATCCTTTAACGCAACCTTACTGTATGTTCTCTACGTTCATTAGAAATGAACTCAAGAGTGAAAAAGACCCTTAAGTGAGGTCTACGAGGGAAGACCATGTCTTCTCGATTGTTTAACCCAACTACATAGATATAAAAATGTTTACTGATTTGTTGAGGATCGAAAGTCATATGTGAGACTATTCTATCCCTCCATGCATCTGCAGGACAAAGAGTTTTTATGTATAAACGACGACAGGGTACCGATTTATCAACTAGACCTAAACAACGATAAAGCTGGGCAAACAAATAATATATAATCGCACAGTCCCAAGCAGTCATATAAGCTAGTGAAACATGGAAGTCTCATCTTGACTTCAGTCATTTTCTACAGAGTAAATGCGGTATGGTATTAACGGAGGTCTTAAATATATAGTTGTCTTTCAACTTGTGACTTTGTGAGAGTGATATACATACACTGTACAACCGATGAGGGTTCCAAGGACGGGACCAATTCGTATTGCAGGCTGCCCGTGGCATCTTAGAGGGTTAAAATCTTAAATGCTTAGATGGACACCTTCTCAAAACTAAAAACTCTCATCAGTAGGGTTGACAAGTTAACCACTCAATAAGAGATTAAATAATGCCAGATCAGGTCTGAAAACTATTAACCATAATTTATATGAGATAAAAAAATACCAAACTACTTGAAACGGAGATGAGATGGAGCTCAAATCATGAAGGGAGGTACCCAATAATTCCACTTAGTAAAGAAATTAACCAAAATCCAAATCTAGTAATTTTAATCGTTTCATCGGGATATATTTATATATATATTTTAGGATGTATTGTTAATAGCTGCTTTTATATATATATTTTTCCATGCACCATTAAGAGCTGCATATATATATATATATATATATATATATATATATATATATATATATATATATATATATATATAAAGCGGTATAAAAAGCGGCTCTCAGCTGTACATGGCAAACCCAGCTTTAAAAACACAAAATTTGCATTTCTATCAAGCCATCTAAAAGAACCCAAGTGCCAACTGTGGTTACCAAGCCATCTGAAAGCATCCAAGTGCTGACGGTGGTCACCATTACATCTCTGTCTCGACAGGAAAATAAGGGTAACCAGGGGGGGTTTCAACATAGAGTGTCTTCACGGGTAAATAGAGAAACCCCTAGTAGAATTTTCATAAGGATGCCAAGGGCTGCCAGACTCAATATCTTGATAAAATTTCATACTTTATTCTTTTTATTTCCGACCAAATAAAATTTCGAAGGGCTGCCAAGCTCAAAACCGTGAGAAATACTTTATAAAACATTTGGGTAAGAAACAAACTGATTACTGTATGTTCTCTACGTTCGTTAGAAATGAACTCAAGAGTGAAAAAGACCCTTAAGGGAGGTCTCCGAGGGAAGACCATGTCTTCTCGATCGTTTAACCCAACCTTACTGTATGTTCTCCACATTTGTTAGAAATGAACTCAAGAGTGAAAAAGACCCTTAAGGGAGGTCTCCGAGGGAAGACCATGTCTTCTCGATTGTTTAACCCAACTACATAGATATGAAAATCTTTACTGATTTGTTGAGGACCGAAAGTCATATGCGAGACTATTTTATCCCTCCATGCATCTGCAAGGAAAATAGTTTTTATGTATAAACGACGACAGGGTACCGATTTATCAACTAGACCGAAACAATGATAAAGATGGGCAAACAAATAATATATAATCGCACAGTCCCAAGCAATCATATAAGCTGATGAAACATGGAAGTCTCATCTTGACTTCAGTTATTTTTTACAGAGTAAGTGTGGTATGGTATTAACGGAAGTCTTAAATATATAGTTGTCTCTCAACTGGTGAATTTATGAGAGTGATATACATACACTGTACAACCCATGAGGGTTCCAAGGACGGGACCAATTCGTATTGCAGGTTTCCCATAGAGTATTAGAGGGTTTAAATCTTAAATACTTAGATGGACACCTTCTCAAAACTAAAAACTCTCATCTGTAGGGTTCACAAGTTAACTACTCAACAAGAGATTAAATAATTCCAGATCAGGTCTGAAAACTATTAACCATAATTTATATGAGATAAAAAAAATACCAAATTACTTGCAACGGAGATGAGATGAAGCTCAAATCATGAAGGGAGGTACCCAATAATTCCACCTGGTAAAGAAATTAACCGAAATCCAAATTTAGTAATTTTAATCGTTCCATCGGGATATATTTATATATATATTTTAGGATGTACCATTAATATCTACTTTTATATATATATTTTTCCATGCACCATTAAGAGCTGCATTTTTAAATATATATATATATATATATATATATAAAGTGGCTCTCAACTGTACATGGCAAACCCAGCTTTAAAAAGACAAAATTTACATTTCTATCAAGCCATGTAAAAGAACCGAAGTGCCAACTCTGGTTACCAAGCCATTTGAAAGCACCCAAGTGCTGACGGTGGTCACCATGACATCTCTGTCTCGATAGCCAAATAAGGGTAACCAGGGGGGGTTTCAACATAGAGTGTCTTCACGGGTAAACAGAGAAACCCCTAGTAGAATTTTCATAAGAATGCCAAGGGCTTCCAGACTCAATATCTTGATAAAATTTCATACTTTATTCTTTTTATTTCCGACCAAATAAAATTTCGAAGGGCTGCCAGACTCAAAACCCTGAGAAATACTCTATAAAACATTAAGGAAAGATCTTATACATTTTAACTTCAAGCTATAAGAAAGCCTCTAAGTGATAAACCAGGATTACCTGATAGCAAGCACAGTTACTCTAGATCGAATAATATTGAGTCTAAGATGAAGATGTTATTGCAAGCCCTATAAAGAAAAATATGGTTAAACAAAGAAGAATAATGAAGCTTGACTAAAACTAAATTCTAGGTTTAGGAGGATGTAGTTGTAAATATTTACCTGTGCAGAGGTAAGAACTCATGTATCTGGAGGAAACTCTCGTCTCCTATCGAAGCCACAATCCTCCACAAATTTCTACAGTCGTCGGAGTGCAGTGCAGTGCTCTGCTCGAGCTCTCAATATAAAATATTTCTTCAGTCTCTACGGTCCTCGAGCTCTCTATATAAACACAATATGTTGAAGTAGGGACGTGAGCTAGATGAAGGAACGCCTGTGCGAACATTATCTTGTGTCACAACGATTAAAAAGAAACAGGTGCCAACAAGATATACCGCTCATGTTATCTGCTTACAGCTGCCATATAAGCTGGCAAATTAGCGTCTGCATGCAAGACAAGGTTAATTGTTTATAATTTTCTCATTGTTGGTAGTGTAAGTGCATTGGTAGAATGCGCCCAAGATTTTAGACGCTCAATAACAAAGGTAACTGCAACAGCCAAATGTAGCATATGCACAGAAGCATTGCTACTTGATTAGTACTATGACATGGATACACGACATGTGTTAATATTAGTTCAATCTGATTATATTCAATAGATACATTCATAATTGTTCAACTTGTTGCAATATGTATCCTACTTTTTCTACCTTGTCTATACCAGTGGGTTCGGTTCAATTGTTAAAAATATATTTAGAAAAAAATATACTTTTATCTGGTACGAACATTGATTCGCTAGTTTTATTTGAATACGACAGGGTTGTGCTCATTCTCTCTATGAGAAGTTTCATAGTAATCCCTGGACTTTGAAATGATTATGGACAAATCATCATAGGATGAATGCCGAGACACTTTCTATGTTCCTAGGATGAATGCTTAGATTTCTTGTGGCCTCAATGCTACAAACTTCATCATTTGTGTATTTGTTAAAACCAACGTTTGAAATTGCGGAGGGTGTCATTACTTTTAAGCTCTATTAAACTACTAAAATTCCATTTTTTCCCACATTACGACGAACTTGATCCATCCCAAAAAGTTTTTACAAATCAAAACAAAAAGTATAAATTTATCACTTACTCTATTTTCTTTTAACTAAACTTTAACCAATTTAAAATCGACAAAATTATATTATTTGAACAAGAGATTTAAATACGACAAAGATTCTTAGTTAAAAAGTCAACAAAATGATATTCTTTCGTGGAAAACTTTGAATGCAACAAAAGTATCAAGTCCAATGTGGCTTCCTTTTAAGTAACTATAGTTTTTTCACATTATACATAAAACGGGCATAATTATTGGCATTAAGTATCGTGGTCTAACTTTAAAAATTCACATTTTAATATAAAATTTTAGATGGATAGGGACAATAAAATTTTAGATGGATAGAAACAAAGATTATTTAGATTTGATAGATGGATAAAAATAAAATAAAAAATATATGTTTTGATAATAAAAAAATTCCTTTATTATAGAGGTTTAGAATTGGGAAATTTTGGCTTCGAACTCGCTTATAATATGTATATGAGTGGTATCGATTTCTACTATTTTATGGCGGCCATGATTTTTTGTGTATAATTTATGAGTGCTATTCGGCTGCGGTTTTTATGCTCCTGAGCAATTGTTTTTAATGTACAATGTTTGATGGTTTCCATTGCTGGTTTTGCCCTTGTATTTTCTTCTATTGCAATTTAATAGTCCCTTTGTTCAACATTTTTTATTCTTTTGGAATAGGTTATATTATTGAATCGAAAGGGTTTATATAACCATAGTTTTAAAGCCATGTATTTCAATTTTTAAGCTATTTGATGGCTAGTTTTCTTGCAATGCCATATACTTAAATATGCTTTGATAACATCTTTGACAACTATAAATAAATTTTAATTCAAAATTTAGAAAAAGATAATGTTGAATCCTCTAATCTTGCTTATACCGTCCTCAATTCAACATATGTTTGCTGAGAAAATCCCCTGTTTATGAGGTTGATGGATTTTGCATTTGCATTGTTTGTCTTTTTCATTACATTTAATTAAAAATTCATTGCTATGTGTGAACAACTTATCAGGAAATTGATTATAATTTATCGCTCGGCTTGGAGGAATGTATAAGGATAGTCAATTGAGTGTAGATCGGGTGGTTGGGAGGAATGTTGTTGTCCTCCCCACCCAGGTTCAAATCTCGCTTTGTGACACTTGCTCCTTGGGAGCCGACTTTGACTATGTAATGATTTTAATGCTGGTCAGACCTTAATTCTTCGGAATAACAGGTGTTGATTATAATTTATCTCTCGGCTTGGTGGAATGTATAAGGATAGTTAATTGGGTGTAGATCGGGTGGTTGGGAGGAATGTTGTTGTCCTCCCCACCCAGGTTCAAATCTCGCTTTACGACAGTTGCTCCTTGAGAACTGACTTTGACTATGTAATGATTTTAATGCTGGCCAGACCTTAATTCTCCGGAATAACAGGGGTTGGAAATTTCTTAGTAGATGTAGCCCTCTAACAAATGGTGAACCATTATTTTAAAAAAGGATATTATTTTGGATGTAACCATATAAATATTTTAGTCATACAAACATGGAGATATTTACTTTATTCAGAAAAAGAAAAGAACCATGAGTCAACAACCTTCAACACGAAGCCTACATATATGCATTTGTTTGACAACATGAGGCCTCCAACCTTGATTGACAAATCCATTAGTAGCGAGTCATTTTTTTTGGCCTAAGAATATCTCATGGATTTATAACATAACCCATAAAAACACCGAGAACCAATGTTGTACCTCAACATTGTTATTGTTTTCAATGACCCGAGCACAGATTAATGAAATGCAATGACAATAATAGTTGATCCACGTCTATAATCATAACAAATGTTCGTAATTTTCATTGAATATAATATTTTTATTAAAGGTGCATAAGGATTTATATGCCACCCATTATTATGTTAAAAGAGAAAGCTTGGTACGGGAAACTTAGTTACATAATCCTTAAATCCTTTCCTTTCCTTATGCACCTTAATCCTTAAATCCTTTCCTTATGCACCTTTAATAACTTAAATTAAGTTGGTATGGGCAACTTAATTTTCGTTAAATATAATATTTTTATTAAAGGTGCATAAGGATTTATATGCCTCACCAAACTTAGTTATTAGTTTTTGTTCTTAACTGTTATATGCGTAGTTCCTGAAATCACGTTTGCTTTCATTTAATGGATGCTTCTTTTGTACCACTCACTATGACTATTTTTCCTTGGCCGAGCTGCTTTGGCTAAGCCTTCTCGATCTACAATTAAGTAATTAGAATCCACTAGATTGGTTAGAAATAGACCTATACTTTGTTTTCATGCTTGAATCTCGTAGTTATCCACTTCTTCTATCATACTTTCACTTACTGCCTTCATCCTAGTTGATTGAGTGCCAACCCTTTTATGAAGCCAAGTAGTTACGAAGTGCCTTTACCCACCTATAGAAGGGAGGCCTGGCACTTGTTCTCCCTATACCAATTCTGAATGAATCTTAGTAGTGACATATCCCTTCTTATGCCTTTTTAGGAATCTTAAGAAAGACAACTATGATCCCTTACCTTAGCCCTAGAAACCTTATCATTGTCTACCATATGCCTTTTATTCTAGGGGCTTTAGAGGGTCATCTCGATCTTTTTATGCATGCAGCACGAGGAAAGTCTTGATGATCTCTTTGATCTTTGTCTTTTTGTGTTGAATCTTTGGGATCAAGCTGCCATGATTTTTTGACAAACCTCCAAAATTAAGAGTAACCCAAGCAAAAAAATCATAGATTGGAGAGAGGCTCCCTTTCATAGCAGTTTTTTGAATCAGTTGTGGCAACTATTCTCGGGCTTTCTTCTATGGGAGATCTGGCGCGAGAGGAATAACAGAATTTGCCAGGATTAGTATAGAGCGGAAGCAGCAATTTGGGCAAAAGTTAAGCATCACATTTTCGAAACTTTGAAGTGTTTAGAAATGGTTTTATTTCGGCATTGCATCACTTTGTAAAACAAGAAGATTATATTTTTAGAATCAAATTGCGTTTACTTGAAAATTCAGATTGCTTACATAATGATATATCTTAAATTTGTTTCTTTTTTCATACTTTGGCATCTAGTTTTATCATTTTAATTTAATATTAAGAATATATATTCTTATGTAGTGTCCAAATAATATTTAAACATAGTAAGAAGAGGTAAATAATAATAGTATCGTAGTAGTAATATACAAAGATAAATAGGATAATCATAATACATAAGTACCTTATTAAAAAGACATGCTTTAGTATCAAATGTGAACAACATTTCTATTTTTTTTACTTTAATAGTCAATGTTATTTGGTTTCAAAGAAGCCTTTAAGCAGCGGAATTTTCCAGTAAAAATGTCGTTTTGAATCCATAATATGTGATTCTTACTCTGATTATATATAATTAGAAGAGAGGCTGCTCATGGCTACTCTGCTATTGCATCCCATCGAATATATACATGAATTATTTTGGAGATTTCAAAATGTGGGCAATTAAAAGTATACTGGGCCATTACACATTATATATCAGAAGCTACCACGCAAAGGAAGCAAGCTTCCCACTAATGTTGGTTGGCCAGTCTTTGCTTGCTTCTACAAGAATCTCATTGAACTTTGGGTCCATGTTTTTATTTCTTTGTACTTTCCCTTTCAGGCATTGGCCCCATTATTTAGCAACAGTGGCATCAAAAATCCCACGAGTTATGGTTTTGAGGATTCAACAAAAACCCAGATGGGAGTGAATTATGACTCTGGCATCAACTAAAGCCTAATCAGAATTGAATTTGAGTAAGTTATAACAAATATTTGCCATGGTTGCCAAATTTAATTTTTACTTTCAATTAGTTATCGTAAAGGAAATAGTTTGTATATATAGGCATATTTTATGTTTTATTTTGTTAGACGTTAGTTCGAAATCTTTAAAAAATAATAGAATAACATATAATAGTTGTGGAAATTGCATAATTTGGGTGTTATAGAGGTATTCATGTGTGCTGAATATAGATATATATATTCCCGATACCATATATCCATGACATTGAGAATATCTACATAGTTATAACATTATCTCATAGCCATTGTTTAATTCACATTCTCTATTTTTCAAAGCCTTTTCATCAAGGTCTCATATAGTTTTATTAGACATGACTTTTGAACTATAGCATCAAAACTTATTTGTGCTGGACAATTCATTTTTTTCTTTCTGTTATATAAAGCGCTACATTGTTTAATTTTCTAAATTCTGGCTTAGCAAAATTATAGTTTCCAATATTTTGCTTTTTAGAAAAATAAAAATATACTGTCATTTCACCTTTCAAGGATCGTTTTAAACTAGGCTTATCCAATAAGTATATTATGTAAGACGATGTACATGTGCCCTAGCTTATATTTTATCGACCGTATAGAAACATCGCAGGAAAGCTTTCTCTATTTTGTGCTCGTTTAGAGGCTTACTTCGCACCATCTCCATCAATGATAGCCAGCAAAGCCAGACCTCAACCTTCTCAGGAACAGGTATTTTCCTTGTTCCCTATCTTTCTTCAATTCCATTCATTGCAGAGCACACACGCTTCTGCCTGTGAAATGCATGTGAATGGAGACATGGATGTGATTCATGAATAGAGTTTGTAAACTTATATCGATTCTTTTAAGAGCCATTGGATTTAGTGTCTGGTCTCGGCAACTTGACATCATTACATTATTATGATTAAAAGTTTGAAGGTTTAGTTATAGTTATAGATGTTCTTTTTAATTATTATATATATAATAACAATAAATCAATTAATGTTGTGGATGTTAAGACTTTTACTATGTAATTTTTTTTAAAAATGGTTAAAATATAGCTAAATAGATATGGGAAAAAGATGTTGTAGAACATTTTTTATGAAGAAAGTGACAAAGTAAAGCACTGTTATTTTAAAATATTGCCATGAACGGTTTATTATGAAAGTGGTCGGGGAAAGCACCATTACTGTAAAATATTGCAAGATAGAGGATATAAGATGGGAGGGTAAATCACTAATGTTTTAAAATTTTGGCACTACAGCCTATCTAAAATATGGTTCCTACAGCCTATCAAATAAGCAATGCATTTAATGTATTATGAGCATCTCGATCAACAATGATACATGCATTGTTATAGAATGCTTATTAAACACGATACCAACAACCCCAATAAATCTATGTATTGTGACAGGGTGGATTTAAACTTATGCTTCACCAGATTGGAAATGCTGTAATTACTTGCCATGGTGTAGTGGCATAAGTTTAAATCTGCCTTGTCATTTCCTCACCAACTTGTGACATCCAAATTTATTGCATTAGGGTGTAATGCATTTGGTTCATCTACTCTTTCTTTTATGTCCTATGTAGCAGGATATATATGAATCGCTAAATCCTATTTTTATGCTCCGTACCTCATTTCAAATCCTCTCATCTATAATGTTTACTATAGTCTATATTTTATTTATTAAATTAAATTTTATTAAAAAATATTTATTTGAAAAACAATTGGTTGTTGAATGCTGATGTTATTTTTGAAATTTGTAGCCCAGGAGGATGCGGCGCAATGTCGGCACCATCCTCTACAATAGCGTCCTGCATTTGTAATTATTAATCGGGAAACATGGTGGTGTGAGCTTCATTTCAAATGCCCATAACATATGTCAGGCTGTTCTCACTAGACTCGAAATGTTGTAATTACTTGCCATGGTGTGCTGATATAAGTTTAAATCCGCCTTGTCATTTCCTCACCAACTTGTGACATCAAAATTTATTGCATTAGGGTGTAATGCATTTTGTTGATCTACTCTTTTTTTTACGCTATCAAGAAGTTGGAAGTACTAATGGTAAAAGTTCTGGTTTATTGACGGTGGATGTTGTATTAACTCTAGTGTATTGCAGGCTTAGAGTTACCAGATCGTTGCAGATTCTTAATCTTGAAAGTGTTGTCGTGAAATGCATTTTGAGGAGGGGAGAGTTATCTTATGGCTCTCTTGCACTAATTATTGCAATTGTCCATGCTCTTTCCTCCCTTCATGGAATCCGGTGAAGAGTTTAAGGTATATACATGTTTGCAGGAGAGAATTAATCAAATTATAGGAAACGGAAAGCAAATGATATGTAATTAAAAATTTATCGTTTTATCTTGGTAGGTTTAATCGATGTTAATATACCTGGAACCAGATTATATATGACTTCATGGCCATGTTTACACTTCACCTAAGTGTGGGATTTTCTATCATGATAAAGACAATTTATTTTATTTATTTATTTGTAAATGATTCTCATGTCCTTGACTTGTTAATTGTTTGTCACTTTGTGCTCAAGTGGTCTTCTATATAGACAAAAAATACAATGTATTTCAACCATCAATTACATTCCCATATTATGGGACATTTGTTAGCACATTCATGTGTTCCTACTTATCCCAAATCAAGGCTCAAGCCAAAAACTTCTACAAGCATAACTACTTTATACATTATATAATATGTTACATCCACTTGAGATAAGATTATAACCCATATATCAGAATAGAAGTCCTAATATCAATTTCCCCATTTATTTGACATCTTATGTGCAAGTTGTCAAACGTCCAATTTTGGTTTTAAGGACCATCTTGCTGCATATTTTTATGCATGATGGTGATCCCGAGGAGTATTGTTGATTTGACAGATCATCTTCCTTGAGCTCCCTCTCTTGCCACACATGTGGAGGCATGGTTATATTAACTTGGCATAGTGGCACACATGTTGAGGCAGTTTGGTAATCTTTTATTTCACGTAGAGTTCTATTGCACATATGTTCATGCACTTTGCCACTTGGAGGAGATGTTAAGCATTGCTTGAGCTATTTTAGGAGAGGTTGTTTTTATTGCTTGTAGTTTAATAGTTGGTTCAAAGCATTGACTTCACTCAACTTTTCTAGTCTTGTTGACTTGAGATTGGTCGATGACTAACAAACAAGATAATTTTACATAGTTACTATGTATCAAAGGTAGCTTAGTCTATGAAACTATATTGATAGAGATCTATGTGTTTGACTATAAACATAATAGACAAATGATGTTAGGTAAATCTACATGTATGTAATTGCATAACCTTAAATATGCATATAATCTTAATGAATAGTGGAACGAAAGGCTTATCCTAATATATGAGATTGAGATTAAGTTTATCATCATATTTATTTGAGATATCTGTACAAGACTATGTAGAATGATTCATCCACATTAAGTAGGTAATGTAATGACTTGTATTTGATTCCCTTTGTTATAGGTCACTAGTGAATTAATATTGTAAGTGTAGTGTGTCAAAGGCAAGTTAGTCTATATAACTATATTAATAGAGATTTGTGTGTTTGACTAGGATCTAGGGGATTCCTAGCAAGTTCACCAAGCTTGCATTAAGAAGAAGCTGAACTTATTGAGTTGCCTGCTAGTGCACATACATCTATCTTATTGGGAGTCCCCATCAACGAATATAATATGTATGTTGTGAATTGTCTCATAAATAACTGGTATGTAACCAACGTAAGCTGTAAGTGATATGTTTAACCCTACTTATTATGTGTAATTATTTTCATAGGTAAAATTGTATTACACAACTTTCACTATGATTACCTAATATTGATACAATCATAAGATAGAGAAGAGTGTAATCTCCATAGTAATAACCATAACCAAGCTATCGTAATAAGCAATGCTTGTTACAATCATATTAAACGTATAGGTAACTAATAACCATAACTAAGCAATGCTTGTTACAATCATATTATACTAGTAGATATCACTTGCTTGTATTGATTATTATGATTCCCAACTTAAGTATAGTATAGGCATTACTAATAACGTGTGCAATTGATTACGGATAAACACATAGGGTTACGCTAATGGATTAAGCTCAGCACCACATATAAGCTTATCACATTGTTGTTATATGAAAGCTGTGAAGTAAGACCATACCTTATAATAGGTAACTAGCATATGTCTTACTCAATGCACTCCGATAGAGATCTATATATTTGATTATGAACATAACAAATGTGTCGTGTCACATAAATCTACATGTATGTAATTCCATAACCTTAGATATGCATATAATGTTAATGAATAGTAGAACCAAATCCTTATACTAATAATATATGAGATTGAGCTTACATTTATCATCACATCTGCTTAAGATATATGTACAAGGTTATGTAGAATGATTAATCCGCATTAAATAGGCCATGCAATGCCTTGATTTTGATTTCCTTTGTTATAGGCCATCAATGAATCTATTATTGCATTGAATCGAATGATTCCCGCCGACTAGGATAAAAAATCAAGTGTGTAGTGATGTGTCATGAGAAACATTATATCCATATTTCTGCATTAAGTGACTCTGACCTTACAAGTGCCAAAATCTTTTCCTCTGACCAAAATTGTATCTACATAGTTTCCTGCAAAAATCCATCCAGGTTAGCCTATGTACCTATATTAATAGAGATTTGTGTGTTTGACTATGAACATAATATAGATCTATAGGTTTGATTATGAAAATAACAAATGTGTAATGTCACGTAAATCTACATGTATGTAATTCCATAACCTTGGATATGTGTACAATGTTAATGAATAGTAGAACCAAATGCTTATACTAATATATGAGATTGAGCTTACATGTATCATCATATCTGCTTAAGATATATGTACAAGGTTATATAGAATGATTCATCGACATTAAATAGGCAATGAAGTGCCTTGGCTTTGATTCCGTTTGTTATAGGTCACCAATGAATCTAACATTGCATTCAATCTAATGATTCCCCCCGACTAGGATAAGAAATCAAGTGTGTAGTGATGTGTCATGAGAAACATTATATCCATATGTGTGTAGTGTAGTGATGTGACTAAGCTATCGTAATAATCAATGCTTGTTATGATCATGTTAAACGTATAGATTGTTTATACCAATAGATATCACTTGCTTGTATTGATTATTATGATTCCCAACTTAAGTATAGTATAAGCATTACTAATAACTTGTGCAATTGATTATGAATAAACACATAGGGTTACGCTGATGGGTTAAGCTCATCACGACATATAAGCTTATCACATTGTTATTATATGGAAACTATGAATTAAGACCATACCTTATAATAGAAGACTAGCATATGTATTAGTCAACGCACTTCGATAGACATCTACATATTTGATTATGGACATAACAAATGTGTGATGTCACATAAATCTACATGTATGTAATTCCATAACCTTAGATATGTGTATAATGTTAATGAATAGTAGAACCAAATCCTTATACTAATATATGAGATTGAGCTTATGTTTATCATCGAATCTGCTTAAGATATATGTACAAGGTTATGTAGAATGATTCATCCGCATTAAATAGACCATGCAATGGTTTGGCTTTGATTCACTTTGTCATAGGTATCCAGTGAATCTATTGTTGCATTGAATTGAATGATTCCCCCCAACTAGCATAAGAAATCAAGTGTGTAGTGATGTGTCATGAGAAACATTATATCCATATTTCTTCATAAAGTGACTCCGACCTTGCAAGTCCCAAAACCTTTCCGCCTGACCAGAATTGTACTTGCATAGTTTCCTGCAAAAATCCATCCAGGTTAGTCTATGTAACTATATTAATAGAGATCTATGTGTTTGACTATGAACATAATATAGATCTATATGTTTGATTATGAAGATAACAAATGTGCGATGACATGTAAATCTACATGTATGTAATTCCATAACCTTAGATACATGTACAATGTTAATGAACAGTAGAACCAAATCCTTATATTGATATATGAGATTGAGCTTACGTTTATCATCATATTTGCTTAAGATATATGTAGAAGGTTATGTAGAATGATTCATCGACATTAAATAGGAAATGTAATGCCTTGGCTTTGATTCTCTTTGTTATAGGTCACCAATGAATCTAATATTGCATTGAATCTAATGATTCTCCCCGACTAGAATAAGAAATCAAGTGTGTAGTGATGTGTCATGAGAAACATTATATCCATATTTATTCATAAAGTGACTCCAACCTTTTAAGTGCCAAAAGCTTTCCCTCTAACCAGAACCGTACCTACATAGTTTCCTACCAAAAACCATCCTGGTGGTTGTAAGATAACAAACTCAAATATAGCTTCAAAAAAAAAAAAGACAAAACACACACAGAATTTCCTTCTTTGATAATTGCCATTTTTTTGTATTGATACCAAATCTTGGATATTTAATAATTTCAACTTAGCAATCAACATGCTCTTTTTTTCTACTCTACTAGGAAGGCAAAATACATTTCATTTGAAATTTTTTTGTTGTGAATATGTTCCTTCCTTTGCTTTGCTTATTTGCAATGACAAGAACAATTTACAATGTTTACAACATCATGGTTTGAAAAAAAAACCATGCCCTTCGCTTATTTTGTTTTCCTTAGGATCTGCTTCTCTTCACTTGCATGCAGGTTTTCCTATATAAACAACCAGGGACATAGAAAAAACAACAACACAAAAGGAAAAAAATATATGCTATTGCAAATGTCTTTGTAGGCAGTATGGGAAAAGACAAAAGTAAAGGCGACTATGTTTTAAGGGCAAATGGTCTTGGGATCAAATATTCTAATTGGCAAGAAATTGATGAGGCTTTGGCTACAAGCAATCTGTTTCGACTAGACAATTTCCACTATGAACCAGGAAATTGTCTGTTTGATGCACTTGCAGTATTATTGCATTTCCGATATACATCAATAGAGATAAGGGAAGGGATTCTGAATCATTTTCGTGTTCGTCTAGATAAAAAATATCCCTCTGCATTGTTATCAATGCGCACAGAATTGGCAGTTGACTACTTGCTAGAATTGCATAACATAGAAAATGTCAACGAATATCTCAATCGCATGTCGCAATCTGCTTCGCAACCAGATGATCAAAGTGTATATGGACTATGGGGTGATATATTTTGCATCAAGTGGTTTTCAAAATGGTTGAATGTTCCAGTCGTTGTTTGGTCATTAACAAAATGAACAAAATACCTTCATTTCAATTCTGGGGGATTTGAATATTGCTACAATATATTGTTCCATGACCACACACCAGCTTCTGGCCACTTCGAACCATTGTTGTCATATAAACAATGCAAGCCAAAAGACAAGCCACTGATATGCTTTCTCAAAGCGCAAATGTAAATCAATGTCTATATAACCAAGTTGAAATGTCATTTCAACTTTGAGGAAATTTCCATGACTCCTTGTTTGAATCAATCTTCAAATTGACACTCTTTGCTGATGGACAAAGTGTTAGAAAAGCAACTGCGCAAAGCTTTTATAACTCTATTGCTTCAAATGATATTAGAGCAATAGAATGCTTGGACATATATCTTGATAAAAACACATTAGCAGATACATCTCTTGTTTCTGGATGGGAAACCTATATTGTCCATTTGGCAGAGCCATATATCATTGGTCATATAGAAGGAAATCAATTTGCTCTTCAATGGTTATGTGAGCTACTAGACACTAACATACATCTATGGAGCAATAATTTGCAAGAAAATATTGCCATATTCCATGCAACAAATAGATCGTCGAAAGTTCTATGCCTAATGCAACATGTAATAGATAAAATGCATTCGCATTTCCAACCCTTGTTGCAACAACACTGTTGAAATAAAATGCCCTTTTCGCTCAATTGCAAGAGAAATACTTCTACTGCAATTGCAATGGATAATTTTGAAAAGAACAAACAGGCAATAGCGAAAGAAAACATTGTAGAGAAGAACATTGACAAGGGATCATTGAACGAACCAATATACATAGATGCAATTAAAGCAAAGAGACAAAAAAAGAAGATAAAAAACATAGAAAAAAAAAATTCTTGCATTGCTGAGCAATTTTCAAAAACCAAAACCAGCATGCAAACATGCATTGATGACAATACGCAAAAAAACGTGCGCTTGTTGAAACACAATATGCGTACACAAGGAATGGACATTCGTCAAAAGCAAAAGGAATGTGCAAAAGCAAAGAAAGCAGTTCTTACATACTTAAAAGTTATTCAAGACACACCTATTCATGCATGTTCTGTATGTAAACAACTGCATTTAAAAAAAGACATTTGTAGTATGAACAACAAAATTAAATTAGCCTTTCAAACTCTAGCAAATACAGAAGATGTGACATGCCCAATGCTACATGTTCAAATTTGTAGACCTTGCAAGAAAGCAATCGCTAATGGGAAATTGCCTATGTTTACATCGCCTACACGAATCCGCCGCAATAACATATTGCCATCTGTAGCTATACTGACTCCTTTGGAAGAACGATTGGTGTCACCAAAAATAGCCTTTGCACAAATAAGACAACTTGGTTATAAAAGAGCACAAATTGGGCTAACTGGCTCAATTATCAATATGCCTGCAAACTTGGATAAAGTTCAAATAGCATTGCCTAGAAGTCTAGATGACAATTTGACAGTTGCAGTTATGCTAAAGTGAAAATTGGAATACAAAAACACATATCTATCTGGAAATATTCGGCCAAAGATCATTATGACTGCGCTGAGTGATTTATGCAAAACCGAACTTTATAAAATTGAAGGCATTGTAATCAATACTAGTTGGGAAAAAATATTTAATGAAACAGCCAAACAAGAATCAAATACTCAACGAACAATGGAACAAGTAGATGATGATGAAAATGAAATAAACATAGAACCAATATCAGAAACATTGATACATGGATATGGAGAAACACATCTAATAGATGATCTAGACAACAAAATCATAGAAATTGCACCTTCCGAGAGCTTTCGACCATTGAGCATTTTCCAAGACAAATACTCTGAAGAGCTAAACTTTCCTACACTTTTCTACGGATTCAATCGACCCAATGAAATTTTCGATCACTTTTCTTATCAACAAGTATCACAGTGGGAGCTACAACATGAAAGTACAGACTTTGAAACACATGACATGAACATTTTCTTCAAAGCAATTAAAGTCATAATAAAACAAGTAAAAAATGCTACTTGGATATCAATTCGCATGGGAGAGTTAAAGGACAAAAAAATATTGGCAAAAGATGTCAAGTCAAAGACAATCTTGTAAAAATACTCCAATCTCCGATCGGGTATCGTACATTGAAAGCAATCAGAACATCACCTGATTACTTTGAAAATATGAAAAAAGATCTATTTGCAATGATTCAACAGCTTGGTCCTCCTACGTTCTTTTTAACCTTTACAAGTGTTGAACACCTTTGGGCACCTTTATGCAATGCATTGAAACAAATTGAGGAAAAACATTTGGGAAAGTTGCAAGACAATGCATTGGAAGAAAATATTGACACGTTAATAAGAAGACACCCAGTTCTTTGTACTCGCTATTATAGACACAAAATAGCAGCACTAAAGTCTCTTATGTTAAAAAACAACACATTGTTTGGAAAAATACAAGATTTTTTCTTTACGACCGAATTTCAACAAAGAGGAAATGAGCATGAACATGGACTAATTTGGATTCAAAATGCACCTGTTTATGGAAAAAATTCAAACGAGGAGATTACTACTTTTGTTGATCGCTATATATCCATAGACTCGTCTTTACTTGATCAAAATCTTATTCAAATTCAAACGCATCGTCACACAAAAACATGTAGAAAACATCGACATTCCACATGCAGATTCAATTTCCCATTGCCTGCTATGGATAGTACCATCATTCTAGAGCCACTAGAAAATGCTTCAGATGATCTTATTCAAAGAGCAAAAAAAGCATACACTCTTATTGAACATAAAGAATATTCTAAAAACATGTCATTTGCACAATTGCTTCTAGATCTAGAACTAACCAAAGATGAATACATTTTGCTACTATGGTCTTTGCTTTCTCGTTCTACCTTAATACTAAAAAGAGATCCTCTTGACATTTGGATCAATTCATTTGCAAAAGAAATACCAGAGTTATGGCAGGCCAATACAGATGCACAATATGTCTTAAATGCTTACGCTATAGCAACATATGTAAGCCCTTACATCACCAAATTTGATAGATCCATGACAAATGCTTTCAAAAAGATCAAAGAACAATGTCTTATTGAGAATGATGGAAATATTGAAACGACACGTAAGCTTGGAAATGCGCTTCTGAACATGCAACAAATGTCTACTAGACAAGCAATACATATCATACTCTCATTACCTCTACATTCATCCTCCAGGAAGACTATTTTCATTAACACTGCTCCAGACGACAAAAAAATAGTTGTCTTGAAAAAACCATCGCTTTTGGAAAAAGAACCAGATGACTCTGATGACATTATTTGCCCATCAATTTTGGACAAATACATTGCACTCCCTATTGAGCTTGAAAACATCTCCTTGGCAGAATATGCATCTTTCTATTCTTGTATCCACTCAATTACAAGAAAAAGAAATAGACCATGTATCATACGATCTATTCGCTATAACAAACAAAAAGACCCTGAGAATTTCTTTAGAGAAAAGATCATCCTCTTTATGCCACATAGAGACAATTGCAACCTACTAAAGAGCAATTTCAAAACATGGTCTGATGCATATGTCGCATTCAAAGAACAAATAGACATTGTAGAACAAAATTTCATGGCATCAACAACGACAAAGTGGGGTGACCTTGATAATGCCGCTGAAACAATTGAATTGCAAGACATAACTATGCCTCCTCTAACAACAGAGAAAACAACAACTATGCATGGATTAGAACAATATGACACTCAACATGATCTAATCCGCAAAACTATGTCCAATGCATCAAAACCTGAGATTGTGTGCAACTTGATAGAAAATCCATTTCTTTTGGACATGCATGAATACCATGCAATTCGAAGAAACCTAAATACTCAACAACAATCAATCGTGAAAGAAGTTATTGCAAGGAAAAAAAACAATCCCCTCACTCCAATTCGCTTGTTCCTGACAGGAGGGGCAGGAACAGGTAAAACTTACACTGCAAAAGCAATCTATGAAGGTCTTCTACATTACTATGAAAAAGAAATTGGTAGTGATCCTTTAAAGAAAAAAGGTCTTATAGTTGCATTTACTGGAAAAGCAGCATATAATGCAGGTGGCATTACAGTCCACTTTGCTTTCAGACTGCCATTAAGTTCAAACATGCTTCTACTAAATTCAAACACCCTAGATCTTTTGACAAAAGATTATGAACAACTTCGAGTATTGTTGATTGATGAAGTCTCTTTAATAGGGTCTCGAATGCTATACAACATCGACAAACGACTACGTGAAATCATGCACACACCAACAAAAGCATTTGGAAACCTTGATGTCATATTCTATGGTGATTTGTGTCAAGCACAACCCGTTCATGATTGTTGGATTTTTGAACAACCAAGATTCCAACAACAAACATTTCCTTACACATTTTGGTTCGATGCCGTAAAATGCTATGAACTTACAACAGTTGTACGTCAAAGAAATCAAACATTCATATCAATTTAAATTAGAATTAGAACATGCTCTCAAACACCGGATGACATAGATTACTTAAACCAACATTGCTACAAACAACCACCAGTAGATGAAATGTTTCCTTATCTTTTCCATAGTAATAACGATGTTCAACAACATAACTCAAAAATGTTATCAGCTAGCAAACAGAAACATTCACACTTGTAGCACATGATAACAAAATTGATTCAATTGAAAAAAATGACCATAGACAAAATACATTGCGACTTCCGTCTATGATAGTAGTAAAAAAGGATATGCTTATTGAACTAGTTGGAGGCAACTACTCAACTGAGGATGGGTTGGTTAATGGTGCAGAAGGTGTGTTTAAACACTATACACAAACAAACCATGATATTGTTTGGATTGAGTTTGCAGATCCAAGAGTTGGAGACAAGCAACGTGAAACTATGCAACATCTTTATACACCTGCCGTAAAGTCCAATTGGACACCAATCAAAAGAATTGTGATACAAACAACACTTGAAAATAAAATGAATGTTATGCGAACACAATTCCCAATTCAGTTGGCATGTGCAAGGACAATCCATAGAGCACAAGGATTGACAATGAACAAATTGGCATTTGACCCAAAAGGAATTAAGAGACATGGCCTTGTTTACAATGCGCTCTCACGTGTTAGAGATATTGATTGTCTTTATCTTTTAAACAAGTTAGAACAAAGAAATTTTATAACTTGTCCAAAAGTCACCACTGAAATAGATAGATTAAAAACACATGCAAGTTTGCAATTTGAATACGGTCTGCATTCAATGCCAAATGCTAATCAATTACTCATTTCATCATTGAACACACGCAGCTTGCTTTTGCACTATGACGATGTTCTGAATGATCATGAACTTATGCAAGCAGACATTTTATGTTTGCAAGAAACTCACATGCACACACTTACCAAAGAAACAACAATGATAGAAAAATACAATTTCTTCTCAGCATTTTCAATGCATGGAATCCTTACATTGATTAAAAAAGACATTGCCATCATCGATTCTAAAAACTATACAACAAAATCCACCGAAGCAATTTGCGTAGATCTTGAATTAGGCTGCAATGTATTGAAAGTAGTGAACATTTACAATAGACTGTGTGGTGTGCTTGATTATCTCTTTCATATATTGAGTTGCATTTTGTCAACTTGCACACCAACCACTCAAATCCTAGTAGCTGGTGACCTGAACATTGACATGTTGCAACAAATGACATCGAAAAGAAAGTTGCAATTGTTTATGCAAATGAAAGGCTTGACACTGAAAACAACAAAGGCAACAACAAACACCGGTTCAATGCTTGATCACTTTTGGACAAATTTGAAACACGAAGATATTGTTTTCAATATTGCAGATGCTTATTGGACTGATCACTATTCAACTTTCCTATCGATCTTTGATAAAAATGCATAGTCTATTCAATTTTGCATTATCTAATTTTATTGTCTTTCTATCTATGAACGGATCCATGATAGCATATTTGCACAAAATCAAAAGCAGGTACTATTCTTTCTCTTGCAACTTTCATGCACTTTAAACTACAACAATTTGATCTTTTTCTATTCATAGTGAGCTAGATTTAGATCAGGTTTGGGCATCTGCAACATTGATGTCATAGCTATAACACATATTTCATTAAATTTGGAATTATACAAGGGATCTAGAATTTAGAACTTCAACAAGATTGAATTTTCGAAAAATGAAAAACCAAAAAATTACTTAATTCACTCATTTCAATCTTTATATTCACCATTTTTTTATAATATTATGAATATAAGCTATATAAAATCAAATTTATATAAAGTTGAAGCATATCTTCCGAATATTAATCTTAGATTCCTTACATTATTTTATTATTATAATTTTTTAATTTGTATTAATATTTGAGTTGATCAAGGTTTACCTCATCTCATGAACAATAGATGTTGCAAGAAATTTCTTACCTATTAAGTTATCTAATGGCATTATTTGTATGTTGAAATTATTAACCATTTTATTTATAATTTGATAAAGAATATATCGTGCATGTGTTGAATTACCATATTAGTAAGAGATTGTCTCCATTTTAGAGTGACCTACAAAGTTATTTAATGATATAGCAGTCAATGTGTTTGTTACTGTAACAAATTTATGTATTGGCATAGTAACTTATTAATTCCCAATCTTGATAATGGGTGGCTAGAACATGGGGATTTTTTCTCAACTTCAAGAAACAACAAGAACTGGAAATGCCTAGGAATTGGCTGAAACCTCTAATACCATGAAAAATTATTAGTTCATATAGTCACTGTAATAGTGAACCTGTGGATGAGGACACTACCCCTAATCATATTTAGAATATTGACTAGAAAAACAATTAGTAACATATACACAAGCAACAACATGGAAAACTAGGTCATACTCTATTTTATTTTCTTCCCTTTATATGTATTGTCGAGTACGGATCTGGAATTTAGAACTTCAACCAGATTGAGTTTTCAAAAAATGAAAAACCTAAAAATTACTTAATTCACTCATTTCAATCTATATATTCACCATTTTTTTTACAATATTATCATTATAAGCTATATAAAATCAAATTTATATTAATTTGAAGCATATCTTCCTATGCTTAAACTTAGATTCTTTACATTATTTTATTATTATAATTTGTAATTTGTATTAATATTTCTTTCCTATTAATTTATCTAATGGCATTATTTGTATGTTGAAAGTATTAACCATTTTATTTATAATTTGATAAAGCATATATTGTGCATGTGTTGAATTACCATATTAGTAAGAGATTGTCGCCATTTTAAAGTGACCTAGAAAGCTATTTAATGACATAATAGTCAATGTGTTTGTTACTATAACAAATTTATGTATTGGCATAATAACTTAGTAATTCTCAATCTTGATAATGGGTGGCTAGAACATGGGGGGTTTTGCTCAACTTCAAGAGACAACGAGAACTGGAAATATCTAGGAATTAGGTGAAACCTCTAATACCATGAAGACGTATTAGCTCCTATAGTCATTGTAATATTGTACTTGTGGATGATGACACTACCCCTAATAATCTTTAGAATATTGACTAGAAAAATAATCAATAACATATCTACGAGCAACAACATCGAAAATTAGGTCATACTCTATTTTATTTTCTTCCCTTTATATGTATTGTCTATTGTATGCCTTAGGACATTTTTGTCAAGTATATAGCACAATAGATACTTAGGCACTTCACTTTTTCCCTTCATTTTATGGGATTATTATGAGCCCACAAGTTTCTACATGTTTTGGACATTGTTAACTATCAATTATTACTTTGGATTATGTTGATTGGTTAAGGCTAGATTCCTTTTTATAATATAAATATAATCATCTAACATTTAAAGAAATATTCATTATTCAATACTATATATTATGATATGTGGTTGGCACTATTTTAGAGCCAACAAGAGAAAATATTGTATTGGATAAAGTCTAAGTATACCAATTAAGGTAAAAAAAATTTATTAATTAGAATATAAATTTTATGGTACAATTGGTTTTTTTTCAAATACATGAAGAAAGAGGGAAAACGCATTCTAGTTATTGCAAGTGTCCAGTGTTTATTTTTGAAAGGTTTGAACATATTACATTGAAAAAACATTAACTAGCTACTCCCATAGTAAAGTTTTTATAGACAAAGTCTATAATATGTTGTATGTCCAGTATTTATTTTTGAAATGTTTGAACATATTACATTAAAAAACATTAATTAGCTATTCCCATAATAAAGTTTTTATAGACAGTCTATAATATGTTGCTTGTAAGTGCTTTACTGGACTCCATTAACCAAGTTTGATGGATCGAGAAGTGTGGTACATTTGAAATCAATGAATTAGAATAGAAACATTGAAGTACATTTTTGTTTCTTACAAATACAAAAGTGAAAACCCACTAAACTTATTAAAAGTGCATTTAACAATCAATTTTTTTTATAAGTATCTGTGTGTCATTTAACAATCAAAATCAAATTATTATGAATTTTTATTGGTAGTGCATTTAACAATCAAAATATTTTATAAGTATTTGTGTGTCATTTAACAATCAAAATCAAATTATTATGAACTTTTATTGGTAATTTTTATTGGACACATTTTACAGATGTCAAAAGAAAATATTTTATAAGTCTAGGCGTGTTTTTTAATGATCAAAATAAATAATTTTGTTATGAATTGGAATAGAAACAAACTAGTACAGTTTAATTTATTTTATTATAATATATATTCATGAAGTGTTTGAATGTATTATATTGAAAAGAATACGAATTATCTAGCCCAACATTATCGTTTTAATAGATCGTATCTAGAAGATGATGCTTTTAAATGTATTATTGAACTTGATTATCCAAGTTTGATGGAGTGAGAAGTTATGTCGATCTAGACAAAGCATTGGAATTTGTAATTTCCATGTTAGATATTGTTTGGTGTTTGAACGTATTACATTGAAAACAATGCTAATTAACTCCAATATAGTTTTAATATGCCAAATTAACTCCAGTATAGTTTTAATAGGCCAAAACTAGAAGATATTGAATTTAAGTGCATTATTGGACTTGATTATCCAAGTTATGGGAGAAGTTATGTTAATATAAACAAATCATTGAAAGTTTAATATTTCATGGTGTCATGTAATTTGCATGATGTATCGTCACATGAATACATTGCAATTTAAACAAAATTTTCATATTTGTACCAAATAATATAAAACTCCCCAAATAAATTTGAAGAAAATATTCAATATACAAGAAAAATTGAAAAATGTTTCTTCATGTATTAATTGGTCCTCCAAAGAACAAAATTACATCCATGAATCATCTCCACCTAATCTCATGTTATTCGTTCAAGTAGGTCAAGGACAGCATGTACACCATGTTTATTTATCTTGGCCTTCTTGCAATGTTATTTCTTAGCCATCCATGCCCAAACTATGGTATCAATTGGAATAGATCCAAGCTCTATGTCATCAGGATTTGGTACCCAATATTCCTCTAATACTTTTCCATTGTATTTCCCTGAACCGGGCTTCCACCAATCAACTTTAACATGAAGAGTATCACTTTCATCATCTTGAAATATATTTGAGGTGGCTTTTGCCATCCAAATCATCTCCCCTTCTTCCTTGTTTCCTGGTCTAACTAGAAACATCTTTCCTTTCTCAACATCATTAATAGGGTTGAATGTTGTCTTTGGCTTATTGCACTTGGGTCCAACATACACGGGTTCACCTGTCATAGTATCAAAATCCCCATCCATAATATTTGAGATTGCATGAAGCGCATTACGACCAACATCTGGAGTTTGCCTTGTCTTGGGCCAGAAATCCTCAGAAGATGAATCATGATCATTGTAATCTTCATATAAAGTATCAAGAACTCTTTCCCAATACTCTACCTTATTTTTCCATTTTGATGTAACAATTGGCAATTCCTCACCACCCATTGTGTCTTTCCACATTTTTATCTATGATGTTATTCCTTCTTTTAGTTCTTTTAAATAGATTTCATTCTATTTGGGATGTAAGAAAGATGGCTTCCCTATGGGAAGTTTAGATCGACCTTCATCGTCTGTATTCCATAACTCAACTGGTTCTGACCACTCAACATCTCTTATGGATTCTTTATACCTTAATACCGGAACATCATTGAGTACAAGAAATTGGAAGTACTGAACATTAAGATGTCCAACTAGTGCATTTTTTCCTTCCTTGATGTATCCATTAAGGAAGCTTTTGAAGTCATACACCTTATCAATCAGTTTAGGTGGAAACACTCTTTTTTCTTCAATTTTGGGATATGTATCCATCATCTCAGGTAGAGAATATATATCTTTACTTTTCAAGCTGGAAGACATTCTCCCATAGGTCCCGTCTATGTCTTCATGGGTGTGTCCCATGAGCAAGAACCCAACCTCAATAGTGATGAAGACACCAAGTGCAGTGAGAAGTGATAGAAACATGAAAAGATAACGGTTTTTATTATCACTTGCTGCATTATCCAATTGTAACAATAAATGTGGAGGAAGAGGTTTAAAATCGATATCTTGATTTTCTAATCTTCCATGAGATAAAAATTCATCCTTGTACACTCTACATTTTGAGTAAATAGAGGTGTCAAGTAATGCATTTGAAAGTGGGTTTCTTGAACTTCCACTCTCATAAAGAAGATCACCATAAATATCAAGATGTGGGTCTTCAAGGTCCCTAAAGCACTTAGCAAGTGATGTAATGGTAAATTGTGATCCCATATGTACAAATGGTAGGGAGAAATGACCAAAACCTCCTGTCTTGTGCCCATGTGTTAGCATACCTGTCAATGACAAACCCAAGTTTATTCCTACAATAGATTTTGATTTGACGCGTAGCCTTGGAATTGAAGTCTTTGTTTTATCCATTTTATCATGGATAATACTCAAATACTCCTTTGGAAACCTCTCTGACATGATTTTGTGGGCATAGTAGCAATGTCTTCCGCACATAACGATCTTGTTATGTTTGTTCAATCTAGCGCGTGCCGTTTCTTCCAACTCTTTTGTAGTTGCTGACTTCATTTGTGCTTTCAACACAATACATTCACCACATTTACTGAAGTTGGTGTTCTTTGAGAATGCCACATCTCGAAAATGAGTGTTCCAAATCTTGCTCATTGTTGGTTGTGATATTAATGGACAATTGAGCTTTTCCAAACCCACATTGATCTCTTTTAGCAAAGAGCTTTGTGTGTAAGTCGAAGGCAACAATCTTAGAGGAGAAGAAGTTCCATCTGCTTCGACTTGACGTGTTTGGTTTGGCAAAAAATCTGAATTGTCCATTACAATTTTATGCAGTATTTCTATGGATGCCACGGTTTGTGCACGTGCTTTACATGTATTGGTGTTACCATGAATGGATTCCATATGTCCTTGTTCAAAATTATGTTGGTAGCTATAGAAGGTGCTTTGAGGAATCTTATGTATCCTGTACCATGCTTTCTTACAAATAACATTACCATCAAATCTCATGTCCTTTACTTTTCTAATAATAGGAGGTAGGCCATGGCCATGGCTCATTGACATGATAGTGTTTGAAACAAGTGAATTCAATACAAATTCCCTGATACCATTTTTGTCTTTGCATTCCATATCCCTTCTAGCATTTGCAATGGCATTCCTATCCACATGTTGAAGACAATCTTGTTTACAACATTCATCTGCAGCCAAAAGTCGGACTTCTTTCTCTTTATCTATCTTGGTTTGACGTTTTGCAACTTTTTCTCTTGTCATAGCTCATTTAATCTTTTTATATGGCCTCGATGCATTAAGAAAATTGACATCTTGATCTTTTTTATTATAAAGATCCCCATCCCATTGGTATAAAGGACTTGTATCCTCTATAACATCCCATATCAACATTTCCATTGGTGGCTCTTTGTACTTTGTCTTGACCCTTAACATCTCACCTATGTTGTCCACCAATTTATGTATTGGCCATCTAACCAATCCATGTATAGAATTATCCCCAATCTTGCATCTTTCACAATACCCATGTATCTCTTCCACAAAAACACCAAAGTTATCTTCACCTAGTGTTTCACCCACAACCATGTCATCCTCATGGACATTAACTATCATTCCTTTGGCAATGCACATAATTGTTCCTATGCATCCATGTGTAAGAGAAACCATTGTACATGTGAATGCAGCTCTATCTTGTGGAATATTTATGGGTTGATCTTCACAATGAGGTTTCAAATCTATTTCTGGCCAAATCTCATAAGATTCTATTGCACCCCCTAGTGTTTCCTCAAATCCAGTTGGATGTGGTAAGGGAGCATCATTTTTTAACACCTTCTCAATTCTAACCACTATGCATCCTTTCTTTACAATCTTTCCATGAACCTTATTCCCAAGCTCTGTATTGAATATGGAGCCCTCACCCACCTTCACTCCATGTTGTAAAAGATCTACTTTGTCTCCAATAGAAAATGTTGAACAAACATTTGCACCTGTACACCAAACATAACAAACTTAGTATTTTCTCAAAAAAACATTCAATAAACTATGAATAATTCTTAACACATGCTTTGGTATTTGATTTACCTATGGTGTGCCTCAAATCTGTAGTTCCCCATGGATGTGTGTCCCCTTCATCAACATATTCCACAATCAAATGTGGTTGAGTGATATCAATTATCAAAACCATAACATAACCTGCAACAACCCTTCCTCCACCATAATAAGTTCCAACTTATGTAGATTCAACCTTTCATAGCCCAATAACTTGACCATTAACCAGGAGGTCAACATAGTCCCTTTTTGTGAAAATTATACTTGCAGCCCTATCTTGTGGAATATTTATGGGTTGATCTTCACAATGAGGTTTCAAATCTATTTCTGGCCAAATCTCATAAGATTCTATTGCACCCCCTAGTGTTTCCTCAAATCCAGTTGGATGTGGTAAAGGAGCATCATTTTTTAACACCTTCTCAATTCTAACCACTATGCATCCTTTCTTTACAATCTTTCCATGAACCTTATTCCCAAGCTCTGTATTGAATATGGAGCCCTCACCCACCTTCACTCCATGTTGTAAAAGATCTACTTTGTCTCCAATAGAAAATGTTGAACAAACATTTGCACCTGTACACCAAACATAACAAACTTAGTATTTTCTCAAAAAAACATTCAATAAACTATGAATAATTCTTAACACATGCTTTGGTATTTTATTTACCTATGGTGTGCCTCAAATCTGTAGTCCTCCATGGATGTGTGTCCCCTTCAACATATTCCACAATCAAATGTGGTTGAGTGACATCAATTATCAAAACCATAACATAACCTGCAACAACCCTTCCTCCACCATAATAAGTTCCAACTTCTGTAGATTCAACCTTTCCTAGCCCAATAACTTGACCATTAACCAAGAGGTCAACATAGTCCCCTTTTGTGAAAATTATACTTGCATCCCTATCTTGTGGAATATTTATGGGTTGATCTTCACAATGAGGTTTCAAATCTATTTCTGGCCAAATCTCATAAGATTCTATTGCACCCCCTAGTGTTTCCTCAAATCCAGTTGGATGTGGTAAAGGAGCATCATTTTTTAACACCTTCTCAATTCTAACCACTATGCATCCTTTCTTTACAATCTTTCCATGAACCTTATTCCCAAGCTCTGTATTGAATATGGAGCCCTCACCCACCTTCACTCCATGTTGTAAAAGATCTACTTTGTCTCCAATAGAAAATGTTGAACAAACATTTGCACCTGTACACCAAACATAACAAACTTAGTATTTTCTCAAAAAAACATTCAATAAACTATGAATAATTCTTAACACATGCTTTGGTGTTTGATTTACCTATGGTGTGCCTCAAATCTGTAGTCCTCCATGGATGTGTGTCCCCTTCATCAACATATTCCACAATTAAATGTGGTTGAGTGACATCAATTATCAAAACCATAACATAACCTGCAACAACCCTTCCTCCACCATAATAAGTTCCAACTTTTGTAGATTCAACCTTTCCTAGCCCAATAACTTGACCATTAACCAGGACGTCAACATAGTCCCCTTTTGTGAAAATTATACTTTCCATTGTCGCTCCTACAAATTCTGTAACACACAATTGAATTATAATTTGTAGTTAAGGTTAAACCATGTAAAGTGTGCTCTTATATTTTAGGCAAAACACAATCTACAAAAAAATAATGTACTTGTAATAGCTAAAAAGGGTATGGCATCATTTTGTTGTGCAAATTAAACCTTGTTCCCCACCATTTAGTCCCCACCGCCAAAAGGGACTTTACATATAAATTATGATGGAGCTACAAAGCGTAATCAAAACAAGATTGGTTATCAATGTATATAATCTTAATACAAACACAAAACTATTCTTAGAAAAACTTGTAAAAATGTCTAAAAGTTTTCCATACTTAAGAACTTGTAATAGTATTGAAGGTAGTTATTAAGTAGGTTGGAATCCAGCCATGATCGATCATGCAAGTTTGTATAATCATGGAACTTGTAATAGTATTGAAGGTAGTTATTAAGTAGGTTGGAATCCAACCATGATTGATCATGCAAGTTTGTATAATCATGTCTCACTGAGATTTATTTTTTGTATCAATTGTTCAAAGTAAATTCAAATATCCTTGATTGGAGTCATCCCTATTTTAAGTACTCCCGAAAATAGTTATTTGGTGTCATCTAAACCTATATTGTAGATTAGTGAAGAATAACATCTATATGGAACTAGAGTCATACAAAATCCCAAGCAATGCTACTTGATGCCACTATTAGTATACTAATACATAGTAGAAGTTTTTTGAATTATAAGCGACTCCTAGCTTAGCGACTACTAATACATAGCGACTACTAGCTTTCCTTCTAGCATAAGCATTTCCTTCTAGCATAAGCACACATGCTTATGCTAAAAGAAAAGCTAGCACTCATTAGCTTTCCAGAAGAAAAACCCTAGGCATGGTGATTGGTGGTTGCTAAGTTATACCTTGGTCTTGTGCCATGTACTCTATTTTGAAATAAGCACATGGCACAAAATCAATAAATACTAGTGACTCCTAGCTTTCGTTCTAGCCTAAGCATTTCCTTATAGCATAAGTACACATATTTATGCTAAAATGAAAGCTAGTAGTCGCTAGCTTTCTAATAGATAAACCCTGGGCATGGTGATTGGTGGTTGCTAGCTTATACCTTGAGCTTTCCTTCTTGCATATGCATGTGTTTATGATAGAAGGAAATTCTTATGCTACAAGGAAAGCTAGCAGTCGCCAGCTTTCTTTGATCTGTTGCCATGTTCTTATTTCAAAATAGAGCACATGACACAAGCTCAAAGTATAATCTAGCAACCTGGTGGTTGCTAAGTTATACCTTGGTCTTGTGCCATGTACTCTATTTTGAAATAAGCACATGGCACAAAATCAAGAAATGCTAGTGACTCCTAGCTTTCGTTCTAGCCTAAGCACTTCCTTATAGCATAAGCACACATATTTATGCTAAAATGAAAGCTAGTAGTCGCTAGCTTTCTAATAGATAAACCCTGGGCATGGTGATTGGTGGTTGCTAGCTTATACCTTGAGCTTTCCTTCTTGCATAAGCATGTGTTTATGATAGAAGGAAATTCTTATGCTACGAGGAAAGCTAGCAGTCGCCATCTTTCTTTGATATGTTGCCATGTTCTTATTTCAAAATAGAGCACATGACACAAGCTCAAAGTATAATCTAGCAACCACCAATCACCATGGACAGGATTTTTGTATTGGAAAGCTAGCGACTGCTAGCTTTCCTTCTAGCATAAGTATGTGTTATTATCTTAGAAGGAAATTCTTATGCTAGGAGGAAAGCTAGCAGTAGCTAGCTTTCCTTGATCTTGTGCCATGTGTTTATTTCAAAATAGAGCACATGGCGCAAGCTGAAGGTATAAGCTAGCAACCACCAATCACCATGGACAGTCTTATCAATTGGAAAGCTAACGACTGCTAGCTTCCCTTCAAGGCTAAAGTTTTTCTATTAGAAAGCTAGCAATCATTATCTTTCCTTCTAGCATAAGCACATGTGTGCTTATGCTTATGCTAGAAGGAAATGCTCAGGCTAGAAAGAAAGCTAGCAGTCGCTAGCTTTCCTTTATCTTGTGCTATGTGCTTCTTTCAAAATAGAGCACATGCCACAAGCTCAAGGTATAAGCTAGCAACCACCAATCACCATGGCTAGGGTTTTTTTATTGGAAAGCTAGCGACTGATAATTTTCCTTCTAGCATAAGAATGTGTGGTTATGCCAGAAGGAAATGCTTATGCTAGCTTTCCTTGATCTTGTTCCGTGTTCTTTTTTCAAAATAGAGCACATGGCACAAGATAAAGGAAAGCTAGTGACTGCTAGTTTTCTTTCTAGCATAAGCATTTCCTTCTAGCATAAGCACACATGTGCTTATGCTAGAAAGAAAGATAACAATTGCTAGCTTTCTAATAGAGTCTCTATCCACGAAGGAAAGCTAGCAGTCGTTAGTTTTCCAATTGATAACATTGTCCGTGGTGATTGGTGGCTGCTAGCTTATACCTTCAGGTTGCGCCATGTGCTCTATTTTGAAATAAACACATGGCACAAGATCAAGGAAAGCTAGCGACTGCTAGCTTTCCTCCTAGCATAAGCATTTCCTTCTAGGATAATAACACATACTTATGCTAGAAGGAAAGCTAGCAGTCGCTAGCTTTCCAATACAAAAATCCTGTCCATGGTGATTGGTGGTTGCTAGATTATGCTTTGATCTTGTGTCATGTGCTCTATTTTGAAATAAGAACATGGCAACAGATCAAAGAAAGCTGGTGACTGCTAGCTTTCCTTGTAGCATAAGAATTTCCTTCTATCATAAACACACATGCTTATGCAAGAAGGAAAGCTAACAGTCGCTAGCTTTCCAATACAAAAACCCTGTCCATGGTGATTGGTGGTTGTTAGCTTATACCTTGAGCTTGTGCCATGTACTCTATTTTTAACGAATGTTACCTTTCCTTCTAGCAAATGCATTTCCTTTTAGCATGACACACATGCTTATGTTAGAAGGAAAGCTAACAGTCGCTATCTTTCCAATAGAAAAAACCCTGGGCTTGGTGATTGGTGGTTGCTAGCTTATACTTTGAACTTGTATCATGTACTCTATTTTCAAATAAGCACATGGCACAAGATCAAGGAAAGCTAGCGACTGCTAGCTTTCCTTCTAGCATAAGCATTTCCTTCTAGGATAATAACACATACTTATGCTAGAAAGAAAGCAAGCAGTCGCTAGCTTTCCAATAGAAAAATCTTGTCCATGGTGATTGGTGGTTGCTAGCTTATACCTTGAGCTTGTGCCATGCACTCTATTTTCAAATAAGCACATGGCACAAGATCAAGGAAAGCTAGCGACTGCTAGCTTTCCTTCTAGCATAAGCTTTTTCTTCTAGGATAAGAACACATATTTATGCTAGAAGGAAAGCTAACAGTCCAATAGAAAAATAATAAGAATCTCTTTAAGTTCACATTTCCTAAAGATTCATAATAGCCTATCCCATAGAGACCATCATTTAACTCATTAGATGAATAAATTTTGGACATGTCAACATGAGAATAAGGTTCATGGAAAGATTGTAAAGAAAGTATGCATAGTGGTTAGAATTTAAAGCTTGTCATTTATAAACACTTATAAACACTATGCTCTGTATTGAATATGGAGCCCTCACCCACCTTCACTCCATGTTGTAAAATATCTACTTTGTCTCCAATAGAAAATGTTGAACAAACATTTGCACCTGTACACCAAACATAACAAACTTAGTATTTTCTCAAAAAAACATTCAATAAACTATGAATAATTCTTAACACATGCTTTGGTATTTGATTTACCTATGGTGTGCCTCAAATCTGTAGTCCTCCATGGATGTGTGTCCCCTTCATCAACATATTCCACAATCAAATGTGGTTGAGTGACATCAATTATCAAAACCATAACATAACCTGCAACAACCCTTCCTCCACCATAATAAGTTCCAACTTTTCTCCATTGTCAACTTTGGAGAAAATAGTGAATATTTAAATGATATAAAATGAGGCATAACCAGTATGAATCTTGAATTATTTCAGACATTCATTTAAATATAGAAGAAAAACATAATGGAAGATATAACAAAGGAAGTGAACATGCACATATAAAGATAAAGAAAAAACGGACTGTAAAGCTGATCAACACATGAATCTCTGGTCTCAAAAGATGGGTATTTTCACTGTACTGCTTTTATTTATCAAAAAATAGATCTCCAAACATACACTGTCTCTCAAAAAATTTCCAACCCCCTCAACAATGACTCTCATTGTTCTTATACAAAATTTGGAAGAAGCTTGACATTACTGCTTCTTTTAACTAATAACTGAAAATATTTTAACTTAAAAGATAACTTTCTTTGAGCAATAGATAACTGTCTCCAAATAATATTACAAATTTAAAATAAAAGTATCTTTTTGCCACTTGGCAAAAATTTTGAATATCATCTTTTCGCCACTTGGCGAGAGTTTTGAAAGCCTTTATGAATGGATAGAATATCTTGTCCTTCCATATTTTTCCACATAAGTCCACTGATCGGCCGCGGGTAAGTCATAGTTGGTCATTTCCTTCACCAAGACTCGCATTTCAACATGACCTGCATAAGAAACAGGAAGAAGGTTTCCACTGTGAAATTTCCCACATAAGATCCAAAGAGATGATGTAAACCTCACTATGAAAGAATTTAGGAAGAAGAGAGAAGCAATAGAACATAGATCCAATAGAGGCAGAATAATTACACACATTACATTAATCAGAATAGTAACCGGGTAAATATACAATGCTGAGCATGAGGATTCGAATTCACTAGGTGTAATTCGAATTGTCCTTCATGCACAGATCCATAATCAGTGGAGAGTCATCAGTGCCAAACTAGGAGTCTATCTCATCATCGGTGAAGTCATCAATGCACAAGTAGTGATCAACCGGGAGTCAAACTGAGTCTAACTGAGTGTGGTTGGTGTAACTGGCACATGGAAGCACTGATATAGTGAAGGAGACTCAGTGGGGGCGCTCATGGAGCTAACTGGAGTCAAAACAGTCTATCTAGTCACACTGGAGGTCCAGAAGAGTGATAAGGTCAGTTAGGAGTCAGTTAATCCTTAAATCAAGGAAGAACTGAAGATAACTGAACTAAACTGGACTGGTAGGTGAAGAAAGGCGCCCTTATCATGCAATAACTGAAAAGAGGGCGCACTAAGCTCTAGGAGAGCTAAGACTGATCCGAGAGAATCTCCTGGGGCTAGTTTGGCAAGGGCTAGGTGCTGGTGCTGCAAACCCTAATTGCATGCAAAACCCTAATTGCATGCAAAACCCTAATTTTGCATGCAGGACTGAAAATGTCAGAAATGTTAGAAGGACTAGGATGGAGTATAGGAATATCCTAACACCCCCCCTTAATCCATCCTGGGCCCTGGTAACTAGGACCAAAGGTCACCCATACAATCAATGAAATGATAAAAAGAATACTGCCTCATTTTTTCCTTTTTCTTTTTTTTTTTTGTGTTTTTATATTTTTGAATAACTCAAGGAGCCATTACTCTAAGCAGAAAAGAAGCAAGCTTTCATCAGTGAAAACTTTGCAAAGAGACTTGGTAAGCTAATCCTCTGTAAAGTGCGAATGCAAGTGCTAGAGAATGTGTTGAATGTAGCAAGTCTTTTAGGAACCTTTTCTGTCACTGGAGCGAATGTATCATGATGAGTTTTCCCAAGGAATGGAAGAGTAAACCCCATCATCATGCTGAATCTCTCATGGAGAGGTGGATGGCATAATGCAAGGTTAGCATGCTGCTGAAGTCTAGTAGTTCTGTAAGCAAATACATCATCAACTGTGTTCTTAGTAGTAGCAAGGACTGTGTGAGAACATGATTCTCTTGAATCTGGACTAAGAATAGGTGTTGGTTCTGAATCTTCTTGAACTATGATCTCAACATCAAAATCTTGATCTTCTTCCTCACTAGAATAGGAGTCACTGGAAGAGAAGTCACTGTGATCCTCATCAGAATCTGAAGGGATAGTTGGAGAGAAGGGCATGAAGTGGGAGAACTCATATGCCTTTGAGGCATGATTAGCAATCCCATTCGCTATAACCTTTCCAGTGGAGATTTCTGTAATCTCTACTGTGTCTGGACCAAAAATCACTTGTTTTGGAGATCCTGTATGAGTCATTTGATATACTGATAACAAATTAGCTGTAAGAGAAGGAACAAATAAGACATTTTTGAACTTACCATGCTCCATATGAACTGTACCCAAACCTTTGGCAGAAATCTGAGAGTTGTCTCCCATGTGAATGGTAGGCCCATCTTGGAGATCCAAAGAGGAGAAGGATTCTTCTTGTGCCATCATGTGGTTGGAAGCTCCAGAATCTATGAGGAGAGCTTTTGTCTTTGAAAAACCAGCCATCAATGCATGACAATCATCAGATCCACTTCCAGAATCAGACATCTTTGCTTCTTTTGGAACAACAATTTGGTTTTGTTCAAGAAGCTTGGTTAGAAGATCAATCTTCTTATGCATGCAGGTATGCTCAGGATGGTTTCCTCTCTTGCAATAGGTACAATTTGGTCTCTTTTGTTTGTCATTCTTGGATCTTGAAGGTTTCTTTCCTTTTCCTTTTTGTCCCCCTTTATCATTCGCTCCACTTGATTCACCAGCCAATAGAGCTAGATCTCTGGAGGTTTTGATGGCACCCATTTGAAACAGTTTGTTCTCTTCTTGAGTGAGAGCCTCAATGAAGTTACTTAAGGTGGGAAACTTCCATCCAGGGATGGACATTCGAACAGAATGAAAGGTAGATACAAAGACAGAAAATTGAGATCCAAGTTTGCTCAATATAGAGAGTATCAATTGCTCATCACTTTTAGTGATGCCACATTGCTTGCAATGCAAAACCAAATTCTGAAATTTGGAGAAGAAATCTTGAATGCTCTCGAAATTGCTAGGTTGAAGGGCAACCAATTCATTCTCAAGAATGTAGCCTCTCAGTTCGTCTTGTTTGCCAAAAAGACTCCTCAATTTTATCCATAAATCATATGGAGACTTCAATCCATCAGCATGAAACAATAGATCATCAGAAATATGAAGGCATATGAATCCAAAGGCTTCATCCATTTTGTTTAGGTGCTTGACTCTCTTTTCAGCTTGATGTGGTATGGCATCTTTTTCTTCAACTATTCTAGTAAACCCTCTTGATTGCAAGAGTATTATCATCTTCCTCTTCCATTCGAAATAATTGAAAGGAGTGAGAAGTATAGAAGAAGGATCATTCGAATTGCTCATCTTGATTGCTTGAACAAGTGCAAAATAGAAGCTACTGAATCTCCTGCTGCAACTGCTGGAACTTCAAAATACCTGCAAAAAACTCTCAAGAATGGAGGTAGAATATACTCTCAAGGCTCTGATACCATGTGAAATTGCCCACATAAGATCCAAAGAGATGATGTAAACCTCACTATGAAAGAATTTAGGAAGAAGAGAGAAGCAATAGAACATAGATCCAATAGAGGCAGAATAATTACACACATTACATTAATCAGAATAGTAACCGGGTAAATATACAATGCTGAGCATGAGGATTCGAATTCACTAGGTGTAATTCGAATTGTCCTTCATGCATAGATCCATAATCAGTGGAGAGTCATCAGTGCCAAACTAGGAGTCTATCTCATCATCGGTGAAGTCATCAATGCACAAGTAGTGATCAACCGGGAGTCAAACTGAGTCTAACTGAGTGTGGTTGGTGTAACTGGCACATGGAAGCACTGATATAGTGAAGGAGACTCAGTGGGGGCGCTCATGGAGCTAACTGGAGTCAAAACAGTCTATCTAGTCACACTGGAGGTCCAAAAGAGTGATAAGGTCAGTTAGGAGTCAGTTAATCCTTAAATCAAGGAAGAACTGAAGATAACTGAACTAAACTGGACTGGTAGGTGAAGAAAGGCGCCCTTATCATGCAATAACTGAAAAGAGGGCGCACTAAGCTCTAGGAGAGCTAAGACTGATCCGAGAGAAGCTCCTGGGGCTAGTTTGGCAAGGGCTAGGTGCTCGTGCTGCAAACCCTAATTGCATGCAAACCCTAATTGCATGCAAAACCCTAATTGCATGCAAAACCCTAATTTTGCATGCAGGACTGAAAATGTCAGAAATGTTAGAAGGACTAGGATGGAGTATAGGAATATCCTAACATCCACAGGTTGAGATTACCATATTTAAAATTTCAAAATCCTCTGATATTTTCTCCATTAAAATTTTCCCTATAAGCATATGATCCAGCTGGTGGAACTTTCTGTGATCCATCCTTATATCAAACAGCAATCTCTTATAATCATTCGGAGGAATTAATTCATTTTTTTCATTCCAAAAAGCAGGGAACCCTTTGTTTACTAATTTTTCAAATTGCTTTTTGAACTTTACTACTTCTTCCCGTATTTCTCCATCTTTAGCTTCAACATTCTCAAAATGCGAGTATTTACCCAAGATCCTTCTGGCCCATGTGATGACTGAAATTCTGTTCGTTATATTCATGGCTATCAGGTCTGCTTCAGTTAGACTATTTAAAAATGTTATTGCTTTCTGGGCTACGTCTTTTGGCTTTTTATTTAAGCTTTCCCTGACGGCTCTGCAACTTTCGAAGGCATCTTTGACCACCTTTTCTTTGACTCTTATGTAATCCAGATATGGTCTTAGTTTCTCAACTTCTTTTATAATTTGGTCCCACACCAGGTGTTTACAACCTTGCATAGCAGCTTGCCCTGTCACATGAGCTGCTAATCCTTTATTATTATTACTTAATTCCTGATTCTTTGTTTGCAAGGTTTTTATTTCTTTATTTTTTATTTCATTCTCTTCTGTCAGCTTCTGTATTTCAACCTTCAATTCTTTGATTTCATTTTCCCTTAAGCTTACCTGGGACATAGCCTGTAAAATATCATCTACTCCCGTTTTATCTTCCTGTGTGTCTGTTTGTACTTGTTGCTGACCACTTCCTGCTAATCTTTTCCTCTCTTCTGCCAACTGTTCTTCTAAAATGATTTTCTCTTTTTCCCACCGATCTTTTTCATCAGAAAGCTTTAACATTTTAGCAGTAACATCATTGACTTCATTAGATAATTCTTCTTTTTCTTTTTCCAATATTGTCAATTATGCTCCTTGGATGAGTACAGTTTCTGGAATTTTTAATTTTCGTCTCAACATCTGGATCATATCGTCTTTCTCTTTGAGCAGTTTGGTTGCTGCATCTCCTTCTTTATTTATCAAATCTGCTTGCAATTTTTTAATCTGTTGCTATTGAGACTTATTCTCTGCCTTCTCCTATCTCAATTGATTGTTCAATTTATCCACTGAACTTTTCAACTTGTCTGCTCTTAATATGGCTCCCAAATAGTCTAAATATATGACTTCTCCAGTTTGTCTATGCAATAAAATTTTATCCGGGGCATTTATTTTAGACAAATCTAAATTCATTTCTGAAATCTTATTTTTTGTGACAACTGAAAATTTCAAGGTATTTTCCCTGATATTTCTGCTAGTAAATAAGCTTACATTAGTATTAGATATACTTCTAACCTTCGGAAACAATTGACTGGTTTGTTTCGCGGACTCCTGTTTATTTCGACTATGCTCATCAAACACATCCATGATATTCTGGGGTCTATTTACATCGTGCCCTCTACAGGGGTTTCTTCAATGTTGTACTCTTTAACTGTAACCTCTAGTATTTTTTTTTCAGTTGTTTTAGCCTCTTCTGAAATTGTTGTTAACTCTTGTGGTTCATTCATTTTCAATCTTTTTCCTCTTTCTGTTTCTTCATCTTCAATGATCATTATGTTCTGTATGGGTCTTTTAGATCCAACCAATGCACTATCTATTTCGCTTTCTGTCCCTGTTGTTGTGTCAATCAATTCCATTTCCTTGTCGGATGCATCCGGAATGATTTCTTCTTTATATTCTAGCCAATTGGCTCTGTCCGACATTCCTTCAACAATCTGATGGTTCAGGGCCTTGATACGATGCTCCGTTCTTCATTTTGATATGATGTTTAACGGGTCATACTCCATAGCCGTATCTGACTCAAAATTCATATCCTTCAACAACTTCTCTATATACACTACAGCATTCTTATTCTTTACTGTGAACGAACCAAATGTGAATGGGTATTTAATGTTTGTAGCTTGTCTGTGAACCAAAAAATTGTTATCTTCCACAATCAACTTTTGTCTTAAGAATTCCAAGGCAAAAACCCTTAAAGTAAGAAAAGCTGGTAACACATAGGGTTTATGTCTGAACCCATATAATCTGATTACTGTATTGTCTTTCGACAAAAACCAATCTCCTGTTGCGTATTCTGTACTCAATTGCATGGATGCCTGCATTTCCGGTAGTACTCTAGGCAGATTTTTTCCAAAAATCATTCTATAAATCTCTGAAAGCATGTAATTGGTGTAATTGAACATGTTATTTTCTAGTAAAGTCGTGAAAATGATTTCTGGGAACTGCAACTCGTCTTGACTGGCTGTCATAATCATTTTCATCAAAAAGGCCCGAAACCTGAAATGTCTGAGAGTGGGAAAATTGACCATCTGGTCATGAATCTTTTCTGTTAAAAATGCTTCAAAATTAAGTCGAGGGATTTGATTTTCACCAATCCCTGACTGGACTGTACTCATTTTGTACAATAAACTCAATTGAAACTCGGTTACATACAAATCCATATCCAAACCTAGAACTACGGCCAATAATGTCAAAACTAACTGGGTATTTTCATTAAAAAGATTGATATCTATAGGGTATGGGACCTCCAAAATGCTGGTCTCTGGCTTGAGACACGATGACAAAAACATTTCCCTATCATTTTGAGAAACATGATGATAATTTTCAATAACGGAGACTTCAGAGAAAACCTCAGGGTCAAGGGTTTGGGAACAATCTACTTCTAGGGCTTTAATTAACTCTGCTGGCTTTAATTCACAAATGACTTGGGTTTTTTGGCTGTTTAGAACGACTTTCTCTTCCCGGGAGTAATTTTCGACACACCATGATACGAATTCTGGGAAAGAAGGGATTTGGTCGGGGCAAAAGGCTATCAAAGACGACTGGTGAACTCTGTGGGGGTCTGTCCCTTCCTTTAACAATTCACACAACCTAATTTTTATATCAGATATTGGAAAACTAATTAGGGTATCGTAGACGTCTTCGTCTCTATCCTCTAGGGCTTCTTTTGATTTAAAAACGTCTATATCGTGCACAGTCTCCATTTAAACGTTTCTTTAAACAAAATTCTGTTTAAAAAAGTAGGACAGGTAACCCGACCCTACCTGTATGTACCCGCCTTTCGCCTTCTGTCGCAATCGCAGACCTCCATCAGTCTTCAGAGCTCTTTTGGATAGTGACACATGCAGACTGTCGTTATGTGGAGCCCCTTTTGTTTTATATAAGACTTTTGAATTAACTTCCCTGCACCTTTATGAATGCGGTTCATATCTGACCATTGATCTCGAGACTTTGTTTTGGACCGTCAGATCTCGCCTCCCTTTATTCCATCTGGTGGTATCCGCGATCAAAAAGTTGTTTTCTTTTTCGGTTTATTCTCTGTGCGGATCAGCCACCTGCTGACACCTGTTCGAGTGGTTTATTCTCCACGACCGCTCTTCCTCATATCCAGTGTGCACCTTCCTAGATGCGGATGAAACAATGGCCGTTGATTTGACTAAGGTTTATATCGGCCCTCCGATTGCTACAAAGTATACGCCATGTGATATGACCCCGCCATGCTTGCTCTATCTTCCACGTATCAGGTCCCACCCTGCCACGTGTACTGACCCCACCGCGCTTCCATATTTGGTGGTTCCTCCTGGCGCTATGGTGGTTTCCTTTACTGCTATATTACATATGCGGAAGGATGAGGTTTGGACACGTGTCCCAGCGGTATTGAGTCCGCTACCGCCCACATCTATTTGCTGCCGATCACTTTGGTGATGCAGGAAGCAATATCGGCCGTTGATCGGGATTGTTGACATCTCTGCCACCTAAACTTGATCGGGGTTTAATCTTTTCACAAATTTGCTTTCGGACTTTGCATAAGTGGGTTTTTTCCTCTTGTTTTTGAATTGTCAACCTTTTCTTCAACCTCCTTTGTGATAATTTCTTCCTTTTTTGGACATTTTAGCAAACTTTTTGGATTTAGTCATTCTCAAACCTTAGTGTCAACACATAGAATGCCAATCTTTTCTCTTTACATGAGAATTAGCACCCATCTGCATTTCATAGTTCAATACATCTTCCATCCTCTCAAATTCCTGGTGTATTTTCTCTATATCTAAAAAAATTGGATTTCTCTTTTATGATGGTCTACCTCTATACCAAGCCAGTAGATGTTGCAAGTTTGTTGAATTGTAGCAACAAGGGAATGCAAATTGTAATTAATCTATACCTTAGTCTAATTAATTTTTGTCCAATAATTATGCTTTGATCATTACACCACTCTCAACTTTTGTACCTATTTTTGGCATTTCAAACTCCAAGCATTCCAATCTCCAACTAAGTATGACATGTCAGTTTCCTCGGTATGCACTTGTCACATTGTCGTAAATGTTATCAGGACTTCAAACCTCATTACTTGTTCAAGGTAGTGGGTTGGTCAATTAAAATTGGCATCTTGCCTCTCCCTGTTCATTCTTCCGTTGTGGAAGCCCATCCCCTGCATTTGCTTCTCAACCAAACATCTCACCCTTCTGCAGCGAGACCCCTGCATCTGCTTCTCGAGCAGGTTCTATTCTACTCCATGTTCTGTTCTACTTTTGTTTTATAGTTGCATAGCATTTCCAATGCAAGGCAAACAACTACAAGTTACACACCAAATTGGCGATCAATCCTAAATCTCTCTATAAACTTAATAGGTAGGACTAAACTATTATGACCCGACACTAAACTTTTCCATCTAGTTCAATTGATCCATAATGTAACGTTCGGAGGGATCTCATGGTCAGTGAACCATAGATTTTAAATGGCTAATGTCCCATATATTTTAAACGGTTAATGTCGCATAGGTTTTATATGGGATTTCCATGAGAGGAAATAAAAATATTCTACTCTAAATGCCATCTTTTTGCAACTTATAATGTGTTAAACCATATCTTTATGGTTAATGCCTCATAGATTTAAAATCATATCTCAATAGATATCAGTGATTTTACTATCCCCTTCTAAATATATTTTGACCATTAAATAATTGAAAAGAGAGATAAATTAATATTAAGTTAATTTTAAAATTACAGTCAAGTTAAGCATCAAATCAATTGGATATATAAAATTATATACATCAAAACCTTCAACTTAAGAAATGTGATTTTCTTTACAATCTTTCATTAAATGGATATTTCCTACCAATTTCATTGAATTTAGGATAGTTTTGGAATGCCCTAAAATAAAGTGGAGAGGGTTTTATGGGGAAAGGAAATTATTAAAAGAAATTTGAAAACCTAAAATGCAAGATAAGCACCAATTCTCATATTTCATAATATTAAGAATCACTTTCAAGTGAGGATAGATGGAAGTGGATACATTATGGAAGTTATCTTAATGTAGACAAGTAAGCAATGTGCTATATCCTCTAATGAATGATCTTATGAAGTGGAAGAACCATATAAACTGAAAAAGGCCATCAATAACACTAATCACTAGACTTTGTAATATTTGTAGGTTCATATTGACCTTCAACAATTAAGACACTAGAAATGGATGGGATGTTTGCAAAACTTTATCTCATAATCATTTATAAAAATGGAAATATAACACATAGGAAGACATCCTATTGATTCTATGCGCATTGAAGATCATATCTTTAGCTAATTTGGTGCACATGGATCCTTTCACTCATGATTCATACAAAGAGGAAAGAACATAAGATTACAATTTCATGAAGATATTTCATGGATACAAGGCCAAAGTCATGAAGAATCAATTAAAGTGACAGCAAGATTTAGTATCATCTCCAAGATGCATTTCTCAACAAGATATATAAGTGTTATAAACCTATATAGGTGAGAGGAAAAAACTAATAGCAGAGGCCCATAACTCTGATGTTGGAGGCCATTTTTGTTTTGAGAAAACAAATAATAACTTGTAGATATGTGTCTTGTGCCAAATTTAGGAAGATGTAGATTGGTTCATTAGAGGATGCATACGCCATTGCACTAGTAAGACCAACAATGGGAAGGAAGGTTTATATCAACATATACATATAAGTACTAGACCATGGGAGAACAATTCATTTCGTGGGAGGTTTTTCAAGAAGCATGTTACGGATTTTGTAAATAAAATAGCTTAATAAAATAGTGTATAAACCAATGTACACCAAATATGAGAGTGAAACATAAATCCTAAAGTTATAATAGAGATGAATTAAATAATAAATCCTTATATTTATTCTCCATTATTTCTGGATTCATTGTGTTAAGGAGGGGTTTATCGATGTTTCATACCTACGATACGCAATCCATATTCTTACCTATCATGAAGATGGACTACATATCATAGGTCCGAAACGTCGATAAACCCCTCCTTAACATTAACATGGAGAGAGCATTAACATGATCATACACAAAGAATTACACTGAATAATAAAATTTGAATGAATTCATGTGCTAGCTAGAGTTAATATATAAGGGAAAGCAGGATGGCAAAGTGCGCAGGTATTTCCCATGAGATGTTGCAGTTGTTTCTATGAACATTCCACGCACTAAACCCGACTAGACCAGAAATTGGCTAGTATTTGGTTTAGGGACTGAAATTTTGTTAAGAAAATGCCAGAGAATTTGATGAGACAAGAATGCCTTGTAGCACTAGGAGATAGGATGACATGGCATAGAGATGTACCTAGAACTAATGTGGTGCTATCAAGATGATTCATGGAGATGGATGAAACACTGAATGAAATGCTGCTGGCCACCCACGCTCGTGAAGGTTATTTCGGCCTGCCAACTCCTGTAAAAAATTCATTACACATATCTTGAGAGCTGGAGATACCAACAGAAGCAATTTATGGAAATAACAACAAATAATGCATACGCTGAGGCTATTTAGTTTATATACCAGTTGGTGCAAGGAGGAAATGTGCCCTAAGCAGGCATAGACTGGATCTCGTAGTTGAGCATGTGCCTTGTAGGATGTGTGACAACTGTTTGGCAGTGCTAGATTATGAGAATATATAGCAAATATTTCCAGACAATGCTCGCCCCAAAAATCTTATGAACTGTTGCAAAATGCTCACCGCCTTCATCATAGCCTTAGTATGGAGAGAACAACATCCTTTCACCCATTTCCTTCTAGGAAACTTGCAAGCCCTGAAGGCGCTCCTCCAATGCACAAGATTTGAACTACCGAGTCCCGACGGTGAGTTTTCTGAGGTATCCTTGATGGATCTTCTGCCATGGCGATGAATGGAGGAAATTGGCGAGGAACCGTCCTTTGGTAACTTTCGTGGAGCGCGGGCATTTGAGATTTGAAATTCAAATTTGCTTTTTTGAACACCGTGTCTGAACATTGAAGGGACAGGATATATATATTATGCATTATATGCATGGACTTGGTATATGACATACATTAGATTCTTAATAAATTTGTGGTCAAAATAGGTTATTTTGATATAAGATTATTTTATTTTTTAGATATTTATTTCTTCTTCAAATATAGGATCAAAATAAGATTGAGTTACAAATTTTTTAATTGAACTAGCTGAGACTTTAGAGTGCTAACAATATATTAAATGAATTAAATCTGTGAAGTTGGTTATTATTACAGCAAACTAAAGAGTTGATGGGCATAATTCTATGAAATCATATTTATGCAGACTAAGTACAATGTTTCGAAAGATATAAGTTGAAAATAGAAAAGCACTACAAACATAAAAGTTGAAACAATTTTAGAGGGCATACAAAACCAAATTATAATAAGGGAATTTCTCTACTCATTTTCATTACTCAAACATAACAATATATATACACATTTACAACATTTGCCTTACCACTATGTTTGAGGTCCATGGTAGACTCTCTCAATTGCCATGTCTCAAGACCATCTAGCTAACCCCTTTCAAATGACTACTCGTGGTGCAGCTTCCCTTACGCTTCATCCATCTTCAACTACTCTTTAACTTCCATATGACTACTTCAGCACATCTTTGTCGCTTCAACTTCCACATTGATATTTCATCTTCCCTTAGTGCACTTCATATGTCATGCACAGTTACCCCATGCTCATCATGTGCACTCATTGTCATGCACATTTTTGCTCACATGCACTTGACGCATAGTTGGAATAACTAACTTGCATCCTCCTTGGATGCACATTCCACTTGAGCACACCCCTCAAAGTATCGCATGTTTTTTTTTGTTAATCCATGCATGATCGACATTATGTTATTTTCTCTTGCCGTACCACATTATATCTTCTATGTTTTCTTTTGTATCAAACTTGCTTGTGTAACACTAGCATGTACCAAGTACTGGTACATGCTAAGTACTGTACTTCCTTGAAGCCTGTACCAAGTCGCTTAAGTAGTCCTAGTCCCCTTGTTGTTACAACTATGTTTGAAATTCATGCAGGCAAGCATTCTTTGACATTGGTGTTCGTGGAAACAAAAAAGGGATCTGATTCATTGGAATACTGGTTGTGTTCCAATAGGTTTCCACTGTTCCAGCAACCAGTATTCATGGAGACAGAAGCCAAAGGAGCGTGAGAAAATGACTTCAAGCATACAGCTATTGACTCATCAACCGTGCGAGCTCCATCGACCATTCAACCAATGTTACATAACGATGTGCGGGCTCCATCGACCATTCAACCAATGTTACATAACAATGTGCGGGCTCCATCGACCATTCAACCAAAAGTTGTTTGATAGTGCACAGAGTCACATTGTATCGTTTTGTGCGGGCTAACGGTTATGATTGGAGACTAGTCCTTGGAGGGTGCACAAAATGGTACGTTGTGCATCCCCTCCGCAATGCCAAGAGTCAAGACCATGATTTGTGCACAAAACTAAACTTGTTGTCCCATGTGCAAGCTCGACTCTACATGCGACGATACACATTTGATGGTTGCACCATGGTATTGCGGGCTCATCATATACACATTGGCCAGTGCAAAGGCGATTTGTGCGAGCTCACCATCATAATATGTGACTGGTCTCATCATATACACAAAACGTATGATATACCATATGATATAACCCATGTAACATTTCATCGTTTTTCACCACTTTTAATATGCCATTTCCGATATGTTACATGGGTGTATAAAGCTATTTTTCCAAAATTATTTTTCCAAGGACGCTTCTTCGAAAAAACTAAGTCTTTTTCTTATTTTTCTTTTAGGTTCACTCTTTGGATGGTTTAGGGGTGAAACAAACTGAGGGTTTTCATCAAGTGGAATTTAAGCTTATGGAATCAGGGATAGTTTTCTCACTCATATTTTGTCAAACTTTTCAAGGATGAATTGCTTGTACAAAAAGAATAAGCAGTAAGGGCAGGGGGGGTTTACTATATCCAAGTGTATGGCATGATAATAAAAAAACCTGTAAAGGAGAAATATTAGACATGGTATGATAAAACATACCTTATAAGAACTCCGTCCAATTTGTAGTTGTATAGACATCATTAAAGAGTAACAACACTTGGATCAGTGGCCTTTAGCTCAAAATTTCAGGTGGGGCCCCACATCACATAACTTGGGGAGTTGTTGAGGGATCAATAGATTATTACATACACCAAAGGAGAAGCTCGAACTAGGCATAAAATTACTTGTGGAAGGTATAACAAGACTAGGAAAACGTAGGGTTGTAATGTGTTTGCTAATAGATGGCATTATGAATGAAGAGACATTGGGAACATGTGGCATATGGGTAGAAGAAATGATTTTGATAACTAAATATACATAAGAAGCATTCATGTTTCCTCAAAAGACACTAGGTGTAGTGGAAGTACATCCCATGCTTGTTAGATTAACCATAATTTGGTTCTAGAGATATTATGTTGTACATTTTGAACAAATTTAAAGGGATCTATGGGAAAAGGTACATCTAGTTGTATCAAGACATGATCGTCAGGTTGGGTCAAGGGAGGATTATAATGGGTCAGTGTCTAAATGTCAATAACTTCAATTTTAGGTGTCCCTAAATATTCGGTTAAGTTTGTATTTTTATCACCTAGGTGGATACACAGTATGATCAGGTGGATCATGTATGATGATATGTATCAGGTAGATACTTGGTATGCATCAGGTAGATGCATTGTATGAATTGTGAAGTATGTTGAACTTGTGATATTCATTGACATTGATTGGTATATTGAATTACGCCTTTTATATTACTTATTTTTCTTTATTATCCATTGTTGACTCCATGCAAGGCACTAATATTATCCATAATGATTGTAGAATGGTATTTCCAGGTGTGTTGGTGCTTACAGGTGTTATTCCTCCATTAGGGACTCTCCCATGGGTTTAGGACTTAACCAAATAAGATGAGGAGTTAGGTTATGGTGACATTGGACCTATGTCCTCCCCACTTACTGTAACTAACCCCTTGGTCCACACAGCCTAGGTGTTCTAGGGATGATAGTTTGTATAATAATAGGGAGGAGGAGAGGGGTTAAAGAGAGAGAGGGAGAGAGTGTGGGAGTTATAAAGGAGGGGGGTTAAAGATAATCGGAGAGAGAGATGGGGTTAGAGAGAGAGTGGGGGGGGTGGGTTAGAGAGGTGGTTTGTTATGGAAAAGGGGATAGAAAGGGGGATGAGAGGGAGGGAGGTAGCATGGGAGGTATAGATTACTAAGGGATAGATCTAATGAGTATGGTGGGAAGTATGGAGGAGGGGATTTTTGGAGGGATCGTGAGGTTAAACCAGGCATCTAGCCCCCATATCCATTCATTAAACAAGCATTCAAATGAAAATGAAAATATATATATACAAGTATATGTTTATACAATGGAAACACAACAGAAGTTAACTAAATGCTGTTGATATCTATCATACATTCAAGACTCTATAACAGCCAATTAAAGACCTTTGCAGATTTATAAAAGATCATATGGAATTTCATAAACTTGTAAAAACACAGCGGAAGTAAATTCATTTACACCATCACCCTACATTCAGATATCCATCAATTAAATCTTTGCAAGAATATACAGGAGAATACTTATCTCAATAAGGCAGTCCCAAGTAACTGGCTATGCAACTGCAACGTTCCACCCAACCATAGGCCAGTGTGCTCCTCAATCTCTCAGCACCACTGCCACCCCTAAGCTGGGCATGATCTCTACAAGGAACCAAGGAACAACAGACTCACACATAGCCAAGCATACACCAAGATGAGCCAAGCCAATCTGCAATTGGGTTTATCAGGCTGCTAGGACATGGGAGGGAAGATTTGCTAAGCTAGTGAGCTCCAGCACAGAGCCAGGGATAACCTTGCAAGATCTATCTAGCTTGGCACCCACAATACCTACACACCCAGCACAAGGAAGTATTCTCTTCACTGCTATACAGTCCCTCAAGCCATACGCAGTAGATCGACGATGTGATAATTTGCCATAACATTCTCCAATGATTGTTTATGTTTAGATATATGCAAATGCCTAAAGTACTCAAATGCATTTCTAAGTAATGCTCTAGGTGCAAACTTATATGTTTTTATGCAGTTAAGTTTAACAAGCATTTTCACTAGGAGCAAGCGGATCAGTGCTTATCTGCTCAACCGTGGTATTCCGTCAGAAGTCGACATCGTCATCGCTCTCCCTGTGTGTGATTTACCCGTACTCTATGACCCTTCATATTCCTTTGTGTGTCCTTCGGTGAACCGTTTCACCTGTCGCTACACACATTTCTCACAAACGTAAATTAGTAGCAATGTCCTCAATAATCACAATTTTATTTATAAATCTGTTGCTTCATTAAGCATCTATAGTTTACTCAATCGTTACTCATTCGTCTAATCACATAATCAATTGCACAACTAGTCGTTAAGCACCATTCATATGTACAGTTTTCATATCAAAGTTAATTGTTAAACAACATGAAATCGTCCATTCACAATAACTACCCAAATGCACATATATCAATCAATCGTAATCATAAATATACTCAAAATAAAATCATAGGGTTATTTTATTAATGTTTCAAACAGTCAGGTCACTCAGTAGGTGCCCTCAATGTCTACAGTAGTCTAGGGGCACTACATACACCCCTACTTATTTAGAACTTCATCCCGAAGTTCAGAATAAATGCGGAAATCTATGATGCATCTCAACTGCGTCCTCCCAAGTCGCACAGCTAGCACTATAAATGTCCCACTACACTTGACTTGATCAATCCGTGCTAATCATTAAGCAAGATGTAATCAATCAATTATCCCACCCCACACAATATAATTTAATTCCTTAATTCATTTATCAATTATTATCGTCATTCACATCTTCAGGTTTTCCTCAATCATTTAAGACATAACAAGGCTCAAGAGACCACCATATCGAAGTTGTTCAGTCGGGTCACTTGACAGGTGTCGTTAAGGTCCACAGTCATTCTAGGGGCATTACATACACCCCCTCTTAAATAGAACTTTATCTTGAAGTTAATTTTTGTTCTTGTACTTTCGACACTAAACTTTATCTTTATTTCCTATTATCATCTTCTTTCCATTCCCTTCTATTTTTCTCCAACAATCATGGCCATATTAAGCACAAGTGGTTCTAATCATTATTATTATTTTTTTTTTTTCCAACATGGTTCCAATACATTCTCAGGAACTTAATCATAATTGTGTATAATATCAATTCGATAGTACATTCAATAACTGTCGGTCCCAACTAGATTTTCGATATCACTTATTCTTGTCATTAGTATCATCATGTTCAGCTCCATGAGCTTATCATGTATTTCCCTTATCTCTTCGTTTATGTTATCATAGGACCACTTCGACAGATTCATCAAGTCGCACAAAGTGTCTTCTTAACCCCATCAAGTTCCATCTCGAGGGCTAGTTGTCATTTTATCATGTTTGATTATGACCTAAGGTTAGCTTCATTGCGTTCTATTTATTATGCTAATCGTCTCCATACTTCTTTTTACAAAACATTGCCTTCATTTGACCATTTCGATACCATGGTTAAATTTCAAGTTCGTAGTCATGAGTTTTCATAAATGGTTTTGTCGTAATGCAAAATGCATGTCATTGAGTTCAGCTCATCATACCAATCACATTGATATCTCGTTTTCAAATTTTAAGTTGGTTTCTCTTCCTCGACAATCCGTCCAAGTCTCATCAATCTGAGCATCTTGGTGTCTTATCATTTAAAATTGATCAATTTTTCGTCATTCAGAAAATCCACCGATTATATCCGTCCACTTGTTTTCTCATCATGGCTATGTAGAAAAAGGTTTAAAATATCGTTGGTCTTTGTTCCAAGTTTCTCCGAGTAGATTTTTCTTAAAATACAATTTTACGTTATTGATACCATCTCTATTCGACAATTTAATGCTCGTAGTTAGTGAATGATTTTTTTTTTCTTCTTCTTCTTCTTTTTTTTTTTATATACTATAAGTGTCTACTCCTAAGTTATAGTTCTTTGGCTTTCCAAAGCATTTGTTCTGGAACAATTATTCCATATGTGAATTGGCAAGGATCTCTATCATAGTTGAAATATATCTTAAATAAGTAACACTTGCAAACGGAAACCCTAAGGGTACAATTTGACAAAAAGGAAGGCTATGTCTTTAATCTTACAACCTACAATCCCCTAAGTGAACTGTGAAATATAGGCATGTGTTAACTTTTCATCTAGTTCATTTTATAACATCAAGAAATATCATAACAGTATCTTATCTTTCAACCAGTTCATATTATCATATAAACGTAGTATAAATATAATAATACATTAGCCTTTCATAGTATCCCATAAAATAATTATGAACTATAAACAAGGCATTAACCTTTCCTTTACATCTTGCTATCCCATTAACGAAATATGAAATATGGTGATGCATTATCCTAAATTTACCTAATTCATTTCATCACATAAACGTAATATAAAATATAATATAATAATACATTTAACTTTTCAAATTACATAAGAAAGTACAAAATATAGACAAAATATTAATCTTTCTTCTACTTCCAGTTATCCCCCCAAAAAAATGTAATATCACACTACTTTATACTATCATGCATAAATAAAAAATATTACAATATCTTTCAACTAAATCTTATAATTATAATAAGGTATTATAAAATATAATAATACATTAACTTTTCATCCATGCCATAAAGAAATATGAAATAAGAACATGCCATAAAGGAATATGAAATAAGAACATACCATACATTATCATCCATTTCATGTCATTGCATAAATGAGAAATATTGAAATATCATTCAACTAGTTTTTATAATTATAATAATGTATTATAATTATTGACGTAGTACCACACGAAGCGCCATACAGTCCCATCGAAAACGTGTAGCTTGATCATGAGCCAGCTGCAGCCATATCCTGGAGATCTCATTGTACACAGTCTCGCTCCCACCATATTCTCAAGGTTCAATGCCCACCTACCTGCATTCAACGCCCATCTACCTGCATTCAAGGCAGTGCAGTCCATTGCAAAATGCCAAGAGACCTGGTCCTCATTCTCGTCCTGCAAATTCCTATAGCTGGAGCTGCTGAAACATTGTTCTTGTCCTCTGCAAATTAGAACCTGAATCCTATTGCGAGCAGCTGGAGCGGCTGAATCGTCCTCCTGTAAATTAGAACTTCAGGTACTCCTCGTCCTACAAATTCCTATCATTCTCATCCATTTATTTTAGTATCTGGATTTTGTACAAGGCCCATGGGGTATGGGTATTTTTGTGCCTTCTTCAAGTTATAAGAGGTTGCATATTTCAGTTACTGGAGATATCTGCGAGTCTGTTGTATGCTTGAAAATCTTGATATGAACATTCCCATATAAATTTCGTAGCAACGTTTAAATTTGTAGTTTGTATGTTCTTATTTCAAACTTCATCAGTTTTTAGAGGTTTGTACTGGTTCTTATACTTTGTAGTGCAACTTATACTGTAGCATGGATTTATATTTAGTGTACCTGACTATTGCTCAAGGGACGCTCCCTCCAGTCACTCATCCTAGTACTTTTGTTTAAAGCACTTCCCAGCACAGTCTTTGCAAGGTTGGAAAGCCCCCCTGGAACAGATGGAAAAACCTTTTGAAGGTCTAATTTAGGCACTTCACAGTAGCGAAAACACTCCAGCTCTCCATAGGAATCAGAAAGACGCTTCAGGTCAGAGTGCAAAGCATACCCTGAGTTCAAAATGCTAGTTGAATGAAATACAGCTTTAAGGCACAAGTCCAGTGCACCTGGTTCTTTGTTAAATAAATTCACCATCTCAAATATAAAAACCTTTTTTGCAGTAGCAATCTCTGATATTGAAACCTACAGAATTGAAGGTAATTCAAGGTTCCAAAAAAATAAAAGACAAATCATCCTTGGTTAATTGAGACGATGGAAGGGATGATTTTCCATAACTTGATTGCAATTATCTTTTTGAGGATCTTGTATTAAATGTTGTAGAGGGAGATGGGCCTAAATCTATCTACAGATGTCTATATTAACGTCGTTTTCCATGAAACCGTTTTCCTGTATCTCCCATTTGAATTTTGAATTTTGAAATTTTTTGTTCCGCCTTACTACCAGATACAAGTGACATTGCCGCTTCCCGCCCTCGTTTGAGTTCGAACATATTCATAGATAGGAGCACATGATATTTTTTTGTCACTGGCCTGGAGTTTAATTCACAGCCATGGCTAACCTAAAGCCTATAAAAGCCTATTTGTATGGATGAGCTGCTTACTATCTTATGAAAATCTGCCTCCTCAAATGATGATGAGAAGCCCAAATTGAGAGTAAGAGGTTATATAATTCTCTTTGTGCGAGACTTTTGCGGGGGATTTCTCCCTACTTCATTTCTAAATAATGACACTGATATTACTATTTGCATTTTACACCACTGTCATTACGATTTGCATTTACACCTCTCTCACTCTGCTGTCGTGACTATGCAAATTTAGGTAGTTACCATCCGACTCAATTTTCCAGCATGATGAATCTTTACCGCCAACCTTTACAGGTTTTGTAAATGGGAGTAAAATGGTACTAGTGTAGTGTTCTTCCGTAAAAATATATTAAGAAAGGGTTCACTCAGGTGTAGAACTATAGACTTTTGATTATTCTGCCAACTCAATGCAAGTTTTGGTTACAACTCTTTTGACATTAACATGGTTGGAAACTTTTAATGTCAAAAATAAAAATGTATTTTATTTTTAGATAATTTATTTTTTATTCATCAAATTTAAAAAATGTAGATGTTATAAATTGTGAAAACTTCAATTTTATAATACCATGAATCTAGGTTTTTGACAAATGGTACTGACATGATAACATGATAGTAATTTCACAATTGCATTTAATATAGGCCGTTATTAGGTTTTCATATTAAGCATAACCTCTTCTCAATTGAAATATATACTTATTGTTGTGCTCCAAACTAACTTTATATGAGTCGATTGAATTGTAAAAGTTTGTAACTTCATATGAGTAGGCTGATTTGTAAAAGAAATATATAATTATTCTTGTGTTCCAAACTAACGGCATATGACTGGGTTGAATTGTAAAAGTTTGTAACTCCATATGAGTACTAGGCTGAATTGTAAAAGTTTGTAACTCCATATGAAAGTGTCTATTGTTTGGATTTTTTTAGTATTTTTTAAATTATTAATGATATTTTAATGGAATTTAATATTTATGTTAATTACTTTTAAACCATTCACATTATCACATTATCATTGATGTTTATCTTAATTAAAAAAAAATTATCTAAATTATCAAAACATTTTATGATTTTGGTTTGGATTGTTTATTTTATGCGATTGTTTAAAAAATAAATATTTGTCATTAGAATTATCAAAATATTTTATGATTATGTTTTTGAAAAAACATTTAATTATTTTGTTGACTTGAATTACATTACATCATTTAATGATTTTGTTTTTCCACTACCCTTGATCAATGCATTGATTGCATTATATCATCTCAATTATTGGCATGGAAGTGTTCCCCTTGTCATCCATAAGCAAATGGAATAGTTGAGTGATTTAATAAAAAATTTGTAAAAGGATTTAATAACAATCCACTAGTGTTTGGTCTTGGAACTCTCTCTTATTCTTGAGGTTTTGGAATCCTTAATTTTCTTTAAAATATAGATAAATTTCTAGGAAATAGTTTACATTGTTCAAATATAATAAATACTAAGACAATTTGATTAAATACATGGATTTATAAAACCCCAGATCTTCACCAAACCACTTAAACCAGTCTTTATTATTTATTTATATATATTTCTTTCTTTCTTTCTTTTCCAAAATTGTAAGTATTTATATATATTAAATTTAAATATTTTAAATTTCTCCCTTAAATATAAATTATAATTTAAATTTTATCTATGCTAATTTAAATATAACTTCACCAACCACTTCAACCTTACTATAATTGACCTTAAAACTTTAAATCTATGAAGAACTTTTAAATTGAAAGTTCGTGAGTGAGTAGCTTTATATTTTTAAATATTAACTTTTAATTTTTTAAGAAACCTAGGTTATAACATTATATGGAATCTAATTAAATTTAAATAAAATAATACTAGCGCTATATAATTATACACGAAATTTAAATAAAAATGTATACGAAATTTAATTAAATATAAATAAAATAACACTAGCATTATATAATTATATAAGAAATTTTGCCGAAACCCCTTTTATTTTGACATGGTATTTTTTTTTTTTTTAAATTCTTATCAACAACTAAATTAAATTAAATTAAATAGTAATTAATAAAATAAAATTAAATAAAAATTAAATTAAATTGAATTAATTAAAAAAAAAAAATTGAATTAATTAAATTAAATTAATTAATTAAATGACATTAAATTAAATTAATTAAATCAAATTAAATTAAAAGTCATTAAATTAAATTAATTAAATTAAATTAAACGAATTAAATTAAATGAATGTTAAGAGACACTACATTAAATTAATAAAATTAAATTAATATTTAAAAAAGATTAATTTAAAATAATAATAAAAAAAATTAAAACAATATAAAACGCAAAAAAAAACCTTTTCTTTTACATGGTATTTTTTTTTTTAATTCTTATCAACAACTAAATTAAATTAAATTAAATAATAATTAATAAAACAAATTAAAAAAAATTAAATTAAATTGAATTAATTAAAAAAAATTAAATTGAATTAATTAAATTAAATTAATTAATTAAATGACATTAAATTAAATTAATTAAATCAAATTAAATTAAAAGTCATTAAATTAATTTAATTAAATAAAATTAAACGAATTAAATTAAATGAATGTTTTTTAAATATTAAATTAATAAAATTAAATTAATATTTAAAAAACATTAATTTAAAATAATAATAAAATAAAATAAATAATAAAATTAAAAATTAAAACAATATAAAACGCAAAAAAAAACCTTTTCTTTTTCGCATGGGGATTGACGCCAAGGCAGGATCGACAGCTCTCCTTATTCCGCGTCGGCAACATGCACGCATGGTAAGGGTGGTTGGTGGTCGCGGAAAGGAAACCACCATCCCACGTGTTCATTCCTTACTCGTCCGCATTCCAATAAAGCGGTATAGTAAACCGCTCATGGGCAATGCGGAAACCGTCTCACGTGCCGTCAAAAGTATGCCTATTTAAGGAGGAAATAAGGTTTTATTTGGCATTGTAGGGTGGCAGATTCAAGACCCGAGAGCTGGGGCTTGTAATTTCACTGCAATTTTCAACTTTGGACACTCGAATTATGACATAGGCGGCCTTGTGGCAGGCGTGAGGCTGCATTCTCTCCTTCCCAGCTAGGAAAAACACACTTGGAGATACTACGAATCTGGGGAGAGCTTGGTTATCGATTTTTTTTTTATGTACCTGGACGTTTTATATCTTGTTGGGTAATTTCTTGATGTAAAGATTTGAAAGTCTAGACTCACTGTTTGTTAATGAATGAATTACAGACGAGGCAATGAATCCAACATTACTGAGCTAGTATTTGAAATTGGTGGGATCTAACTTTAAACATGGATCAAACTTTGCATGCGTTGCTTCTACCATTAATCCAACCGCCACCACTTTCCCTTTGTTTGTTGAAGTAAATTATTTTAATAGATTCAGAGCTGAGGCTATGGATATATTTTCCCAAGGTAAATTTTTCATTTCTATTGTCATTTTTCATCAGCATATGTTTATCTATTTGACTGGTTTTTTAGTCTCTCATTTAACACAGTTAGTGTAGTTAGTATGGGGAATTAATCAAGCCCTCAAATTAAACTAATTTTTTGGAAATCTATATCTAAAAAATGGATAAATTTTGTAAAAAGAAAATTGCATCTAAACTGCAAAATTGTCTTAATTGAGCATAAATATATTTCTATTTCCTTTAAATTATTAAATTCGGAATCTTACTTTCAATATATTTTAATTTTTTATGAAAATTACAATTTTATTTAGAGTCTAAACTGTAAATGTTGGTTAAGAGGTTACCTTATTTTTGATAGGCCCAGCCATCGGCTATTGTCAACCTCCCACAGCCAAATGTATTTGACAAGGACCTTTACTCCATGGACATGAGCTAGAACGATATCTCACACTCCTTCAGTTCCAATATCAGAGAGAACCAAATAAATACCCTGGCCATTCCCCATATTATTAACAAATTAACATCTTAACTTAAGGTTACTACGGTTTTCTTCGCCAATGGAATATTATAATTATAGCTTTATCTAATGGACATTTGTAATGTTACTATTTTGCAAAATTGGTACCAGCAAGGGGGTTGAAGTTTCATGGTTCACAATACGGTACCTACCTCTGAGAAGGATGTTTTCCCCAAGAGCCCGAACCCTTGCATTCGCAGCGATTTATTGGAACTTGATGCGGATGCCTATGGGCTGTAGCGAGTCTCCCTTAAGCATAAAGTGCGATCAGCCGGAGTACCTGATCCGAAACCCTTGATGGTCCAATTTGGTTCCAGAAGATCTGGTCCCCTGGGGCATGGTTGTCTCAGTGCAAATGATGTTTGACTGCCATAGCTTATTGGATAACTCAATACCCTGGAGATAAAGTCTGCCAAAATTTTAATCTGCAACTGAAAAATGTGTGCCCAATGCCATGAATCATGATGGAAGAAGCCGGGAAATGGCATTGGCAACACATTAATTATGGTGTTCATTCAAAATTTATTATCTGTACGATGGACAGATATGATGTGAGAACCAAAGATTGCACAGCAGTGTATTAAGTGAAATTAATTAATTATAGCTTTAAAAAGGGGCATGGTTGAGAGACACTACATTAAATTAATAAAATTAAATTAATATTTAAAAAACATTAATTTAAAATAATAATAAAAAAAATTAAAACAATATAAAACGCAAAAAAAAAACCTTTTCTTTTTCGCATGGGGATTGACGCCAAGGCAGGATCGACGGCTCTCCTTATTCCGCGTCGGCAACATGCACGCATGGTAAGGGTGGTTGGTGGTCGCGGAAAGGAAACCACCATCCCATGTGTTCATTCCTTACTCGTCCGCATTCCAATAAAGCGGTATAGTAAACCGCTCATGGGCATCACGGAAACCGTCTCACGTGCCGTCAAAAGTATGCCTATTTAAGGAGGAAATAAGGTTTTATTTGGCATTGTAGGGCTGCTTCGACTTGGCTCTTGGTTTCATGTAAGAGCCTCGGTGCTGGGTAGATATGTGGGTAATCTCATGGACGATGGGAGATATGATATCCATGGGACCCGCCTGGCTTGGCATTCGGTTCCCTGATGAGTCCTCGGCGTTGAGCACAACGCATCTTTTATATATTCCCGTCCTCTTATGTGAACTCAGTGCATGGGATTCGATGGTGGGCATTGATGTGTTAAGTGCGTGGGCCAATTGGCTCTAGTTATTGAGTTCGGGCTGGGCACAAAGGAAAGAAGAAAAACGCTTGGAGGAAAATTGATGTGGCGTTGGGCTCCGGGCGCTTGGTACACCTGGCTTGAGCGCTAGGGTTTCAAAGGAAGCAACATTTTGTATGAAATTTGTTTCGGACAAAACAAGCAGCAACAATGGAGAGCAGTATGGAAATCGTTTCATGCATTTGCCATGCTTGTAAATCTTCTTAGTTATTGGTCAAAATGGATCATATCGAGCTCAAATGAAACGATTTCTGCGTCGAAATTGCTGCGATGCTTGTATTATAAACAATATTGCAGGCAACAATATTATTTGAATATTTGTTTTATGCCACATTTATTGAAATGAATGTTTAAAACAAAATGTTACACTGTCAGGCAAGAAGGCAGATCTGCATTAAAATAATAGGAAATGAAAACTGATCACTTTGGCTGTAGGTCTAAAATTTGGAGAACCCTCTGTAAATCCTGTGCGAGACTCATTGTTTCGTATTTATTATGAATACAATTTATTTATATAAATGTGATGAAGTGTTTTTTTTTCATTAGTATTAAATTTTAGATCTAAATATTATAACGGTAATATATATAGTGTTGTAACTTGGTTTATATGTATTTATTTATTTGTTTAAAAACATTGTTTATCCCAAATGCTTTAGCATTGGATTAATATTAGGGTTTGAATATTAAAAGAGTGTATATAGAAATGTTGTTGTTTTTCTGGAAAGGTTTGTTTAATGGGGTCTAGACTGAGCCCTAAATAAGCAGTTATATATATATATATATATCATTCAAATTCTGTTTCTGTTACGCCTTACGAATAAATGGGAAAAGGCTCTTCAAATTATCTTTTTGCAGCCATCATACTGGTTTGTTATTTTCTAGTAAATTTCACTAAAGTTCCAGGTGTAGTTAGGCCCTAAGGTCTCAGTGTCTGAGCCTTGCGCTCTGATACCAACTGTAGTGCCCTATCTAGGCACTGGGTCTATTCCGGGTTATCAGGTTATACCTAGTTTTTCCCTTAATTATTGTTAGAAGAAAACAAGAGATTCAACCATCTATATTTCTGTTTCTGTAAATGTTTAACTGTCTGTTTTCTATATGTTTACATGTCTCTGCAGTTAAATAAACATAATCCTAAAACTTTCCATTTAATTCTGTTCGTTTGACATGCATAGCTTGGAAATAAAAGAAAATACATTCTAATTAAGCTGGTTCAGAAAAATACCCGAAACCGTCGATTGCAGTAAGATAAGAAGATTTCTGGAATGGATTCTGTAAGTTACCTTAACAACCCCAAAATGATGTGTCCACTCTGTAAGTTACCTTAACAACCCCAAAATGATGTGTCCACCCTGCCGATCAGCTATTATCTTGCTGACCCTAGGAAATCAACGGATTTCCTAGCCCCCGAGCCCACGGACCGATAATCCCGACAGCCACTTTCCATGGTAATCATTAATGCATCCCCTTTTGAGGTAATAAGGTGGATTATATATTATTTTATATCATCCCAATTTCTCTCTGGTAATGGAATTATTCAATAATTTATTCAAACATATCCTTTTAATTTACTTGGGATGATTCCGTCCGTTAATTAAATTAATAGTTTATTTAATAAATTCATTATTATTCAACCCACTATACTTTATAAAAGGGATTAGTATCATTATTATTATTATTAATTAAATAATATTAATAATATAATAATAATAACAATAACAATTAATAATAATAGTAATTAATTTAAATTGTGAATAGTAATTTAAAATATTTATTTGGTTAATGGAAGAAGGCCTCAATGGAAATTATCTTGGCTCTTAAACTTCTCATATATGCATTTTACTTGTCTTGTTTATTAGTAATTATGTAAAGCAATATAGCACTAAATTTGAAATTCATAAGGTAGGTATTGTAAGAAAGAAAAAGCATCATGACCAATTAACATATTTGTTGAAAATATTTATACAAGAATACTATAATGTTTTTTGAAATTTGTGTACTTTTTATGTTATTTGGTTTGTCAACAACCTTTTTATAAATATATAACTACCTCTTTTTTGTGATATATATATATATATATTTCCTATGGGATAGAGGAGGGCATCTTTTAACACATTGGTGACCCATTCTAAGTTTTCCGGTTTTCCCCAAGTACTGAACCGGTAATATTGGTGACCTAAATAACTATTTTAAATAATTGCCAATCATTTATTTGAATGTTGTATTTCTAAATTTCATTTTGTAAACCTCCATGGTATAATCAACTCTATGAATGTATGTAGGATGTAATATATGGCATTACTTGTACATAAAAATAGCTATCAACTCTATGAATGTATATAAGTATATGGCATTACTTGTACATAAAAATAGTTATCAACTCTATGAATGTATATAAGATGTAATATATAGCATTACTTGTATATAAAAATAGCTAAATAGCTAGTGTTTTTTATATTTAATTATTTGATATAAGTTTGTAACTTACAGATAGATTCAATATATTGTACAGTTTCCATTCAAGTATTCTTGGCTTCATAGCTTCTAGATTATTGTCTATCAAAGAAGCAAGACCAACTAAGATGAAGATGAAGTTATGGGAAAAAATGGCATTGGCATTGGCATTAGCTTTAGTCTTAGCCAAACAAAAAGTAAAGAAGAAGACTGGATTAAAAAGAGATTGAAAATCTTGGTAAGTCTATAGATTTTTTTTTACTTTTACAATTTTGTTTATAGATTTTTTTTATTTTTACAATTTATTTTATTTAGTTTTTTTTACATGATTTACATGGTTTATTTAGTTGTTTTCCTATTAGGTTGAGTTGCATTATTTTCATTTTAAAAGAAAGGCCTTTTCATTTATATGCAATATCTCATGTGCGCTCAAAACCGTCACTTTCTTTGATGCACACACACACACACAAGACACTCTCTCGTCACTCACTAAGTTCAAAAATAGCTTAAATCTACTCACTTAATACTTCCATAGGAGGGCACAAAAGAATCTTGTAGTTTAGGTAGGATTTTGGGGCTAGGCATCCAAAAATATAGTTGTTGTCCTTAGGGTGCTTTATAAATCCTTCTAAATCAAGTGGTCGTGTATAGCCACATGGGGCAAGTGAAAGAGCGGCGCTGCGCCATAGGAGGTCAAACCCAAGGTTGCGGGTGTATGTTCTCTCAAGTGGGCTCACCACCACTTGTTGAAAAGGAGACAACCCAATACCGTTCGAGGGATAACTACTCTTTCTCCACTTGACGAAGGTACTTAGTGACCAACTTAGGATGTCATTCCTTATAGGTGACTGTTGTGGAAGCCGACAGTACCTGAGACAGATTTTGTCACAAGATCAAGGAAAGCACACGTCACAAGATCACATACTTATGATAAGAAGAAAAGCTAATAGTCAGTAGCTTTCCAATAGAAAAATCATGTCCATGTTGATTGGTGGTTGCTAGCTTATACCTTGATCTTGTTCCATGTGATGTATTTTGAAATAAGCACATGTCAAAAGATCAAGGAAAGCTAGCGACTGCTAGCTTTCCTTCTAGCATAAGCATTTCCTTCTAGTATAAACACACATGCTTATGCTAGAAGGAAAGCTAATAGTTGCTAGCTTTCCAATAAAAAACCATGTCCATGGTGATTGGTGGTTGCTAGCTTATACCTTGAGCTTGTGCCATGTGCTCTATTTTGAACAAATTCTAGCTTTCCTTCTAGCATAACACACATGCTTATGTTAGAAGGAAAGCTAGCAGTCGCTAGCTTTCCAATAGAAAAACCTTGGGCATGGTGATTGGTGGTTGCTAGCTTATACCTTGAGCATGTGCCATGCACTCTATTTTCAAATAAGCACATGGCACAAGATCAAGGAAAGCTAGCGACTGCTAGCTTTCCTTCTAGCATAAGCATTTTCTTCTAGGATAAGAACACATATTTATGCTAGCAAGAAAGCTAACAGTCGCTAGCTTTCCAATAGAAAAATCATGTCCATAGTGATTGGTGGTTGCTAGCTTATACCTTGAGCTTGTGCCATTTGCTCTATTTTGAAATAAGCACATGGAAAAAGATCAAGGAAAGCTAGCGACTGCTAGCTTTCCTTCTAGCATAAGCATTTCCTTTTAAAATAAACACACATGCTTATACTAGAAGGAAAGCTAACAGTCGCTAGCTTTCAATTAGAAAAACCCTGTCCATGGTGATTGATGGTTGCTATCTTATACCTTGAGCTTGTGCCATGTGCTCTATTTTAAACGAATGCTAGCTCTCCTTCTAGCATAAGCATTTTCTTCTAGCATAACACACATGCTTATGCTAGAAGAAAAGCTAGCAGTCGCTAGCTTTCCAATAGAAAAATCATGTCCATGGTGATTGGTGGTTGCTAGCTTATACCTTGAGCTTGTTCCATGTGATGTATTTTGAAATAAGCACATGGCAAAAGATCAAGGAAAGCTAGTGGCTGCTAGCTTTCCTTCTAGCATAAGCATTTCCCTCTAGTATAAACACACATGCTTATGCTAGAAGGAAAGCTAACATTCGCTAGCTTTCCAATAAAACACCCTGTCCATGGTGATTAGTGGTTGCCAGCTTATACCTTCAGCTTGTGCCATGTGCTCTATTTTGAACGAATGCTAGCTTTCCTTCTAGCATAACACACATGCTTATGTTAGAAGGAAAGCTAGCAGTCGCTAGCTTTCCAATAGAAAAACCTTGGGCATGGTGATTGGTGGTTGCTAGCTTATACCTTGAGCTTGTGCCATGCACTCTATTTTCAAATAAGCACATGGCACAAGATCAAGGAAAGCTAGCGACTGCTAGCTTTCCTTCTAGCATAAGCATTTTCTTCTAGGATGAGAACACATATTTATGCTAGAAGAAAATCTAACAGTCGCTAGCTTTCCAATAGAAAAATCATGTCCATAGTGATTGGTGGTTGCTAGCTTATACCTTGAGCTTGTGCCATTTGCTCTATTTTGAAATAAACAAGTGGCAAAAGATCAAGGAAAGCTAGCGACTGCTAGCTTTCCTTCTAGCATAAGCATTTCCTTCTAAAATAAACACACATGCTTATACTAGAAGGAAAGCTAACAGTCGCTAGCTTTCCTATACAAAAACCCTGTTCATGGTGATTGATGGTTGCTATCTTATACCTTCAGCTTGTGCCAGGTGCTCTATTTTAAACGAATAGCTCTCCTTCTAGCATAAGCATTTCCTTCTAGCATAACACACATGTTTATGCTAGAAGAAAAGCTAGCAGTCGCTAGCTTTCTAATAGAAAAATCATGTCCATGGTGATTGGTGGTTGCTAGCTTATACCTTGAGCTCGTTCCATGTGATGTATTTTGAAATAAGCACATGGCAAAAGATCAAGGAAAGCTAGCGACTGCTAGCTTTCCTTCTAGCATAAGCATTTCCTTCTAGTATAAACACACATGCTTATGCTAGAAGGAAAACTAACATTCGCTAGCTTTCCAATAAAAAACCATGTCCATGGTGATTGGTGGTTTCCAGCTTATACCTTGAGCTTGTGCCATGTGCTCTATTTTGAATGAATGCTAGCTTTCCTTCTAGCATAACACACATGCTTATGTGAGAAGGAAAGCTAGCAGTTGCTAGCTTTCCAATAGAAAAAACTTGGGCATGGTGATTGGTGGTTGCTAGCTTATATCTTGAGCTTGTGCCATGCACTCTATTTTCAAATAAGGACATGGCACAAGATCAAGGAAAGCTAGCGACTGATAGCTTTCCTTCTAGCATAAGCATTTCCTTCTAGTATAAACACACATGCTTATGCTAGAAGGAAAGCTAACATTTCCTAGCTTTTCAATAAAAAACCCTATCCATGGTGATTGGTGGTTGCCAGCTTATACCTTGAGCTTGTGCCATGTGCTCTATTTTGAACGAATGCTAGCTTTCCTTCTAGCATAACACACATGCTTATGTTATAAGGAAAGCTAGCAGTCGCTAGCTTTCCAAATTTTACCTTGGGCATGGTGATTGGTGGTTGCTAGCTTATACCTTGAGCTTGTGCCATGCACTCTATTTTTAAATAAGCACATGGCACAAGATCAAGGAAAGCTAGCGACTGATAGCTTTCTTTCTAGCATAAGAATTTCCTTCTAGGATAAGAACACATACTTATGCTAGAAGGAAAGCTAGCAGTCGCTAGCTTTCCAATAGAAAAATCATTTCCATAGTGATTGGTGGTTGCTAGCTTATACTTTGAGCTTGTGCCATTTACTCTATTTTGAAATAAGCACATGGAAAAATATCAAGGAAAGCTAGCGACTGCTAGCTTTCCTTCTAGCATAAGCATTTCTTTCTAAAATAAACACACATGCTTATACTAGAAAGAAAGCTAACAATCGCTAGCTTTCAATTAGAAAAATCCTGTCCATGGTGATTGATGGTTGCTAGCTTATACCTTTAGCTTGTGCCATGTGCTCTATTTTGAACGAATGTTAGCTTTCCTTCTAGCATAAGCATTTCCTTCTAGCATAACACATCACCCTTATTATACATCATTTGTGCAGATCATGGTCTGGATGGATAGATGTCTTCTTGGATACCTTCTGTCCAAGAACAGATCACATGGCAAAAGATCAAGGAAAGCTAGCGACTGCTAGCTTTCTTTCTAGCATAAGCATTTCCTTCTAGCATTTTTGAGAAGGAAAACTTTTCTTTTTAATGAGTCTCTACTTGTGCTAGATGCAATGGATTTTTATTTATCTTTAAGTATTTAATATGTTTCCAGGACACATGACCCTTATGTTGTTTAATGAGTTAACAAAATGTAATGATAAAAGAACTACTTGGTTAATGACATAAAAATATGATGATTTAAAGGTCTTCTCTGACGGACAAGGGGGTTCGGTGCTCCATCAGGAACTGTTAGTGCTCAGTTTCATCCTTAAGTGCTCAGCGCGTGAGGGTTCGTGTAGTAATTTAACTGCTGATTCTTTGCTCAGGATGTTTGACTGTCTTGTTATTTCCTCTGATTTTGGCAAAATGGCTCAGCCAGGGGACAATACCGGCATCCAGGACATCAAGAAAAGTTTGGGGCGGCTGTATGAGATAGTCTCCATAGGAATTATGGATAACAGGGAGATAGCCTGCGTTATAAAAAAGATGGAGGACACTATGAACTACACTTCCCTTCAAATCAGCAACCATGACTCTAGGATCGATGATAATGAAAGCTCCTTACGCGAGATGATGGGGAAGGTGGATATGATCCAGGAGGACCTTGCGCGACTCATTTCCATGAACCAGGGCAGCAGGAACAATGCAGTAACTGTTGAAGGGCAGCGTCAGATGGAGAAAGAATCAGTGGTGCAGCCAGTCCACTTCAGGGGCCATCTGTAATCTGGTTTTTATGGATATATGTTTTTTTGTCTTTTATTATGTAAGCAATATGTTTCCAGGACACATGACCCTTATGTTGTTTAATGAGTTAACAAAATGTAATGATAAAAGAACTACTTGGTTAATGACATAAAAATATGATGATTTAAAGGTCTTCTCTGACGGACAAGGGGATTCGGTGCTCCATCAGGAACTGTTAGTGCTCAGTTTCATCCTTAAGTGCTCAGCGCGTGAGGGTTCGTGTAGTAATTTAACTGCTGATTCTTTGCTCAGGAAGTTTGACTGTCTTGTTATCTCCTCTGATTTTGGCAAAATGGCTTAGCCAGGGGACAATACCGGCATCCAGGACATCAAGAAAAGTTTCGGGCGGCTGTATGAGATATTCTCCATAGGAATTATGGATAACAGGGAGATAGCCTGCGTTATAAAAAAGATGGAGGACACTATGAACTACACTTCCCTTCAAATCAGCAACCATGACTCTAGGATCGATGATAATGAAAGCTCCTTGCGCGAGATGATGGGGAAGGTGGATATGATCCAGGAGGACCTTGTGCGACTCATTTCCATGAACCAGGGCAGCAGGAACAATGCAGTAACTGTTGAAGGGGAGCGTCAGATGGAGAAAGAATCAGTGGTGCAGCCAGTCCACTTCAGGGGCCATCTGTAATCTGGTTTTTATGGATATATGTTTTTTTGTCTTTTATTATGTAAGCAATATGTTTCCAGGACACATGACCCTTATGTTGTTTAATGAGTTAACAAAATGTAATGATAAAAGAACTACTTGGTTAATGACATAAAAATATGATGATTTAAAGGTCTTCTCTGACGGAAAAGGGGGTTCGGTGCTCCATCAGGAACTGTTAGTGCTCAGTTTCATCCTTAAGTGCTCAGCACGTGAGGGTTCGTGTAGTAATTTAACTGCTGATTCTTTGCTCAGGAAGTTTGACTGTCTTGTTATTTCCTCTGATTTTGGCAAAATGGCTCAGCCAGGGGACAATACCGGCATCCAGGACATCAAGAAAAGTTTGGGGCGGCTGTATGAGATAGTCTCCATAGGAATTATGGATAACAGGGAGATAGCCTGCGTTATAAAAAAGATGGAGGACACTATGAACTACACTTCCCTTCAAATCAGCAACCATGACTCTAGGATCGATGATAATGAAAGCTCCTTGCGCGAGATGATGGGGAAGGTGGATATGATCCAGGAGGACCTTGCGCGACTCATTTCCATGAACCAGGGCAGCAGGAACAATGCAGTAACTGTTGAAGGGGAGTGTCAGATGGAGAAAGAATCAGTGGTGCAGCCAGTCCACTTCAGGGGCCATCTGTAATCTGGTTTTTATGGATATATGTTTTTTTGTCTTTTATTATGTAAGCAATATGTTTCCAGGACACATGACCCTTATGTTGTTTAATGAGTTAACAAAATGTAATGATAAAAGAACTAGTTGGTTAATGACATAAAAATATGATGATTTAAAGGTCTTCTCTGACGGACAAGGGGGTTCGGTGCTCCATCAGGAACTGTTAGTGCTCAGTTGCATCCTTAATTGCTCAGTGCGTGAGGGTTCGTGTAGTAATTTAACTGCTGATTCTTTGCTCAGTCAGTTTGACTGTCTTGTTATTTCCTCTGATTTTGGCAGAATGGCTCAGCCAGGGGACAATACCGGCATCCAGGACATCAAGAAAAGTTTGGGGTGGCTGTATGAGATAGTCTCCATAGGATTTATGGATAACAGGCAGATAGCCTGCGTTATAAAAAAGATGGAGGACACTGTGAGCTACACTTCCCTTCAAATCAGCAACCATGACTCCAGGATCGATGATAATGAAATCTCCTTGAGCGAGATGATGGGGAAGGTGGATATGATCCAGGAGGACCTTGCGCGACTCATTTCCATGAACCAGGGCAGCAGGAACAATGCAGTAATTGTTGAAGGGGAGCGTCAGATGGAGGAAGAATCAGTGGTGCAACCAGTCCACTTCAGGGGCCACCTGTAATCTTGTTTTTATGGATATATGTTTTTTTGTCTTTTATTATGTAAGCAATATATAAGGGTATATACTGCCCATTTTTTTAGTCATCATGGAAGAACTCTGTATATAGTTTTTTGGACCCTTTGCAGGCTTAGTCTACAATGCTCTATCTCTGCTCTGCAGGACTATTCTTCCTCTCTTTTTGCTATGTACTGAATGGATGTGCACAGCCCCTTTGTAATATACTCCTTTTTAGTTTCTGTTCAAAAAAAATATATGATGATTTATAGTCTATCATTTATATGGGTTCAATTTATTTATTTTTTTGTTCACAGGTCTTTAAGTAAACCAATAAACTTAATTTGGTATAAAATCTATAATGAAGGAGGTCTTCTTTATGTATATTTTACTATGTTTATGTCTATTTTCGCACTAGAGGTAATCTATGTGTAACATTTAATTGTTATTAGCAATAGAAAACTAGAGGTAGTGTCTTTGTATAATTTACTTGTTATTAGAAATAGAAATTATCTCAAAAATTATATTCTTGGTGTAGCCTCCAAGCTTCACATGAGGTCACAAAACATAAATTAGTTAGGTAAGGAAAGCCTTGAACTTGTGCCAAGTACTCTATTTTCAAATAAGCACATGGCATAAGATCAAGGAAAGCTAGCGACTGCTAGCTTTCCTTTTAGCATAAGCATTTACTTATAGGATAATAACATATACCTATGCTAGAAAGAAAGCTAGCAATCGCTAGATTTCCAATAGAAAAATCATGTCCATGGTGATTGGTGGTTGCTAGCTTATACCTTAAGCTTGTGCCATGTGCTCTATTTTGAAATAAGCACATGGCAAAAGATCAATGAAAGCTAGCAACTGCTAGCTTTCTTTCTAGCATAAGCATTTCCTTCTAGCATTTTTTAGAAGGAAAACTTTTCTTTTTAATGAGTCCCTACTTGTGGTAGATGCAATGGATTTTTATTTATCTCTAAGTATTTAATATGTTTCCATAACACATGACCCTTATTATTCTTGTGCATGTGAATAAAAGACATGTAATAGAATATTCTTTGATAATGCTCATTATTTCATGTATTTTTAAAACAATTTAAACTTATAGTCGACTATTTATTATTCTTTTTAGAAGCTATGGACTCTGGTGCAATGACAATTCCAAGGAATAATTTGAAGAAAAAACGAATTGCAAGTGACACACAAACAACGTCTCCCCCATGTGGTATGGTGGTTTTAAATATTATTCTCTCATTTTTAAATGGTTAGACTAGAAGACTATATGGTAATATTTGTGATTTTGATTTCGTTTTATTTATAGTAATAATTGCTTATTATTGTTTTTTGAAGCTGTCGTCTCCAAAGCAAGTAAAATGCCACAATCAGCATTCAAAAAACAAAAGCTTCATTCAACTCAGATTATAAATTCAACAATGGGTTATAATTTTGAAATGATTAAAAAGTTCAAAACATCTGCTGCATTTGAGTATGTCGAAGATTGGTATGTTGAGATTGAAAGTCCCATGAATATGTTTCCAGATATGTATCTATTTGGATCCATGGATGGAAATGATATACAAAGGCTAGGGATAATTGTTAGTTGCTATGCTCTCAATCATAGTCAGATCGATTTTCAAATGGAGGTAATTGAAGAAAATGAAGTGAAATTATTTTCTTGCCAAGTTGATTACACAAAATTTAGACCAGATTTGATTGATACTAATACAGAATTTCCAGAGTCAATAAAAAAGTCACAGTTTAAGTTGGACAGTTTTGAGAGCTTCAATGAATCTGGTCTAAAGAGTTGTGATGATCTTGTACAACGTATTACCAATGTTATGAAATATCGCTATGTGAGATGTAAGAAAACATCATCCGTGTTTCTTTATTTGCAACAAAGAGGTAAACTACTTGATAAAATACCAGATGATAAACTCGAGGCTCAAATGCTTGCTTTGAGAAGGGTATATTTAGCTGAGCTAGAACAGAGCATTAAAGAAAGTGAGTTCATGCCTACTACAGAGTTTGTAAAATCCCAAAAAGAAGACTCTCAGATAGAGAAGCTTGCTGACCAATGCGATGAAATCCATGAAAATTTTAAGGACAGTTATTTATTTTCAAGCTCTTTTACCATGAAGGTGGATGTTCGAAGATGTGTAGAAGCACCCAAGTTATATAAATTGAGATCACGGGATGATTTAAATGTTCAAGTATTAGTAAAATCATTCCTACAGAAATTTCAAGCATCATTGCCTGATGCTCTTCTGATTCCATTTGACACAAAAGAGTCTGATCCGATTGGAAACCCTGTGAAAATCATGAATGAAATGGATATAAATGCCAAGAACATCAATTTTTGGATAGTTGATGGGCAACACACCATTCAAGCAGCAAAAGAAATATTATCAAATCCTAAATTCAATCTATCTGGGGAGGAAAAACATAAGTACAAAGAACGTAATGCTCGATTCTTAGATCCATTAGTTGCTCCTAGTGTGGTGATTTGTATTTGCTGCCAGTTAAATTCTGCAAACACAGTGTTCTTCAAAACTCCATTCATTGATTCTGTGCAATCTGCAAGACAATTCCTAATTGCCACAAATAAATTAAAGAAACAAAAATGTGGGAATTCTAAGACGGCTGAAGACAAGGTATGCAATTTTTGTTTTTTACACTTAGTTTATATTGTTATAACTAAATTCATGGCTATTTTATTTTTGATATCACATTCTTACTAATTTATATTTGTTATTTTTTAACAGGTTGATGATGAAATGTTGTGCTCTTTCTTCGATTGTCCACTAACAAACTTTGCTGAAAAACAAGTCTTGTTATATCTTGATGATACTACTTGGGATAAATGGGAAGTTGTTTTTAATTGTTACAAACTAGGGACATTAATGTGTTCTCCAAACCAACCTAAGGATCCAAACTATAAGATAAATAGTCTGAACAGTTTGGTATCAAGTTCTTTCTGTAATGCCCGCCTCAGTACCTTAACTATTTAGAATAATGAGGTACTAGTTTTTGTAGTGCCCCTAGACTACTATAGACATTGAGGGCACCTGTTGAGTCGCCGACTATTTGAAACATTAATAAAATAACCCTATGATTTTATTTTAAGTATATTTATGATTACGATTGACTGATATATGTGCTTTTGGGTAGTTATTGTGAATGGACGATTTTATGTTTAACGATTAACTTTGATATGAAAATTGTACATATGGATAATGCTTAACGACTAGCTATACGGTGATTATGTATTTATCGACGAAATGTATATTTGATTAGAAGTTTGAATAAATCATAAATGTTTAACAATACTAGATTTAGAAATCAGATGATGATTATGGAGGACAGTTCTACTAATAAATTGTTGTGAGAAGTGTGTGTAGAAACAAGTGAGACGATTCACCAACGGACACACAAAGGAACATGAAGGGTCATAGAGTACGGGTAAATCACACACAAGGGAAGCGACGACGATGTCGAGTTCCGACAAGAATACCACGCATGAGAAGATAAGCATTGATCCGCTTGCTCAAGAGGAATGCGTGAGGGCGTACGAGGTGGGCCACGACGGAGCTGGTCACGTACGAGTTGAGGGGTGCGCAGTGAGAACGGACTCACTCCTCAGCGCCATTAGTCCCTAGATAGCATGTAGATGGAGGATGGATGGTAACGATTCCTAAAATCCCTACAAAAAGTTCCCGCAAGTCAAAACGGAAAGATGATGGCAGAAGGGCCCAACGATGCGGTACCCTGTCGAGAACGGAAAGAATGGACGCAAGGACCCAACGAGGTGGTACCATGCCAAGGAATGGAAACCATGGATGATTGGACCCGACGGAGTGGTGCCATGTCAGGGGATAAAAAAATTAAGGAACCAGGAGCCCAACGACGCGGCACCGTGATCCTAGTGAGTTTGATTGTTAAATTAAACTGCATAAAAACTTAGGAGAATAACTCTAGATTATTACTTAGCAAATGCATAACAATAGCTTAGACATTTGCACATGAATAGTTATTTTGTTGAGCATTTAAAATAATAGAAATTATTATTTAAGAGCAAAATAGATTAGACACCTAGTCAACTAAAAGCTAGGAGTTGATTAAAATATCTGGGGGACAAACTAGAGCAAACTTAGGGATGTAGGTGCACTTCCCAGAGAAACTGACACTTGGATGGGTGAGTGTTTTAATTAAATAAATAATTAAAAATATTTATTTATGCATGAAGCGACATGTGTTGCAGGAGATTTCCCTTTATAAGGAAGGCTTAAGGAATGGGTAAGGGGCCCATAATTTGGATGATTGTCGTAATTTTTGAATGCCTCAAAGACTTGCTGCTATCTAAGGGTTTGGCTTAGAAATCCTGGTGGGAAGGGAAGCCCAAGCTGAATTTCTGAAATACTTGTGTGAGCTCTACGACCCAAAGCTCGGGGGAGGCCATGCGACTGAAAGCATGAGCCTATGGTTGGGTGGCGAAGCTAACGGTTGCTTTGCCTATGGTTAAACGAGCTTTGCTGGAGGGATCCTACGGAAGACGCAGACAACAATGGACCAGCTGGATCGGGTTGACAGGTTAAGGTTTGCTTATTTTTGTTAAGTTATTCACTATTTTCTTTTATTTTCCAATAACTATAATGGCTAATTTGTTTGTATGAAGTTTTTAAAGTTTCAGGTTCAGTTCAAGGGTACCCTAAAGGAGGGGTCCTAGTAGTCTAGGGGCACTACAAAAACTAGTACCTCATTATTCTAAATAGTTAAGGTACTGAGGCGGGCATTACAAACAACTTTATGTATCTATTGCTTTAGGATTAGAGGACCTTGTGAGAAGTAAAGGGAAGCATGAATCTAGTATACGATATTTAAAACCCTTCTAAACCATGATAAGAAGACAAGTCGATGGATATGTTTGGTGGATTTACTAAATGATGAGAAATGGATACATTTTAACTGACAGGGAAACATGATACTCAGATTGGTGACACTTTAAGAGATTGTCGAGGGAGTGAAACTGACTTAAAAACTTGAAAACGAGATATCAATGTGATCAAGTATGATGAGTTGAACTCAACGACATCGATTTTGAATTATGAAACAACTCTTTGTGAAGAATAAGGGCTACGAACTTGAAATATAGCCATGATTGTTAAGAGAATGACAAGAAAATGAAAACTGGAAGTTAAAAGAAAAGCCTAGCATTGAAATTACAAGAACAAAGTTAACTTCGGGACGAAGTTCTAATAAGAGGGGGTGTATGTAATGCCTGCCCCAGTACATTGACTGACCATAGGCTTGAGGACGCTTTCCAAGTGATCTGACCGAATAAACTTTAGTAGAATGGTCTTTTGAATATTTGAAATGTTTGAACGACTGAGAAACACATAATGATTTGCTTGACGATAAATAATAAACGAAAGGATAAAAATGACATAAGTATATTAGATCAGTTATGTTTTGAAGGAATTACGAATTATAAATTTATGGACTACAATTTAGGCATTGATCCATATTGATAAGATTATATTATAAGTATTTTGTTTATGTTGAAAATAATTGCATTCCATGAAATGATTGTATTTAAGGACTTTGGAAGGGAAGCACTTTTGAAATGGGAATTATGGTAAATTAGATATGTGCATAATATAGGAGAGGACCCTTTTTATATTTTGGTATGCCATTGTGTTTATAAAAGTTGTGAGATGGAAGGGATTGGGGTAGTTAAAAATTGAGTAATGGATTAGTTATTTGGTGTAATTAGAAAGAAATGTTATTACTCTTGAAAATTATTGTCATATTCTTTATTGACATTAGGGAAAATGGGAAATTAGAAATTAGGTTGTAAAATCATAAAATTTCTAGCTCTTTCAAGTATTATGAAAGTTTTTCACATTTCCCAAAATTTACAATGTTGGTGAGGATACGAATGGTGATAATTGTCTTCTAAGCTAAGTTTATGACATACAATTGCTACGAAGATCTATGTAGAAAAATTGAAGTTGCGAGTTTTTCTTTTTCCCCTTCGGCAAGGATACTCCCAGCTTCTCGAACAGGTATGCACTACTATTTTGTAATCATGCTTTGGATTGAGAAAAGAGAGAAGTTAAACTTACATTGAATTATAGAATCTTAATCGTACTTGAGTTAGGAAGAGGAGAAAACTTTACATAACTTTGTTTATACAAATCTGAGATTATACGTTTAGATATATTAAGTAAATGGAACTCCAGTATTTAATTATACTTTGGATTATGAAAAGAGAGAGGTTGCATGCAAGATTAGTTTAGGAATGGATAAGGTATGTATTGAAGAACAGAATTCGGAAAGGTTAATTCTTATTTGAAAACTCAGATATTGTTTAAAATATATGATAGTTATACGTAACCATAGAAAATGAATAAATTGGTATTGAAGATTTTATTCCTTATGTGGAAATGTGTTGGTGCTTAACAGAGTTACATAAATGATATATTTATAGTTTTGCTGAATGAAAGGAATTTGTTATGGATGATTTCAAATTTGGTTACAATTAATGAGCCAATAGAGGACTGTTGTGGGGATTGCTACACTATGAAAGATATGATTTAGTTATATTGTCAATTATGAGATATATACTTATATGATGCTAGAAAGGAGGAAATGAAATTTTAATTAGCAATTTTGGTTATGTTGAAGCAATGAGTGTGGAAAGAAAGAGAACTCACCATGGAAGTACATGAGACTTAACTTCGGGACGAAGTTTTAATAAGAGGTGGTGTATGTAATGCCCGCCTCAGTACCTTAACTATTTAGAATAATGAGGTACTAGTTTTTGTAGTGCCCCTAGACTACTATAGACATTGAGGGCACCTGCTGAGTCGCCGACTATTTGAAACATTAATAAAATAACCCTATGATTTTATTTTAAGTATATTTATGATTACGATTGACTGATATATGTGCTTTTGGGTAGTTATTGTGAATGGACGATTTTATGTTTAACGATTAACTTTGATATGAAAATTGTACATATGGATAATGCTTAACGACTAGCTATACGGTGATTATGTATTTATCGACGAAATGTATATTTGATTAGAAGTTTGAATAAATCATAAATATTTAACAATACTAGATTTAGAAATCAGATGATGATTATGGAGGACAGTTCTACTAATAAATTGTTGTGAGAAGTGTGTGTAGAAACAAGTGAGACGATTCACCAACGGACACACAAAGGAACATGAAGGGTCATAGAGTACGGGTAAATCACACACAAGGGAAGCGACGACGATGTCGACTTCCGACAAGAATACCATGCATGAGCAGATAAGCATTGATCCGCTTTCTCAAGAGGAATGCGTGAGGGCGTACGAGGTGGGCCACGACGGAGCTGGTCACGTACGAGTTGAGGGGCGCGCAGTGAGAACGGACTCACTCCTCAGCGCCATTAGTCCCTAGATAGCATGTAGACGGAGGATGGATGGTAACGATTCCTAAAATCCCTACAAGAAGTTCCCGCAAGTCAAAACGGAAAGATGATGGCAGAAGGGCCCAACGATGCGGTACCCTGTCGAGAACGGAAAGAATGGACGCAAGGACCCAACGAGGTGGTACCATGCCAAGGAATGGAAACCATGGATGTTTGGACCCGACGGAGTGGTGCCATGTCAGGGGATAAAAAAATTAAGGAACCAGGAGCCCAACGACGCGGCACCGTGATCCTAGTGAGTTTGATTGTTAAATTAAACTGCATAAAAACTTAGGAGAATAACTCTAGATTATTACTTAGCAAATGCATAACAATAGCTTAGACATTTGCACATGAATAGTTATTTTGTTGAGCATTTAAAATAATAGAAATTATTATTTAGGAGCAAAATAGATTAGACACCTAGTCAACTAAAAGCTAGGAGTTGATTAAAATATCTGGGGGACAAACTAGAGCAAACTTAGGGATGTAGGTGCACTTCCCAGAGAAACTGACACTTGGATGGGTGAGTGTTTTAATTAAATAAATAATTAAAAATATTTATTTATGCATGAAGCGACATGTGTCGCAGGAGATTTCCCTTTATAAGGAAGGATTAAGGAATGGGTAAGGGGCCCATAATTTGGACGATTGTCGTAATTTTTGAATGCCTCAAAGACTTGCTGCTATCTAAGGGTTTGGCTTAGAAATCCTGGTGGGAAGGGAAGCCCAAGCTGAATTTCTGAAATACTTGTGTGAGCTCTACGACCCAAAGCTCGGGGGAGGCCATGCGACTGAAAGCATGAGCCTATGGTTGGGTGGCGAAGCTAACGGTTGCTTTGCCTATGGTTAAACGAGCTTTGTTGGAGGGATCCTACGGAAGACGCAGACAACAATGGACCAGCTGGATCGGGTTGACAGGTTAAGGTTTGCTTATTTTTGTTAAGTTATTCACTATTTTCTTTTATTTTCCAATAACTATAATGGCTAATTTGTTTGTATGAAGTTTTTAAAGTTTCAGGTTCAGTTCAAGGGTACCCTAAAGGAGGGGTCCTACACTTTTCGTCCTCTTCAGGGACTAACCGCTGAAGAAATGTGTTCTGTAGCAGATAAACTATTGGATGGAACTGTCTGGTTTTCTATTCCAGTGAACCATCCAACAAATGCCATAAAAATGAAAGATTATTGTTCACAATTGAAAACCAAAAGAACAATTTTGGAGGCAATGGTAACATATTGCAAAAGTCATGATAAGAATCTGAATGATAAGATTCTTACAATATCCAATATTCTTGAGCATTATGGAATTACTGATATCATATTTGCCAACTTTTGTAAGACAATGGAAGGGTCTAAATATGTAAAAGGATCACGAAATACAAAAATAGAGTCCCTTTCTCCACAAGCTTGTGTGGTCCTTGATAGAATAATTGATGCATCGATAGATATACAGGAAATTGAGAACAGTTTTGAATTCGGTTGTCATTATGGGGCTCCTAGCCTCTTGTCAACACTTTTGCACTCTTTTCCTTGTCTGTTTCAACCAATGTTATTCACTGACTTTGTTGTGTTGGATACATTGGCTTTGAAAGATGAATCATTCCTTAAGGATCACTATATTGAATTGTTTCGATTTTTAATCGAAAAAAATGGGTTGAAAGATTTTACTATGATTATCTTAGTAGAAATTTGGTCTTGTAAGGATGTACGCCAAGCTCTGGAGATTGTTGTCAAGGACTCAAATGTCAACTATAAAATGGCTACCGGTCTTTATGAATATAAAGAACAAAATAACTATAGTTATGATATAGTTTTAACTATACATTTCTATAGTGAAGAGTCAAAAAGTTTACAGGCCTCAATATACTCTCACAGTTTTAGAGACATATCTGATGAAAATGAGAGAGATTTTGAATTCTGGGAAGAATTATTGCAAATGCATCAACAACATAGTGATCTAAATTTGATTATTTCTCTTTATGCGGGGAAAAATTTACAGCAGGCTTGCTGTACATATGGAAGAAGAATGGCATGTGTCGTAGAAAACGAGTTACAAAGGACTACCATGCTGACTAATCAAGAATCCTTCCAATTGCAAAAACCAATGTCTAATATATTGCTGTTGGAATATCCAGGTATTGTACTTGTTTTGTTCTTTCTCTAGTGATTCGTTGGATTCTATGCTATTTATAAATCTTGATTAACAAGATGTTTACTATAACTACTAATGGCGGAAATTGTAAAGAAAACAACGACACTTTGCAACAAAGCAATGATCAACATAGTGTGCACAATGTCGAAGACGTTTTCGAGATGCAAATACAAGACGAAGAAAATACCATACCAGGTACATAATTTATTTTGTTTCTTTTGTTGTATTGTACTTGTTTTGTTCTTTCTCTAGTGATTCTTTGGATTCTATGCCTATTTATTTAATGAATTTCATTCGTTGATACATTTTATAACATTTCATATGTTTATTACAGTAGAAAATGAGGAGAAAAAAGACAGTGATCAAGGGAATGTGACAGAAAGCCATAGTCAAGAACATGATATCATATCAGGTACTTCACATGTCGCTTATTTTCAATTAAACATAAAATATGTCTTATAAAAAAAAATTGATTTAAAGAAGTATTATTGGTATTTGATTGAAGGTTTGTTATTTTGGCTCTAGGTTCTATGAAGACAATACAAAAGAAGTGTGGCTTATCAATAACTAGTACAAAAAATACTCAAAGTGAGTGTATTTCTTCAACAATTTTTTTTAATAATAATTTATGTAGCATGAATAAAATGAATTTACTATGATCCATTATTGTTTTGCAGCTATTATAAGTCAAAAGAAATTAGTTATTTTTGAATTGAATAACATTTTCTTTAGAGCGTTGATGGTGATGCATCACAAAAAGAATTTATCAAGAAAATGGGAAGGGCCGCAGATTACACGATAGAGAAAAAATCATTTTGGTTTCGTCCACATGAAAAAACATTTCTTGAAATGTGTTCCAGAAAAGAATCTCTTGACATTGCAATTTGGACGACATCTTTGAAACAAAACACAACAAGAGTTACGAAAAAACTGGTTTCAGAAACATTACAAGCTAAATTTTTGTTTACATGGACTGCTTCAGATTACAAACAACAAAAGGGAAAAAATGACATTGATAATTCAACACAAGTTATATACAAAAAACATCTGAAAAAAGTGTGGAGAATGTATTCTCAATATGATGCTACTAACACTATTCTAGTGGATTGTTCAATGGAGACAAAGAAAGAAAATCCCAAAGAAAATGTGATTATTGCCCCTTCGTTTGATGGAAAGAATGAGGATAAATGGTTGATCGCTGATCTGTGGAGCTTATTGAATAAATTCTACAAGGCACCCGATGTTCGAGATATTTTGAAGAATCTTCAATGACTTTTAATAGTACATTAAGATGACTGTTATTCATTTCCTCTATAAACAAAATCTTGAAGTTTATGATATAAATTCTTGGTCATTGTACATTTGATGACTTAATTCTACATGTGATGTGTTATTACTGTGTTTTATTTTATTATCAATTTAATGTCAATATTATTTCATAATACCCATATAAGGATTGTTGTTGTGTCATTATTATAAATTAACATATTATTATTATTTTTATTTATATTGAGATATTGAGTTATAAAAAGTTAGTGATTTGAATAATAGTCTTATGTGTTTGCATAAAAATGTAGTATTCCATATTAATTAAATAATTGTATTAGGTTGTATGTATAAATTAACGTACAATTACTATATACAAAAAACATCTGAAAAAAGTGTGGAGAATGTATTCTCAATATGATGCTACTAACACTATTCTAGTGGATTGTTCAATGGAGACAAAGAAAGAAAATGTGATTATTGCCCCTTCGTTTGATGGAAAGAATGAGGATAAATTGTTGATCGCTGATCTGTGGAGCTTATTGAATAAATTCTACAAGGCACCCGCTGTTCGAGATATTTTGAAGAATCTTCAATGAATTTTAATAGTACATTAAGATGACTGTTATTCATTTCCTCTATAAACAAAATCTTGAAGTTTATGATATAAATTCTTGGTCATTGTACATTTGATGACTTAATTCTACATGTGATGTGTTATTACTGTGTTTTATTTTATTATCAATTTAATGTCAATATTATTTCATAATACCCATATAAGGATTGTTGTTGTGTCATTATTATAAATTAACATATTATTATTTTGTTTATTTATATTGAGATATTGAGTTATAAAAAGTTAGTGATTTGAATAATAGTCTTATGTGTTTGCATAAAAATGTAGTATTCCATATTAATTAAATAATTGTATTAGGTTGTATGTATAAATTAACGTACAATTACTATGTTTGAGCAATTGCAGTTTATTTATCAATTGTGTCTTAATTGATCATTATAACTCTTACAAATCAGTGATTTGAATGTTAGTTCAATGTTATCATATGAAATTTTCTTATTTCTTAGAAATTAAAAAAATGGAAAATCATATCAGGTTGTATGTAAAAATTACCTATAATTAGCTTGTTTAATTGAAATTTAAAAAATTGTAAATCTAGTTGGTGGGTATAAATTAACATATAATTGGTTTGAATTGGACCATTGTAACTATATTTTTAAATTGTGATTTGAATTTCATTGCAATGTGCTTATATGAATTTTTCTTATAATTTCTTGAAAATTAAAATATCGTATGAGGTTGTACGTAAAAATGAACATATAAATAGTTTGCTTGATTTAAATTTAAAAACTGTAAATTTAGGTAGTATGTAGATATTAACATATAATTAGTGGAAATAAATTGGATATGTTTTGTGTTGATGTATATGTAACTTCGGAATGTATTTCACATATATGTATATTATATTCCTATAGAGATGGTATTATTCCTCTATAAGGAAGTGTCGTCATTTATATTGTAAGTGTCGTAACTTATACTTGATGGGTTATTAGACCACCTTGTTTGGGGTCGGCCCTGTATAAGTCATGTGGGTCAAAGGGTTATTAGACCACCCTATTGGGGTTCGGCCATGTGGGTCAAAGGGTTATTAGACCACCCTATTGGGGGTCGGCCCACTCAGCATTATGTTATGTGGTTAAGTTCGAGCCTACATGAGTTAGGTAAAAAGGCAAGTCAAGTCAAGTATAAATAGAGTGCGGGAGGCACTCTATTTACTCACTCACTTCTCACACATGCACTCAAGGAGGAGTAGCGCACTTATGGAGGAGGAGGATCTGCTGCTAGGTTATGGCTATCTCTCTTGGTTGGTTGTATCATTGCTCTATCTATCTCTGAGGAAGTTATTGGGGTTTTTCACCTTTATGGTTTTCCCCAAGTAAATCTTTGTGTCTCTTGTGTGCTTGCATTATTGTCTCCATGATTGATATGCTGTAGATATGCTGTACATGTTGTTCTCTCAGTTAAGATCCTAGATCAGATTGAAGTAAATTCTGAAAATTTAACATCGTATCAGAGCTAGCCTGAAAGAAGGCATGATATGGCATGTATGACACTTGTTGCACTTACGATGCTAGGGCTTCATATAGCAAAAACTAGTCATCGTAGCACTTTCGCTATAAATCCGTTTTGGCAAAGTTTTCGGATCTGAAATTGTTACAGGCCGAAGCTAAGATATCCAGGTATCTTGTTTCCAAAGGACAACCTCTAATTCGTTGTACTTTGTGATTTATGATCTATACAATATAGGGTTTCTGCCTCTTCCAGATCCGAGTCAAAATAAGGTGACCTTGGAAAAAAGGTCATAGCTTGGGCTAGGAAGCTCCAAATGAAATTTCGTAAAAAGTGACAGGTAGTACACAGTCTGCACTATCTCAGAAAACTTTTTCAGAGGCCGAAGTTGAACCAGTGACACGTGGCACGCCGTACAAGTTCGCTCTCCTGTATTATCCCATAAACAGGTCACGTTGCGACATTTGGCATAACTCTCTCTCAGAGAGTCCAATTGAGGTCAGACCTATCAGGATGGAAAGGTCACAGGCCGAGCTATCTCAGAAAACGTTTTCAGAGGCCGAAGTTAAAACAGTGACACATGGCACGCCGTACAAGTTCACTCTCCTATTTTATCCCAAAACAGGTCACGTTGCGACATTTGGCATAACTCTCTCTCAGAGAATCCAATTGAGGTCAGACCTGTCAGGATGGAAAGATAACAGGTCAGGCTATCTCAGGAAACTTTTTCAGACCCTGTGGATCAAAAATTTTGGAGTTACACCAGAAACAATCAGGTACATATTTCTGTCAAAACAGAATTATTTTTTGGTACCTTCATTCATGGCTTCCGGAATTTAGGGCTTTGGAGAAAGTTGAAATTTTTGTAATCGGAGACCATGGCTGGATGCTACTCATCAAAATAGAAATTTAGAGACCAAGATCAGAATTTTTGGTTGGGCAGAAGGCCGGGCTTGATTAGACCCTAGTTCGGGACTTTGATCAGAAAAGTGGAAAATTAGGGCTTCTGTAAAAATGGGAATTTTTGAAATCTGTGACCACGGCTGGAAGCTCCTCAGAAAAATAGAAGCTTAGAGCTTTGGATCAAACATTTTGATGGGTAAAAAGAGTGGGCTTCATCAAACCCAGTTCAGGGTCACGTCCAGTGAATCCGGAAGTTTCAAAGGCAAAATTTAGGAGTGAAACTTTGCAGTTTTCAAATTCTGAATATACCAGTTTGATCAGTTCATCAAGGCGCATATTCCTATCCTATCGGAAGGTTGAAATTCAAAGTTTGAATTTTTGGGGTTTCTCTGACAAACCCATATCCAGCTCAAGGTCCAGTTCTTGCAAATCAAGTGGATTGGGTTAATCCTAGAAGAAGATGGATTGATCACCTGGATAAGTGAAAGAAGTTCCTGTCTCAGAGGGAGATGAGGATAAGGCCTTACATAAGAAGATTACAAGCGATCTCGACAGGTATGACTCATCGAGGTATGTTTCGATATTTGTCCATGATTAAGTTTATGGTATGTTTGTCTTCATGTTATTACGGTTAGTACAATTTTGATTTTAGATTTGTTGTATCACCTTAACAAAATTATGAATGCATGATAGAAGATATTCATTGGTTAGGGTGTTGACACTTATGATTGTACTAATGCATTATGGTGTTGTATGAGGTTTATGTTGTCTACTAACATGAAAGGTACACCAAGAAAGACAGATCATGTTCTGGTCCAAGAACATATGATCATGATAACATGAGGACAAAGATTCATCCATTGTCATGGATCTCATACAAGATCCATTCACGAGGTATGTATAACTTGGTTTTATAATGGTTAACTTATGAGACATGCAGGTTACTAGCACAAGTCACTGAAGAGAACCAAAAGACATTATACGGGTATGTTAGACATAACTAGCTAACATGATAATCCAGGTATGTTTTTCCTATATCAAGCTAGATCCCTACCTTGGGTTAGGATCTTATACTATCGTGTTGTTGATAATGATTATTCATGATGCTATAGGTTTGAATAATAACAGGTTTTATGCACATTATATCTCTTATCTTAATTGATGATTCAACTAACGCGAAGAGTCATAGGTTTGAGTAATTATAGGTTTAGACATGTTATGCTTCTTATGATTTGACTAACCATAAGAATCCTACATAAACCTTGAATGCTAATGCTTATTATTTCTGATTGAAATGATCATGAGTATACATGCTTGAGATTATTGTGTTTTAATAGTATACTAATGAATGTATGATTTTATATGAATCATGATACTAATAAGCATGCATAGGGACCAAGGATGAATATGAGTTCAAGAACAGGTAATTCAGGAAGCAAAGATCAAGAGGGAGCACACTCCAGTTGCTCCTACCAGAAAGCAAAGGAGCACACTCTAGTTGTTCCTGCAATAAAGAAAAGGAGCACACTTCAGTAGTTTATGCAAGGATGCAGATATTCAGAGGGAGTTGTCCATCTCTCTACATTCCACAACAGAAAGGTATAGAAGAAGCTACTTCAGATTAGGACTCCAGCAGCTCCTGCAAGGAAGCAAAGACTCAGAGGGAGTCCACCCAACAAACAAAGAAAGATAAGTATTTTAATCATCATTTCTTGCATATTTGTTTGTTTAAATAAAATTGTTCAATGATGTATATGCTCATGTTCCTAGACTTAGGATATGTATTGTGCATATTAGAATAGTTGCATTAATGAACAGTATACTACTAATACACATGGGTAAGTGGCCTATGGCACTGTACAACATTCCATTGCTACTTATCTAGAATGAAACCTCTTTGCTGACATGTTGGGAGTTGTGCACACTCTTAACAATGTTCTGGTAGAGATTGGAAGGCATCTAGAAAGTTACGGGATATGGATAAATGTTGTATTGAAGCATTGGATAAGATAATTGCATGACTGTATGACATATTTCTTTATGTGTAAGAATTTGGTCTAAACACTATGAGATGTTTTCTAATAATGCAATTTAACTTGTTGTGTAGGAAAGATAGTATGCCATCTCCTACAAAAGAAGAACTACAACATTTGTTCCAGCAACAAAGATATTGTAGTGCCCCTAGACTTTTGTAGACATTGAGGGCACCTGCTGAGTGACCCGGCCGATTGAAACATTAATTAAATAACCTTTTTGCCTTATTTTTTAGTATATGTATCTGAACTGTTGATGTAAATGAATAATTGCATATGTTAAACGATTAGCTATGACTATGGAAAACTATGTTGATGGATAATGCTTAACGACTAGCTGTACAGTGATTATGTAATTGCCGACGGAATGTATATTTGAGTAGATGAATAAGAAGTTGAATAAATCATAAATGTTTAACAATACTAGATTTAGAGATGAGATGATGATTATTGAGGACAGTGCTACTAATAATTTTGTTATGAGAAGTGTGTGTAGAAACAAGTGAGACGGTTCACCAACGGACACACAAAGGAACATGAAGGGTCGTAGAGTACGGGTAAATCACACACAGGGGGAGCGACGACGATGTCGACTTCCGACGAGAATACCACGCATGAGCAGATAAGCATTGATCCGCTTGCTCAAGAGGAATGCGTGAGGGCGTACGAGGTGGGCCACGACGGAGCTGGTCACGTACGAGTTGAGGGGCGCGCAGTGAGAACGGACTCACTCCTCAGCGCCATTAGTCCCTAGATAGCATGTAGACGGAGGATGGATGGTAACGATTCCTAAAATCCCTACAAGAGTTCCCGCAAGTCAAAACGGAAAGATGGTGGCAGAAGGGCCCAACGATGCGGTACCCTGTCGAGAACGGAAAGAATGGACGCAAGGACCCAACGAAGCGGTACCATGCCAAGGAATAGAAACCATGGATGATTGGACCCGACGGAGTGGTGCCATGTGAGGGGATTAAAAATTAAGGAACCAGGAGCCCAACGATGCGGCACCGTGATCCTAGTGAGTTTGATTGTTAAATTAAACTGCATAAAAACTTAGGAGAATAACTCTAGATTATTACTTAGCAAATGCATAACAATAGCTTAGACATTTGCACATGAATAGTTATTTTGTTGAGCATTTAAATAAATAGAAATTATTATTTAGGAGCAAAATAGATTAGACACCTAGTCAACTAAAAGCTAGGAGTTGATTAAAATATATGGGGGACAAACTAGAGCAAACTTAGGGATGTAGGTGCACTTCCCAGAGAAACTGACACTTGGATGGGTGAGTGTGTTAATTAAATAAATAATTAAAAATATTTAATTATGCATGAAGCGACATGTGTCGCAAGAGATTTCCCTTTATAAGGAAAGCTTAAGGAATGGGTAAAGGGCCCATAATTTGGATGATTGTCGTAATTTTCAAATGCCTCAAATACTTGCTGCTATCTAAGGGTTTGGCTAAGAAATCCTGGTGGGAAGGGAAGCCCAAGCTGAATTTCTGAAATACTTGTGTGAACTCTACGACCCGACTAGCTCGGGGGTCTGGAAGGAAGAAGAGTACTTCCAGAGTGGTTGGGTGGTTAACCGAGGTGTCCATTGGCGAACGGTCAAAGAATACAGTCGGAAGACCGTGAAGAGTAGATTGGGCGCTACCAAAGGAACATTTACAAGCAGCCACCGGAGAGGTAATTCTTGTGTTTTGTAAATAATTTTAAACAGAATCTGTTTGAAGATCTCTTTATTTGTATATACTGCAATTTCAAGCGAAGTATTCTGGTTATATTTTATATCATAGAAAGCTTAGTAAAGAATTTAAATGAAGATAGGCCATGATGCATCCTAGACGATAATATTTTCTTTACAGTTATTGTTTTAAATTCTGACAGTAGTGTGTAGTGTCGAGATCTGATTTAAAAGATTGATTCTGAAAGAAAATTACTAATTCTGGGTTTAGATGTTAAGATCCGGTCTTATTTCATCATTCCAAAGAAAAAAAAACCAATGATGCGAACTTAAAACGACTCTGTACCTCCATTACAGTGTTCGCCCTGCTTAAACGCAGATCTACTTTTATATGAGGGAACTCTGCTTTTTATTACTAATGATCCGTCGATTGGCTTTCTAACTTGAATTCTTATTAAACGGATTTTAATACAGAGATCGGTCTTAGACATTGTGGATCGATTTAAATACTTTTACCCAGAAGAACCGTATCATTTGTGGATCTGGAATAGGCTATTTTCTTTTATATAAATTCATACCGGAGGATGCTCCTCCATAATTTAGATTATACTCAGTGTATTAATAAATCTGAAAATGTTTCGATTAAGATTGTGAACTTATAATGCTCAGATTGATTTAGTTGCAGGTTAAGATAGATCGCTCGATCTGGCAATAGACTTACGAAACTCTGTCTACAAAAGCTCACTGTAGATATCGATGTATAGGGATTGCTTATATTTCAGATTCCATGCTTAAATGTCTTGTAACGTTTGTTCAACCAGATCGACTCTGCCCCTGTAATGGCAGTGCTCGATCTCCCGGTTTGATCTTCATCATAGTTTCCCAGTACTCAAGGTTTAAGTTCTGATGGTTATGTAGTGTGAAAACCCGACGGCCAGCTGAAAAAGAGTCTCTATCTCTCCCATTTCGTATGCCGAAGTCTAATATGTAATTGTCTTAAACTCTGTGAACGATAAGGTAGCTCCAGATCCTACAGTTCTCTTAAATATTGCGTTGATCGCTTCTACCATGGCTCTTGCTTAAATCGCGTGTATTTATTATAACCCTGTAATTCCATCTCGGAGATTTGATTGGGATTAAGAATCTTCTGTTTGTTTTCTTTTAATCCCAGATTCAAAATTTGATTTACTTTGGCTCTTGAAAATTGCACTGATCTATTCCTTGGCGTGTTCTAGAATTGAAATCAAAAGATCGCTTAATTCTAGAAACCTTCTAAATATTTTCTGTGATTCATTTGAATGGCGACCAGGACTCTGAGTGTGGTTATTAATTTTGAACTCCGTTACAACTGGAGATTATAACCTGGTTAAAGGAATAGCTAAACTCTGCCATTGCCTTTTTGGTGTGGTTCTACAAAAATCGCATTCATAGGGCAGCATTTCCAGAAATATATTTTAAAATGCATTGCCTCTTACTACAAATTGGTTTTAGGGCAAAGTTTTCAGGATTTTCGATTTCAAAAGGGATTCACCGATCATTCTTTGCATTCAATCTCTGTGTCAAGTTCTTGCTTAACGTCTCCAGGATTTCTGTTATGAATTAATTTTTGCTCTTTGTCAACCTCTGTACTCTTATTGTTGATTTAAAAAAACTCCTGAGTACTGGCATAAAATCTACAACATTCTAAGCTCCAGTCTCGGCGATGACTCCAAACCCATAATTAAATTCCAATCTAGATCGGAGATTCAAGCTTATTAAATTCTAATCTCCAGATCAGCATATCTGCATTTATAAATCAACTTATCTGAGTCACGTCCCGAGAACCCTACTGTATACCAATCTCTTATTCCATCACTGCGTACTGCTAGCATGCCCAGAAAACCCCAATTGTATTTCAAGGACTCGGGTGGGATTCATTTTATCCCTGGTATGTTGTGTGTAGTCATCGAAGGGGACGGGGTATTATATATGTAAACCATATATGCTAATGCTTCGCATGTTTGAAATTGTAGGAGAATTACTTAATTGTATCGGTTACTTGAGTCACTGTTCTGTATTTTATTTTAGAGGGAAAAAAAAAAACAAAGGAAAACATTACGTATGTCAAGTATAATGCTATTATTTATGCATTGTACAATTTATAGAAAAATATATTATATGTGTAAATTATATTTAGATATCTACGTGGAATAGTTTGTTCGAATATAAAATGTATTATCTACACATATGTCAAACTAGTCCTTAGAAGGACCACTCTCGAAGTGAAGATGTGGATTGCATGTTTCCTGCACCAGCAATCGCTATAATATCTCGTTTAATATTCTGTTGGCGTAACTAGACAATGTCGAACTTTATGAGAGTCCAAATCATCATGTGATGTGGTAAGGTAGTAACGTATAGCTAGATATTTCATTGGCAGTGAAAGGTAATTGAAAATCTGTTATGGTTACGGCTAGTGTAAGGAAGTCGAACCTCTATTATTGTGAAACCTTGAAGTCTTTGATGTATAATTAATTATATTTGTCGTAGTATAAGTTGGCATGTTAATGTTGGTTGCATGAATAGTGAAAGACAATATTTTAGTGTACATCATAAAAATAGTGAAATTCTACTTTAATTTTTATTATAGAATAATGAAATCTAGCTTTATAATGTGCATAATGAAAACATCGAAGGTTAGTATATGCTATTCATTATAAAATTAATGATGCTAGCATTTCTTTGTATTGAAAAGTAGTTAAAAGAAATAGTATTTTAAGATTTATTATGAAAGTTAACCGTTAAGGATTATTGGAAAGTAATTAGGGAATCGAACAACATGTATATTTGTATTTAATTCTTTATTTATTTATTTGGTATTCACTTTATGTTTATGATGACTTAGTGTAAATGAGTTTGACTATATGTTCTTTGGAGTTAGTCCATTGTATTAATATATAGTATCCACCTTTCGTTCACAAGAAAAGAGTGTAATTTATATCACATCTTGATTACTTTAAAGCTAATATGTTATCTTAGCACTTGCTAATAAAATAGATTATTATGCATTATGGAATTTAAAGTGACCATCATGGTATGTGCATTCTTAAAATAGATAGTGTAGATTGTTACAACATTAAATATTGGAATGATATGCATTAGTAATATAGTTTACATGCAGTATTAATGATTTAAGTGACTATCATGTATGCACACTTCTTTTATACATGATGGATAATGTGATTAAATAATATCCTCTTTGTTAATGTTAATGTATTACAATAGCATTCATTAAATAACTAGAACTCAAGTACTACAATGTTTATGCCAATCTTTATGATTTGTACTAAGCATCAAAATATAAGAGTTTGTTATGTCAAGGGAAATGTATCTATATTAAGTGATTAAATAATTATATAGGTTTATGATAGGTTAATTGCATATTATAGAAGTAAAAAAAAAAAAAAAAAATGCTTAAGTAGACGAGCTATTACATTTGGTATCAGAGCAAGGTCGAACTTAGTTCGGACCTAGACAATTCCGCGAAACAGTTTATGATGTTTAGTTGACTAATAAATTTTATTTTTTTCATCAGAACAGACTTCGTCATGGATCAAAGAACTAGCCAGGGTAGAGTCGGAAGGGGACGAGGACGAGCTGCACGCCCGTCAACCCCAACAACCCCTGTGGATAACCCTCCGAGAGCGGAGGAAACCATTAACCTACCTGCGGACGAGGTCATGACAATGATGAGGAACTACCACAGAATGACTGAAGCATTGATGACACGACTTGACCGCGAGAACGTTGGTTCTCAAGTCACTGCAGTACCACAAGCGCCACCTCCGGTCAACATACACTGAGAGTTAGAAAAGGTGAAGTTTCCTGAATTTTGGGGTTCCACTGAGGGGACTGCCGCAGAGGCATGGCTAGAAAACATGGCCATGTGTTTTTCTTTGAGGGACTACATGTCTAACATGAAGGTACGGATGGCGATACTACAACTGAAGGGGGAAGCCCTTCTTTGGTGGAAGACCTTGCGACCTCAGCTAGGTCTAGAGCTTGAGGAGATATCTTGGGAATTGTTCGATGAACATTTCCGTCAGCATTACCTATCAGACGAATTCATTGAGCGACAGCTGAATGATTTCCATGCACTAAAGCAAGGGCTACAGACAGTGCAAGAGTACGAAATCCGTTTTATGGAGTTACTAAGGTATGCACCCCATGTTGCCACGGAGAAATTAAAAGTCAATAAGTTCATCTACGGATTAAACCCGGTCATACGGGACAAGGTTCGTATTTTGACACCTTCTACTTTGCACGATGCGGTCCAGAAGACCCTCATAGCGGAATAAGAGCTTCCTGGAAAAATGCTGCAGAATAAGAACTTTACGAATACAGACCGAGGAAGTCAACCCTCGCATGCACCCAAACATCAATATGGAAATAAGAATTTTGGGAGGAGACCTTTCAACGGAGGGTCTAACAGAGATGACAGAACACCATACCGACCGCCACCACGGAATGATCATGCAAAGCCTTTTGCAAAACCGGCGTAGTTTGGACCAAGAAGAAATGATACACCTGCCAGAAACAAAACAAGAGGGCCCAAAGCAGGATGTTGGAGGTGTGGAGGACCACACTTCCAAAGCGAATGTCCTCAGCAGGACCGGGGAAACCAAAGAGCCCAAGCACCGCGACAAACTACCGCAGCCGATTTAGGACGAGCGCATCGTATACACGCTGCCGTCAACAACCGCCAAGCTGAACATCAGTCCACCATCCTCGAGACTACTGGTAAGATACATGGTAATGTATTTTCCTTGCTTATAGACCCTGGAGCTACTGAAAGTTTTATTTCCTTAAAAGTTGTAGAAAATAATAAAATGATGGCAATAAGTCAAGATGATTTCGACACGGTTGAGATGGCATCCGGTAGTGTCCAGAGTGTGATTCTTAAGGTAGAGAACTGTGAAGTCGACCTAGGAGTGTGTTCTTCTAGAATATCCTTATATGTAACGGAATTGGGTACATACGATCTAATCCTGGGGATGGATTGGCTGGAAGCACACTCGGCGGTGATGGATTGCCGAAGTAAGGAACTAACTTTCATCGACGATGAAGGTTACAAGAGAATGATAACAGGAAAGAAGAAGAAGGTTTCCTTGAGAATGATATCGGCCATGCAACTTAAGAAAAGCATGAGGAAAGGGTGCCAACTGTATGCGGTGATAGCAATGAACAAGGAAAGAGATAAGGTAGAAGTAATTAATCATCCCTTGTTCTCAGAATTCATGGATGTGTTTCCTGACGCATTACCTGGCCTACCACCACAACGTGAACTGGATTTCACCATAGAACTGAAACCTGGAACCGAACCCATAGCTAGGACTCCTTACCGAATGTCTGTACCAGAATTGAAGGAATTACAAATTCAACTACAAGAGTTATTAGATTTAGGACTGATCAGACCTAGTGTGTCTCCTTGGGGAACACCTGTTATTTTTGTGAAGAAGAAGGATGGTTCTTGGCGCTTGTGCATTGACTACCGTCAATTGAACAAGGCGACCGTAAGAAATCAGTATCCCCTACCCAGAATAGATGACCTCTTTGACCAGATGAAGGGTGCGACGGTATTCTCAAAAATCGACCTAAGGTCGGGATACCACCAGTTGAGGATCAAGGATGAAGATATTCCCAGGATAGCGTTTAAAACTAGATTTGGACACTACGAATTTGTCGTAGTACCCTTTGGCTTAACAAATGCACCCAGTGTATTTATGAACCTGATGAACGGTGTGTTTCGGCAACACCTTGACAAGTTTGTACAGGTGTTCTTAGATGACATTCTGATTTATTCAAGAACACCGGAAGAACATGAGGAACACCTGAGGATAGTCTTAAAATGTTTAAGAGAAAATCACCTTTATGGAAAATTATCAAAGTGTTCGTTCTTCCAGAAGGAGATTCATTATCTTGGACACATCATATCCGGCGAAGGTATAGCTGTAGATCCAGCCAAGATTGAAGTCATTTGGGACTGGCCGGCACCCACAAATGTACATGAGGTACGAAGCTTTATGGGGCTTGCTGGATATTATAGACGTTTTGTGGAAGGCTTCTCTAGAATAGCGGGACCTATTACTGAATTGAAAAAGAAGAACCGTCCTTTCATTTGGACGAAGAAATGTGAAGAGGCCTTTGTTAAATTAAAAGAATTACTGACTACGGCACCAATCTTAAGAGTTCCCGATATGGATAAAGATTTCCTGGTGTGCACGGATGCTTCAAAGGATGGTATTGGTTGTGTATTGATGCAAGATGGAAGAGTAATTGCGTACACGTCCAGAAGACTTAGGCCGCATGAAGAGAACTATGCGACCCATGATATGGAGATGACTGCAGTGATGCATGCTTTGAAGTTATGGAGACACTATCTGGTAGGGAGAAAGTTTGAATTAAAGACTGACCATTGTGGGTTACAACACATCTTCACCCAAAGTGACCTTAATGCAAGACAGAGAAGATGGTCGGAAGTACTCAGTGAGTACGACTTCGACATAACTTATGTGAAAGGGACCTTAAACAAAGTGGCAGATGCACTTAGTCGTAGACCTAGGATATTCTCTGTCATACCATTAAAGACCAACTTAAGAGAAAAGATCTTGACGCTACAACAAAAGGACAAATGGTATAATGAAGTAAAAGCTGAGTTGGAGAATGAACAGATGAGGATACCCAAGTTTGAGGGGTACTCTTTGGACATGGACGGTTTATTACGGTATAACCGTCGCATGTATGTCCCTGATAATGAAGAAATTCGAGGTTTAATATTGTCTGAGGCTCACCGAGCCATCTATAGAGCACATCCTGGAATAAAAAAGATGTACGCAGATTTGAAACCTTTGTTCTTTTGGCATGGCATGAAGAGGGATGTGGTAAGTTTTGTGGCGAAGTGTATGGAATGTTAGATGGTAAAGGCGGAACATCGACACCCAGCCGGATTACTGCAACCACATGCAATCCCAGAATCGAAATGGGAGGTTATTTCTATGGATTTTATAGTTGGGTTGCCCTTAACCAACAGGAGACACGACACAATTTTTGTGGTCATTGACACTCTTACCAAGAGTGCGCATTTCCTGCCGATTAAGAACACGTATCAAGCTCCGGAGATAGCCCGAGTTTTCATTAATGAAGTAGTAAGACTACATGGAATTCCGAAGAAAATTATTTCTGATAGAGGATCAGTATTTACTGGAAGGTTTTGGACAAGCTTTCAAGAAGCTCTTGGTACTCAACTTAACTTTAGCACCGCCTACCACCCTGAAACGGACGGAAAAACGGAAAGAGTGAACCAAGTATTGGAGGACATGCTAAGAATGTATGTAATGGATCAACAGAAGAAGTGGGAAGAATATCTACCCTTGGTAGAATTTGCATACAACAACAGTTATCAGAGTTCTATCCAGATGGCTCCTTTTGAATTTCTCTATGGGAGACCTTGTGGGACTCCCATAAGTTGGGATATACTAGAGGATAGGACATTACTTGGTCCTGAGGTGATTCAAGAGATGGAAGACCAGATGGTCACGATTCGTGCTCGACTAAAGGAAGCACAGGATCGCCAGAAGAACTATGCGGATGCACACAGGACTGATCGTAGCTACGAAATTGGGGATAGGGTATTTCTACGGGTAAAACCACAGAAGAGTTCTATAAAGTTTGGAAAGGGAGCCAAGTTGTCACCTAGGTTTGTAGGACCCTTTAGAATTTCACAACGGATAGGACCAGTTGCCTATCGTCTTGACTTGCCGTCATCATTAAATAGAATTCATAATGTTTTTCATATTTCTGTATTGCGCCACTATGTTCCCGATACTTCACATATCATTGACTTGAGTAATGTGCAGATAACGGACGACGGGGCCGTGATGGCCGAACCGATCCGTATTTTAGACCAGCGAACACGGTAGCTTAAGCACCGTGTGATTGATCAAGTCAAAGTGCAGTGGGACAGCTATAGTCCAAGCTCTGCGACTTGGGAGGACGCAACTGAGATGCGTCGTAATTTTCCATTTCTATTCTGAACTCTGGGACGAAGTTCTAAATAAGTAGGGGTGTATGTAGTGCCCCTAGACTTTTGTAGACATTGAGGGCACCTGCTGAGTGACCCGGCCGATTGAAACATTAATTAAATAACCTTTTTGCCTTATTTTTTAGTATATGTATCTGAACTGTTGATGTAAATGAATAATTGCATATGTTAAACGATTAGCTATGACTATGGAAAACTATGTTGATGGATAATGCTTAACGACTAGCTGTACAGTGATTATGTAATTGTCGACGGAATGTATATTTGAGTAGATGAATAAGAAGTTGAATAAATCATAAATGTTTAACAATACTAGATTTAGAGATGAGATGATGATTATTGAGGACAGTGCTACTAATAATTTTGTTATGAGAAGTGTGTGTAGAAACAAGTGAGACGGTTCACCAACGGACACACAAAGGAACATGAAGGGTCGTAGAGTACGGGTAAATCACACACAGGGGGAGCGACGATGATGTCGACTTCCGACGAGAATACCATGCATGAGCAGATAAGCATTGATCCGCTTGCTCAAGAGGAATGCGTGAGGGCGTACGAGGTGGGCCACGACGGAGCTGGTCACGTACGAGTTGAGGGGCGCGCAGTGAGAACGGACTCACTCCTCAGCGCCATTAGTCCCTAGATAGCATGTAGACGGAGGATGGATGGTAACGATTCCTAAAATCCCTACAAGAGTTCCCGCAAGTCAAAACGGAAAGATGGTGGCAGAAGGGCCCAACGATGCGGTACCCTGTCGAGAACGGAAAGAATGGACGCAAGGACCCAACGAAGCGGTACCATGCCAAGGAATAGAAACCATGGATGATTGGACCCGACGGAGTGGTGCCATGTGAGGGGATTAAAAATTAAGGAACCAGGAGCCCAACGACGCGGCACCGTGATCCTAGTGAGTTTGATTGTTAAATTAAACTGCATAAAAACTTAGGAGAATAACTCTAGATTATTACTTAGCAAATGCATAACAATAGCTTAGACATTTGCACATGAATAGTTATTTTGTTGAGCATTTAAATAAATAGAAATTATTATTTAGGAGCAAAATAGATTAGACACCTAGTCAACTAAAAGCTAGGAGTTGATTAAAATATCTGGGGGACAAACTAGAGCAAACTTAGGGATGTAGGTGCACTTCCCAGAGAAACTGACACTTGGATGGGTGAGTGTGTTAATTAAATAAATAATTAAAAATATTTAATTATGCATGAAGCGACATGTGTCGCAAGAGATTTCCCTTTATAAGGAAAGCTTAAGGAATGGGTAAAGGGCCCATAATTTGGATGATTGTCGTAATTTTCGAATGCCTCAAAGACTTGCTGCTATCTAAGGGTTTGGCTAAGAAATCCTGGTGGGAAGGGAAGCCCAAGCTGAATTTTTGAAATACTTGTGTGAACTCTACGACCCGACTAGCTCGGGGGTCTGGAAGGAAGAAGAGTACTTCCAGAGTGGTTGGGTGGTTAACCGAGGTGTCCATTGGCGAACGGTCAAAGAATACAGTCGGAAGACCGTGAAGAGTAGATTGGGCGCTACCAAAGGAACATTTACAAGCAGCCACCGGAGAGGTAATTCTTGTGTTTTGTAAATAATTTTAAACAGAATCTGTTTGAAGATCTCTTTATTTGTATATACTGCAATTTCAAGCGAAGTATTCTGGTTATATTTTATATCATAGAAAGCTTAGTAAAGAATTTAAATGAAGATAGGCCATGATGCATCCTAGACGATAATATTTTCTTTACAGTTATTGTTTTAAATTCTGACAGTAGTGTGTAGTGTCGAGATCTGATTTAAAAGATTGATTCTGAAAGAAAATTACTAATTCTGGGTTTAGATGTTAAGATCCGGTCTTATTTCATCATTCCAAAGAAAAAAAAACCAATGATGCGAACTTAAAACGACTCTGTACCTCCATTACAGTGTTCGCCCTGCTTAAACGCAGATCTACTTTTATATGAGGGAACTCTGCTTTTTATTACTAATGATCCGTCGATTGGCTTTCTACCTTGAATTCTTATTAAACGGCTTTTAATACAGAGATCGGTCTTAGACATTGTGGATCGATTTAAATACTTTTACCCAGAAGAACCGTATCATTTGTGGATCTGGAATAGGCTATTTTCTTTTATATAAATTCATACCGGAGGATGCTCCTCCATAATTTAGATTATACTCAGTGTATTAATAAATCTGAAAATGTTTCGATTAAGATTGTGAACTTATAATGCTCAGATTGATTTAGTTGCAGGTTAAGATAGATCGCTCGATCTGGCAATAGACTTACGAAACTCTGTCTACAAAAGCTCACTGTAGATATCGATGTATAGGGATTGCTTATATTTCAGATTCCATGCTTAAATGTCTTGTAACGTTTGTTCAACCAGATCGACTCTGCCCCTGTAATGGCAGTGCTCGATCTCCCGGTTTGATCTTCATCATAGTTTCCCAGTACTCAAGGTTTAAGTTCTGATGGTTATGTAGTGTGAAAACCCGACGGCCAGCTGAAAAAGAGTCTCTATCTCTCCCATTTCGTATGCCGACGTCTAATATGTAATTGTCTTAAACTCTGTGAACGATAAGGTAGCTCCAGATCCTACAGTTCTCTTAAATATTGCGTTGATCGCTTCTACCATGGCTCTTGCTTAAATCGCGTGTATTTATTATAACCCTGTAATTCCATCTCGGAGATTTGATTGGGATTAAGAATCTTCTGTTTGTTTTCTTTTAATCCCAGATTCAAAATTTGATTTACTTTGGCTCTTGAAAATTGCACTGATCTATTCCTTGGCGTGTTCTAGAATTGAAATCAAAAGATCGCTTAATTCTAGAAACCTTCTAAATATTTTCTGTGATTCATTTGAATGGCGACCAGGACTCTGAGTGTGGTTATTAATTTTGAACTCCGTTACAACTGGAGATTATAACCTGGTTAAAGGAATAGCTAAACTCTGCCATTGCCTTTTTGGTGTGGTTCTGCAAAAATCGCATTCATAGGGCAGCATTTCCAGAAATAAATTTTAAAATGCATTGCCTCTTACTACAAATTGGTTTTAGGGCAAAGTTTCCAGGATTTTCGATTTCAAAAGGGATTCACCGATCATTCTTTGCATTCAATCTCTGTGTCAAGTTCTTGCTTAACGTCTCCAGGATTTCTGTTATGAATTAATTTTTGCTCTTTGTCAACCTCTGTACTCTTATTGTTGATTTAAAAAAACTCCTGAGTACTGGCATAAAATCTACAACATTCTAAGCTCCAGTCTAGGCGATGACTCCAAACCCATAATTAAATTCCAATCTAGATCGGAGATTCAAGCTTATTAAATTCTAATCTCCAGATCAACATATCTGCATTTATAAATCAACTTATCTGAGTCACGTCCCGAGAACCCTACTTTATACCAATCTCTTATTCCATCACTGCGTACTGCTAGCATGCCCAGAAAACCCCAATTGTATTTCAAGGACTCGGGTGGGATTCATTTTATCCCTGGTATGTTGTGTGTAGTCATCGAAGGGGACGGGGTATTATATATGTAAACCATATATGCTAATGCTTCGCATGTTTGAAATTGTAGGAGAATTACTTAATTGTATCGGTTACTTGAGTCACTGTTCTGTATTTTATTTTAGAGGGAAAAAAAAAAACAAAGGAAAACATTACGTATGTCAAGTATAATGCTATTATTTATGCATTGTACAATTTATAGAAAAATATATTATATGTGTAAATTATATTTAGATATCTACGTGGAATAGTTTGTTCGAATATGAAATGTATTATCTACACATATGTCAAACTAGTCCTTAGAAGGACCACTCTCGAAGTGAAGATGTGGATTGCATGTTTCCTGCACCAGCAATCGCTATAATATCTCGTTTAATATTCTGTTGGCGTAACTAGACAATGTCGAACTTTATGAGAGTCCAAATCATCATGTGATGTGGTAAGGTAGTAACGTATAGCTAGATATTTCATTGGCAGTGAAAGGTAATTGAAAATCTGTTATGGTTACGGCTAGTGTAAGGAAGTCGAACCTCTATTATTGTGAAACCTTGAAGTCTTTGATGTATAATTAATTATATTTGTCGTAGTATAAGTTGGCATGTTAATGTTGGTTGCATGAATAGTGAAAGACAATATTTTAGTGTACATCATAAAAATAGTGAAATTCTACTTTAATGTTTATTATAAAATAATGAAATCTAGCTTTATAATGTGCATAATGAAAACATCGAAGGTTAGTATATGCTATTCATTATAAAATTAATGATGCTAGCATTTCTTTGTATTGAAAAGTAGTTAAAAGAAATAGTATTTTAAGATTTATTATGAAAGTTAACCGTTAAGGATTATTGGAAAGTAATTAGGGAATCGAACAACATGTATATTTGTATTTAATTCTTTATTTATTTATTTGGTATTCACTTTATGTTTATGATGACTTAGTGTAAATGAGTTTGACTATATGTTCTTTGGAGTTAGTCCATTGTATTAATATATAGTATCCACCTTTCGTTCACAAGAAAAGAGTGTAATTTATATCACATCTTGATTACTTTAAAGCTAATATGTTATCTTAGCACTTGCTAATAAAATAGATTATTATGCATTATGGAATTTAAAGTGACCATCATGGTATGTGCATTCTTAAAATAGATAGTGTAGATTGTTACAACATTAAATATTGGAATGATATGCATTAGTAATATAGTTTACATGCAGTATTAATGATTTAAGTGACTATCATGTATGCACACTTCTTTTATACATGATGGATAATGTGATTAAATAATATCCTCTTTGTTAATGTTAATGTATTACAATAGCATTCATTAAATAACTAGAACTCAAGTACTACAATGTTTATGCCAATCTTTATGATTTGTACTAAGCATCAAAATATAAGAGTTTGTTATGTAAAGGGAAATGTATCTATATTAAGTGATTAAATAATTATATAGGTTTATGATAGGTTAATTGCATATTATAGAAGTAAAAAAAAAAAAAAAAATGCTTAAGTAGACGAGCTATTACAGATATCTATTGAAGTTATTGAAGTTCCCAGGATCTGGGATGAAGAAATGGAATGCCATGATCCGTCGATCATGAAGAATGATGTTTGGGATGCGATCCCAAAGAGATAAAGGGAAGTCTGGTGTAACCTCCAAATAGAACTATCAGATCAAGCATGTTGCAGATGGCAGCATTGAGAAATACAAAAGTGATGAAATAGAAGATGCACCAGATGGATTGCAAGGCCATGACCACTCCTATGGCATCGAATCTGAAGCTTCTATGTGATGCTTCATCTGAGGTGGTTGATGTCTCTATGTATCGTCAGATGATTGGGTCCTTGATGTACCTGACAAACACGAGACCAGACATTTGCTTTGCTGTGAACACATTGAGCCAGTTCCTGACGGATCCGAGGAGTGTTCACCTGATTGCTGTAAAAGTATGTTCTTAGGTACCTGAAGGGTACAGTGGATTATGGGCTCAGGTATGAGGCGAATCAAAAGTTTAACCTGCAGGGTTATGTTGATTCAGATTGGGCTGGCAGTGCTGCAGATAGGAAGAGCACATCTGGGTGTTGCTTCAGTATGGGATCAGGTGTGATCTCTTGGTTTAGTAGGAAGCAGTCTTGCGTAGCACTGAGTACAGCTGAGGCAGAGTATGTTGCAGCCTGTTCAGCTAGCTATGAGGCAGTATGGCTACAGAAACTACTGTCTGAGTTATTTGATCTCCCGTTGGAGGCTACTGGTATCTTCTGTGATAACCAGAGTTGTGTGAAGCTGTCCGAGAACCCAGTGTTTCATGACAGGTCGAAACACATAGAGATCAAATATCACTATATCAGGGATATGGTGCAAAGAGGAGCTATGAAGCTCCTGTATGTTGCGATGGACGAGCAGATTGCAGATGTGCTGACGAAGCCACTATCCAGAGTGAAGTTCGAGTACTTCAGAGAGAGGCTCAACGTTCTTCAGATCGAGGACACTTCGAGAAAGAAGTGATGGACACATTTGCTAAATCCATTCCAAGCATGTTGGAAGGAGGATCCTTCACATGGCTGTGGATGTAAGCGCTGGATGATGGGCATCAGGATGATGTTCTGGTTTCTGCTGGATATGATCAGTTGGATCATTTTTATGTATGTACGCACCATGTTGGATGCTGGATATGATCAGTTGGATCATTTTTATGTATGTATGTACGCATCATGTTGGATGCTAGATATGATCAGGTGGATCATTTATGTATGGATGCATCATGTTGGATGCTGGATATGATCAGTTGGATCATGTGTATGTATTTTTGTATATGCATCATGTTGGATGCTTGGACCATGTATCTGTATATGTATCAGGTGGATACATTGTATGATCAGGTGGATCATGTATGGTGATATGTATCATGTATCAGGTGGATACATTGTATGATCAGGAGGATCATGTATGATGATATGTATCAGGTAGATACTTGGTATGCATCAGGTGGATGCATTGATGATCAGGTGGATCATGCAGCAGGATGTTGCAGTGATGATCAGGATGATCATGGATGATGAGCTTCAGGATGTTGCTCCAGATGACATGCAGCAGGACGTTGCAGTGATGATGATCAGGATGATCATGGATGGTGAGCTTCACGATGTTGCTCCAGATGACATGCAGCAGGACGTTGCAGTGATGATGATCAGGATGATCATGAGTACATCAGGATGATTTATGGTGAGTATCAGGTTGATACTCTGTGGCCGTGGATCAGGTTGTGCAGATGAGCATGTCTGGGAGATCCTATAGGTCGGAGTTGTGTACCCGTAACATCCTGGGATGCTCTTTCGAGACATTGCTCTGGGAGGACATGTAATTTGTGCCCTGGGAGATCTCAGGTCGGAGTTGTGTACCCGTAACATCCTGAGATGCTCTTGCAAGGTTTTGTCCTATGGCATGTAATTTGGGCCCTGGGAGATTTCAGGTCGGAGTTGTGTACCCGTAACATCCTGAGATGCTCTTTTGAGGTTTTGCCATGACCACATGTAATAGCGCCCTGGGATATTTCAGGTCGGAGTTGTGTACCCGTAACATCCTGAGATGCTCTTGCGAGGTTTTGTGGTGGACCACATGTAATTTGTGCCCTGGGAGATTTCAGGTCGGAGTTGTGTACCCGTAACATCCTGAGATGCTCTTTCGAGGTTTTGTGGTGGGGTCACATGTAATAGCGCCCTGGGAGATCCTACAGGTCGGAGTTATGTACCCGTAACATCCTGGGATGCTCTTTCGAGGTTTTGTGACGCACGTAATAAGTCCTGAGGATTCCACAGTATGGCCAGTGATGACGAAGACCTGCAGGTGGTGGGCCTACATCCAGTATGAAAAAGGACTGGCTCTGTAGAACTTCCTATGACGAGTAGATTCAGAGATTGATTGAGATAGCAGCAGCAGTGGCGATGATGATGATGACTCGATGACGATTATCCAGTGACGATGATCCAGAGAAGATGACTTGTGCTAGAAGAACTGTGCTGAGAAATACCTTCCTAGTTAAGAGGGAGTGTTGATGTATATGTAACTTCGGAATGTATTTCACATATATGTATATTATATTCCTATAGAGATGGTATTATTCCTCTATAAGGAAGTGTCGTCATTTATATTGTAAGCGTCGTAACTTATACTTGATGGGTTATTAGACCACCTTGTTTGGGGTCGGCCCTGTATAAGTCATGTGGGTCAAAGGGTTATTAGACCACCCTATTGGGGGTCGGCCATGTGGGTCAAAGGGTTATTAGACCACCCTATTGGGGGTCGGCCCACTCAGCATTATGTTATGTGGTTAAGTTCGAGCCTACATGAGTTAGGTAAAAAGGCAAGTCAAGTCAAGTATAAATAGAGTGCGGGAGGCACTCTATTTACTCACTCACTTCTCACACATGCACTCAAGGAGGAGTAGCGCAATTATGGAGGAGGAGGATCTGCTGCTAGGTTATGGCTATCTCTCTTGGTTGGTTGTATCATTGCTCTATCTATCTCTGAGGAAGTTATTGGGGTTTTTCACCTTTATGGTTTTCCCCAAGTAAATCTTTGTGTCTCTTGTGTGCTTGCATTATTGTCTCCATGATTGATATGCTATAGATATGCTGTACATGTTGTTCTCTCAGTTAAGATCCTATATCAGATTGAAGTAAATTCTGAAAATTTAACATTTTGATGCCATTAACCAATGAAGTTTTGAAGTGAAAATATGTTAATGTTATATATGTGGCAGCAATGCAGATGGGAGTTAATATCAGTCAGAAGATCTTGTTGATCTTTGAAATGGAAGGAGTATTCTTCTCGTCGTATTCCAAAGATGATACAAGTTGTCAAATTCAAAGAAAACCAGATTGGGAGCTTGGTGATAAATCCTACTTTTGTAGGCCTTTTCAATTAGAAGTATTAAAATACTGCCTAAAACATTATGATGTTGCGATATGGACATCAAATGTTACTAACAAGTACATTCGACAAGTACTTGAAAAATCAAATATTGATACAAGTGACTTTGAATTCATATGGGATAGGTCCCATTGTCACTTGCAAACAAAATTCAAATCATGTAGTATGATACAGTTTTATGAGAAAAGGCTAAGCGACGTGTGGTCCCAATATGGAAATAAGTACATAGAATCAAATGTATTGCTAATAGATACATCAAAGCCTACTTCTCAATTCCTCGGATATCGGTCAAACTGTATCTTAATAAAGGCTTATATAGGACATGAACACGATACTTGGCTTGTGCAAGTTCTATTCCCCTTTTTAAAGACACTTCATCGCATCAAACAGAAACGCAACTACATTCTAATGTTCAATAGAACATTGAGTTCTTTGTATTAAGTGAAGATATTATTTTATGGAAATTTGTTGACGATTACATTGCAATATTTCAATACAAGTTGGACACATTTTTTAGTGAATTAATTTGTATGATTTTATAACTTATATAGATAGATGATAATTGACAATGATATATAAATACAATTATTAGTATTATTTATGATTGCTTTTAGATTGACAAGTTTTTGCATCATACAACACTTGATTTCCCCATTCAAAATATTTTCTAAATTTGTGCTCTTAAATCAACTATTTTTAATTTAAATCATCTCATAAAAACCAACAAGGCATGCAAGAAACTCTCTTTAGTTTTATTTATCTATATGTATTAATACAAGTGCATTACAACACTTGATTTCTCTATTCAAAATATTTTTTAAATTATATACTCTTAAATCAATTATTTGTAATTTAAATCATCTCACAAAAGCCAACAAGGAATGAAGTTCTCTTTAGTTTTATTGATCTATATCGATTAATACAAGTGACACACAAATTTTGAATTAAACCTCCATCTATATAAAAGCACATTTCTTACAAAAAATATTACTTCAATGATAATGAGTGCTAAGTGTACTAGAATTTAGATTGAAGCATGATGAGTCATAGATGAATGATTTTGAAAGGTATAGGCATTTGATTTCCCAATCTATAACTTATTGTAAATGTGTATTCTTAAGTTAATAGTTTATAATTGCAATAATCTCATATAAGCCAACAGGACATGAAATAAATTATTGACTGTTATTAGCCTATATTCATTAATATGAGGAGTTTATCAATGCAATATGTAATTTTTGAAATAAAACCCCATATAATTGAAGTTGCAATTGTTTTAAAACACAAAATTAATTGCTAATGAGTGCTAACTGGTATTAAGGGTAGTACGAGATTGGTCATATGCGAGTGACATTGAACTATAAGAAATTTGATTTCTCATTTCATTTTTTTGTAAGTTTGTATTATTAACTCAATTACGATTAATTGAAATAATCTCATAATAGCCAACAAAGCATGAGATACGCTCTATATTTTATCTTCTTGTATGCATTAAATGAATGTATAAATGTGATGTATTTTTTGGAATAAAATACAATGTAAAAACATTCCACAAGTAGTTGAAAAATCAAATACTGATACAAGTGACTTTGAATTCATATGGGACAGCTCTCATTGTCACTTGGAAACAAAATTCAAATAATGTAGTGTGATACAATTTTATGAGAAAATGTTAAGTGATGTGTGGTCCAAATATGGAATTATGTACGAAAAATCAAATATATTGCTAATAGATACATCAAAGCTTACTTCTCAATTCCCCGGATACCGGTCAAATTGTATCTTAACAAAGGCTTATATAGAACATGAACCTGATACTTGGCTTGTCCAAATTCTATTCCCCCTTTTTAAGACACTTCATCGTATCAAAGAGAAACACAACTACATTCTAATGTTCAATAGAACATTGAGTTCTTTATAGTAGGTGAAGATGTTAATTTTTAGAAATTTGTTAACGCGTACATTGCAATATTTCAATACAAGTTAGACACATTTTTTGATGAATTAATTTGTATGTTTTTAAAACTTTTATAGATAGATGAGAATTAACAATAATATTTAAATACAATTATTAATATTATTTATGATTGCCTTTAGTTTGAAATTTTTTTGCATTACACCACTTGATTTCCCCATTCAAAATATTTTTTTAATTTGCATTCTTAAATCAAATATTTGTAATTAAAATCATCTCATAAAAGCCAACAAGGCACGCATAAAGTTTTGTAAATGTGTATTCTTAAGTTAATAGTTTATAATTGCAATAATCTCATATAAGCCAACAAGGCATGAAATAAATTATTGACTTTTATTTGCGTATATTCATTAATAAGAGGAGTTTATCAATGCAATATGTAATTTTTATTGCTAATGAGTGCTAAGTGGTATTAAGGGTAGTACGTAATTGGTCATAAGTGAGTGACATTGAACTATAAGAAATTTGATTTCTCAATTCATTTTTTTGTAAGTTTGTATTACTAACTCAATTATGATTAACTAAAATAATCTCTTACAGGCCAACAAAGCACGAGATATGTTCTATCTTTTATCTTCTTATATGCATTAAATGAATGTATAAATGTAGTATGTAATTTTTGGAATAAAATACAATGTAAAACCATATAATTAATTGATAATGAGTACTAAGTGGACTATTTAGACTCATTCGATATGTGCCATAAATAAATTCAAAAGAGCATGGGGTCATATATAAAGTTCAACTAAAAGATTTGAAAAATATGTTTCAACATCTATTTCTTCGACATTTAAAAATCTTATCATTTTCTTTGCCTTTTGGTGAAAGTAATTCTTGGCCATGATTTCTTAATTCGATTTCTTCACACTTTCATTGTGTATGTATAATGTTGTACCTAACAACTATCCCAATTTTGACGAATTTATAGTTATTATTTGGTTCGACATCAATACATTTCTTATAATTTATTTTATTTTAATTTAATATTGTGATTTCCTTCCAATCATGCTATATTATAATATGTTATTTAACAATAAAAATATTTAATATGATACTTTGTTCACTTCAAATATAGATAGAGATCTTCTTGTAATAAAACATGCAATTATGTGTGCAACTTAACTTCATTAATCCTACATTTTATATCTTCATGAATATTTTTTCTCACGATTCAACAAATTACAGATTTTCATATACTCCTCCTAATTTATGGCATACCGAACTAGTTATAAATGATACAACATTTCATTTTTTATGATTGTATATTAAAAACACTTGGGGTAAATAAAATTTGTGATCAATAAAAACATTCTTTCTAGGATTAGTTTTTCCAATTTTAATGGAATATTTCTTTAATGCATAATTTTTACAAATTAAATGAAATAAATAAAATGTTTACAAAAAAATTCAATGTCATAGAAGTCCTTGTAATAGAATTTTTCTAGATTTATTGAAATAGGTGTTCTACGAGTTTAAATTCTGTTGAACTTTCACATATTTTTATAATCTATTTTGTGATGTCAAATTTTGGTTATTTTTTATTGTTGAAAGTTGTTTACACTTTATTTTGTCCACAGTTTAGATCTAAAAAAATAGCAATTATGCCACAACATATGTAGACACTCTTTACAAAAAGTATTCACATGCTATCTCCATTTTATAATAATGCAGGCGATATATAAGCTACATAAAATGTTTTAATAACAAATTCTTATGTTCAAGATAATTGTAGATGAAACTTTGTTCAATATTTGGCTGTAAATAACATACTTCTCAGCACTTGTTTAATTGAAATTCTTGACACTACATAGACTTCGCACTATGCATATGTCGAAAATCCAGTCAAAGAATTATAGACATTTGTTTTTTTTTATTCTTTGTTTTTATGCTATCTGTTTGTTGCCATATTTTCCATCTGTTATAAATCTCTTCTACTCTTTACACTAATTAACAATATTAGCTACATCTAATTTGCTTAATACTTCTCACATGTGCAGCTTTTGAAACTCAAATTCAAAATTGCAAAATAATGGAAAATAGTTCCTTGCCTGTGCACAACACAACAAAAACAATATCAGCACCAAACAACCCGACAATGGGAACAATGTCAACTGCTGAAAGTCCAAAAAGGTATGCAATTATTTTAGTTCTAATTTCTTTTTACATCATTTTTAACACATGAAACTTCCTCATCTTCTTTTATAATTTTCTAGCACAAAAAACAACAGAATATAACTATTGCATTGACAAATATTTTCTCAAACTTGTTCTAAGTTTGAACTTTTCTGCTATTGATTGCTGATAATTTCTTTCTTGGCCTTCTTCTCTAACTATAACAATAGCAGGTTCAAACAAACAGCTCCAGAAGCAGCTACTATTATAGAGCTATGCACAACAACACCAAAAATTATTTTCGAAGGAGACATCTTGGCCGTATATGGGCCCGCACAGAACAAAATCCAAGGTTCTCCGGTAAAGGCACAAATACTACATGTAGACTTTGTTGATAGAGATGGGCTAATGACAATCATTCCTGGAATAAGTGACAACTTGATCAAACGTTTTGGTAGCTATTTCTCAATCAGCAAAAGTCTAAGAATCACTCGATTTGGGCTCAAGAAAAACGGCCAGTATGACAGAGGCGATGCCAAGTATTCAATAGTCATATTCCCACATACAATAATTGAGACAATTGATCAAGTTTGCAAAATGAGAAAGCTAGCTCCAGATATGACAATTGCTGATCTGTTGTCATCGAACGACTCCTACTATGTTGGCTCTGTTGTAACAATCGTTGTTGCATGTGAATACAACAACAAGCAGTTCGACTTGTATATCAAAGACGGTGGAACGGAAAACGACCATGCAATAGTAAATATGCCATTTGCATAGCTAATGTTCTTTTGGAATTGTTGTTTTTTAAAGCTAAATAAAATTTCCACTCTTTTATATAAACAAGAAAATAGAAAAAAAAAACAAATACAAATAGCTTTAACGATTTCTAATTGTAACCTATGCTCATTGACTGATGTCTTCTACTATTGCAATTACAAGTCAGTGAAGGCTTCAAAGAACCGCTCTTGCAAATTCAAGAACAACTTGCATATGATAATCCTCCATTCTATCTGTTTAAAAACATTGTCCGAAATGACACTAAAGGAAGCCACATGCTCCGGACCTGTGCAGCTACCTTTATTGACCCTCTTAATGATGATTATGCAATTCAAAATTTGCTGCCAATCATTGACTCAAAGACACAGGTTCGTTGAAAAATTGCTTCTTTCTCATTTCATAAACAAGGAAAAACAAAAACACAATCTACTTTGGTGCAAAATAGTTTCATTGCTCAACACCTTCTTCTGTTTTTTTGTCTCTTGTTCATTGTCTAGTAGCATTGACTTTGTTATCTATAATAGGCTTCAGTTAAAAACTTCTTTAAATTCTTGTGATCTCTTTAGAATATTATCATCAATACTGGTATAGATTTTGCAAACAAACTGGTATAGGATTTCCTTTTGACTGTATAGCTAGCCATAAATTTATCTTGATTTCATTGTCCACTTCTACAAGACATTTGTTATGCAAAGTTTGAAACCCCAACCAACCTTTCCATCCTATAAAAAAAAGCAATATCTACTTTAGTTTCCACTAGTTAAATCTATATAAACTTGCTTAAGTAAATATTATTTTAACCATAAGTATGTTAAGTTTTTGACAGCCTAATCCGCTGGGAAAAAAGTTTTAGGCAACCTAAATTTCGCTATTGTCGATAGACACGGTTATATATATATATATATATATATATATATATATATATATATATATATATATATATATATATATATATATATACAAAAATATCCACAGTGGAAAGTTCTTACGAGAAGCTCCATGACATCACAAACTGTCCCTGCCCCAAATAGAAACTGTTGAATATAGATATGTACAAAAAAAACGGTCTAGCTCTCTCAAGTCTGCATTTTACTCATCCTTCAGCTACCAACACTATGAAATCATTCCATCATTGCACACTTGAAACCATGGATTCACAACCTGTCCTTGCTACAAATAAAAACTGCTGAATATAAATATGTAAAAAAAATAGTCTAGCTCTGAAAAAGGAAAATGTAGGAAATATTTAAAATGAAGATAATATCTGGGAGACTGCTGCCAAATATAAAAATTCCAAAATTAGTCACTTCTAAAAATAACATCACCTCTCATGTGGATGAAAGCAGTCTCATTAGGATCACTTTTCTACAAGGAGCCGAAATATGTGCTCAAAAACTACATACAACCCTTGATAAGCACACTGCTAAAAATAACCGTTGTCGTGATTCACTCATGAAATTGATCATATGTTGCATGAAATATGCTGATCTCGTGAGCTTGTGATGACCCAAAATATATAAACATCTCTCACATGCAATCCCAAAAGTCTAGCTCCCAAAAAAGCAAATTGCAAAAAATAACAGTTTCTCAAAAACTGGTGAACCCGATTCTCAAACAAGCTTTAATCACTGTAAAAGTCTAGATGCACTTGTATTAGCACCAACATGATGTACTCTAACTAAATCTTAGCCCTTCATTTCTGCAAGGAAATATGGGGGTTAACATTTCCCAAATACACCTTCCCAATTGGTGAACCCTTTGATATCTCCTCCTTGACTTTTTTGTGGTTTTTGATTGCATGTTGTCTGAAATATGTTCATCGACATCATGAGCTTGTGATGACCAAGAATATTTAAACATCTCACATGCAAGGCCCGACAAGCATGCATCTCTTTCCTAAAAGTCTACGTCCTATGGAAACCTCCCTCATGCACAAATGCATCATTCAATATCAAATTGCACCTTTTAAACTGAAGTGAACTGCATCTAACTGGAGCTAAAAAAATAACACTTTTAGGGATCATGTTCCCTTCTTGCTGTGGTGCAGTTCACTGCTGTTTTATCTTTGATGTTTTATTCAATGATGGCTTGTAAGATTGATTTAAATTTTTTGATGCTGATATGTGTAATTGGCTTTTGTTAGGGTGTTATCCCTATGTTGTAGGTTTCAAGCCATTTTGATACGTACAGGTTTATGTAAATGATATTATAGCGATATGGATAGAACCTACTCAATTGAAATTTTACCAAAGTCTATGTTGATCAAAGTGCTTCGGCACCTTTTGAATGTAACTTTTTTCTACTTGAATATGAAGTTGCAAGTTTTTCTTTGGAAAAAGCAAAAAGAAAAGAACACTTTCCATGCAAAGAAAAACAGGCCTTCTAAAAACAACACCAACTAAACATAAACTCTCTCTTCTAACGACAGTGAAAGCATGCTACAAGCATGGATGCGTATCTGTAGTCATCCTTTGTTAAATTTTCCTTACCCTAGGTGAATCCCGTCCTTCTGCTTTCAAATAAATGAACTGATATTTCATTTGTGGAAATCAAACTCTTCACATAGCAGCATTCACACACATAGTAGGACAATGAACAGTGGAAGCATAAAACAATTAACACACAGATCTACTCCTTCAAATCATCTTTTCATTTAAACTTCAAAGCTTACAAGGAAACCTCCACTGCTACCAATAATGCACTTGTATCGGGACCAACATAATGTAGTCTAGCTAAATATTAACCTTTCATTTGTGCAAAGAAATATGACATTAACATTTCACAACTAAACCTTCCCAGTTGGTGAACCCTCTCATATCTCCTTGAGTTTTCATGGTTTCTCTCTTGTATCGGTGTTTATGATCTTGAGTACACATTTTTCCTATAATCGAGAATCTCGTCTATTTGTAGTTCTAGCCTCAAGGCTAACAAGCACATGCTTCCCTAAGTCATTGATTTTAGGTTGTTTTAGCCATTTGAGAAAGGGCCACTTTGAAAACTTTGTTTTAAAAAGAAACCTGCACATCTACTTCCTGCAACCAGAAATCTCCTTTTCCTCTACTATATCTCCTAAGCACATGCTGCTTAAAGCTATCGATTTTAAGCTTTTTTAGCCATTCAGACAGGAGTATTTGGTTTTCTATAAAATTAGTTTAGTTGTTAGATTTATTTGAGCACATCATAACTAATTTTAAGACTTCTTTGAGTCTCATTTGGAATCATATGTTTAAGCCTATCCAATTGATCTTCCCAATTAAACAACACATTATCATTTCAGGTTTGTGGCTGACCACAAGACATTAACACTACAAGACTAACAATGAAGAACCAACCACCCCAATACATGTGTCTTAATACATGTCTTAAAGGAAGAATAGGACTTCCAGATGCCTTGACACCTTCTGGTCCACCTAACTTAAGCATCACAAAGATTCCACTTCTTACTTTGATATTTTGTTACGAAACCAGTTGATCAAACCTTGGCAAAGGTTCCTTGGAGCAATAATCCATAAAGGATTCCCATAAGACTGTTTATAGTCCTTTAAACCGGTCTTATGAGCATGCATATTTATCTTAATCATACAACCTTCTAGAATCATCCAGCATACTGTAATAAAAGCAAAGTAGTAAACAACTTAGAGCAGATGCTATCAATTAATTTATCATTAGGATAGCCACTTTTGTTTGTACTTATCTCATTAACCACCCTATGTACAGAAACCATTCTTTTTTTAGGCGTTTGCCTGCAACAGAGCGAAGAAACCCAAATTGTAATTTATTGAATGTCCTATCAAATCTCATCCCCAATGATAGTCCAAATAATCCCCATACAACTGTTTGGACACCAACTTTGAAGCTTCCTGTTTCTTTTAAGAACATCGGATCCAGGCTTTAGCCACAACTATGCCACAGAGTTCAAAGAAATCAAATATGCCGTTGACTTGTGTAGCATTTTGTGCAAAGTATTTTACAAGGTGCATTACCAGTCATGTCTGAAACAATGCATTTAGCAGCTAACACAGTTCCTTCAGCGCATATATTAGTCAAGCCAAGCTTGCATTTTCCAGCAATGTGTAGAGGCCCCAAAATAGAAAAGGCAAACTTCATTTATTGCCATGCTCCCCCAAAGTAAGTGCTCCATTTGCTTGTACCTTTTAGCCTAAGAAAAGATAAACAAGGAATAACAGACATATATAATAACCAAAATTTGATTCACAATGGTGATGTGCCCTGTAAGGGGAATGTCTTGTGCTGCTCGACAATGAAGTTTGGTTTAAAGTTTCTGTAAAATCCAATCCCAAAGGGTCTTTCCAGATACATAAACTTCAAATGGAATTACTATATAATGAACAACATGCATTGGCAAAATAAATTGACATTTCTGATTCAACCATGTTTACAATTCTTCTTCATTGATGATGGGTCTCTCTTTCTCCTTATTTCAGTATGATTCCTACATCCTCCTTGACATGCCATAGACAAGCACCCCAAATACTTTTAAAATAAAGGCAATCCATCACAAGCTTCTAACAATTTATGGAAAGATTCAAATACTATGATTGGAAAAGACTGGTTGAAGGCATGTGAGCACAAAAGCTCTCGGGAGTATTGTGAATTGAGACCAGTTGCTTTATAAATTGATGCCGTTTCCACTCCCCAACTTGTGAGAACATCTTTATCTCAAGATGTAATCAATATCAAGCTCTCTTTGCAAACAAGGCTTTTAAGTACCAAAAGTGCATCCAACTAATTCACATTACCTACATCACCTAAAATTATTAATGATAGATAATATGACAGTGACATGACTAGATTTCTGTGATCGGAAGATACATCCAGCACGCTTACAGTGCCACGAAACAGGTTTTATATTTGTTTAACTCCTCAAAATTGCAGTTGCAACGGCATTGGAGATTTGGATATTCTGCTTTTTGCAAAAAGTGCATTGTGTGTTTGTACTTTCAATGTGAGAAGCAAAATTATGAGAATACAACCTTGCATGTCAATTAAATGGCAATCCTCTTCGCACATACAATATTTATTGCATGGTGGAAAAGTACAATTTATTCTCTTCCTAGGGGTGCTTCAAAACATTGTTTGCATTGCAACAAATTTTATATTCAAGCCTACAACTCTGTTCACAACACTCTTATTCATCAGTTTCCAAGGATTGCTTTTGCAATGTCTCTTTGCTTTTACCCATCCGCTAACAACAGTTAGCCAATGGCTACATTGCCCATTAGCATTGTAATTAGTCATAGTGCTTTGAATCTAAGTTTAATTATTATTCAAATAAAAAGAAATACTGGCATAATTCTATTTAAAAATATGCTAATATTATATGCATTTTCTATGGTCATTTGTTGTGTGACTTTGACAGATACATGGAATACTCAGAGCAAGAAATTCGTTTGCACCTCCGTATTGATGCATTTGCGCTGAATGTAAACAACCACTGATTCAGAGCTGTGTGGTCTGTGCATTTTGCAAAAAAGAAATGGAAATTATATATGAGCATAATCTGGAATGCAATTTGGACACAAATGATGGGCTGATAGAATGCACACTGCGCAACCCATAGCTAAAAGAGTATTGTCCAGAAGTAGCAAATATTTCATTTGAAGAATACTCAAAAAACATATCATCAACAGTTTTCAATCTGCGAAGGTTTTCCCAGCAAGGGCTATTTACATTAGCCATGGATAACAGAATCATCAACTTGAAAAGAAACTGACTTCCAGGTACACAAATCTATTTTCTGTTCGAAAGAGTTCAAGTTTCTTATTCAATATTACCGACCTCTGCAAACTGTGTTTTGAAAATTGTATTCGATTGCATTAGCTACAAACAGAAACACTTTGCCATTTCCACAGTTTACATTAATAGTTTGCAGCTTCAAAACATTTGGTATATATCTAGTTTAACATATAATAATTTTTCAATTTATAAACTTTTCCTAGTTAGTTTTTGCTTAAACAATTTTCACAAAGTTTTGATTCACATTTGACTTTGACTCTGTGTTGCAAAGTTCGAAAGTCTAATGATAGAATGGCATGATTTAAATAGTGTCGATTTAAATACTAACATTTGGTGAAATGCTAATTTCAGTAGCTTAATATTCTAATTATTGATAAAAGCTGTATTACAAAATAATTTACTATAATTTATTACACAATTTAGTAGAATAATTTGTTACTCTTCGTAAGATTTTCCCTCTTGCTAAATTGTTGCTAAAGATTTATTGCTTTGAAATTATGCGATTTGAGATAAACTACAAGTAATTCCAATATTATAGTTGAAATAGTATCCAGTCTTTACAAATACTTGCATTCTTGCTACGTTTTCCCAATTATTCTGACTACAGTTTGAATGCTATTGGCAGGTGCAACAACAGTAAAAAACTACTACAATGGCACTGGAACTACAATCAATACAAAAGTTGATATTACATAACATTTTTGCAAAAACAAAAAATTCAAAAATCCATTTGCTCATGCAAAAGCACAACTGCAGTCTGTTGGACTTATTGCCTTTTTTTTGTCCTCTGCTTTATTAACAAAACTCAGCCTGTTGGACTTATTCCTTTTTTGTTCTCTACTTTATTAACAGAACTATCGAAGAGCTGTTTTTTTTGCTCATGTAATGGCTTTAGACAATATAAAAAATACACTAAGCCTTTTGCTGATTAACATTTCCATAGTTTTTGTCATCTACTAAGTAGACAAATATACTTGCCACAGATTTACATATAGAATATAATATTTCCTACATGGCAATATGTTCCTTTCTTTTGCAAGTTAAACATGTTTCTTTCTATGATAATGTGTTCATAACATGATGTGGTTTATTACAAAGAAAATGAGGTCTAGGTGTTTCGTTCCAGATTCTTATTAATGCTTGAAGGGTTCAAAATCACCACTTGGTTCAATACAGGATTTTAAACAGCAACTTATAAATTAGCTTATAAGATCTTGAAATGCCATGAGTATTGGATCACAGAGTTTTTAAGCAGCAATTGTAAATCAGTTTATGGGATCTTGAAATGCCATGAATATTGGATCACAGATTTTTTAAGGAGCAATTGTAAATCAGTTTAAAGATGCTTAGCACACATTTTGCATCTTATCCAAGAATCCTTGTTCTTAAATCTATTCGATGGAAATTTAAGAAGGCTATTCAATTGCTCATAGCTTTGTGCAAATGGCTCCTCCCTTTGCCAATAGCTTCTCATTTTTTTTTGTAGCATACGTTTTTTTGCAATAGCAGGTGGCAATGTCGGGGGCATTGCCATCTCGTGGCTGTTGTTCAGTTTATTGCAGGTCATTTAATGATGCGGTAACAGTTTGGTGTTTTGATGAAGCATTTGGGGTTATAGGGTTTATGAATAAACAATAATTTCCAGCACTTTTGTTTTCTTTGCATATTTTTTTTACAGTTTTGGTCTGATACCCTGTTGATTGAAATCTCTGGTATGAATCCTGAGACTATTGAGTTGGGGAGAAGACGAAGAAAAAGTTCAAAATAAATGTATTGCTTCGAGATTCTAGTGGAGGGACTAAGGTAAACTCATGCATCAATTACTTTCGTTTCCATTTATTCATTCTTCCTCTTGGTCTTTTCTGTCTTAATTTTCAACTGATCCCAAAAGAACAATCATTTGGATCTTGAAGAGATAGTATGTCTCATTGCTTCTATACATCACTTTAGCGTTACCAGGACTTCATTTCCTTATAGATTAATATGCATTTTCTTTTATACCTTTTCTCTACTATTTATAGCCATGTATCTCGATTCCCCTTCTCCATTTCAAAATTCTTTCTGGGGTTGAAAGGGTGTCAAGAAAATTGGGTACTAGCTTCCAATTCGCCATATGTTTGTCTAAGTTATTTCCCACAAGCAATGCATGTTTGACTCTGATACAATAACAACCTGTCAAATTTCAATTCCAACAATGATGGAACGCTCTCGGTGTGCTCATTGCTGTGGAAACATCACTAATATTCCAATACCTGGAAATGCCATCGCCATTGCAATTGTAAGCCTCCAGTATGAAAGACATAGAAAGAAGAAAACGAAGGCCATGGCTACAACCATGCCCGAGCAGGACTCTACGACCAACTTACTCAAACACAGGGTTCGACCAGCATGTGAGGCTTTTGAAGGCCATGCGAGCTTAAATTCGAGTTCAAAACCATGTAATGATAGTAATACCAGAAGCAGAATGGGAAGTACAGAGGAACCAGAGTGCAAAAGAGGCCATAACAATTTTATCTCTCCTTCTCTCAAGAAGCAACATGTGTTTCATTCTTTTGAAGAAAATAAGTTAAATATCACTTCTTCTTCTTCTTCTTTTTCTGATCTTTGTTCATTTTCTTATTTTGTGCTTATCGAGGGTTCAAACCTGGGAAGCCTTGGAATTTTAATGCCTCAGCTTAAATTTTATACTGGATTATATTTAATCCAATAGGCTGATTTATTTTTTTGTAAAGGCTTCAACATTATGTGTTATGAGTTCTAGCAAAGCTGATCTTTGTTATGAGATTTGCGTCATGGTGTTCAGCTCAGTGTTTCTCTTTGATCTAGGATTTCTTTTGTCTGAATTATCCTCGAATGCAATGCAGCTGTGTATGTGAAGGAGGAAGACGTTAGAACATTCACAACCAAGGCAATGGACAATCCCAAAACTTTGAACAAGACTTTATACCTAAGACTTCATGCGAACACTCTGTCCTTCAATGAGCCTATGGTCCTTTGTTAGAAGACGATTGGCAAGACTCTGTAGATGGTCTATGTCCCTGAGGAGCAGGTTGTCAAATTAACTGTAGGTCAGTAGTTGTAAAGCCTAATTTAAAAAAAAAATCACACTTTTGTTTTTCAAAATTCAACCAATCCAACAAATTTGGAACATAATTTTTCAGAAATTTTAATCATTGGCTTGTCCTAATCTACTTTGTCAAAATCATGGTTTCTCAAGTAAACGTCACCTTTAGACATTGCACTCTATTTAAGCGTCAAATTTTTTATCTTATAACTGTTTTTTAGATGTCATCATTCTTGAAGAGATTAGACATACTAGAAACAACTCAGAAAACTAAATTCCATTCAAAACAAGAGTTAATAACACTAATGAGAAGCCTATCCATGCAATTGGTCAAACCTTCAAAGTATTTCAGAGATGATGCAAACGTATCCATCGAATGTTTCAGAGCTAATGATGAAAACGTTTCTCAATACCTCCATATAGCTGGCTAGGTTATTCAGGTTTCAAGTTAAATCTATGGCTAGATTCCCTTTTTATGTATTTTGAAGCATGCTCAAGTTAAATTTATGGCTAGACTCTTTTTTATTTATTTTTAAGTGTGCTACTTAAAACGACTATTCAACAAACGACTATTCAAGATCACGGTGTGACCAGTAGAAGCTTGCACATTTATACATAAAATATCACATGCTGAAATGTTAGTTTTTCTAATTCTAATAATTTCAATTATGCCTTGCATAGTGAATGTTTGCATTATTAGCTATAATTTGATGAGACATTAGCTGGCCAGTGCTTATCTCTTGCAGGTTGGTTATGTCCGCAATACTAGTATTTGCAATCTGAATAGTTGTGCTTGTTGTTGCTTTTAAATTTTTCCATTGTAAATTTAAAGTTCCATGAAGAATTTCCATAATTATTTCCTTCTGTGTTATGTAATTTTGATTTAAAGAATTTTTTATTTTTCAAAATTTCGAGTTTTTTTTTTGCACATAAATTTTAATAGCAAAAACACAATATGGACATTGCCACTTTGTGTGTTTTGTTTTGCAATAGCCACAAATTTAATTCATTAATATTGAATTTGGATTCATTAATATTGGATTTGAAGGTGTTGTCATACTGCTGTACACATCTAGCCCTAGCAACACATGAATAAAAGGCCATCACTTGGAATTTTGTTGCAACTTGCAATGTTGTTCTAGCTCAGAGACAACTAAATTTATGTGTGGGATAAAAGATGAGTTATGCCTGCCTTTTTTTTAATTCTAAACACGAATATTATAGAATCATATGTCTCGTGTCATGTTTATACTTACATTCCATAACTGTTCTTTTGGCCCAATACAACTGCACATAGTGATATTAGTTGGAAATGCCACTACACATGGATTATTGGTTCATATTTATATCAATTCGGTTGATTTTACATTCAAGTTAAATTATAATCAAACTAAACATTGGTCTCAAAATATTATGAGAAATTATAGGATATTGATTGTATAGGTGCAAAGTTTAAATATTTTATTTTAATATAAAATGAAAATGATATTTCAAATTAAAATAATATATCTGTGTGGGGATATATGAAATAAATAGTTATGTCAAATAAGAAAATTAATTGTGAATATAAAAAGATAAGTTCAAACTGTTATGATTTTATGTACAAGATATGTAAATCATCTTTCTTATTTTAAATTGCATAAACTTAATATATAACCAATAAAACAAAGTAAAAAATTCCTTTTTAATATGTAATCATGAGATGAATAAGAAGATGAGTTTCTACTATCATAATTTCATGTACAAGATAAACAAAACATATTTCCTATTTTAATTTGCATAAACCTAGATCTAACCCATAAAATAAAGTAAAAAATTCTTTTATATCTATTTTCAAGATTTAGTGAGATTACCCTAGATCTAACCCATAAAATAAATTAAAAAATTCTTTTATATCTACTTGCAAGATTCAGTGAGATTAAAGCATGTAAAATGACATTAAATCAACACAAGTAAATGAGGAAAAAAATAGATTCTATCAATAAAAAAGAAATTACATATAAGAAATCTATATACCTTTGTGATGATAATCTTTCTTCTCCTTGTTGTTTGCTCCTCTTCAAGTCTCTCTTGTGTTCAATGGTATTCAATATTTCCAAACAATCATATTCTCTGTAATCAACCATAAGCAAATTGGGCCTTTGAAAGCAAGGGTGCAAATAGAGATACCTTTGAATGAAAATAGGAGAATCAAACTAGTGTAAGTTTACTACTATCCAACACTACTACAACATAAGTAATTTTACTCATTGTAGGAAAAATGTGATGAAATGACATATGTATTCAGTTATGCATTAAACACAATTTTACAATGCAAAAGTGTTGTTGCAATTTCCTTGCTTGGAGTTAGTGGAGACTTCATACTTGAATATTGTGGAAAGAATTTTGGTTTACTAGAAATTTCATAGGTTACCCATTGAGTGACAGGCATTTGTGACAAAAAAAAAGAATACTCCACTTCTTTTAGATTTCCTTGAATCTTTTGTTCCAATTTATATAGTTTAATATGATTAATATAATTTTTTATTGGGAGGGAGGGTTTGGGATTTATTAGGAGATTGGTATTTTCAAGAAGGGTTTTGGATATGGAAAAATATTATAGATATTTGGGTTTCGATGCTACATTTTGTGAATTTAAGGGAAAATTTTCCCTGGATAGATCTCATTAATAAATAATTAAAATAAATTAAACAAGAAATAAAAAACAATGCAAGGGTTTGGAGAATTGGGCTTATTTATGTCTCCTCTTTTGATTATCTTTCTTCCTCTTCCTCAATTTCCCAAGTCATCCTTCATCTTCCTCTTTTTCCCCAATTTTGCGTTCCAATTTCTCTTTCTCTTCTCCTTCTGCTTATTCTTTCTCTTTTACTTCTTGTCCAAGTATTGTTTTCCACCTCCTCCTTCCACCTCATTTTCTCTCTTCCTTCCTCTTCCTCCTCCTTCCTTCTTCTCATGTTCCTCTTCCTCTTCCTCTCCCCTTTTCTCTTCCTTCCTCCTCCTCCTCTTCTTTTCCCCTCTTTCTCCCTTCCTCCCCCAACCTTCCTCTTCCTCCCCTCCTCCCCCATCCTTCCTCTTCTTCTTCCTTTTCTCTCCTCCCCCACCCTTCCTCTTCCTCTTTTTCCTGAAATACTCCCTAATTTTTTTTTCCAAATCCTCTTTATCTCCTCATCATCATTCCTTATTTTTTATTTTCATTTCTTATCATCATCATCATCTTCTTCTCTTGTTTTTCAACTCTATATTATTCTTTTATTATTTAATCTCCGCCTCTTCCTTTTCTTCCCCTCCTTCACCCTCTTCCTCTTCTTCTTCCCCTACTCCTCTCTCTTCTTATTTTATTCCCCTTCTCGATCCTTCTTCTTCTCTTTCTTCTTCCTTTCCTTTCTCCTCTCTTCCATATTATCATACCTCTCCTGCATTCTTTTCTCTTCTCTTATCTTCCCATTTTCCCTCTTCCTTTATGTCCCCTCATTTCCTTGAGACTGGCAGAATACCCAATGCTATATTTTTGCACATGGAAGAGTTAAGTTTTGAATAAAATAATGTTAGTGAATATTCTATCTAGAATTTATCTATGTGTATTGTGCAATGTATTTTTTTGGTTATTGCATTTATATTCTAAATGTTTTGTACTAAGTCTTTAATTATGTTATAATTGTGTATTTACCTTGTTCTTTTATCCTTTCATAACATTTAAAATATTAGTTTAGGTGGATCATAATATAAAGTTCATAATGATGTTTATGAGACAAATGTTGTGCAAACCTAAAAAGTGAAAAAACAAGTAGAACTCAATGATAAAACAATAAAAGTAGTCAATGATATGATATTTGATTATATATTTTGTTTTATGCATAAGAATCAAATCATTATGGATGGAAAACCCTCATATCTCTAACGAAGTCAATCCACTACTACAACTAGAGGTAACTTTTATCTTTGTCAAAAAAATAGTTTGCCTATGTTTATTATCATCAAATTCAAGGAAAAATCATGCTTATAATTTATGATTTTACTTATTTTAAGTATTTAATAGAAAATCATCTACTACAACTAGAAATAACTTTTATCTTGTCAAAAAACAATTAATTATTTTCTTTGTTTATTGTCAAATTCAAGAAAAATCATGCTTGTAATTTAGGATTTTACCTATTTTAAGTATTCAATAGAAATAACCGATGTGTGATTATGTACTAGTTCCTTATTGACAATATGAATTATACTTCACTTTTATGGAAATAAAGTGTTAGGAGCATGAGAGTGAGTGAAGTGATTAAGAACTACAAGATGCCCAAAAGAGAAATTATGTAAACATGGTGAAGGACTTGCATTTGTAGTCTCTTAAACCTTTCAGATGGTTTTTTTTGTGAAGATGTGAGCTCCAAGGGATGCATCAACATCTATTGTGATGAAGAAAACATTGAGCGTAGCTTTGAACTCCTTGAAAATACCATCTCAACCCAACAACTTGCCCTATTTTTTGTTGACAATAGAAATACATGATATCTTCCTCCACTTTGTTGTGAACACCTATCCCCCTTTCTATGAATGTAGGGTGTAAGATCTCTTCAAGTATTGGATTTCCTTGTCTATCTTAAATCAAACTATATATATTAATCAAAGTGGTGGTGCTCAATGGTATATTAGTGGTTCCTATCCCTCAATTGCCCAGGGTCCAAATCATTAATTAAGAATTGGAACCATAATCATAGTGGACAAAGGTATGTAGTGGATCTATCTCCCATAGTCTATTTTCCCAATTCAATGGCCTCTAATTGAAGCCAAAAGATTTCACCAATGGATATCAATGACAGGGAAACAAAAAATAAATGTTAAATCCTTTATCTATTAATGTAGAATTTTTTTGTTCATTATTAAATTTGATCTCACAAAAGATGGACACTGGATCCTCAACTCCAACCCCTAGTTTTGAGACAAGGCATGGCTCTGCATCAATCCATGGACCCCCAACCTTTAATCTAGCATCATACTCTCTTTACTCCATGGAACTCCAACCTTTAATCTAGCATCATACTCTCTTTAAACCACTCATGTAAAAGTAAGAGCTCCTGCCATCCCACTACACTTCTAGTGTTTTGATTCATTGCAAGGGATAGAAAATGAATTAGGAATTTTTCATTTTAGGAGTAAATAAATGTAGTGAAGGTATGTGAGGCATTGACATGGTATAAAAGAATTTCTAGTTCAGATTTAATTACTAAGTGAGATGGTTTCTCTATGATAAAATTATAGGGGCATTAATTTCTCTCAAACAAATTGAGACAACGAATACATAATGAGCTTTTGAATGTTTGGAGCTTTATTCCCATGCATCCTCCACCATCCAATGTGGTTTGCTTGAGTTACACTTTTACTAGTTTGCTTTCGCAAGGGCCATGTCAATTTCAACACTAGTAGTGGCAAGACAATTGATGATCATTTGGTTTTCCTATAGGAGCTCCTTGTTGTATCACTCCAATGCGCTTGCGTCAATGATAGAGTAGAGGTGGATTGTGAAACCACAAATAATAACTCTTGTAAATTTGTGCAATTTCACTTGTGTAATGTTGTGCATTTGTAATGTCCCTTGTTAGGAATTTTATTAAAATTGCAATTTTCCACTTTTTTCCTTGGTTCGACCTTGGACTAGTTTCGATCTCTAGGTCCCAAATTTGCCCCAAATGATCCCAAATATTTTGAGAAGGTATATGAATGATATTATAACATAAATATGTGTTTCAGGGATTCCTTTGTACCTTTAAAACACTTCTGCAAATACTCTTTCAATTCTGGTCAATGTAGGTAACTTTACTAGTGATTTCCCTTTGACTAGTATTGGTATCTAGGTCTTAAATTGACTCCAAATGCCTTCAAATATTCAAGGAAGGTTTATGAATGATATTAGGAATTGAATATGATGTTCAGGGATAACATATGGCCACCAAAAGACCTCTGCAAATTCTCTCAAGATTCTGGACCAAGTATGCAATTTTACTAGTAATTTGGGGTTCAAATCCCCCTGAGGTAAGTACTGAAAATGGCTTCCCAAATGCCTCCAAACCCACTCAAATTTATGAACAGAGGTATGTAATGTGTTAATTATGTTATTAAGGTCTCATATGCACCATTAATGGTTTATTACAACTGTTCTCACCCTCTTCCATTCAACTGCAAAAATCCCCAATTCGACCCTTGGGGAAATGGCACTATTTCACCTCCCAATACAACTAAATGGAGTAAAAATGCTTCAAATGCTCAAGTACAGTACATGAAACTTGTAGAAGACATCCGTGGAATTATATTGATCACAAATATATCATAGAATCATCCATTCATTCGAAATCATCATCAATACATTGGTTCACAACAAGGTAGTGGGGAAATGGCATCGTTCTTCCATTAAAACTGAGATTTATACATTTCTACTTGGAATTTCGACCTGAAACATTTTGGAGATGAATAACAGAGTATTTACTTCATATTACAAAAGAAATGGGGCATTAGAATCTCCCCCAAAGAGTACAATAGCTCACCAAAAACGCCCTCCCTCAAGGATCAAGAATATGCCATCAAAACTGGAAATGGTTGAAGGAGCGAGCTGCAATAGAAGAAACCATGAGCTGCCCTGTAGCTTACACCTGCAAATAAAGACTCCATTAAATCTCCAAATGAAAGGTCTGAATGGCCTTTCCAATTGCCAACTTGGATGGGAATCTTTCACCCTCGAAATTGGCTAAGGCAAGAAACTAGTCATCCACTAGCTCTCCCTCTTCACAAATGCAATTGCAAATTCTACAAATGATCAAAAGCCATTCTCATACTTCATTTCTACATTTTATAACCAAAATTAGCCTTCTAAGGGTCGAAATCCTCTCAATAGATTCAATAGATTTCCATTTAGGAAATATTCCACATTTGCCACTTGTCTCCTAGTTCCAACCTTCCATCTTCTCCCAAATTCGATTTTGGGTCTCTTTGGCTTCTCCAACTCCCAAATTCGACTTCCTTGAGCCTATTTTTGGGTCTGACATGTCATAGTGGTCAGATGTCAGAGGTCAGGTCTGCAATTTGTCATAGTTGTCATAGATGCTCCATCATTGGCGTCATAGGGGCTAGGGAATCTAGCCCAAGTGTCCACAAACTTCCACTTTGACTCTTTATCTTCCATGGAGGTTACCAATCCTTCCCAATTCGACCTAAGATGCTCAATGACATGTGTTATGACTTACCAACTCACCCAAGAGTGTTCACATTCCCATTAATTCGAATTTGCAAAAGAGATATACCATGTATTATGAAAAATCAAGCTAGTGTGGGTCCCACATCCTCCATATGTCTCCAAAACCATTTGTCACCTATGATTTCTCTTGAATTTCTTTATTCACTCTATTTATTAAATACTTGAACCCTTCCAATGTCTAAACATCATTTATTATCCCCCTTATTCCAAATCCCAAAGCTTCCACCCCAAACCTAGGAAACTAGTAATTTTCCTCCTTGGCAATTATTTGACCCTTAACATCAATTTTACAAACTCTAATGAATATGGCTAATGTGATTAGGCCATTGTAACCCAATTACAAATTTGGGACATGACAGCATTAGTCTTAAGTGTCCCTAGCAACAACAACTGCTATTAAGCCTTAACGCGTATATGTACTTAGGTGCTAGTAAGTCTCGATGACAAACAATAATTTTGTGTTTTATGGATAGCATCAGCCACAAAACTCTTCTTATCACAATGAAAACATGTGACCATGACATCCCTTAAACCACAAAAGAAACATGTGCAAAATAAAATGTAACATTAAGAATGTATAGAGAGCCAACCAATAACAATGTAGCCATTTACATCTAGTGGTATGGATGAATATGAGTTTTATTTGAGTCATGGTTGTTGAAATGAGAAATTAAATTAAAATTTATTTTGAATAGCATGTTGTTGATAGGAATTCTATGTGAGTTGGCTCCTAAGTTGTGAAGACAAGCTCATATCAAAATAGAAAACCATTTGCCAAAATAATTTGCTCATATCAAAATTGCAACAACACGTGGCAATGGCAATGTCGGGGACATTGCCACCATGTGGCTCTTGTATAATCTATGAACTAAAAGATTAACCTCATAAAGGGCCACTAGTTTATAACTCAATATCTTGTAACTTTATAATCTATCAATAATGCACGTTTCAAGGTATGGTTGACCATAGTGAAAACTTAATCTTTTGGGAGAGAAGGCATTAACCAATAGATATTATGAGTTAAAAGTGTTTTTTTAATTTGTGATATGTGTCTATTGAGTTAAAAGTGTTTTTCTAATTTGTGATATGTTTCTATTGAGGAAGAGAAAGTGGCTTCGGGGAAACATTGTTAAAAGGAGAAAGAATTGTGTTTTTATTTAAACATTGTTAAAAGGAAAAATAAATTATTATTATAAAGTTTTAGAATATTTTTGTCTTTTTATATTAATATTTTTAAATATTATTATTTAAATATATATTTATTTGATAAATATTGTTATAAAGTTAATTTTTGAATTTTGATTGAATAGTTGATATATAATGTTGCCACATCGCGGGCGACAATGGCTCATAGGGTTTGAACGAAGTTAGCAGAAGACTGTGCAGCCCACTATAGGCGGCAGCAGGCCGTCAGCCGAGTCAGTGGCTGGCACGATTCCCAAGGCTAACATGCTGGCGGTTTCATGGTCAGCCAAACCGGAGAGACCTTGGTAAGTTTTTTTTACTGTGACCGGTTTTTTTTTCCTACCCTACTCTCTCCACCGGAAGTCTTCACGGTTCTCCAGGTGTGGATCAGCTCAATGAGGTGGACTATGGCAGCGACACGCTGCGGCATAGTGACATTTGGAGCTCGCCACCTGGAGACATCCGGGTTTTGACTGGGGTAGGTGGTTTCGGGGGTGGCGGTTTTGTGGAATGCCATTCGATCGATGGTTTGCCTCTTCCTAGATCTAGGGCTAATCCGGAGTCTGTGTCTGTGCCTTCTTAGTCTGTCTCATCGTTTTGGGATAGGAATGGAGTTGGTTTCGTACCGGAGGTTAGTGCCGATGACATTTGGGGTGTCAAGCATCTCTGCTCATTCCCACCGGATCCATTATGTTCAGGGTTAGGTGATCTTCCATATTTTCTGAACTCCTCGGGCGGCTCTCTTAATGTATCACCTGAGAGGGATAACAGTGTTGTGTCGATAACTAGGGTGGATTTATAGGATGGGTATGGTTGCGGCGCCCCCCTAGGTGGTAACAGTGCAACGGTTCTGGACTCGACGGAGCATTGTGGGTTTTCAAGCCCGTCTGGGGATCCTGCACTAAAAGGTTTTAGGATGCGGGGAAGGTCAAGAGGGGATTAAGGATCTCCGGGTGAAGACGCGTAGGAAGTGGATCAAAAACACGGGTAAAGCCCCGAATTACGCTCTGGGCGAAGACATTGGTTTCCAGCAGATTATTGAGATGGTTAAGTCGGTTCTGGTGGGCAGGGTGTATGGTAAGGCGGTGAGCCATAAGTCGGTGATACAGTGGGCTACCAGGGCTTGGCTGGGACACTGTGGATATGTCCCTTGGATTGTGGGTCTTTCAGGAGGCTAGTTTTCCTTCCATTTTACTTCAGATGCCCATGCATTGTGGGCACTAAGCATGAATTGGTCGATTTACAAGGTTTCGCTTCTACTCAAGCCGTGGAATCCGTTGTTCGATGCTAGTCATGAAATAATGGACACTATACCGCTTTGGGTTAGGTTACCAGGTCTGCCTTTATAGTATTGGGCAATTATTTGGAAGTCGACTTCTCATTTGAGGCAACAACGATTCAGAAGGTGGCAAGGATTCTGGTAAGTATTAATGTAAGGGAAGGTTTATTTGATAGTATGGATTTGAAATGGGGGCCTTACACCTATGCACAAACAATGGATTATGAAAATGTGCCGTTTCAATGTAGACGGTGCCATGAATATGGGAATCCGGCCATTGATTGCTCCTTACCGGTCCGTATGAAGTTTGGCAATTCTCTGAAACGGCGGTTTGTGGAGAAGGAGGTAGGGGTAGTATTGGAAGAAGTTGTGTTGGGTCAGTAGGGTATTGAACATCCATCTATGGAGGTTCCCACGGGGGTAGTGGAGGATGATAACACTCTGGTGGAGGACGACACTGTACCGGAGGCGGGTGATAATATGGGCACAGCAGAGAATGTACTCCTCCATCCAATGACCACTGCTCCGGTGGTATCTCTGCATTCTATTACTCGGTCATCAGACAATGCGGCTGGTACTTCTCCTGCTCCCTTTTTAAGCCCTTCCTTTAGTTTTTTTTAAGAACTTAACTTTTCCTGGTTTTGATTGGGTGGATGGGTTTAGGAATTTAAATATATCTTCATAGTCATTGGCATCCCATCCTCTTTCCCAGCATCATGATGCTTTTTCCCCTGTTTTGGAAAATATTCGGATTGAATGTCCCACCCCCGTTATTCTTGATGATACCCCTGTCCTCGTGCAAGTCGTGTTTGAGCCTTCTTCACCCTCCAGATCCTCGGAGTCTGGTTATTTCTTGCACTCCATGAATAAATCCACGACGGGAGGGTTAGGGAAGGAAAAACCAAAACTACCTAAAACCAAAGGAAGGAAGTCCTTCATTTCTCATGCTAAGTCCAGAGCTCGCTCAGATCTTAGGAATGGCAAACAACTCTCAATTGAAAGGGAACTTAGAGCAGTGGATGCCCATAAGGATGGGTTGAGATGAAGGTTATGTCATTTAACTATCGAGGTCTTGCTGGTCCCTCCAAAAGACCAGCGTTGAGACAGATGCTACACCTTGAGCATCCCGATGTTTTGATTCTACAAGAAACTATGTGTGGTGGTGATGAAGCTATTGGAATGTTGAAAGCTTGGTTCCCAGGGTGGGGATTTGAAGCCTTGGATGCTAGGGGTCGCTCAGGAGGTTTGGAAATTGGGTGGAACGAAGCTAAGGTTAGTGTGTCCTCTCGATGGGGGATGCATTCAGTATTGGGAATTTCTTGCAAATTCTTAGATTTTGACAGACTTTTTACTATTGTAAACATTTATGGTCCATACTGTGAAAGGGAAACGTTTTGGACCTCTCTGCTGGATAGAGAGTTGCTCAGTGGGGATTCTGTGATATTGGGGGGGGATCTTAACTTTTCTCTGGGTCATGCTGAGGTTTGGGGGCCGCATGCTCATGTGGATCCCCTTACAAATTTCTTTGTTAGGAATTTATCTGAAGGCAATTGGATTGATGTGGAGCCTATTCAATTAAAGCCATCTTGGAGAAATAAGAGAATTGATGTGGAAAGAGTGGCAAAGAGGTTGGATCATTTTCTCCTTTCTGAGCAAATAGTGGAGTCAACATTCTTTGTTTGACAATGGATTGGATCGGAGGGAAACTCAGATCACGATCCAATTTTTTTGGAGTTGAAGGCTAACCCTATTAAACCTCCTACGCCTATTAAATTCAATAAGGTATGGCTGGAAGATTCTACTTTCATGGAGCTTATTCAGCAGCATAGGATACCTTATCATCCGAGGTCGATCCATTCTGCAGCCTTCCATTTTGCGGAGAATATTAGAACACTCAAGGAACCTATAAAAATATGGGCTGTAGAGAAGAGGAAGAGGGACGATATGGCACTTAAGACTATTGAAGGAGAAATATCCTCTATCTCTGAAGAGGCAAGAGGTGGATACGATTCTTAGACTACTAAGGACCATCTAGTTCATCTAGAGAATCAGAGGAACAGAATACGCTTACAGAATGAGGAGACTTGGCGATTGAAGAGCAAGGCCATCTGGTTGGAAAGTGGGGATGATAACTCCAAATTCTTTCATGCTTATGCAAAAGGAAGAAGATCTGCCAATACTATTTGGAGCCTTGAGGATTTAGAAGGTAATTCTATGTCTACTTTTGAAGGGTTGGCTGCAGTTGGGGTTACTCATTTCAGGGATCTTTTCAAAGCTAGTGAGAGAGTGAATATTGAAGAGGTCATCAGGGTAGCACAGCTAGTCCCACGGTTCATTAAAGCGGAGGATAACAGGAAGCTGATGGCCCCTATTTCAGGGGATGAATTAAAGGCGGTCTTGGATAGTTTTCAGAAGGATAAGAGCCCCGGGCCTGATGGGTGGACTATTGAATTCTTAATAGCTCTTTATGATACTTTAGGCAATGATCTTTTACAGCTTGTCGAGGATTCAAGGAAGGCTGGTAGGGTCCCAGCCAGCATCAACTACACATTCATTGTCCTAATACCTAAAGTGGATACTCCATCCTCTCTTAATGATTTTCGGCCTATTTCATTATGTAACTGTGTGTATAAGATCGTTACTAAAGTGATTGCTAGAAGGCTCAAACCTATCTTATCTACACATATTTCAGAAGAGCAGTTTGGGTTCCTTGAAGGGCGTCATATTCATGAGGCGATTGGAATTGCACAGGAAGGTTTACACAGCATTAAGACTAGAAAGCTGAAAGGAGTTGTTCTCAAAATTGATTTGTCAAAATCATATGATAAGGCACATTTACCGTGAAAACAATGTTGAGGCGGACAAGTCCTCTAAGGAAGGGTTGCTCATGGGGGTCGGAATTTGGAAAATATATGAATTTTTGAATGGAATTGAACAAGCTTTTGATCATAGACCATTCATAGAATGATCGAGTTAGAACAGGTTTTTTATTACACATTTTTGCACTTGTGGTGACACTACATCTATCTCCTACAAACAGTTTGATGAAAGACTAATTTTTTGTAGCTACACATTTTGCAGATATATAACTCTGTTATGTCTATTCTCTGTTTATCAGTAGTTATTTTGTAAATAGACAATACAAATTTTGTACAGTTACAAAGGAATTTATTATGCAAGTTATTGTAAAAGATGTTATTGCTCATGTAGTGAGAACATCGGTATTTATCTTGGCTCTCAACATGATGCTTGATTCAGTAGTTATATATACCACTCTAAATGAGTGTGTCGATCAATGTAATTTCGTACTCTAATGGATGAAATAAAGTTATGCTTTTTTTTCGGGGGGAAAAAAATATAATATTGCCACAATAAATTTAAGTTGAAATTAAATTAAATATAAAATTTTGAGATATATAATATTTAAATTTCTTTTAATAAAATAGAAATTTAACATCATTACCTAAATATATATTTATTTGGTCAAAAATTTAATATGTAAAGACATAAGAAAATTTATCAATTGGAATAATTAAGTATTATTAAATTTTGATTAAGTAGTTTACATAGTAATACATTGAATCTAAGTTTAAATTATATTAAATATAAAATCTTGCAATCTATGTTTTCAAATAATATTTAAATTCTTCTTAATAAAAATATAAATTTAATATTATTATTTAAATGAATATTTAATTGGTGAAAGATTTAATGTGTATAATTATAATAAAATTTATCAGTTAGAACCATTGTTTATTATTTAATTTTGGTTGAGTAGTTGACACATAGTATTGTCACATTAATTCTAAATTCAAATTTTAATAAATATAAAATATTAATAACTAAGTTAAATAGTAGTATATAATATTTTTTGATAAAATAGAATTATGTTAAATAAATATTGAAGTGTAATTGTGTATAGATAATAAATTCAATAAATTTGATAACTTAGTTTAAATGGTTGAACTATTCACTTAAGGCATATTGTGAAAAAAAACATAATTTATAATTTATTTTTATTTTTACAATATACCTTAACTGAATAATTCAACCATTTAAACTAAGTTATCAAATTTATTATGTATACAGAATTACACTTCAATATTTATTTAACATAATTCTATTTTATCAAAAAAATATTATATACTACTCTTTGATAATTTAGTTGTTAAGATTTTATATTTATTAAAATTTGAATTTAGATATAATGTGGCAATACTATGTGTCAACTACTCAACCAAAATTCAGTAATAAACAATGGTTTTAATTGATAAATTTTATTATGACTATACACATTAAATCTTTCACCAATTATAAATTCAATTCCAATTGATCACTAAAGTTATTAAACAATATTTGAATGGAAATGAGCTTTCCTCTACCCCAATATTTTAAAACAAAATATATAAATTCCTACAAAGTTTTGTTCTTTACAAAAATAACCATTCCCTACAAAATTCCTACATTTTTAAATTGATAATATTTAAATTTCCAAGTTCCACTTGGAAATCAACCCTGAGGAAATTCATTGAAAATAAAGTAATGTAATAGCATATAACCATATCTTATATGATGCTCGTATTTCTATTAATGAAATGTGCACCACTGTAAAAAAAAAAAATTAAAATATTTTCTCATAAAATGGGTAAGATTAATGAAAATGACATTTTCCCTTAAGTTTTGACTTGACCACAATATATATTGCAATGAATTTTATTTTCACTCTAAATATTCATTCAATCATTCAACGGCTTTGAATTAGCATTTGAGTAACACTACCTACATTTACAATTATAAATACCAAGGATAATTTCCTCTAAGTTCAAAGGAAATGATAAGACATAGCCACATGGGTTATTATATATTCTATGTATTGTACATGTTCCTTAAATATATTCTCTACAATCCGTGTTTTTCTAGAATTTTCATTGCAGACATTTTTTTTTGCCATCCTTTGTGATTCCTTCTTTTAGAAGTGTCCTTGTACACTTTCTTTATATACTTTCTCTAAAAGATCCCTTTATATCCTTTTGTAATGACCCACATTTTAGACCTTTGCTTAATCTTTATTTAGAGATTATTAATGTTCATTAAATCGACCCAATTTCCTTTGATTATGACTGAACATAACAATTTATGTATATAAGACGATGTGACTTGCATGACTAAGGAGGATTTGTGGTTATATGATATGAAATTGAGATTATCTTATGGTTATATTTATTTGAGATTCCTATGTTTCCAATGAGTGACTTTGGTGCTCACAATTTACTTATGATGATTAAGGTCTATGAAATGCATATCATTATATGCAACATGTTTTATGTTTGCAATTTCTTGTTAGAGGTGGCATATTTGTGAAACATGCATGATTGTATATGGTTATATGCATTAGTCTTGTGTGGGGATATGATATATATGTGCCTATAACATATGTTTTATAGATGTGATCTCAATGGAGATGATTGTGACAATATGCATATTCTATTATGCATTAACAATTATACAATGTATTCACATGGATGGGATGACAATATCGATAATAAGGAAGATGCTTCATATCGGTTTAAATGAAAATATTCACAGCATGAAGCTTATCACATTTTTTTTAATAAATTAGGTATGATGCTTTGATGATTTATTTGGCTAGCTATGTCATGTAGTATACAAGGAATTTTACAAGCAACCATTATTTTGAATGTAGAGGGATATATGCCCCACTAAGATTAACGTGGTTGTAGGGATTTTAAGGTTGTTCTTGTTGATTAGGGATAGGATTTCCAAGAGGGGTGGAGGTTTATTCCATGGAAACTTGCTTTATTATTCTTCCTCCAACCTTAGGGTCTCGTGAATAAAGAAAGGATCATCAGTTCCCTTAATGGATTTAGTAGACGCTTGGATGATTTCTCATTTTGAATATCATTTGAAAAAGGAGTAGTGTTGAGGGGAAAGTATAATTTGTATGGTTTGGGATGGTAGGATCTTTGTTTATTTTCGTCAGATGGATGTCCTTACACCTCATTTATCCTTATGATTGGTTATGTGGTACTACTCTATTTATTATGTATGTGATCTATCATATGTTATTATATAACACATTTTGGCGATCCATATTAATGAATATATATATATATATGTTTGGTTGTTTAAATGTATGTGTGGAAAGAAAGTTTTCCTATAATGAATTAGTTGTGTTATAAATCATAAAATTTGGGTTAATATATTATGATGATGATTATTACCATCCACTAAGATTGCTTTCGGCATATCAAACCTATATAATTCAACTAACTACTTTGATTTATTATTTTAGATCTCTATGATCAAATAACTTGGAAATGAAATTTCAAAATTTGGTTAAAATTATAATTAATTAAGTTATGGAATTGGGTGTTAATATAAATATAAATATAAATATGATCAAATGTCTATGTAGGTTGAGCACTTTAAGAGAAATTGTTTTTCATCTTCTATTTTATTTGTCTTAAGAATTTTTCATTTTCTTTCATGCCATTTGATGTTTTAGGTCATATCCAATGTCTAATTTCATTATGAAATTTGTGAAAATTTATGTTAATCTTTATAATATTTAACATTTGTTTTAAGTTAACATAATATAAAGATAAATTTTATCTTCTAACATGGATTTAAGAAGTTCTGTGTAGAAATTCAATTATTTTATTATCAATGTCCTTATTGCTTTACTGATTTTTAAGCTAATTTTTTATAATGATTAAACCAAGATGCATCTATGTAGTCAAACCTATTTTAGGTTTCTTCAATAAATTTTACCAATGTTTATATTATATATGATGTGTAATATCATAATTATTTATGTATAAATAAAAATTAAGTAATTTTTTAATATTTAAGTAAAGTAAATTTTATAAAATAATATTTTAGTTATTTAGTTATTTATAATTAATTATAATTAGTTATATTGTAGTTTATATTGTAGGAATAATGAAAGATATTAAAGAGAAACACATTTTTGAGTCAATAGGCTTTTTCTACAACCAAGGTTCCAAATTTAGATTGACTAGATTGTAAAATACATTTATATAAATATACATTCAATTTCAATTTCAATTATGGCATTTTCACATTTTAAATAAATATTTTCATAAATAGTCGCAAGAATAACTATTTTAAAAATAAGTAAAATATTATTTAAAAACATATGAGTTATAATTTACAACATGAAATAGTTGGCACTTAAAACATTAAATATGGGTAAATAACTATTTGACTTCATAATCAATGAAAGAACGCAATTTTTGCTTATTTGTAGATCTCTTGATGAATTTTAGGAGTCTAAATGGGGGTTTGAACCTCAAGGGATTTGATCCCTCTCGGTGCTTGATAGAGCCAAAGTTAAGATGGATATATGTTGTGTTATACCAATCCATGTTTATATTTTAGAAGTTGGGGTGGAGTAGCAAGTATGTGTTTCCTAGATTGTAAGAGGATGAAGCAAGTGTACATTGATTTTATGGACATTGTTCTAACTTTGAAATAAATAATTTAAAAATATATATAAAAATAATTGGTAGTTGATGCATGGATAACACAACATGTTTAACTAAAAATAAACAATGAGTAATTACAATTATGCATGGACAACAAGTAAGAGATAATTCAAGTTTATGAAACTTAACTTGTGGTTATCAATATTTAATATCCACAAATTAAGTAGTTGTTCCAATATTTAATATGTTTAAAAATATAAAAAAATATAAAAAAAATTTGAATTATGCTTATTGACTTATTTCTTACTTTCCAAAAAATATTAGAGAAAACTTATCTCCTCATATTTAAAAATACTATTTTTATTAACCATACTAAAGTAGTTAAAATAAATCCAAATTATATTGTTATACTTATATATATAAAAGTTTGAATAGGTCTAGAAAAAGAGTTGGTCTCATCTTTTTTTTTATTCTGAAAAAATAATCCATATTATAATATAATAAATCCATATTATATTGTTATACTTATATATATATAAGTTTGGATAGGTCTAGAAAAGGAGTTCGTCTCATCTTTTATTTTTATTTTGAAAAAAATAAAATTAAAAAGCACTTGTAAGATTAATCTCTCAACCGTGTCTAAATACTTATTGGCTAAAAAATATAGATTTCGAAACTATAAGTCATATAGGATATTTTCCATTTCTTTACTCACAAAGAGTCTTAAAAATGTGTGAAATCTTCCAAATTTATATTATAGGTATTCTCCCTTTACAAAAATTCATAAATTGAAGTTTACTCAAACAAATTTGTTTTAATTAAATTAATCAATTTAATATATAATTTTTTTATTAATTAATGATTTAATTATTAACCACTTGGTTTTTGAATAATTTTTAAATATAATATGAAGATGTTCGTAGGTTAATTTAAATTCATTATATAAAAGTAAACATATATATTTTCTCCAAGCAATTGATTTCATTAGGCATGCGAATCACTATCATCATTATCGATGTTGATCACAATATCTAAAACATCAACCCCACAAGGAAATTGGTGTGTAACTCAATGCCTTGCAATTCTATAAGTCTATGAATATGCACGTTTCAATATTTTCTCATGGGTTATTATATTTTATTATATATTTTTATGTATTTTACATGTTCCCTAAGTATATTCTCTACCATTCGTGTTCTTCTAGAATTTTCATTGCAGATATTTTTTTTGCATCCTTTGTCAACAAGATTCTTTCTTCTAGAAGTGTCTCTATACACTTTCTTTATGTACTTTCTCTAAAAGATCCCTTTATATCCTTTTGTAATGACCCACATTTTATACCTTTGCTTAATCTTTATTTAAAGATTATTAATCTTTCATTAAATTGACTCAATTTCCTTTGATCATGATTGAACATACCAATTTATGTATATAAGAGGATGTGACTTCCATGACTAAGTAGTGATCCTTGATTTGTGATTATATGATATGAAATTGAGATTATCCTATGTTTATATTTATTTGAGATTTTATATGTTGCCAATGATTGACTTCGGTGCTCCCAATTTACTTGTGATGATTAAGATCCATGAAATGCATATCATTATATGTAACATGTTTTATGTATGCAATTTCTTGTAAAAAGTGGCACATTCATGAAAACTTGCATGATTGTATATGGTTATATGTATTTAATCTTGTGTGGGGATATGATATACATGTGTCTATAACATATGTTTTATAGATGTGATTTCAATGGAGATGATTATGACAATATGCACATTCTATTATGTATTAACAATCATGCAATGTATTCACATGGGTGGGATGACAATATTGATAGTAAGGAAGTTGCTCCATATCAGTTTAAATGAAAATATTCACAGCATGAAGATTATCACATTTTTTCTAATAAATGAGATATGATGCTTTGATGATTTATTTGGCTAGCTATGTCATGTAGGATACAAGGAATTGTACAAGCAACTATTTTGCATGTAGAGGTATATATGCCCCCACTAGGATTAACGCGGTTGTAGGGATTTTAAGGGTGTTCTTGTTGATTAGGGATAGGATTTCCAAGACGGGTTGAGGTTTATTCCTTGTAAAATTACTTTATTATTCTTCCTCCAACCTTAGGGTCTCATGGATAAAGAAATGAGCCTCAGTTCCCTTAATGGATTTAGTAGACCCTTGGATGCTTACTCCCATTTTGAATATCATTTGACAAAGGAGTAGCGTTAGGGGAAAGTAGAATTTGTATGGTTTGGGATGGTAGGAGTCTTACATTTAGTTTGGTAAGATGGATGTCCTTACACCGCATTTATCCTTATGTGGATCATTGTTAAAGACGTGTTAAGAATAATGTATGAATCTTAGGCAATGAGTTGTATGGGTGATTGGTTATGTGGTACTACTCTATGCCTTATATATGTGATCTCTCCTAGGTTATTATCTAACACATTTTCGCTAACCATATTAATGAGAATATATATATGCATGTTTGGTTCTTTAATGTATGTGTGGAAAGAAAGTTTTCATATAAGGAATTAGTTGTGTTATAAATAATAAAATTTGGGTTAATATATTATGATGACGATTATTACCATCCACTAAGATCGCTTTCGGCATATCAAACCTATATAATTAAACTAACTACTTTGATTTATTATTTTAGATCTCTATGATCAAATAACTTGGAAATGAAATTTCAGAATTTGGTTAAAATTATAATTAATTAAATCATGGAGTTTGGTGTTAATATAAATATAAATATAAATATGATCAAATGATCTAATGTCTACGTAGGTTGAGCACTCTAGAGAAAGTGTTTTTCATCCTCTACTTTATTTGTCTCAAGAATTTTACATTTTCTTTCATGCCAAAATGTTTTAGGTCATATCCAATGTCTAATTTCATTGTGAAAATTGTAAGAATTTGTGTTGATTTTTATAATGTTTAACTTTTATTTTAAGTTAGCAATAATAATATAAAGATAAATTTATTATTCTAACATGGATTTAAGAAGTTCTTTGTAGCAATTCAACTATTTTATTATCAATATATTTATTGCTTCGCTTATTTTTAAGCTAAATTTTATAATGATTTAACCAAGATGCATCTATGTAGTCAAACCTCTTTTAGGTTTCTTCAATAAATTTGACCAATGTTTATATTATATATTATGTATAATATCATAATTATTTATGTATAAATAAAAATTAAGTAATTTTTTAATATATAAGTAAAGTAAAATTTATAAAATTTTATATTTTAGTTATTTACTTAGTTATATTAGTCACATTGTAGTTTATATTGTGGGAGTAATGGAAGATATTAAAGAGAAACATATTTTTGAGTCAATAGACTCTTTCTATAGCTATGGAATTCGCTATATTTTAAAATACATTTATATAAATATACATTCAATTTCAATTTCAATTTCCATTAAGGCATCCTCACATTTTAAATAAATATTTTCATAAATAGTGGCAAGAATAACTATTTTACTTCATATTCAATGAATTCGTTTAGGATCTCAAATTGGAATAGTTGGCATGTGGATGAATCTATTGGATTATGTATTGTTAAGTTAATAATAGAACAATAAGCAAAATATCAATTAAACTATAATAATTGCAAATTAACCAATAATTGGGTAAATTGCAAGCATTTTAACTTCACAATTAATTAATTAATGCAACTTTTGTATATTTGTAAGATTTATGAGTTGTAATTTACAACATGAAATAAGTGGCACTTAAAGGATTAAATATGAGTAAAGAACTATTTTACTTCATAATCAATGAAAGAAGGCAATTTTTGCTTATTTGTAGGATTTATGTGTTATACTTTAGAACATGTAATAGTGCTTATTAGTAGGATTTATGTGTTATACTTTAGAACATGTAATAGTTAGCACTTTGACCATGATCATAGATCCATCTTAAATATGGAACTATCAAGCTCCATCTTAACTATGGAACTATCAAGCATAGGGAGATCTCTTGAGGAATTTTAGGAATCTAAAAGAGGTCACGATTCTAAAAGGGAGTTTGCACCTCAAGGGATCAAACGATCATAGATCCATCTTAACTATGGAACCATCAAGCATATGGAGATCTCTTGAGGAGTTTTAGGACTCTAAAAGGGGGTTTTCACCTCAAGGGATTTGATCCCTCTCTATGCTTGATAGAGGCAAAGTTAAGATGGATCTATGCTGGTGTTATACCAATCCGTGTTTATATTTTAGAAGCTGGGGTGGAGTAGCAAGTCTGTTTTTCCTAGATTGTAGGAGGATGAGACAAGTGTACATTCCAGATTGATTTTATGGACATTGTTCTAACTTTGAAATAAATAATTATAAAAATATATAAAATAATTGGTAGTTGATGCATGGATAAAAAAACATGTTTAACTAGAAATAAACAATGGACAATTACAATTATGCATGGAGAACAAGTAAGAGATAATTCAAGTTCATGGAACTTAACTTGTGGTTATCAATATTTACTGTCCACAAATTAAATAATTGTGCTAGTATTTATATATGTTTAAAAATTTGCAAAAATTAAAATTATGCGTAGTGACTTATGTCTTACTTTCCGAAATATAACACACTAAATTTTAAGAAAACTTATATCCTCATCTCTAAAAAATACTATTTTTATGAACCAAAATAACATAGTTAAAATAAATCCATATTATATTGTTATACTTATATATATATAAGTTTGGATAGATCTAGACAAAGAGTTGGTTAATTGATTTTTTTATAAATAAAATTAAAAAGCACTTATAAGATTAATATGTCAACCATGTCTAAATATTTATTGGTTAAAAATGTAGATTTCGAAACCATAAGTCATATAGGGCATTTTCCATTTCTTTACTCACAAAAAGTCCAAAAAATGTGTGAAATCTTCCAAATTTATATTAAAGGTATTTTTCTTTTAAAAAAATCATAAATTGAAGATTACTATAAAAAATTTGTTTTAATTAAATTAATGAATATAATATATAGATTTTATTATTATTAATTAATGATTTAATTATTAACCACTTGCTTTTTGAATAATTGTTAAATATAATAGGAGGATGTTGGTAGGTTAATTTAAATTCATTATATAAAATTAAACATATATATATATGCTTAAGCAATTGATTTCATCAGGCATGCGAATCACTATCATCATTATCGATGTTGATCACAATATCTAAAACATCAACCCCACAAGGAAATTAGTGTGTAACTCAATGTCTTGCAATTCTATAAGTCTATGAATATGCACGTTTCAATATTTATTTCTTCTTTTTTAGGTATCATGCCCAATAGTCAAAACACAAAGTACTTTGGGACCCTAACAATAGGTTGTCCTTCAATAGTTTTCTCATAGCATTAACCAATAAAAAATATTAATTAGGTAAAGTTTCAAACCTAATTGGAATTTGGATCTGGAACAGCTATGATGGAAATGAGTTACGATTGCTGCATTCTTTTTTGAAAAAATATTAATTAACAAGTGACTTAGCTGAGTAAAAATAAAAAATTAGTATATCGAACATCTTTTAAATAAAAGTGGTGGAAAGTATGAATGGCATGCCGATTAAAAGTATAATATAAAATCATAAACATCTACAATGTATGACTTTTACTTTTAATTGCAAAAAAAAAGCAAATTGTGCATCATGTATAAGGACATAGATTATCTTATCATAGTTATAGTGAAGCTATACTTGCACTTTAAAAAACATATCAATGACTTGTTTAGTTATCTTTTTAAGAGAACAAAGCACGAGCTATAAAAGAGAACAAAGCACGAGCTAGTTAAATATGGATGGATTTAAATAAGTATTTATGTACATGCAAAATTCCTCTACAAAGCTTTTAAAAATAATAGAAATTCCTCTACAAAGCTTTTAAAAATAATAGAAATTGCTTTTGAAGATTTGGTTTTCGTGCACAGTCTATTCTATTCATATCATATATAATGTTATGTTTCTTTATGTATTGATTTAATATTAAAATAAAAGTGAATTGCATAAAATAATTCAAGATACAAATTTATTGTCACTATGGGCTTATGGGCTTCTTCTATTGATTTTCTTTTCTTTTGCTTTCCTATATTCCTCTTGATCTTTTTTGGTGCTCATTAAATGTAAATGACATTTTCCCTTAATTTTGACTTGACTATAATACAAGTTGAAAGAAATTTCATTTTCACACTAAATATTCATTGAATCATTCAGCCACCTTGAATTAGCATTTGAGTAACACTGCCTACATCTACAATTATAGATACCAGGGATAGTTCAAAGGAAATGATATGAAATAGTCTAATGGGTTATTATATTTATTGTATATATTTATGTATTGTACATGTTACCTAAATATATTCTCCACAATCTGTGTTCTTCTAGAATCTTCATTGCAAATATTTGTTTGCATCCTTTGTCTACAAGATTCCTTCTTCTAGAAGTGTCCTTGCACACCTTATTTATGTACTTTCTCTAAAAGATCCTTTTATATCCTTGTTGACACAAACCCAGTCAAAAAGGGTTCGTCACTCTGTTGACATCTAACCCACTACGATCTCCCTAAGCACCGAGCCAGACAGGATTTACCTTGTCCAGCAACACGTGTGGAGTAGATGAAGTCTCACCCGAGATGTTCAAGGGAGAGCTAACGGAACCATGTTTCCGCAGAATGAGGAAGGACCCTTATGCATCCGCTTAATCAATTTATCGTGGCATTCAGAAATAGATCTAACATTTTAACTTATGCATTTAGGCAGAACCGCATCATCATTCAACAAATCTTATTGTTAAATAAACCATTAATGTGCAACAAATTTAGCAGTAAACATCATTCGAAACAATGAAATATTGCATCATTCATGTATTCAAATCGCACATCACATTTATAGCAGGAAATCAGAAAGAGACACAACAATTTGGCTCAAAATCATATCATATTAACCTTCTCAACAACCCATAGATACAGCAATATAGTTCTTCCATCGCATACGGGTGAATCCACGAAGCTGGTTCACCATTTTTGGAAAGCGGAACCCAAAAAATTTGTTTTTCATACCCTCAATCAAGGTATTTTCAAGTGTTGGTTGTGGAGCCATATCTTCCAATATCATAGATGATATTGTCACAGCCATGCACCATAGAGGACTGTACACTCATTCCCCTACCTTGGGGTTTGGGGGCAACGCCCCCGAGAAAAAAATTTGGGGCTGTTTTCGCCAACAGTTTTTGGGCCCATGGTTTTGGGTATCCCGTGGTATTTTCCCATTGTATTTCCTTTATAAAAGAAAGACATTGTAATATGGCTAGGGTTGATGTATTAAGTTTTATGCATTGTAAAGATCTCTGAGATTAAGAGAGAGACTGTGAGACAGTGAAGAGGAAGTGCAACGGCTGTGCTGTAGGTTGAATCCCTTCACTTTGTTGGACGACATAATAATAAGGACTAAAATTTTTTAGTGTGGACGTATCCCAAGTTGGGGTGAACCACGATATATATGTGTCTCTCTTGTAATGTGTGTGTGATTATATTTGCATTTCTGTTTATTGTTATTACTCTGCGATCCTGTTTTTCTAACATCAAGCCCTCGATCGAGGTTTAAAACCTCGATCAAGGGTTTTAAAATACCTCGATCAAGGGCTTGACAATACCTCGATCGAGGTTTTTTAAATACCTCGATCGAGAGTTGAAACAAGACCTTGATCTAGCTTTTCAAAAGCTCGATCTAGCTTTTGAAAGCTTGATCTAGCTTTTGAAAAAAATAAAAAAAGGCCCTTGATCGAGCAATTTGCTCGATCGAGGGTGTTAAAATACCTCGATCGAGGTCTAGTTAAAACCATCGATTGAGGTCTTATTAAACACTCGATCAAGGTATTTTAAATACCTCAATCGAGCAAATAGCTCGATTGAGGGCCTAAAAAACAGGCCGAGAGCCCTTTTCACTGTAGAATGAAAGTTTTGTCTACCTTTCAGAGGGTTAAACCATGTCATTAAATGCACATTAATGGGTGGACTTGATACCATTGGATTCATCAACGAATCCTCTATCTAGATACATAAAATTTATGAATTTTTATCTTCATATGTCTTTTGTTTTTAAATTTCTACTAAAACTTGTCCTAAAAAGCCTTGTTGACAACTTCGATTGAACTCAAAGATAAATTTACAACATTCAAAATTCACATCCAAAAAATTTGAAAAGATACACAAGCACTAGATAAACCCGTCCTCTTCAAAAGGGTATTTTTAGTTTTGCAAATTATGTAAACAATCAAAATATTTGGTGCACAAACACACATGTGTGCAAAATGTGACTGAAATATTCATTGGTCCATTTCGAAAAATAATAATAAATATAATTTTTCGAGAAAAAATAAAAGAAAAATAGGTAAGCACTAGTGCATTCTATCTAGATCATGTTCACATATTTCATTTTTTTAAATTATTACTTTAACATTAAATTATCGTGCACGAACACAAACTACTTGTTAATTGCTCTTCAAATTTTTAAGTACACATGTTTCATTAAATGAAAATTCGACATGATAAATGACATTGGTATATTTCGAAAAAAATATCATTGGAAAGCCAACATAATTCTCTACATTTCGTTTTTCAAGTGCATGTCAAAATTCATGTGGCAAATATGAGTTTCAAGGGCTTCAATTTAATACATGGGTAAAATTTCCGTTTTTCACCGTCATATTTGGCCAAAAAGAGTTACCCATCTTCATGGAATCACCCATACCCAGATTAACAGACAACAACAAGCAAAAACATCCGAGCTCAACTGTCTCTTCGATTGATCAATTCGTGCATTCATCGATCTGGATCTCTATCTGCCTATCGACAATTACAATTCTATGTCTATTTATAGGCTTGTGCCTTTACATTTGCGGTCCACTTAGGCAACCGCCTAACTACTTCTTAACCAACTCTACAAAAAGGATGACCCAAAAACCCACATAATGCGGTCAAATGACCCAAAACCCACATAATGCGGTCCAAATGACCCAAAACTACATAAACTTATCGACTTGCGCATTGTTTTCCTTCTTGTACTTATATTTGACCCTTCGCAACATCCGCGATTCTACGTAGCTGACTCATCCAAACCACCTGCCAACAGGCCCCCACCACAATCTTGTGGCTCGCCCTCGAGCCACGTCAGCTAGACATGGTGTACTCATTGATCTTCAGCCTGAAGTCTTCGTACTGCTAATAAATCTCCCTGACTTGCTCCTTAGCTGCTGCAGCGATCTCCTGACTCTTCGTCAAGTCCTGCGCTGACGGGTACTCAACCAATTTATCAACAACTTTCCGCTGACCTTCCTATACCGTCTGCAGTGCAGCAACTTCCTTGAGGGAAAACTGCGCATCAATCTCTTGGAACTCTTACAACTACGTAGTGCGCTTTTGCTGACGCTCATGTGCCTTTGCAACACGCTACTGTAACTCCTTCAGTTTCGCAACTTTGGTGACCTGAACAACCACTGGCAGTGTTCTCATTGATGTCTTCAGTGTGGCCAACTTCCCTTCCACCTCCTGCTGCAGCTTGGTCAGTTGTTCTAATTGCTCATCTTGGACAACGTTGCCCCAAAACTACACAGTCTCTATAGTGATTTTTGTCACGGCCTGCTCCAACTCTCTCAGCTGGGTCGCCAACTCATCCATGGCACATTTTCTGTCAGCTACTTGCTCATGCGGTGTGCTTAGGTGTAGTAGAGCTGTTAAGTCCGCATTGTCATGCTGGAACTCGGCAATGATAGCCCCCAAGCGTTGTGCTCTCTACACTGGATCCAACTGCGCGGTGGGCTCCGATACATACTGACATGCTTAAGAGATGGCCTTCTCCAACCTCAAGTTGTTGTCCCAAAGGTTGGATTTCTCCACCATCAAGCGGTCCTGCTCCTTCTTCAACTCCTCAATCGCTCAAGCCTTCTCAGCAATCAGCTACTCTAGCTTGTCTTCCAATTCATCTACCACCTCTCTTGCAGCTACTGCCTTCATCGTTAACTCTTCTACTTCTTTTCAAGTTGTTGCCTTGTTCTCCTGCGATCGCGAGAGCTGACCGCTGACGTCTTGTTCCCTGTTGGACAGCTCCTGGCTAGAAACTACCTGCATCCGCACCAACATCTGTGAGGACAGTACATTGATGTCGATCGAAAACGCTTGTAACTACTGCAACAAGGCCTGGAGCGCCTCATTATTGGTCGCAATCGCAGTCAGGGGAATCTGCACATTCTGAACACATGGCGTAGTGTTGATTGTGCCATCTACCAGCACAGGTTCTACCTCTGGTGCCTTCTTTGAAAAAATATGAACTAAGGAATCGAGGCGAGCTTTTACCTCATTGAAACCTGTCGTTGCCTGCGCCGTCATTGCATTAGCTGACGCATTCGTTTAATTTTTGAAAGCCACAATAAGCTGTCCCAGCTACGCTTCCATTGCTAGGATTGTACCACTGATCGTACCATGCTCATAACGCGCCTTCGTCCTGCCCTCCTCAACCTCACGCTCTTCATCCGTAGGGGTCTGTGATGACTCTTGATCTGAATTAGGGTGATTTTATTGTTCCATGCCTGGTACATCCATTGGTATCCCCGTTGATTCTTCTTCGTGACTAAGTGGTTCTCTCCATTCTATGGGCTATTCGTCGATGATCGCATCCAGCTCCTCGTCGGAAAATTTGTAAGGGGTATGCAACCACTGCTTCCCCGTATCATGCCGTGCTTGCACATGGATGTTGTGCGAGCCAATCACAAACTTGGAAATCCCTTTGTATTTAGCGATGGCTTCCTGGGACAACTACGGAACATGCTTCACTATCGTCTGTAGTATTTCCCAGTAGAGCCAGAACTGCGCTGCATAATCCTTCAGTCGCTTCGGTTCCTGTACCCACCATATATTTTGATAGTGCGCACCCATACGATCTATTGCATCATCAACTTCCATCCCTTGGTAATCATTAGGCTCCATCCACACTACAAGCGCAATCAAAATAAAAAATGAACTGTACACGAATGACTCCTTTCCATTTTGGACAGCTACTGCATCCTCTGTTAACTGGTTCAACAAGAAAAGTGACCAGTTCATCTATATGCCTTCCGTGCACTGCTGCATGCATGCCACAACCCCTGAATTACATTGGTTGGGTCAGTTTTTCAAGATGAATTTGCAACCCAGAATCCTCACCCCAGTGCAGACCGCCCTATCATTAATACAGTCAGTGCGGTAGGCGCAACCATCACGTTCCAAGCCGTAACCCTGTACCAACATCATTGCCCATTTTTTATCATTCTCCTTCCCTCTGAAATATTGTGAAGGGTCCTGTCCATCCTTTGGAAATCTCGTGATCTCATAAATTAGGTCAACTGTAACGGTGACTGGTCTATCTAACCACAAAATTCTGCAATGAAAGCAGGCCAAAAGCTACTTATCGCAAGCATTTTCCTCTGTCAACTGCCCAAAGTGCGGCATGTATATCAAGCCCAACAATCCTGCTTTGTCCAATCCCTTCGCCTAATCATGTGGAATCCGTGGTGTCGGGCCGACCGCTCTTGCTACTCTCGGCAGAAAAGGTTCTGTCATAACGTCCTGCAGCGCCAACAAATCATGATCGTCATACTTCAACTGCATCAGTGCAGGAATAATGTCGGTAATGCAGACCATGCCTGGTGGAATCGTCGGAATCTTGGTTTCGCACCGGATCTACAGGGGGGAATATACCCCAAGATATTCGCAGCAAATACCCTTGCTCAGGCCGCGGATTACACAACGCCTAAGCTCAACGGACTCACCTCAGTTACCTATGCCGGCACATGTGCAGATGATTGGGTCTGTCGTTTCTTTGGTGGTAGGGAGCTAGGCCGCGTGATAGGGATGACAGGTGACTCTACTTCGCTCGAAATCTCAATCGTATCTGGTTCACTTGGCACTCCACACTCAACTACCACAATGCTTAAGTATTACTCAACCGGACCCGACTTGGCAACTTGCTCAACACACTACAATGTCGCTCTACAACACAACTCAACCTTACACAATGCAACTCGATACTGCTTGGCTCTACTCACTCTTGGAAAAATAATAGCTTCCAACTAGCCTCAGCCCATTCTTATAGCGCCAAATCGATCCTGCGTCATTATGGCCAAATCACGCCAATGACTATGACCAAATCATGCATTAATTAGCCAAATCTGCAGCCGATCCTACCAATTGAACGGTCGAATCCATAATAAATACGCGTCCCTGCACCGAACGTCGGTAATTAACTGCATTTATTATTGATTTGACTGCATCGCGACACTGTGGTTGTCGTGGCACAGCTCCCAAACTACGCTACAATCCCTCGGACTTGCGCATCTTGTCCCTGCTGGTGCGCCATCCTTCCACCTAGCATCCTGCATTTTTTTTTAATTTTTTTTTTCGACACAATGCATTTAGGCATCACGCTGCTCCAAGCCCATCTTGTAGGGCTTCAATCTGCTACCATTCACTAGCTTTGGTAGCATCACTCTGTCTAACTGCTGCAGCTATACTGCACCTCCTGAAGTTATGCAACTAATGTGATATGGACAGAGCCAATGCGTCTGTAACTTCCCTAGATGCTTCATGAACTTGTTGTCATACAACAGCACCATGTCGCCTTGTTGAAACTGTTTGTTTTTTATATGGCGATCATGCCAAGATTTTTTCTGATCCTTCTCCACGTGCTGGTAAAAACCTGCAATAAAGCGGTCTTCCTCAAGCTATACCAGCTACTCAAGTCTTTCTTCCAACACTTCTTCATCATTCATGCCTATCGCTGCCGCTATTCGCAGACTTGGAACAATGTATTCCATAAGCATAACCGCCTCTTTCCCATACACTAGTTTGAATGGTGTCTTCCCCGTCAATCTTTTGCAGGTGGTACGATATGCCCACAAGATTGCTGGAATCTTCAAATCCCAGTAATCGTGGTTCGCATTACAAACCTTTGTAAGTGCATGCTCCAATACTTTGTTGAAAGCCTCCACTGTACCATTTGCTTGCAGATGATATGGCGTACTCTTATTATGTTGGATTTGAAGTGCTTCCGTTAATGCGCTGACTATACGATTGATGAAATGACTCCCCTGATCACTCATCAATATCTTCGGGAATCCAAACAGAGTAACAATGTTGTCGGACAAAAAGTGCACTGTTGTCGCAGCGGTGCAATCTACAAATGGTGCAGCCTCTACCCATCTTGTCAAATAATCTGTCGTTGTGATGATGTACCTTGCACCAGTGCGCTTCCCAGGTGGGTTGATAGGTCCCATGAAATCCACAACCAATTTATCGAATGGTTGTAATGTCACTTAAGGTATTAGCGACATCTCATCCCTCTTGGAGGGTTTTTCAGTTTGTTGACAAACGTTGCAGGTGTGCACATAATCTGTCGCATCAATATGTAGAGTGGCCCACCAAAGTCCTGCATGAAGCACCTTCCTAGTAGTAGCCTGGCCTCCATAGTGTCCACCCGCCACTCCTGCATGTGCCTCTTACAATATCTTCCCTTTCTCATGACACAGGACACAACGCCTCAAGATCTCATCTGGTCCCAGTTTATAGAGTTGTCCGTCAATAACCTAAAAATCGACGGCCTTCACCACCAATTGTTTCTTCCGACTAGTGGTGAATCCCTGTGGTGCGATGCATGTTTCCAAAAATAGAATGATTTCTTCACAGTAGTCGTCAGCTACCTTGACTTTGAATAGCTACGCATTCGAAAACCCATCCTCAATGTTGGTTGGTTCCTCCCCTGTCTCAATTCGTGATAGATAATATGGCCCCGCATTCAAGTGACTTGGCTTCACAATCACCTCAAAATAAAACTCCTGAAAGAGAAGTAGCTAGCGGCATATATTCCCCCCCAACACAGGCTTATTGACCAAGTATTTCAAAGCAGAATGGTCTGTGAACATCTTGAAGTGAACCCCCAATAGGCAATGCCTAAACTTATGCAGCGCATAGACCATCGCTAGAACTTCCCTTTCGGTAGTCGTATAATTGCACTTCGCAGATGACAGCTTGCAACTTGAAAAAGAAATTGGGTTATATAGATCTCCTTCCCCTGGTTGCGCGAGCACTAGTCCGAGTGCAATCGATGATGCATCCACATGGACATGGAATTCCTTGCTCCAGTCAGGTAAAACCAGTATCGGTGTAGAAGCCATCTTAGCCTTCAACGTCTCGAATCTTTCTTGACATTATGGACTCCGTAGGAATACTGCATCCTTCTTGAGAAACTTATCCATAGGGGTCGTGATCATTACATAACCCCGGATAAACTTGCGATAGTACCTTGTGTGCCCCAACGTCGCTCTCAATTGCTTGACATTTGTAGGTGATGTAATGTACCCACCCATCCATCCAAGGCAAGGAAGGGTACCTGATGGAAATCTCTGGGGCTTTCACATAAAACTCAGCCCACTCATTAGATTCATATCATTAAAAGAGATGTGTGCAGATGGAAAACAAGAAAATGATGCACAATGGAATTAAAACATCCACACACATTACTCATGCATACAGCATATCAACAGTCATTGAATTAATATAGTGCAGAAGTAAATATATAGGCATAAAAACACTTATCTCCATTTTTGCAACTGCCCCACCCAACCATAGGTTCTTCGACAGCTTATACTGAGTCCATCCGAAGGCCACCCCTGAGCTGGGCATGATTCTCACAAGGAAAAGGGGACATTCAAGCTCACACATATCCCATTAACCATTTCATCTCAGCCAAGCCAGTTCAACTGGGTTTATCAGGCTACACTTGAACCCTGGATGCTTACTCTTAAGCTCAAGCCAAAACAATGGATTACCCATTACCCATACCCCAACACATTTACAATAGAGGTACTCACAACACAGGGACCACATTGGCTCTCCCAACTCGTGGTTCACCCAAACGAACTATAGAATTTTGAATTCAACCCCAAGGAGCAAAACCGATTTCTCCCACTAGTTATGATCCTTTCCAATGGCCTAAACAACCTCCAGGAAGACCCAAAAACGTTATGTTCTATTCCCCATTGGTAATCAACACAAAAACGCCCCTTCCCAGCTAAAAGATGAAGGGGAACACAGAAAACCCAGGGAGGAAAACGCCCAGGCAGCTAGAGCTGCATGAGAGAGCAAGGCAATGGTGAATAATAGCTTAGATAACAATTTCATGGCTCTTTTCTTGTCGAAGGAGACAAACACGATTTTCCATGCAGGGTGGCTTTCCCATACCCAAATTTGGATAACCATACCTCTCCATTCCCATGGCATTAACTACCTCAACCAACTCTTGGGAGAAATCAATGGTAGGGTACAAAAGTCAACATGGGTAGTTGAGGGTTTGATGAGTTCTCTCATTGACACTTGTCTTGACTTGGTTGGATCAAGGGTTTGAATGTTTTTCCTCCCAATTCCTTGTAAAATCATGCCCTCATCTCTTTGTTGCATTGCATAGCTAGTTGTGGGTATTTTTATTAAAATGCATATTACATGATATTGAAGTTCCAATGTGCCTGGCTAGCACGCAAACCATATGCATCAATAAATCGATGGCGGGGCCTTAGCCTTGAGCTCCTCACCATGATTTCATAACAATATTACATCAATTACATTTGAATGTAATGGGGTCAATAATGGGGACGTTACAGGTGATGTTAAGCTCATGATGAGTGCAATCTTGGCTGGGTCAACCAACAATCCCTGCTTACAAACAATGTGACCCAACAACATCCCAAATGGTGCACAGAAAATGCACTTCTTCAAGTTCAGCGATATCTGATGCTACCGACAGTGCTCCAACATGAGTCGCAGATTAGCCATATGATCGCTGATAAACCCATAAACTGTCCAATCATCCATATAAACTTGCAAGAACTTCTGAATAAAATCTCTGAATGCAGCGACAACAACTCAATAAAATACTGCAGGTGCGTTCTTAAGCCCAAACTGTATCACCGTATACTGGAAACAACCCCATTCAGTTACAAATGTTGTCTTGTGGCGATCCTCTTTCGTGGTCTTGATTTGGTGGTAGCCAGAAAAACCATCCATGAAAGAATACATCTCTTGACCTCCCACTCCTTCCAACACCTCATCAGTGAATGGCGTCGGAAAAGGATCATGCATACACGCATCATTTAGCTTCCTCAGATCGACACAAATCCACACCTCACTTGTCTTCTTATCCTGTACCACCATAGGACTAATCCATTCTAATTCTTCAACTGGATCAATGATTCTAGCATCCAGCATGCGGTCAAGCTCAACTTGGACCCTTTCCTTGTGTCACGGATTCAGTCGATATGGTTATTGCCTTATCAGTTTCACATCTAGATTCAATGGAAGCTTCATCTCCCCAAGATCCCCCTATATTCCCTTCATCTCGAAAAAAATTGTTGGGAATAAATCTTGGAACTCATGCAATAGCTCTATAACCTTCTCCATCATTTCTTCATCCTAGTAGTCCCCAACATTCGCAAACTTTGGGTTCTCCTCCATCCCAATGTTGACTTTCCTAAGCTTCAGCGGCTGACTGATCGGATTGGTCGGTGCATCAGGTGCTACGACATCCCGACTCCCTTCTAATTCCAGAATATTGATATTCCGTGGGTAATCACCATCCTCTGGCCCTCCTGTAATATTATAAACTTCCATCATCAATTGCATCTGACACTGTATAAGCGGATCCACAGGGTAGGCGACCAGAACCACCTTCAGAACGACATCGTGGATGAGCTGCAGGGCATTGTGAACATCCGGATTGGCATCTGCGAGACTGAAGGTATGAGTAAAGAGAACAGTCAACTCTAACCAAGTGGTAATATCCCCACGCAACTTAGCTGCAGCATACCAATATTGTGACATTTCATCCAAGGTATGGATAAAGGCATGGACCCATTCATCCTTCGGTTGCGATTCCCACAAAGTCTAACATTCCACCAAATGACTTCCAGGGTTATTTCTCCCATCCTACTTACCAGTGTGGTATACTTCCGTGTCACCGAAGCGAACCGTCATCAGTCTTCAACACTGCGACCACCCAGTAATCGACTTCTTATGGGTAGCCCACCAACATGCTGGAGCAGCCTTCAACGCCTCCTCCAATGCCAGCAATCGCTATGGTTCTGACACCTTGTCTTCAAATGCTACCAGAAACTCAGACAACCCGGGAAATCCTTCATATACTGGCAATTCAACAGTTTCAGTCACAATGTGGCATAGAGACTGCGTGATCAACCAAAACTTGCAAAATGACACCTCATGCAAGCGATTCTGCCAATTCTCTAAAGCGTCATCAGAGTCGGAAGACGCAAAACTAGAGTTGCACCAGCGAAGATCGCCGTCGGCAATCAGATGAATGTAATCTTCTGAAATATTGTATGCATGATCCCATCCGCTGACAACTTCATCTTTTACCGGTTCAACATACCTATGCCCTTCAGTCAGATCCAATGGAGCTATGACTTCGAGGTCATGGTTTTCGAAGGTCATCATCTACTTCTTAAAATTATTTACTGTTGCACTGTCATTATCCCATCCAATCCCTAGCAACACGGGATAGGAGCTTCCTCCGTCAACAACATCGATAACATCAAAATCAGCATATGTCTTCATCCCCTTAATATCCACAACAAGACGCAAAACTCTCCCAATTGGTGTTACCTTGGCCTGATTAGCTAGTCGCAGCTGTACGAGAGACCAGCTCAGCATTGGGCTCCCCATTTTCTGCCATGCCTGCATTGTTAGAATATTGACATCTGAGCTTAGATCCAGAGTGACTGAATCTATGTCGAAGTCCCCAATCTAGATATTCATGCGCATCTCTTTACCTGTCTTCCACCTCTGTAAGGATTTTACCGCAGACTCTTTCCGTCCCCTGGCCAGTCGATGCAACAAACCCTTGATCCCTGCAAGAGAATCGGGATCTCTTGCCAGCGATAAACAACTTTCAAAAAAATTATGCAAAGTACCATACTGTCGCGATGGCCCTGCTTCTGAACTTGAATAAAAAACAGGGGGCATGTCGCAAATAATTGTCTTACCAGGATTTATGCCCATCACATGTCATGCTTGAAAGAATGTATCTTGCTCGACATCAATATCAAACTGCACCTTCTTCTTGCCCAGCTAACCATATGACTGGATGCGGACCATCTTATCCTATTGTTGTTACACAGAAATTTTCCACCCTGTGAGCATCAGCATTGTTTGGCCTATAGGATCCATTTCAGTGACTCATATCTATTTTTATCCTTCAGTGATACCAGTTTTCCCTATTTTTATTCCTACCCACATGTCACATCACTATAGCATGCGTACGCGCAAGTTGCATCACTATAGCCTGCGGGTATCAAGTAAAATGGAAAAAACCACTATTAATTACTTTTTACTCCCAAAAAGCGGTCATTGGGTGACCTTTGGCTCTCCATTTTTCCAAGTAATGCCTCGATGTGTCCTTTCACCTACCTTTGAGAGGACTATATATTGACCACATATGGCTTATGGACAGGAGGAAGAGGAGAATCGTAAGAGAACTCTAGTGTATTTTTTCCCTATCTTGAGTCTGCACTCATTGATCCTTGTAGTTGTGAACCATTTATGTTCACCTTCCAAACTCCTTTCTAGTTTGAGTTTTCCATTCATGGAATATTGAAGTGGTGGAGGCACAAGTGGATTGATCTAGATCTTGGTTCAGATTGGTTGCCGGCAAGAGGTCATATCACTTTGTACTTCTTCTTGTTCATTAATAGAAATACTCATATTCTCATCCATTCATGGTGTGAATGTCATTTATTATACATTGGGTTACATTTGCTTATGATATTATGGACCGTTGTTATTGATAATGTTAATGCCATTTATATATTATATGTACTTGTTGGATATTGGCTATCAAGACTAATTTGCAGATTTCAAGTGCATGGATTGAAAGCTCCAACAGGAATCTACATCAAACATTTGGATCGAGGTTGGTTACATTTCTCCATTATCTTAACATTGTCATTTACAATAGCATTGCTTTGAGAATTGAGTAGATTTTTGGTATTCATTTGTTTGTTGTGGTATTCCCAAGCCATAGTGAGTTTTCTCTAATACAGAAATGGCGACTCTGCTGGGGAAAACATCCATGTTTGGGAAATTTTTTGAGCATTAGTCCATAATTAGAGTTGATGTTCATTGAAGCTCTGTGTCACTGATTGGCCATTAAGATACATTGTAGAAAACTTGCCTTTTCTAAGCCTCTGGACTCTTTATTTTCCCATTTGCCTTTCCTTACCCGCAGGCTAGCTTGGCTCAACTCGCGTATACCCACATCTGTTTACTCTACTGCTAACGAGTAGCCGCAGGATTTCCTTCGACAGTAGCGTGTAACTCTGGATTTTGTTGGTTTATGGCTATTGGTTGTTGCTGGGTGAGTTTGGTTGATTCCCGAGTCTTTGTTGGCCTCTTTCTTGACTATTTCATGCCTTGGTTGTGACTGGATCTCTTCGTTTATCTTGGTTGATCCTTCTTGGTTTTTTTACCAATCTTTGGTTTTAGCCTCTTGGTTTTTCCTTTTGAGCTCATTTCCTTGGCTGAGTCTTGATGTTTAGGATCTGCTGGGTTGTCTTGGTGATCTTCTCGGCACTTCAGTGACTGAATAGTAGGATTTTGCTTACATTTTTTCATTCCATTTATATTGAAAAATTATAAAAATATACATCTAGTTTTTTGCATTTTCCTTCTTATTTATAAGCGAAAATACAAAAATATTTTACTTTCATGTACTGCATCTTGCATTGAGTGCTTGTTGCCTTCATTTTAGGTTCTGCTTGTGCATTGAAAAGATAAAAGATTGCATCTTTATTTCGGAATTGTTGGTTGATTTTGCATATTAGTGACATTGTTTTATTAGATAGATGAGTCTAGGTTTGGACGATTTTGCATACTATTGAGTCTACACATCACTAGTTTCACGACCATATCCCTTGAGTAACCACAACCACTAAAATTAACGCTTATTCATTAAAATTGATTAGACTGATTTTATTTATAGGGTACACCAACTAGCATAGGTTTAGAGTCTTGGAATATATCATTGTGAGTTAACAATCCAAGACTACTAGACGAAACATTAGGTGTCTGACCAGGGAGTGGAAGAATCCATGGTATAGATCGGTGTTCTCAGGAATCTCTACTCAATCCAGAGTTAAGCACGAGGTCACAAGAGGTTGGTTAAGGAGATATCCCTCTGATACCGACTGAACGTGAGAGATATATCCAGGATTTGTTTGTATCTCGGGGTACCGAAGGTTCATCCTCTTGTGCTACGGGATTAGCTACCCTGCCCATACGACGGGTCCCACCTGTAACTGTCCCCCTGAGCATTGTTTATATTGCGGTGAACATAGTTTCCTTACCTAGGTACTGCACAGGGTACTTGCAGTGGTTATGCTATTTGTGTCCTGAGTCAGATAGGGATTGGACAACACAATTGTGTTCATGCAGTGGACTTGACCTTGTCGACACAGTGAAGCCTGGGTGTCTCTATAACTGATTCTGTTACCTCCAACTATAGTTTGGGAGTCTCAAACCTCTCCTAGGCGAGACATACCAGCTCTAGTGTCGGGAGCTCATTTAGCCTCTCTGCTTGTCTTCTCTTGGTTGTAGTTTCTTTAGGTGTGTGCTTTGATTTCCTGTTTTTGATCGATAGTTGGCCTTTAGGGGACGTTGTGACTCTCTCCAGAGATATCGTGGCGCGGAGCCCTACTCTCCGCTGGTCTCGTCATTTGTCTAGTTTAAAGCCACTCGAGGTTACACACCGTATTGCTAGAGGACGCCGGAGGGCTCCCTCTAAGTCTTCGGATTCTTATGAGACTTACGTTGAAGATTACATGGCTACACATCCCAATATTGGGAAAGATCCTTCAACTCTTTTGGGTAGAGTTGAACATACTTCCGATCCCCATACTCCTCGTGAGGATTAGGGAGGTGATCCACTTGAGACTCAACCTAGTTCTATTTGGCCTAATCCACTTGACTGGGATCCATTTGATCCTTCAAATCCGGATAATTATCTTTATGGAATGCCCGATTTACCTGAGGATGAAGAACCGGATGAACCTTTTGTTCCTTCATTTACACGCAATTATAGATATGGGATGTCTGAGACTCATGATGATATTGGCCCTATGATCAACCCCACCGCACTCTCTTTTGGTATGCCTAGTCATAGTACTGTCAAACCTTCCACTACGGTTGGTACTCACGTTGGCACTAGTCAAAGTGTTAGCCATACTATACCCACTGGGGGCACTACCCTTGCTGGGGGAATTACGTTGTCCAACCACTCACATAGTATGGGGACTGGTCCGATTCCTAACAATACTAATATTGGAACACAATCACCTCCTAGGAATACCCAACCTAACCAGAATGTTGTTCGGAATACGACTTTCCATCCACCACCTAATACACGTGTCGCTACTCGTCAACCCAGGACTACTTTTGCACATGATACCGTTCCTCCCAACCACGGGCGTGGACACATACCGCATACTTTTGCGTCCACTGCTGCCACTAGTAATGCTAATGTAGGGGGTGGGAATATTCCCTATCCACATGGACATCACACCACCAACCCTGCTACTAGTCACACCCATATTGGAGCTGGAAATGCTTCTCATGCTTCTGGTCACCACATGACTGCTCAAGTTAATCCTAATATTGGGGGTGGGAACATACCATACCATTATGGTCATTACAACACGATTCCCGCTATGAATAGTACATACATGCCCCATACTCATGGTGGAAACCCTTACTACAACACAGTCGGTGCTGGCCACCAGTATCGCCCACCACCCCAATATGGTGCTCAAAACACGCATATACCTACTTACTCTCAAATGGGTCCGGCAGGGGGAGGATATCAATCTTATGGCCATGGGAAAGCTTACGGTCTATCAGGTCCTCATTATCAGCAGTTTAATCCTCATGGTCAAGCTTTTGGTCCATCTTATAACATCATTTCGTTTAACCAACCTTTTATGGGAGCTTATTATCAAGCTTTCCAGCCTTAGCTCCCATTCCTTGCACACTTGAATCTCCTGGATCTTTCGAAGCTCACGAATGATCCGGTGTGTCATGACCCTACTTGGCCCCCGGTCCCTACCAAGCTCCCTTAGGACATTCCAAAGTTTGAGGGGAAAGGTGGTGAGGACCCGCGAGATCATGTCATGACGTTTCACCTTTGGTGCTCCTTCAACTCTTTGAATCATGATTCCATTCGATTATGACTAATTCAATGCACCCTCACGGGGGTAGCCACGAAGTGGTATGTGGAGTTGCCTGGAAACACCTATAGGGGATTCAATGAGATTGCTTTGGTTTTCTTAGACCATTTCTAGTTACCAGTTCGTTATGACACTGGTATTGAGTTGTTGTCCACTTTCCGTCAGAATAAGGCCACACATATTTCTGACCACGTTCAAGAGTGGCATCGGCGGAAGAGATTAGTGAAAGCCAACATTCCTCCAGAGTTCCTGTTGGAATGGTTCCTCAAGTCTTTAATCCCATACATTGCTAAGGATGTTTCGATGTCTAGCATTGTGACTGAGGAACAAGCTATCCTGAAAGTCTAGTAGTTAGATCTACTTTATTCTCAGTCTAGCATTTTGTATGACATTATTCCTGATGCACCGAGAACAAGACATGAGCCTACGTCAGTTCCTGGACCACATGCCGATGGCATCGTGGGGTCCGCATGCACTCGCCCTGTAGACTTGGTAGCTAATCAAATGCAAAATTTGTCACTAAACCAGTCTGCTCCCGGACAGGTTCACACCTTTTCCACTTCCACTCCGTCGTCTGATGTACACAATGTGCAATCAATGAAACCATCAGGTAACCAACAACCTGGTGGTAAGAAAAAGGGGAGAAATAATCGTAGGGATGGAAACAATGGAAGTAATAACAATATCAATAGTAATACTCCTCGTAAAGAGAATTCCAACCCTCCTCGGGAAGGCGGTAATGCTGGCGAGGATCGTAAACCTAGGCATAAGGTGAAATTCCCTTACAAGCTTTATGGGGAGGATCATCTTACTCACTTATGTCCTCGAATTGAAGAAGCATCAAAGAATTTGGCACAGAGCCCAGCTGTGTTGAAGGATCCCCTTCCTCATCATCAAAACATGGCTTCGCATGCTCCTACCACTGGTTATGGTACTAATGAAATGGCAACGGATTCTTCCAATACTAGTGGTTATGGATGTGTGAATATGGTTCAGTCAGAGGTTTGTGTTGCTACTCGCCAGCGCGATTATGGTGCACCACAACCTCATTTGGGGAATGAGCCTCCCCCTCCTCCTGATAATTCCTTGCATATCAAGAAGCCTTCCATTATGCCACATATACCGAAAGGTGTTCTCAAGCGCTCCATGCATAATCCTAAAGCTCGAGCTGCCCAAAACTACTCCATCGTAGAATATTTGGGCCAAACTCCATGTGCCATGTCGGCTCTTGAAGTTTTGCAAGCCTTTCCTTCTCAAGAGCATGCCCTTTTGAGTGCTTTAGGAGTTTAGGATGGGGAAGTCCTAGTGTTATCAAGTTCGATACTACTGATGTCCATCCTCGCTTACCTTACCATGTGGCTTTTCAAATCCAGGTGGTTTTCCTTAAGAGATTCATCAAACGTACTATGGTTGATGAAGGTGCCTCTATGTCAGTAATGTTGTTAGCTTGTTGGAAATCTCTTGGCTCTCCTCCTCTACTCGCATATAGAACTACACTCACTACATTCGATGGTAGATCTTTTACGCCGCATGGAATTATCCCTTCCCTTGTTGTCTCCTTGGGAGGTAAGTCCGTTCCTATTGAAGTCGAAGTGGTTGATGCGCCCATTGACAAAAACCTTTTACTGGGTTGGAACTGGATGTACGCTATGAAGGCTGTCACGTCTACTGTATTTCAAGTTATCTGCTTTCCCAATGAAGGCAAGATTGTGATGATCAATCAGTTGGATTTTGTTGGTACTCCTTCCACAGCATCCATGGGATCTGTAGTCCTGCAAGTTTATGATTCTCAGCTGCCAACTGGGAACATAGGTGTTGGAATGTACCCTTCATTGACGGGAACTTATAATCTTTCTGCACCTATGAATTTTATTGGAACCATCACCAACAATGCGCCTCCTCCTTTGAATAATATTCCATTCCAGACTTCCTATTGTAATGATCCATGGATTTTACCATCCGCGGATTCTATGTATGGAGACATTGTGCACGTCGGGATGTCTATGCCTTTATCTATAGCGGAGCTCGCTTACGATCACATCCAACAAACCATTACAGACCCGAATCTCTCTTTTTCCCAGACAGTTGAAGAAGATCCCGTTACGATGCCAGTTTGGGCAGCCAACTCATCTTGTTCACACGATTGTCTTGATGATACTTTTCCATCTGATGAAGCTATCCTCGAAGCCATGTGTGGTAGTGAGAGTCCTTGGGAAGATATGCACCATCGCTCTTATTTCCTTCCCAACCTCGAGCTCGTTGAGCAAGAGGATTTTAGGATGACTCTAGCTGAGATGGTTGGTCACCCTGTGGCTCTTTTGCAGTTGCATGATGTTTTCTTGGAGGGGAATATGGCCAATATTTCCCTAACCACTTCGATCAACATCTCCCGCACTCCCAGAATGGTTGAGAATGTTTATGTCGGTGCCGATTGCACTCCTGAGGAGATTGCTATTTACACTGACTTGTTTACTAAACTCCGGGAAGCTTTCACATGGTCATATGAGGAGATGCCAGGAATAGACCCCCGCATTATTGAACATGAGATTAGAACGTATCCCGATGCTACACCAGTTCGACAACGCTTACGTGCTATGAACCCTAAGAAGGCAACTGCTATTAAGGCCGAGGTGGAGAAACTGCTCAAAGCTGGTTTCATCTACCCTGTTCCCCTTATCGAATGATTGTCAAACCCCGTTCCTGTGGATAAGAAGCAGGGAACGATCCATGTATGCACTGATTTCAAAGATTTGAACCGTGCATGTCCGAAAGACAACTTCCCCACGCCATTCATTTATCAAATATTGGATGCTTGTGTAGGGAGTGAGATTTTTTCATTCATGGACGGATTCTCGGGTTATAATCAGATTCAAACCAAACCCATGGACCAACATAAGACGGCATTTATTCATCCATGAGGAACATTTGCATACCGGAAAATGCCCTTCAGTCTCAAGAACACCAGAGCTACTTTTCAGCGAGCCATGACCTATGCCTTTCATGATCTTAAGATGATTATGGAAGTTTTCTTGGATGATCTTGCTGGCCATTCTCGCAAAAGAATGGACCACCCCAAGCACCTCCGTATGATTCTCGAACGATGTATCCACTACAAAATTTGATTGAATCCAAACAAATGCATCTTCACTATTAGGACTGGTCGCCTTATAGGATTTATAGTTTCAAGAGAGGTTATTAGAGTCGATCCTCTCAATGTTGAGGCAATACTTCAGTTGCCTCCTCCGCATAATCTGTTACAACCTCAGAGCCTCCAAGGGAGAGCTACTTTTCTGCGTCAGTTTATAGCTAACTATGCCAGTATTAATAAAGGTTTCGCATGCCTATTGAAGAAAGACACACCTTTTATCTTGGATGAGCGAGCCCAGCAGTCTTTCGATGCCCTTAAGAAATATTTGGTATCGGCCCATGTGCTTAGTCCGCTGGACTTTACACGAGATTTCATTCTTTATGTGGCCGCGTCTCAAGAGACTATTGACATGGTCTTGGTTCTAGTAGATGATGTGCTCATCAAGCATGTTATCTATTATCTTAGTCAAAATTTAGTAGACGCTGAGTTGAGGTACACCCACGTATAAAAGTTGGCACTTGCGACTGTCCATGCAGTCCAGCGGTTATGGCATTACATTTTGCTTCGAACAACCACTGTGGTATCTCACATCAATCCATTTCAGTTTGTGCTATCACGATGCCTTATCAGGGGTAAGTATAATAAATGGATTGTGATCCTTCACAAATTTGATCTTGATTTTGCTTCGGCAAAATTGGTGAAATCATTGGTGTTCGCTGAGCTTATGTCGGACCTTCCACGACTTGATGAGGATGTCATTCATGAAGATTCCTTTGTGGATGAACACTTATTTATTATCTCGACCGAGGACCCTTGGTATGGGGATGTCATTGTATATCTCCAAACTTTGAAGTTTCCTCTGCATTATTCACGAGATGAGCGACGATGTGTGAAACATCACGCTAAAGATTATACTATCGTCGGTGACACTTTATATCGCCGAGGAAAGGATTCCATTCTCTGTCGTTGCTTGACTTAGGAAGAAGTGGAACGGGTACTTAATGATTTCCATGCGGGGGCGTGTGGTGGTCACTTATCTAGGCTTGCTACAGCCCAGTGTATCATGCAAGTAGGTTATTTTTGGCCTACCATCTTTAAATATTGTATTGACACTGTGAAGAGATGTCACCCTTTGTCACCTACCCAATTTTTGAGAATAATTATTTCCTACTATTATTCTTTTTTGCAAAAATACTTTGTGTCAAATTATAATTACAAGTTTATAATTATGACCAAGTAGGTCAAAATTGAATGTAATGACTCATTATTATTATTTAATAAATGAAAATGGGAGACAAACACTCAAGAAAGCTGTTATAAGAGTATCCACTGGCCCACTAGTAGGAATGGAAGCTGCTAGAAGGATTGGGACAGATGGCAGCATTTGCACTCTACCATTAGCTGTTGGTATGGGAAAACTCCCCCTAATTTTGTGGCATTTTCCTCTCCAGGTGGAGAGAGGTGAGCAGGCAGCTCACTAATGACCAGTTAATTACAAAAGATCTGGGAAGCCTATAAAGGGCAATTCGAATTGAGCAGGCAGCTCTTACAATGTTTTCTGCAGAAACATTCCTCATGCTCATCAGGTGATGGCTAAGAGATTCAAATAGGGGAGGCTATGGAGAGTGCAGTATAAGTCTGCAAATGTTATGAGAAGGATAGAACAGAGGTGTTGGTGCTGATCCCATGGAATTACTAAGCCTGTAAGGCTGGATATATAAATTTTCTTGCTGCTGGAAGTGGAAGTCCTAAGCTGTAGAACCTTCTTCCTCCTGGTGGATCAGTGTATAGGCTCGGGGGTCCTAAGGCAGACATCTTGGCTGTTTGGGAGCAGGTTGGGTGGAACAGGTTTCTTGAGTGATTTGTTCCTCCCATTACCCTCAGGTTCTATTCTGCTATGTTTTCCTTTTTAATTCACATGAATGCTCTCAGAAAATGGTTTAGTATTATTATTTAATGATCCATAGTAGAAAATGTCAAATCCTAGTTAATATAGACTTGTTGAACCGATAAAATGACTCCTTTGCATTTTTCCCCATGCATGGAGTTGCATCGTACTCCAGTACAGAGAGGTAGCATTAAATCTCCCCAGCTAAAAATGAAACCTTGCATGCATCTAAGTATCTAAACCAAGGACCACCCATGCACAGACTATGTTATCATGCATCTTGTATTTTAGCAGCAGTAGATTAGATCTATGCATGTATTGTTTTACTATTTAATTTTGCATGCTGAAGCAACTTAACAGAAACTAAGTATGGCAGTAGATCCTTTTCCTGAAGGTGATCATGATGTTAACAACTAGAGTTACTGATCTTTATTAGTTATTTCAAAGAAAACAATAGTATGCATTCTGTTTAACCATATTCCCATTATTCTTCTATCTTCTTATTGCTTTAGAATCTGATTGATCTTATATGAATATTGTCTCCACTGTATTATATTGTACAGAAAGAAAGAAAGCTACTGTGTATTTTATCCTTTCATCTGAGGTCCAAAATGGACGAATCCAGGAATAAATAGCTAGAATAGAAAATCTGCATATTCATAAGCAATCAAATTATTTAACGATTGCATTGTTATTATCTTTGTTTCCCGAACTATCATTTGCATATGATAAAACTTACATCACAGAATACCAAGTCATTAACAGCTAGGGAAAACATATCTTTATTAATTTAACAGATTAAATTGTAATTTCTCTACACCCTAGCTGGGATCAACAGGGTTTCAATACATTATTATTTCTAAACATTAAACAGTTGCCAAAATGAAGGTTTCATCACCATAAACAATTAAATTGCAGAATCAAGAGTCGTTGTTCTTATTCCTTTAAAACATCAATACAGACATAAAGATTTCATTCACATCGATAGCTAGGGTTTAAACATTATCACTTATGCCTTCAATACAAAACCACTTCCTTTCTATTTCTTGGCATATAGCCACATTTTAATTAAACAACTGAAAACATGCCTTTCGATCCTTGGATCTGAGTTCAAGACTGAAGAAATCAAACAACACTATACGCAAACCTAAGACCCAAAGTATCTTAACCAGCGATTAGATACAGATACAAAAATGATAAGACCCATTTACTAAACATAACCATTAAACCCTAGACATTATCGTTTCCATTTAAAACAACAATAGTTACACCCTACGGTTGCCACTATCTTTTGTTGGGATTCCTTTCGAAACCCCATGCCATTTATACACACAGCCAAATACTTAAAACAAGGTTACTGTCAACATATCTCCTCGTGCATCAACTCAGAGGTACTCAAATGATAAGACATAAAATGGAACGATGCAAGACGATTTGCAAACATAAGGGTTCAACCCTGCTAAACTCACCGATGCAAGGCATGGCCAGCCACATATTTTAAAACTTTTACATCACCTATTCTATCAACAAAACTCAAAAAAATTGAAGGTTGCCAAATGCTGCAGGCGAGACAAAGCCATTGCCGCGAAGGCATGCTACCAGCACTTGCTCATCAAGTCCGATTCCAGGAGAACCACTAATGAGGGATACCACCGAAGCTTACCGGTGGGTTCGCTTAAGATCTCTTCCTCTCCAACTATTCCGGCACCCTGTGGATTCGCCGAGGGTCACCTGCCAACAGCCATGCAACAAGTTAAGCACCGTATCATGAAATAGAACGCATGCTACAAAGAATAGTGGGAGAACCTTTGCAACAAATACATTACCTGAGTTATGACAGAGTTTTTTTTCGACATAGCCATCTTCCATTCACTGTGAAGGAGATGCACCCAGCTCGAAGACCACGATGAGAGATACCTCCCAAAACTTCCAACTCAATTGAAAAAACCTGACTTACAAGCTACGGCAACACTGGCACAAATGCACTCATCCCACTTGTAGGTTACCACACCATCATTCCAGACTTGGCTTCAATGGATAACTTTTACTTGTAGACCCAGGGTCGCTATCGGTCTCAGGATCGAGCCTGAGGGAGACTAGAAAAACCAGCAAACCCTAGGTGCCTCTCAGTCGGTTGGCCTCACCTCCCAAACCCTACCACCGAGCAAATGATCAAGAAACATTACAAAGAATCCATAATTTATGCAAGGGTTCGGCTTATCCCAATACACAACAATCAACGGTGGAGATTCACCCACATCAAGCCACGTTGGAAGGTGGCAGGTGCAACATTAAATGGCTCATCTACCTCCCAAGCCATGGAGTTTCCATATTGGATGATAGTAGAGTAGGAGGCCACTACAAATCAGCAATTGCCAAACCTTATCACGCCGAAACTTCAACATAGACGTGCATGTAACACTATCCCTAACATGGTGGCCAGGCACTTTAATTGCAAATCAAACCATTTATTACACCCTCGATTTGTTTACAGGATTTTTGCAGGGCCCTCATTCCATCTGCCAACCCATACGAATCAACTTTAAAAGTTTCAACATGTAAACTTTAGCAATGTATAATGATCAACCGATAGCATATAACCAAGGTCTCATACAATCCATATAACCAAATTCGAAACATAATCATGGCATATGAATATCCACTAAGGTCGCGAGCAACCATAGGACATGGTTTGACTCCACCCTTCACATTAAGACTTTTATATAGTTCACTGTAGGGCTCGTTGTAAGCTCATAAAGCTTGTCCACACCATAAGTTAATTAAACACATCGTTAGGGTATGGTGCCACCCAAGGACCCATCGCATTCATTGCATGGTTGGGTGTTAATGCTTAAACCATTACCATTTTTTATTGCCCAGGCAATAGAGTGTAGAACCATTTTGTCAATCTCTCCATAGTATGAATTAAGACCATGTGACCTTGTCATTAACCTATCACCATCATTATTATAGAAAGAATAACTTAACAGCCGCAAGGCATTCATGGAATGACCTGACGTAAATTCATCAACACTTCATGGACACATTCACAACAATCACACCCTGATATAGACGTTATCTGAAGATGTAAGAGAGACAGGTTCATCTTACAAGCATTGAAAGGAGGTCATACCCATAGCATCAAAATAATAAGCAGTTTCGATTTCTATCCCGGTTATTAAACTCTCGACTTTTGTTGCTATTTTCTTACCTGCGAATCTGTGAATGAAGGACGAATGCAATGCTTTAGCAGAGTCGCTAAGTAAGCCTCGGGGCACCTCGTGGGACCCCTTTCATCATCATCCATAAAAGTTAAACTGTTAGCATTTGTCAAAGAATTCTGTTTTCCATTACATCATAAATTTTCAATCATTACAGCATATGAACAAAGTACATAATCATCAATTGATTTTCATGTCATCATTAAAAGACAAAGGACACAATCATTAAATTATTCCTACCAAGTGACACTTTTATTAATTACTAAATATTGATTATTATTATTTTAGCATTTTACAATATTAGCATTTTTTCGGCGATTTAAATTTTTTTTAAATCTTGTGAAAATATCAGGATGTTACACCCTTTCCAGGTGTTTTCTCGGAACGTACACTCGCATCCAGTGCCCCTCCATCCGGTCGTCACTATCGGTCCCTTCACTAAGTGGGGGTAGATTTCATGGATTGCAAACCAGCTTTGGCTGGGGGGCATCATCATATTATCGTGGTTGTGGATTATTTTTCCAAGTGGACTGAGGCCATGCTTACTGTAAAATCCGATGGTGCTACTGCATCCCACTTCGTGTTCAACCAGATTATCACTTGGTTCGGTATCTCGAAGGAGATTGTCACTGACCATGGCAGTCACTTTCAAAACAAGATGATGGAGGATTTGTCTCTCAAGCTTGGGCTTCATCAGGAACACTCATCTTCCTACTATCCTCAAGCGAATGGTCAGGTTGAAGCAGTAAATAAGCCTTTAAAGACCATTCTCCAATGTACCATCTAACAAAGCAAGACCAATTGGCATATCATGTTATATCCTGCTTTCTGGGCATATCGAACCGCAGTTAAGACTGCCACCGGGTTCTCACCATTTCAATTAGTTCATGGTGTGGAGTCACTTTTACCGATTGAATGCGAAATCCCTTCACTCAAGCTAGCCATAGAGCTCCTCCCTGATACGACGGAGATTGAGCAATGTTTAGTACACCTTGAGCAACTTGACGAGCATTATCGAGATGTCGCTGTGGCCATTGATGTTAACAAGCATCATGTCAAGGTTCAATACGATAGGTCTGTCCGTCCCCGGTAATATGCTGAAGGTGACTTGGTACTCTTGTATGACCAAGCTAAAGAACCCCTGGGGGCAGGCAAGTTCAATCCCATGTGGCACGGTCCTTACATTGTGAAGTGTGTCCTAGAAAAAGGAGCTTACGAGTTAGAAGACTATGAGGGAGTTACCTTGAAGGAGCCTAGAAATGGGCTCTACCTCAAGCGGTATTACACTTGAACCTCTGGTTTAGGCTGATACTTTTGTACACTATTATATAGTTTTTCTGTACATAGTTTAGATTTCCTTTTGGTTGTCAGGTCTACTGATTAGTCTCTGCTTGATTGAAAGATGTCAATGGGATTTCCTACATTCTTGGGTTTCGCAGATGGTGCTAGCCGACATACGCAGCATCTTGCTTCTGCTGCCTGGGTTATCTTCGCACTTGACCACCTAGTTGTGTCTTCAGGAGGTGCTTGTCTCGGTCCTACATCTAATAATGTGGTTGAGTATAGTGTCGTTGTTGAGATACTTCGGGATGCCATTTCACATGAAATCCAGTCTTTAGAAGTCCGCCTAGATTCACAACTAGTTGTGTCTCAGCTGAATGGGTAGTACCGTGTTTGAGACCCTACATTATTACGGATATTCCTTAAGGTACGACTCTTGGAGAGACATTTTGTTTCCATTTCATATATTCATATTCCGAGAAGTCATAATTATATATCTGATGCATATGCTAACTATGTATTAGATTGGCATTTGTCACAGTCATCATAAAGCACATAAATACAAAGACATTCATACATTTGTAACATACACACATGTAGTAGAACTGAGAACCAAAGTTGTATATATATATAAATATGTCCAAAATTGTAGTATCATACAAAACTGGAGTTCGTAGCCCTAAAAAAAATACATATCGATACAAAAAATGATGAGACCCCTGGATATCTATTCCCTCCAAGGAGGTCTAGCTGCCACCTCGACAGGATGTGTCTCATAGAAGTATTGTACTGCATTGGCCACCCGCTGCAGTAGCCGCACCCACTCACTAGGAACACCCACTACCTAGCACTGCATGGCCTCAGGTAGTCGGAAAACCATCCATGATATATTGCGCCACAACGTCTGGAGTGTGCGCCCTGCTATAGAATCTACTACCAACTCATCTCTACCCCAACGACCATGTCTTGGGAAGCCCTTGGGTCTCACTGGGCCTTTGTCTACGAGCAAACAGTCACCCATTAGCACATGATATCACCACCAAAAATATTTTTTGCATTTCAACTATAATAAAAAAATCCATAAAAATTTAATAAACACAAAACCAAAAGAGTACTCACTGATGTCTCTGAAAGCTGCACCTAGTGGAAGCGGCATGTCACGGTCCTATCTGAAGTCTATCCCCACATAGGGATAGTCCTTTATCATGATCACCTTCCGGTTCCACCAGTGGAAGAACTCCTTAGTATATGATGACGCCAAACGGCCACCACCCTGTCGTGTCTGTATCTCAGCCCACCGGGTCAGGGCTGGATCACGGAGATTGTGAGGAGATACATCCACCCTCGGGCTAAGTCTCGGAACACTCTCAAAGAAGAAACTGCAGAGGATGCTACCATACCCAAAGTTTTTGGCCTTCCCCTATTTGCATTCCATCAGTTGTGTTTTCATAGACACCAGTAGAGTAGTACACCAGTAGAATATAGTAGGCTGCAAGCATTGTGATGCATAGAACATCACAGGTCTTGATGCCTAATGCATTTCTTTGGATCCTGTGATTCACACTAAAGTAGCCACAATGATCTTTGTACTCAGATCCGTTATGGCATTGATTGGAACTTGGCTTCCCACTGCTCGTGTGTTGGTGGGGCAATACCGCGCTATCTAGTCCTGCATAGTGATCCCACCGACCAAAATTGAAATAAAAGCATTGAAATAAAAGGTATGGTAGTGACCACTAACCTGCTCCGGATGGTTCGTTGAATGGTCACTTGTAGCTCCCACGATCAGCGTTTGAAGTTGCAGGTGAAAACTTACCACTAAACTCCAAAATGGTGAATAGTGCAAATGAATTGTAATTTGGAAAATTTTATTACTATTTATAATTTTCTAGACCCACTTTTCTATAGTTTTTGCCATTTTGAGCCATTATGAACTAATATCATGTCATGGAGTGGTGTTTTTTCAATAGATTTCCTCGGCGAGAGTTGTTCTGAACCATTTCACATGTACGACAAGTACATTTCTCACCTGGCATATAGGTTAGATGCCATTTCCACATGCATCATGCATTTGACCTATTGACCATTTTCATAAAGCCTAGGTGCGACCCCACTTCGTGACTGAAACGGAACCTTCACACTGTTATAGAAGTGTCATTATGTGGCATTAGGGCTTTCCCGAACATGGGTACCCTAGTTAGAACCCCATTATGCCTTTTGGTGCCCATGCAGTTGTTTGTCCTCAGGATTGGGAGTCCTTTGTAGTCACGCCATGATGTTGCGATAAAGACTCATACTCTACTTTGTCTTATGTTGTCCATCTCCCTTAACGACTCCCCTCAGTTATATCATGTTGTGATTGCATTGCATCATCCTGCTTGTTCCTTGAGCCTTGTGCCGACTCCCGCTTACTTAATTGTTAGCCTAGTGCCTGAGCACTTTTCCCTATCGAGCCCTGGAGAGCTTATATTTTCCCTTCACAATTTGATGACCTTTTGACCTTGATGGAACGCACCCCCGAGTGTCCACATCCTACATGCACTTCCTTGCATTGAGCATAGGTATGTTCCACTGCTTGGGACTAGTCTGCTAGCTATTTGACACTCGTTCCCTCACTTGTTGTACTATAAGAAATTTTATTCTTTTTCAAGCTTTTCCCAAATATGAAAAATACCAAAAAAATCAAATATTCCAAAAAGCCAGACGGGATTATGGTCACTATTTCTTGTTGGCAGCTGTTGTGTCACCTTTGAACAGAGCATTGATTCCACTCCGTACATTATGAGTCGGGACTATAGTTGGGCCTTAGGAGCTGTACTTGTTTCTCAGTTTTCTCCACTGATTGGTTAAGCTTCCAGTCAGTATGGAGCCCTCTATGATGCCTCCTGCATTTCATAGTTTATGTCAAGTCTATTCTACCTGAGTCTATCCATCTGCTCATGCTCTTGTTCAAAGGAAGTCCTGAAACCAGTGTCGGCCACTCCTCAGATCTCTTGACTATTGCATGTCGGCCATCCTTATTGAGTCAGTCCGTTTCACCTGAGATTTTCCAAATCTTTCAGCATTGCTAGTACCTCGTGCTGGTTGATGGGGGATGTCTTAATGCCCTCCTTCTAGCGAGTCTCATTCCGTCGACTTCAACTCATTTATTCCGGGACTTGAGGCTTAGAGTTCAGTTTAGTACCTTGAGGCTTGCAGTCATTAGTGGCAGGTTCTCTCGCCATCGACAGTTTTGGGAATACATCAATGTCCCCTGATTGATGGATTCATCCTAGTGTTCGAATTCAACCCATTTATTCACACTCTGATGACTGTACTCTGTGCCTTGATGTCCATTTTCATTATTGGTGGTTCATCTCGCGTCTGTTAACAGTTTATATCATTGACCGGTAATCAGACGATGTATCATCAGGTTTGACCCGAACTCCTTTATTCACTTGATGGGATTTGCACCATCGAAGACTTGTGTAGAAGACCCCGGGCGATTGTGGCATTCAGTATGCTACATATGACTTTGACTTTAAATCTGAGATATCACCTCTCAGATTTCAGTAGTTTGTACCTCCAGTTTTGCACCAGTTGTCTTCTTTTCAGCAGAAAACTGTATCTTACTATAGAGGGATCATGGCTATGATCACTTATGACATGTATCCAGTATATACTACCTATTCATGGCCATTGTATCATATTGTTGTACTATACCGACATGTATTCAGAGATACTATTGTATTATGACGAGTGAGCTGTTCTTTCCACCTGTGTCTCCATCACTCCACTTCTGAGTTTTATAATGTATTTCGGCCATCGTAGCACTTTCAGTCTCTGACCTCACACATTAGGGGGCATCTGTTACACAGAAATCTTCCACCCTATGAGCATCAACATTGTTTGGCCTGTAGGATCCATTTCAGTGACTCAGATCCATTTTTATCCTTCAGTGATACCAGTTTGCCCTATTTTTATTCCTACTCGCATGTTGCATCACTATAGCATGCGTACCCGCGAGTTGCATCACTATAGCTCGCGGGTATCAAGTAAAATGGTAAAAACCACTATTAATTACTTTTTACTCCCAAAAAGAAGTCATTGGGTGACCTTTGGCTCTCCATCTACCCAAGTAATGCCTCGATGTGTCCTTTCACCTAACTTTGAGAGGACTATATATTGAGCACATATGGCTTATGGATGGGAGGAAAAGGAGAATCGTAAGAGAAATCTAGTGGATTTTTTCCCTATCTTGAGTCTGCACTCATTGATCCTTGTAGTTGTGAACCATTTATGTTCACCTTCCAAACTCCTTTCTACTTTGAGTTTTTCATTCATGGAGGATTGAAGTGGTGGAGGCACAAGTGGATTGATCTAGATCTTGGTTCAGATTGGTTGCCGGCAAGAGGTCGTATCACTTTGTACTTCTTCTTGTTCATTAATAGAAATACTCATATTCTCATCCATTCATGGTGTGAATGTCATTTATTAAACATTGGGTTACATTTGCTTATGATATTATGGACCAATGTTATTGATAATGTTAATGCCATTTATATATTATATGTACTTGTTGGATATTGGCTGTCAAGACTAATTTGCAGATTTCAAGTGCATGGATTGAAATCTCCAACGGGGATCTACATCAAACGTTTGGATCAAGGTTGGTTACATTTCTCCATTATCTTAATATTTTCATTTATAATAGCATTGCTTTGAGAATTGAGTAGATTTCTGGTAGTCATCTTTCTGTTGTGGTATTCCCAACCCATAGTGATTTTTCTCCAATAGAATCGTCACACCTCTGCGAGTGATAGAAGCAACAATGGCATCTTGCATTCTTGGTTCCACACAAATTGTCACGATAGTTGCGTCCTGAGTCTGTTTCAGCGGTGGATTCCCAGGTTAGTTCACATTCTGGTTGGAATTCTGATTCGGACGTTGATTTTGGTTCTGCGGCTGGTTTTGATTCTGCACTAGTTGTTGATTCTGCAACCAATTTTAATTCTGCAACTGTTGAACATTTCCTACCTGCCATCTCGCGATCAGCTGTAGATAGTTCTCAACAATTTGATCTCCACCGAAGCAGTATGTGCACTGTGTTTGCAACTGCGGGAAATCTCTCTGGTAGTTCCCTAATACTCCCCAATTATAACATTGTACGGGTCCTCGACCTCGTCCACCTCCTCGACCAAAGCCTCCACCTTGTCCTCCTCAGAATCCTCTGCGAAATCCTCCTTGTTACTGATACTACAGTTGATTAAATTGTTGCTACATAGGGTTCGATTGCAGCTGAACACACTTCCCTAACTGAACATACTGCACCAACGGAACATACTGTAGCTGCTGCGGAGCCATCTGCATTTGATTTTATTGTAGTTGTGACACAAACTATTGTTGTGGTTGTAGCTGTGGTACAAAGTGCATACGCGGTTACTGTACTGCACATTGGTCGTCCTTCACATAGTATGAATCGTACACTCTCTCCTGAAGTAGTCCATAGGCGTGACAATCCTTATCTTCATGCACAACAGATTTGCAGAAGGTACAATACAAATTCATCGGCTTCATGACCATCTTCTGGATGTATTGACACTCCTCATGTCGATGTCCATAGACTTGACAAATGCGGCACCATGGCATTCCTCCGCCACTCAATGGGTTCGGTGCTCCAAATATCAGATAGTTACGGAAATATAGGAAACTATCCTTGGTATGCCCCTCTGCATGACAGCATGTACACCAAGCCTCTTCATGGCGTTCTTTTCCTTTCTTAAGATCTTGCAACTGAATTGTCAGGTTGGCCAATTGCGTCTGAATTTGAGACATGCCGGCTACATTCTCACCAACCAGCGAAGCTTCTAGTCACTTCACAATCTCTAGAGCCTCGCTCAGTGTTGTAATGTTCTGTTGCATCAATAGAAGTCTGATATGGGGTAGCAATGCCGCGATGAACCATTCTTTATGCTGAACATCACTCATCTCAAAGCTGACCCTTGCCATCAGCGTTTTGAACCTTTGGTCAAAGTTCCACACAGTTTCATTTGGATAATGGTTAATCTCTTTTAGTTTCGTAATGTATTGTGCTTCGAACTTCGATTTTTTGAAATATGCAATTAATCCTTTTCGAACTTCATCTAATGTCTTTTCTGGGCTTCCCACAGGAACCTGCACAATTTTCATGAACCAGTCCAATGCACGACCCCGAAGAGTCATCGCCAATTTACCTTTCTTGGCCTCATCATCCGTAATATGCTTGACAATCCACACAGCTTCACATAAAAACCAGTATTGCTCTAGGTTGTCAGTTCCATTTCCATGGAATAGTGGTAGCTTCGTATCTTCACCCACCATCATGTGCTTCCTTCCTGCAGTCGTTGATCCGCTAGTAATTAAGTGTTGTTGACATGATGAACATGGTGATGTCAAAGTCATATTTCTTACTGGTTGTGATACACTGAGTGGAGGTGTGGTTACGCTACTACTGGGGTTCGGTCTTGCCTCTATCCTGGGCATAGTCTGGTTGTCCTTGTCGGCACTTTGAGGTCGCTTCGTTCCATGTGGTCTTCCTTCGCGGTTTTGCATTTTGATCACAGTAGGACCTTCTCTTGTCCTCTACCTCTTCTCTTGTCGAAACCTTGCTCCTCCCCTCGAAAGACCACTCTCTTCCTCAGCTTCCTTCACATTCTAGTCATAACTTGCACCCATCTACCTCGTATCATTCCATCCACCTCCCCCCTACCGTCACGGTATCCACAGCCTCCTACGACCAGGGTTCTACTGGTTGAGGTGCATCTTCAATATGCCCTTTTCACAGATGAGCATCTTAATGGACAACTGCAGCAACAACAGGAACTTGCCTCTTGGTCCGTTGAAAAATACCCTTTCGACTTCGCTATAGGATTCCGCTGCGTCAACCGCAAACTAGGTAATATAACCCTCCAATATGCTGTCAAGCCAGACTTCAACAGCCCGCGATGCTTTGTTGTCTATAACCTCTTCTAGCTCCTAGATCAGTTATGGGGTCCAAGCTGTCGTCTCACCACCTTGGAAGTTTCGCTTCTAAAAGGTCAATTTAGCTAACCATTCATACAGGATAATCGGGAATTCGCAGAAAAAATATTCGTGTGCACCGTCATGTATGTACTTTTCCAGCCACCAATCCTTCATCACCCCAGGGTTTTGATTCTCTTTCTTAGCAAACTCTGGCAACTTTTGATCAAACCAATATTGAATTTCCGGTCTTGTCAGGTGCCATAACATGTCCTTCCTTCACTTCGCACTATGGTCCCGGCAACAAAACCATTTGTTGACATAAACCCAGTCGACAGGGGTTCCTCACTCTATCGACATCCAACCCACGACGATCTCCGTGAGCACCATCCCAGACAGGTTTTATCCCGTCCAGCAACACCTGCGGAGCAGATGAAGTCTCACCCGAGATGTTCAAGGGAGAGCTGACGGAACCATGTTTCCACCGAATGAGGAAGGACCTGTTAACAATCAAATTAACACCCCTAGTCATGTGATAGAAGAAGCACATTTTTACTATGTGCCTGCAACATGAAGACAGAACATAAGTACATTTAGAGACAAATCCTCTTTGATCTAGTCACTTCTCCCATAAATGGAAGGAATAGGTGAAGAAATTAAAAACGTGAAGAGATCAAGTTTAGTGATTGAATTGTTCACAAAAGGTCCAAAACTAAGCTACACCAATCAAAAAGTGAAGAGGAATGCATTAAAGTGCATTAATTGTGTTCAAAGTATGCTAAGTTGTGCAAAAAGCATAAAAACTATGGGAAAATGGGTTTTTGAGTGAAAATGATCTAAAATGATGGAAAAGAGCAATCCCATATTGAAAAGAGAAGCTTGAGAGCAAACTTTCCAATGCTATATAAGAAAGGCATTTGGGTCATTGTAAGGTACACAAAGGAAGAGCAAAGGCATGCCAGAAAGATTCTGAAGGAGGAGGGAAAGCTCAATTTATTCAAAAGCAAGGGTGGAGAATGGAAAGCTCATGGCAATGGAGGAGAGATTCACACCAAGATCCATGGTAAGGATGTACCTCTTCATTGTTTTAATATGAAATGATTCAAGTTTGTTCCATTTGAATGTTTGAATGTTGCTTATCTTGTATGATTTAGATTTTCAAATGGCATTAGATCTTAGCTTTGCTTATCATGTTTGATGAATGAATGTAGATATTAATAGTAAGTTGTGATAATCATTTTCATTTGCTGACATAGAAGCTCACCACTTCTTAGTAAAATAGCATTTATAGAGTAGACACATCCCTACACTATTTGCTGTTATCAGGACCCTTATGCATTTGCTTAATCAACTTATCGCAACATTCAGAAATAGATATAACATTTTAACTTATGCATTTAGGTAGAACCGCATCATCATTCAACAGATCTTATTGTTAAATAAACCATTAATGTGCAACAGATTTAGCAGTAAACATCATTCGGAACAATGAAATATTGCATCATTCATGTATTCAAATCACACATCACATTTATAGCAGGAAAACAAAAAGAGACACATCAATTCGGCTCAAAATCATATCATATTAACCTTCCCAACATCCCATAGATACATCAATATAGTTCTTCCATCGCATACCCAGATTAACAGACAACAACAAGCAAAACCATCCTAGCTCAACTGTCTCTTCGATTGATCAATTCATGCATTCACCGATCTGGATCTCTATCTACCTATCGACACTTAAAATGTTATGTCTATTTATAAGCTTGAGCCTTTACATTTGCAGTCCACTTAGGAAACTTCCTAACTACTTCTTAACCAACTCTACAAAAAGGATGACCCAAAAACCCCCATAAATGACCCAAAACCCACATAATGCGGTCCAAATGACCCAAAACTACATAAACTTATCGACTTGCGCATTGTTTTCCTTCTTGTGCGGCATCTTTGACCCTTCGTAGCATCCGAGACGCTGCGCAGCTGAATCATCCAAACCGCCTGCCAACAATCCTTTTGTAATGACCCACATTTTAGACCTTTGATTAACCTTTATTTAGAGATTACTAATGCTCATTAAATTGGCTCAATTTCCTTTGACCATGGTTGACCATACAAATTTATGTATATCAGAGGATGTGACTTGCATGAGTTAGTGATCCTTGATTTGTGGTTATATGATATGAAATTGATATCATCCTATGTTTATATTTATTTGAGATTCCATATGTTGCCAATGAGTGACTTCGGTGATCACAATTTACTTATGATGATTAAGGTCCATGAAATGCATATCATTATATGCATCATGTTTTATGTATGCAATTTCTTTTCAGAGGAGGCACATTCATGAAACATGCATGATTGTATATGGTTATATGCATTTAGTCTTGTGTGTGGATATCATATACATGCTCCTATAACATATGTTTTATAGATGTGATCCCAAGGGTTTAGATCTATACGTGGGTAACTATCGGTATCAGGGGCAGTATAAGTAAATGAAAGGTGGGTAGATCTATTCTTTCCTAGCAATGGAGTGATTGGTAAATTGAGGAAGTAAAGGAATCATGCAATGTATCCACATGGGTTGGATGACAATATTGATAATAAGGAAGTTTCTCCATATCGGTTTAAATGAAAATATTCATAGCATGAATATTATCACATTTTTTTAATAAATGAGATATGATGCTTTAATGATTTCTTTGGCTAGCTATGTCATGTAGGGTACAAGGAATTGCACAAGCAACCATTATTTTGCATGTAGAGGGATATATGCCCCTGGGATTAACATGGTTGTAGGGATTTTAAGGGTGTTCTTGTTGATTAGGGATAAGATTTCCAAGAGGGGTGGAGGTTCATTCCCTGGAAAATTACTTTATTATTCTTCCTCCAACCGTAATGTCTCGTGAATAAATAAAGGAGCCTTAGTTCCCTTAATGGATTTAGTAGACCCTTGGATGCTTACTCCCATTTCGAATATCATTTGACAAAAAAGTAGTGTTAGGGGGGAAAGTATAATTTGTATGGTTTGGGATGGTAGGATTCTTGTTTAGTTTGGTCAGATGGATGTCCTTACACCACATTTATCCTTATGCGGATTATTGCTAAAGACGTGTTAAGAATAATGTATGAATCTTAGGAAATGATTTGTATGGGTGATTGGTTATGTGGTACTACTCTATGCCTTATGTATGTGATCTATCCTATGTTATTATCTAACACATTTTGGCTAACCATATTAATGAGAATATATATATATGCATGTTTGGTTGTTTAAATGTATGCGTGGAAAGAAAAATTCCATATAATGAATTAGTTGTGTTATAAATCATAATATTTGGGTTAATATATTATTATGATGATTATTACCATCCACTAAGACCACTTTCGGCATATCAAACCTATATATTTAAACTAACTAATTTGATTTATTATTTTAGATCTCTATGATCAAATAACTTGGAAATGAAATTTCAGAATTTGGTTAAAATTATAATTAATTAAGTCATGGAGTTTGGTGTTAATATAAATATAAATATGATCAAATGATCTAATGTATATGTAGGTTGAGTACTTTAAGAGAAAGTGTTTTCATCCTCTACTTTATTTGTCTCAAAAATTTTACATTTTCTTTCATGCCAAAATGTTTTAGGTCATATCCAATGTCTAGTTTCATTATGAAAATTGTGAAAATTTGTGTTGATTTTTATAATGTTTAACTTTTGTTTTAAGTTGGCAATTATAGGTAGATAAATGTATTCTTCTAAATTGGATTTAAGAAGTTATTTGTAACAATTCAACTATTTTATTATCAATATTCTTATTGCTTCACTTATTTTTAAGCTAAATTTGTATAATGATTTGACCAAGATGCATTTATGTAGTCAAACCTCTTTTAGGTTTCTTCAATAAATTTTACCAATGTTTATATTATATATGATGTGGAATATCATAATTATTTATGTATAAATAAAAATTAAGTAATTCTTTTAATAAATTTTACCAATGTTTATATTATATATGATGTGTATTATCATAATTATTTATGTATAAATAATAAAAATTAAATATGTTTTTAATATATAAGTAAAGTAAAAGTTATAAAATAATATTTTAGTTATTTATCTAGTTATAACTAGTCACATTGTAGTTTATATTGTGAGAGTAATGGAAGATATTAAAGAGAAACATATTTTTTAGTCAATAGGCTTGCTCCAAATACATTTTAAATAAATATTTTCATAAATAGTTGCAAGAATAACTATTTTACTTCATATTCAATGAATTCGTTTAGGATCTTAAATTGAAATAGTTGGCATGTGGATGAATATATTGGATTATGTATTGTTAAGTTAATAATAAGACAATAAGTAAAATATCCGTTAAACTATGATAATTGCAAATTAACTAATAATTGGGTAAATTGCAAGCATTTTAACTTCACAATTAATTAATTAATGCAAGTTTTGTATATTTCTAGGATATATGAGTTATAATTTACAACTTGAAATAATTGGCACTTAAAATATTAAATATGAGTAAATAACTATTTTACTTCATAATCAATGAAAGAATGCAATTTTTGCTTATTTGTAGGATTTATGTGTTATACTTTAAAACATGTAATAGTGCTTATTTATAGGATTTATGTGTTATACTTTAGAACATGTAATAGTTAGCACTTCGACCACGATCATAGATCAATCTTAAATATGGAACTATCAAGCTCCATCTTAACTATGGAACTATCAAGCCCAGGGAGATCTCTTGAGGAATTTTAGGAATCTAAAAGAGGTTAGGACTCTAAAAGGGGGTTTGCACCTCAAGGGATCAAATGATCATAGATCCATCTTAACTATGGAACTATCAAGCATATGGAGATCTCTTGAGGAGTTTTAGGACTCTAAAAGGGGGTTTGCACCTCAAGGGATTTGATCCCTCTCTGTACTTGATAGAGGCAAAGTTAAGATGGATCTATGATGGTGCTATACCAATCCGTGTTTGTATTTTAGAAGTTGGGGTGGAGTAGCAAGTCTATTTTTCCTAGATTGTAGGAGGATGAGACAAGTGTACATTTCATATTGATTTTATGGACATTGTTCTAACTTTAAAATAAATAATTATAAAAAAATATAAAATAATTGGTAGTTGATGCATGGATAACGCAACATATTTGACTAGAAATAAACAATGGGTAATTACAACTATGCATGGAGAACAAGTAAGAGATAATTCAAATTCATAGAACTTAACTTGTGGTTATCAATATTTACTATCCACAAATTAAATAGTTATGCTAATATTTATATATGTTTAAAAATACACAAAAGATAGAATTATACTTAGTGATTTATGTTTTACTTTCCCAAATATAATACACTAGATTTTAAGAAAACTTATTTCCTCATCTCTAAAAAAAATACTATTTTTATGAACCAAAATAAAATAGTTTAAATAAATCCATATTGTATTGTTATACTTATTTATATAAAAGTTTGAATAGATCTAGAAAAATAGTTGGTTAATTGTTTTTTAAGATAAAATTAAAAAACACTCGTGAGATTAATCTCTCAACCATGTCTAAATATTTATTGGTTAAAAATGTAGATTTCGAAACCATAAGTCATATAGGACATTTTCCATTTCTTTACTACAAAGAGTTCTAAAAATGTGTGAAATCTTCCAAATTTATATTAAAGGTATTCTTCCATTAAACAAAATTCATAAATTGAAGATTGCTATAATAAATTTGTTTTAATTAAATTAATGAATATAATATATAAATTTTATTATTATTAATTAATAATTTAATTATCAACCACTTGCTTTTTGAATAATTGTTAAATATAATAGGAGGATGTTGGTAGGTTAATTTAAATTCATTATATAAAATTAAACATATATATATGCTTAAGCAATTGATTTCATCATGCGAATCACTATCATCATTATCGATGTTGATCACAATATCTAAAACATCAACCCCACAAGGAAATTGGTGTGTAACTCAATGTCTTGCAATTATATAAGTCTATGAATATGCACGTTTCAATATTTATTTCTTCTTTTTTTTATGTATCATGCGCAATAGTCAAAACACAAAGTAATTTGGGACCCTTTGTCCTTCAATAGTTTTCTCATAGCATTAACCAATAGACATTGTGAGTCAAAAGTGTATCTTTTAGCTTGTGATATGTTTCCATCGAGGAAGACAAAGTGTCTTGAGGAAAAATATTATTTTATTTTTATTTTAATAATTTTTTATTTATTTAACATTATTAGTATAATTATTTATTTGATAAAGATGTATAATTATTTGATTGGTCAAAGATTTAAGTTTATAGTCACTAAAGTCATAAGAAAACTTATGAGATAGGATACTTGTTTGTTATGATTTTGATATATTATTAACTTTTGATTTATTAGTTGAGAGTAACAAGTTTAAATTTTAATGAGTAAAAATTTTGAAAATCAAATGGTTAGAAAGTATTATTTAAATTTGTTTCCGTGAAGTGAGGCTATATCAATTTTTTATAGTTGTAGGTGGATTGGTGAAAAGTGGTGGTTTTGTATCTATAAGTCATCAGTTTAATTCATGTGGGTGAGACGTTGAGGCTCGGAGCCATACAGAACACTGTGGGTGAGAGATTGAGGTTGGGAGTCATACTGGGAACAAGGCTGAGCTGTGCGGCATCCAAGGCAGTGTTATCAGAACCGAACCGGAATTGGAAAAACTGGCCGGCCCGATCGGTTTACAGAGGTAACTGGTCTGGTAAGGGACCAAAACCGGTTGAACCGGATTTTTGTCTAAACCGGGTACTAAGCCGATCGGAACCGGTCGAACCGACCGGTCCGTACAGTGTCGTACAGTCGCGGGTAGTGGACCCATGAAACTGAATTTAAAAAAAAAAAACACACACACAAAAAAAGTTTTATATACTTCTATGATCAATTTATTGTTATTCATTAGTACTATGGTTTCCATTTCGAGCCTCTTTGTTGATGTACTTTGGTTCAAAACCTAGAGATGTATTGCACTAGGTGTTGTTTTGGTTATTTGCTCCCATACTTGCTATGTATATGAGAAACTTTGCATATTTGTGTATTAATGGTTTGGATTCATATGTATGCACATGAATATATATGTTTTTTACAAAATATGAATATTTTATGTATTTTTTAGTCGACCGATTTTTTTCCAATTTCAGTCTGGTTTCGGGTCCAGTTCACATTTTGGGCTTCGCATTCGATGACCGGCCCAATTCTGATAACATTAGTCCAAGGTTCACACAAACCTAATTTAAGTACCTCTAATGATAGACACATAATAAGTAAAACGAAAAAACTAAACCTTCCATTTCCACAATATTATTTCCTTTCAACCACAACGAGCGAGAGATCCCACCACCAAAGCCAGATTGATTGGCTGAAGACGAACGAAGGAATCCATGTATCGTATGTAGCTACGCATTTCTGATTTGACGCCATCGAGAGTCTCCTCTCTCCGAGACCATTCTCATCGAATCGTCGTTTTCTTTTTAAAGTTGGAATTAACGTGTAGTAATCTATCACTTTCATCAACTTTTCAAAGTTTGAATTAACGTGTAATAATCTATCACTTTCATCAACTTTTCAAAGTTTGAATAAACGTGTAATAATCTATCACTTTCATCAACTTTTCAACAACGCCAAATTTTTAGGTAAAGTTTCAAACCTAATTGGAATTTGGTTTATGGTGGAATTCTTAATATATTTGAATATTTTCTCTCAATCAATTATGATGAAAATGAGTTATGATTGTTACATGATTTAATTATTAAACACTTTAATTAATGATCAACTTTTCAATCAACTTTTCAAGAACGCCAAATTTTTAGGTAGAGTTTCAAACGTAAATGGAATTTAGTGATGGAAATTTAGTGATGGAAATAGTTACGATTGCTATATTCTTTATTGAGAAAATATTAACTAGCAAGTGACTTAGCTAAGCAAAAATAAAAAATAAATTGCGAAGCAAGTATATCCAACCTCCTTTAAATAGAAGTGAAGGAAAGTATGAATGGCATGCGGATTTAAAATAGCATATAAAATCATAAGCATCTACGATGTATGACCTTTAATAGCAAAAAAGAAAAAGAAAATTGTGCGTCATGCATAAGGGCTAAAAAACATATCAATGCTTTTTTTCTGCTTTTTTTGCTTATCCTTTTAAGAGAACAAAGCATGATCCATGGATGGATTTAAACAAGTATTTATAGACATGCAAAAGTTCTCTACAAAACTTTTAAAAATAATAGAAATTGTTTTTAAAGATATGGTTTTCTTACAAAGTCTATTTTATTTATATGCAAAAGTTTTCTACAAAACTTTTAAAAATAATAGAAATTGGTTTTGAAGATTTGGTTTTCTTACAAAGTCTATTCTATTCATATCATATATAATGTTATAAAATAATAGAAATTGCTTTGAAGATTTGGTTTTTTGTAAAGTCTATTCTATTCATATTATATATAATGTTATATTGCCTTATTTATTGTCTTAATATCCAAATAAAAGCAACTTGCATAAAATAGTTTAAGAGGCAAATTTATTGTCACTATGGGCTTTTTCTATTAACTTTCTTTTCTTTTGCTTTCCTATATTCTTTTTGATCTTTTTGGGTGCTCACTAAATGCAAATGATGTCTCTTGGATTGTATCTTCTTCAAGTGCATGCTCCTTCTTTGATTTTATGGAAACACTTCGAAGACTTGTAATAGATTGATAACCTCTTGCAAAACACATAATGATATTGTAATGTATCTCATAATTTGAAGCCATGTTGTCATAAATTAATTTCAGTTCTTGAAACTTATTTTCCACAATTTCATGCTTGGTTTCTTGATTTCCCATGTGTATACTCAAATATTCCATAGCATGCTTCATACCTTCAAACTAACTTGTCATTTTCCTTAAAATTATTTTGATCTCATGATTGTTGTCATTTTCCATTCATCGTACTGAAGCTTATATATGGGATAGAGAGAAGATACTTCAAAAGTTTGGCAAATGGATGCTAGGAAGGACGACTGGTTTCTTTTTCTTTGTAATACCCAAGAGACACCAAACCACAATCTATTTACACTCACTGATTTCAACAAAAACCCAATGAAAACACTAGCCCATTAATTACATCTTGATAAGATTAACTAATTCTCTAAACGTACTCCAACCCACAATCTACCAACGCTTATTTGAAATAGTGAAGTCCCAAGGGGGGTGAACTTACCAAAATCCATAAAAAATATAACTGTGATATAGGTATTATGCACCAGTAGGTTGGATTGATTTGCTTCAACCTAATGAGAGCATAATCAAAATGACCCTATAGATTCTCCTACAGGAGGGTTGACGCCTTTAAACAAGAATTTCATTCAAACAACAAGACAAACCTAAATCTCTATTTTCCCACCAATGCATCGTGGATGAATGAATGCAAGGTTTAATTTCAAGAGCCTCATTGCAACAAGGGAAAGTAGGCAATGCGGTTCTACACAAGAGACATTAAATTCCTTGCCTCTAATGTGACTTATCCATTTACACTTGTCCAATCCTAGAGTATGATTCTTGTGCATGCTTTGAGGCTAGTTTAAATTTTGGACACAAGGAAATTGATTCATGTTGTTCATTAGGGGATCAAGAATACCTTGGGGACCCCACCATTTTCAATAAATTTCCCTTTGGTTGGAGTTGAGGTACGGTTTTCCAATACATCTACCTAATTGTTTTTGCTTCAATAAATATGAAGTAGATGGAAGGAATCTAGGGTGTTAAGCATGATTTGAATTCTCTGCTTCATTTAACTAAGAACTATATCATCTTCTTGTTTATTTTTTCTCACTAATAGGGTGAATCCACGAATGTGGTTCACCATTTTTGGCAGATCGCATGGGGAAAATTCATTTTTCGGACCCTCGATCGAGGTATTTTAGAGTCCTCGATCGAGGTTTTAAATGCTCGATCGAGGGTTTAAAAATATGTCGATCGAGGGCTCTAATATACCTTGATCGAGGGTGTTTTAAACCCTCGATCGAGGATCTAACCAAACCCTCGATCAAGGGTTTGGTTAGACCCTCGATCGAGGGTATGCGACAGGGAAAAAAAACAAAACAGGGCATGGCTGGCCCAGTCGGCCCTATTTTGTGCAGTGGCTTGATAGAGACGGAAACAGTAGCGACCGGGGACCTCGACCGAGCACGCGCCCGACGCCACCTCCCCACAGCGATGCCACCTCCCCACATGGACGCCATCATGTCATCTATTCCACTAGGTGAGTAGAATTCCACCATTTTTTTTTGTTATTTAAAAAAAAATATATATATATATATATATTGTATTTGTTGTATAAATTTGTGTTTTTGATCAAATCTAGTTTTAATTTGGTTTTCTAGAAATGGTTAGGATGTAGGCATTGAAACTAAACCAAGATTGAAACCGAAAACCGCCATTGAAGCCAAACTAATTGAAAAAAAAACCATTTGATTTAACTAAAACAAAACCCATTTCAAACCAAAACCATTTGAAATTTGAAATAGATTTAGGGTTTTAAATATTTTGCAGTTATTTGTTTAAATTATTTGATTTATTTTTGTTTATATATCAACCGGTAGCATTTCACTGCATAAATGCTACCAGTTTTATTTTAAAATGTGTTTTTACAAGCAAAAATGCTGCCCATTTTTTTTCAATCCTCCGAGAATGCCAAGAGGATTGAACAAAAAAACCATTTGAACCTAAAACAAAAAACCATTTCAAAACAAAAACCAAAACTATTTGAAATTTGAAAAAGGTTTAGGATTTTAAATTTATTTGTTTAAAAATTATTTGGTATGTAAATTTGTTTATATATCAACCGGTAGCATTTCACTGCATAAATGCTACCGGTTTTATTTTAAAATGTGTTTTTACAAGCATAAATGTTGCAATTTGTTTTTCAATCCTTCGAGAATGCCAAGAAGATTGAAAAAAAATCATATATTAATATTAATATTATGATATAAAAAATTAAAAATGGATATTAATAATATATATAATCATATATTATTTATTAATTTTTACTTAATTGTTTAAAAAAAATAATATTTAATATTAATAATATAATATAAAAAATTAAAAAATGAATATTAATAATATATAATCATATATTATTAATCATAACCATAACCAACTTGCGAAATTGTCCTAAATAGGATCCCCTCTTAGGCCATGAAAAGTATGTCCACAATGTGAGCATCAATGAAGATAATTTGGCCTGGAACCATAATGGATAGCTTGGAAAAATTCCCAACATCAGGTGGCCTAACATCATTAGATGATGTCTCTAAATGATATAAGCCACTACAAATGCATTTTGCTGGACTAGACTACATGTGTTTGGATTAGATTTTTCCACCATCTTTGTGGAATACAAACTACAATTCAACAATAAAAACACCTTTTTAAAAATATGGACATTTCTAAAATGTAAAAATTATAAAAATGGCTAGACAAATAAAACTTATGGAAATGCTCCATGGAAATTGGCAATGGATGACTATAGGTCCTCTTAGAACAAGCTCATATTACCTAACATTACTTTGTCAACCTTATTATTTATAAGGAAAATACAATGAAAGAATATTATTTTATTTCTATTCTTTAAGTCCCTTAACCATAGTTGTATGATTGTTATTAAAAAATATTGGGACTAGTGGTCAAACAGGGATACATGGATTTCTCATGAAGGCATGTGGTCTATCCTTTGCAAGAAAATAGAATTCCTTAATTTTGGGCATGCACATGATTATTTCAAATTCATTCTTACTAGATTTGGGATCATAGCCTAGGCCGCCATATTTTTTACAAACATAGAAATTATTCAAACAAGTACAATCATTATGAGAAATTATGCACAAAAAAATGGTCATGAACAATACAAAATCATTCCTCCATTATTTAGTGAACTAGAAATTAATTATTGCTAGAACTACAAACTTTTCCCATTCGATCTACCCAAAATGGTGAACCACATTCGTGGATTCACCCAAATTCTCTTATTGCTAGAACTACTCTATTGGTGTTGAACTCTAGATGTGGATCTTGATTTAGTGGAACATTGTTGCAAGTTGGTGTTAGTGATATGAAACCATGCAGTCTTCATTCATATCCAATTCTTTGGTACAATTCTATCCATGTGAATGATTTTGTTAAATTCGAGCATGGGAAGAAATCATGGATTACTGGCCATTGATGTATGACGTTAACCAACGTGAGACAACTAACCAATAATGAAAATGAGTGTCAAGGTACCTTAGTGCATTTTGATAGGTATGAAATGATATATTGAAATCAATTCCCCCGTAGAATATGTTAGTCAAGATGATAGAATATGATAGTCAAAATTAAAAAATTACAATGTTCTCCCTAAATCTGATCTAGGTATGTGATATTCTTGGTGAGTGTGTCTGTGGTGAATTTATGAGTTCACCCCACAAAATTATTCTATACCTATCTCTTAGATCTTAAATATGGTTTTTAAACAATTTGTGGCAATTTATAACAAAATATTGTAGATGGTCAAGTCAAAGAAGACATTACAAGGTTTTGAGCTCACTACCTTGCAAGGGGTAAGCTTATTACCTTCTCCATAATGTGTTAGAACTGGACGTTATAAACATGTCCCATCAGTAGATCATGCACTCATGAATTGCAAACGGATTTAATTTTTCTGCAAAACCCGACAGTAGAATTACAAGTTGATATAAAGACTTGTATCCATATTTTTCTTTTCTAATCTTCCAAATCACAACTATAAATTGGAAGAGAGCATACTCATGAATATGGTGACTCTCTATATTTTGAAATCTACAACTTTAAAATCAGAGTAGAAAAAAATTCACCTCGTATGCAAACCTCAGACTTTTAGCTCCTGAAACTCTACTTATTTTTCCTCCTTCATATGCATCCCTTCATAATTTATCCTTCCAATGGTTAGTGGATGGGGTGGTTCTTATTGCACCACCAAATGAAATTGAAATGATTAAAAATTACTCTACCATTTATATTCAAATGAAATAAATCTATAGAAAACACACCCTACTTAGAAAATTCCAATGCAAAACTAATCATGTATTTGTATGCCTTCATGCTACTAAGACCATGTTGTCACCAAGTTCTCTATTGACATGAGTTAGTTTTGTACTTATCAATTTGGGGTGTCTGTAAAATTATGAGATGCCAACAAAATATATGCAGAACTAGGCATCTAAACTAATGCAACTTGCTTAATAGATCGTTTCCAGGAGTCAATATTAAACATTGAGGCTATATTCATTTAGTTCACTCAACAATTCAAATAACTTGCTTAGCTCTATCAAACATCAAATCCGAAAAAATAAATCTTGCAAAATTGAATCCAAAATTCTAAAACAATGATTGTAGGAACCTTCCTCTCACTCGATGGTTGAGGATCAATAGGAGCAAACTCTAGTCCAGTGGTGGCCTTGAATTTGAATTGGAATTGAAATTGAATTTGGAATTGAATTTGAAATTGAAATTGAAATTTGAATTTGAATTTGAATTTGAATTTGAAATGTGAAATTTGAAATAGAATTTGAAATTTGAATTGAAATTGAAATGTGAAATTTGGAATAGAATTTGAAATTGAAATGAGAAAATTTCAAATTGAAATATGAAATTTGGAATAGAATTTGAAAGAAAATTAGAATTAGAAATTGAAATGTGATGCAGATAGTCCTGAAGAGAGAGATTCAGTGCTTTGTGCTCCACGAAGCACGAGAGGATATGATGTCTCCCAATAGGGCAGCCATCGGCAACGCTCCCATTCACCAAGGAGTGATTCCAGGCTAGGGTCGGTTGCCACTGGTGGCAACAGCAGGAGAGATAGTATGTCGGTTCATCCCGATGACATACATGTGGATCCCCAGGAGGAGGATGTGCAACAAGACACGAGTGCATCAGGTGCGTATTTTTTGTTAGCACATTTTCTGTAAATTTTTAGTATATAATGCATTGAATTTCAGCTGCAAGTTATAATAGATATTTTTAGTAACATTTGTGTTTTGGTTTGGATCGCAGGTGCCCCATCAAGGGGATCGTACAATGATGAGGTCGCACAGATCACTCTCGCTGATATCATTTCCAAGTGAGAGTGGGTGAGCTCATGTGTGTGCACTTTGAGGGAGGATTCTCCTACACGACGATCTTTGTCGATGATGTTATCAGCAGTTGATGAGATGTTGGCCCTCTACAAGAGGGTAGAACCTCTCAGTGACATTTGGTGACATTCATGCCAGAGGAGGAGACATGGTGTCATTGGGATCCACAGATGGGAGGATGTCAAAGTCGCCATAAGAGGGCATGACATCAAGGGTTCTTTATTCGACATCCCTCGTGACTGCGCCCCCGGTCAACCACTTAGACTCAGGGAGTTTAAGTTGGAGGTTGCTGCACCACATCTATATGATAGATTCGTGGGAGAGTGGGGCATGTTCCCCCACCATGACCAGGTCCCATTGTACTTTGCAAAACATGTTTATGCAAAGTTTGTTTTGGACATGCACCCGGATTACACTAGCACAGGGTCCCAGTTCTATAGGGCTGGTAGGGGATGCTCCTACCAAAATCCTGGAGCTCAGAGAGACCCTACCTTCGTGGCACCCGCTCCGAGGTTGGTACCGTTTCCAGAAAGGAAGGTTATCAGGTCGGGGGATGTGTGTAGGACCCCTCCTTTAGGGTCCCCATTGAACTGAACCTGAAACTTTAAAACCTTCATACAAACAAATTAGCCATTATAGTTATTGGAAAAATAAAATAAAAGAGTGAATAACTTAACAAAAATAAGCAAACCTTAACCTGTCAACCCGATCCAGCTGGTCCATTGTTGTCTGCGCCTTCCGTAGGATCCCTCCAGCAAAGCTCGTTTAACCATAGGCGAAGCAACCGTTAGCTTCGCCACCCAACCATAGGCTCATGCTTTCAGTCGCATGGCCTCCCCCGAGCTTTGGGTCGCAGAGCTCACACAAGTATTTCAGAAATTCAGCTTGGGCTTCCCTTCCCACCAGGATTTCTAAGCCAAACCCTTAGATAGCAGCAAGTCTTTGAGGCATTCGAAAATTACGACAATCGTCCAAATTATGGGCCCCTTACCCATTCCTTAAGCCTTCCTTATAAAGGGAAATCTCCTGCGACACATGTCGCTTCATGCATAAATAAATACTTTTAATTATTTATTTAATTAAAACACTCACCCATCCAAGTGTCAGTTTCTCTGGGAAGTGCACCTACATCCCTAAGTTTGCTCTAGTTTGTCCCCCAGATATTTTAATCAACTCCTAGCTTTTAGTTGACTAGGTGTCTACTCTATTTTGCTCCCAAATAATAATTTCTATTATTTTAAATGCTTAACAAAATAACTATTCATGTGCAAATGTCTAAGCTATTGTTATGCATTTGCTAAGTAATAATCTAGAGTTATTCTCCTAAGTTTTTATGCAGTTTAATTTAACAATCAAACTCACTAGGATCACGGTGCCGCGTCGTTGGGCTCCTGGTTCCTTAATTTTTTTATCCCCTGACATGGCACCACTCCGTCGGGTCCAATCATCCATGGTTTCCATTCCTTGGCATGGTACCACCTCGTTGGGTCCTTGCGTCCATTCTTTCTGTTCTCGATAGGGTACCGCATCGTTGGGCCCTTCTGCCACCATCTTTCCGTTTTGACTTGCAGGAACTCTTGTAGGGATTTTAGGAATCGTTACCATCCATCCTCCGTCTACATGCTATCTAGGGACTAATGGCGCTGAGGAGTGAGTCCGTTCTCACTGCGCGCCCCTCAACTCGTACGTGACCAGCTCCGTCGTGGCCCACCTCGTACGCCCTCACGCATTCCTCTTGAGCTAGCGGATCAATGCTTATCTGCTCATGCGTGGTATTATTGTCGTAAGTCGACATCGTCGTCGCTTCCCCTGTGTGTGATTTACCCGTACTCTACGACCCTCCATGTTCCTTTGTGTGTTCGTTGGTGAACCGTCTCACTTGTTTCTACACACACTTCTCACAACAAATTATTAGTAGTACTGTTCTCAACAATCATCATCTGGTTTCTAACTCTAGCATTGTTAAACATTTATGATTTATTCAAACTGCTCATTCATCTTATCAAATATACATTTCGTCGCCAAATACATAATCACCATACAGCTAGTCGTTAAGCATTATTCATGTGTACAATTTTCATATCAAAGTTAATCGTTAAACAACATGAAATCGTCCATTCACAAAACTACCAAAATGCACATATATCAATCAATCGTAATCATAAATATACTCAAAATAAAATCATAGGGTTATTTTATTAATGTTTCAAACAGTCGGGTGACTCAGTAGGTGCCCTCAATGTCTACAGTAGTCTAGGGGCACTACATACACCCCTACTTATTTAGAACTTCGTCCCGAAGTTCAGAATAAAAAAAATGGAAAGTTATGACACATCTCAGTTGCGTCCTCCCAAATCGTAGAGCTAGGACTGTAACTGTCCTACTGCACTTTGACTTGATCAAACAGGGCTAATCATTAAGCAAGATGTAATCAATCAATTATCCCACTCCACATGTATAATTTAATTCCTTAATTCATTTATCAATTATTGTCGTCATTCCCATCTTCAGGTTTTCCTCAATCAGTTAAGACATAACAAGGCTCAAGAGACCATTATATCGAAGTTTTTCAGTCGGGTCACTCGACAGGTGCCCTTAAGGTCCACAGTCATTCTAGGGGCATTACATACACCCCCTCCTAAATAGAACTTCGTCTCGAAGTTAATTTTTTTTTTTTTTTGTTCTTGTACTTTCGACGCTAGGCGTTATCTTTTTTTTATATTCTCATCCCCATGTCATTGTATTCTAGTTTTCTCCAATAATCATGGCTATAAGCACAAGTGGTTAAAGTCATTAGCTCCAATATCATCTAGTATGGTTACAATACACCCTTAGGAACTTAATCGTAACTTCGTATCATATCAATCCGATAATACATTCCATAATTGTCAGTTCCAACTAGATTTTCTATATCTCTTATTCATTCACGAAGGTCCATGATGTCCAAATTTTCAACAAGCTCCATTGCATCAAAAGCCACCCAATAATTTATAAACATAACAAATCCAAACAAGGATTCAAATCTATTTGGTTATCCTCCTGAGAAGGTAAACATCATAAAATATTCGATAAGATATAATCACGGTTTTAACAAATCAGGAGAGACCCTCAAATTGTCCCAATCCAAATTCCATAAGACCACTTCCGAATCCCAAAATGTCGGTTCTCAATTCGATAGGATTCCTAGGGCTGGAACTTAACGATTTAGTCGAACATATTAAAATCTATATGTTAGTCCTTTCATCAGTATCATCATTCGAGGTTAATGAGATTGTCACACCCTTACCTCATTTCATCATTCATGTCATCGTAAGACCACTTCGTTAGTTTCATCAATTCGTACAATGTGTGTTTTCTTAACCCCATCGAGTTTCATCTCGATGGCTAGTTGTCGTTGAGGTCAGCTCGTCATACCAATCACATTGATATCTCATTTTCAATTTTTTAAGTTTGTTTCACTCCCTCAACAATCTCTTAAAGTATCGTCAATCTGAGTATCTTGGTATCTTGTTAGTCAAAATTTATCGATTTTTCATCATATAGTAAATTCACCACATATATATCCATCTACTTGTCTACTCATCATGGCTATGTAGGAAAGTTTTAAATATCTCCGGTCTTTGTTCCTTTCTCTAGTTATCGATACAATCTCTAATCGACCATTTCCTTTCTTAGTTGGCATATTCTTTGTATAACAAATCGAATTCATAACAACATTCTTGATAAAGGAAATCGACTGAAAATTTCTCTTTGCAATATGAATGAAAAGCTGCATGAAAACCTTTCCAAGAATTGACACTGGCAACCGAAAGAGATCTGCACCAATCTCAAGTTGATCCCTCCAATGAATAACTTGAAATCTTTATCTGAACATCCTCGTGCACAATCTGAAGATGATGAAAAAAATCATGGAAGTCCAGCAAGTGTTTAGCTGGTACTTCCCAGTATTCTCCTCAAAATATGGGAAGACTATTTTCCCATTCATCTCTACTAGGAACTATATTAGCGAAACCAACTATCTTTGAGAAATCACAAAATTCATACCTCTGAGCAAGAATCTTATCCATTTCAAACCAGTGAAGTCGCTAATAATTTCATTTGTAAAGAAGTTGGATTCGCCAGGTAGAAAATTGCAGTCAAGCTAGTGTCTTTCTCCTATCCACCATCAAGAGCTGTATCTGATCGTTTTCGTTCTCCCAGGGAAGATAATCTTCACTTTCGTCCCCGACAACATCGCCAAAAGATTGTCACAAACCAAATTTTCTAAATTTACAATTTTGGGGAATTTTTCAAAATTTACACAATAAACGTTTAATAGTAATATAAACACATAATAATGATTAATTATCCATCAGAAAAATTGAGCATGCATGATGATTACTATGAATAACAATTACTTCACTTATCATACATAATAAATTCCTTCAAGTAAATGTATGAGTCCTACTAACTTATCTAACGTGTTTATATGAATTTGTAATTGGATAGCTCCTCCGCCTTTACTTTTAAATATCTTCATAAAGTTTTTACCAGATATAAAACATAAGTATATCTAATCCAGATAATACATTTACATGACTAACACACAATCAACATATTACAACATCTAATTATCCTTTAACTAATACATATGCTTTATCTTTCCATACATGACAAAGCCATTGTAATACCAAGGACATTAAACACATTATCAGGATGAATACACAAAAGAGACACAACGTATAGAGATATTTTTTAACGTGGTTCACCCAATCTAGGGCTATGTCCACAAAAGGTTGCATTTATATATTAATTCAATAGGGTTTACAAACACAACACGAATGTTTCCTTATTTCTATTTTCACTTTCTCCATGCTTCTTGAGCATCTTTTAGACATTCTATAATGGCGTCGGGATTTGTTCAAGGTTCCACCTCAATATTATTATGCATCTGTACAATTATAATCCTGGTATTTACACTAATCCTGTCATAAGCCTAAATTAGTGTTATCTCTGTTTTAAAACATCCACATTTCCACTCATATCAATATAAACTACTGAGATGTAATTTTTAAATAAACATTTGCATTACCTCTATCATACGATACAAAGGTGATATACCTTTCCAATACCTGCATTTTTAGGCAAACTAGAAGAATGAGTTTGAGTGTTATATGCAACTAACAGATATATATATATATATATATATATATATATATATATATATATATATATATATATATATTTTACTTCTTCCTGTTTATGACATTCTATTAACTAGACTATCCATACACATCATGATACCTAAGTGGAAACGCTAGAGTCTAAGATTGCATACACAGACATATCGAACTTGAATATCTTCACTCGGATCATAATCATATACATAGATCATCTATCCGAAAATCTGTCAAAGGTTTTCTTAACCAGCAAGAAGCAATAAACGTTAAAATAATTAAACTTTGTCGAAAATCAAAGGCATCATATCCGGGGACATAAACAGAGAAAAATATATATATATATATATACTAAGGTTTTAAATACGATTTTAAATATATAATGGCCCACGATCCAAATCGGCTCAGTTTCCGATTTTGCAGAGTTAAACTGTTTCATCAAACCACAGATTGCAAAGCTACAGGATGTCTCAAACTCTATCCTCATGGGCGTAGACCGAAAAACTTACAGAATGTTTTGAACTCTGTACTAAAGAGAGTATCTTTATCTTCAGATCGACTCTCTTGGCCATCCTTCCCCAGACCTCTATTGCAATCAAATAAAAGAAACAACGATGTGTAGACCAACGTATATAATAATTAAGAAATCATGTTTTCAATCTAACAATAGATATCCTGAATACAAATATCTACGTTACGCTCATACCCACAGAGATATCAAAGGCAGAGATCTTCACTATGATCATACAAACAGGAACTTCGACACATTTTGATCCAACAAGCAATGAACTATAACTACGGTTCATATTAATAACTGAGATCCTGTATCTAGATCCGCGATTTCCCAGTAATGCAGGATAGACATTAGCAATCGAATCTGATGCAGAGGATTTGTAATTTTAGCATATCTTTCAGCATACTAAAATAAGAACATAACCAAGTTTTCAATTGACAACCGAGATCTTGAGGGATCTGCGATAGTAACACACAGGAAAATATCTAAACAAAAGCTAATGTAGAAGGCAACAATGCTGCACATCGCATTCACACAAGGACTAAGATTTTTGGAAAACCTAAGGCATTCAACACGAACTCTAAGAAACAAGACCCTTAATGCCTAATGCATTTAGTGAAAAGGAAATTTGTGGCATTCCAGTAATGCAGAGATTCGTGGCAAAAAATATGATTTTCAAACATTAACATATCTATATTGAGTTCATGTATGAAATAAATCCTACAGGGGGTCGACAGAGAATACCTATCCTTAGTGAGTAAGCAATATATAAATTTTCCTACCGAAACCTGCTTAGTGCATTTCAATCACGATTCACAATACTTAGCAGTCGGATTGACACCATGAGCAACAACTTCTCCCAGCTACCGAGTTCCAATCCAGTAACTTTTTCTGCGGCTCTTTGTTCCCCGGAGTTTTTCCAAGTCTCGAAACTCATACATGCCAAATTTATAGCGTATCTCTATACTACAGAACACTTACTAGCTTACTCTTCTTTTTCTGCAGAGGTCAAATGATTACAATCCTCTCGACACAGGATAAAACTGTTGGAAACTGCCCTCTTCTGATATTTCCTACTCAAGAAGGCCACCGAAACAGTGTGCAAGGATGAATTAAAAATATAAACAGTGTGCCATCAAATGGTGGATCTGTAAATCATTTCCCATTCAAACGAAATAGAAAACAACGATTTGAAAAGTCAATACTCCATCATGGATTTAGATCTGGAACACATTTCTCATTCAATTGAAATAGAACACAGAGCCTTAAAAGTCACCGTAAGAGTGTTGGATCTACACAGAGTGGTTATCTAAGTCCTGTGAAGGGCATTTCTAAAGCAGGATAGCGGTTCGCATTCTGTACAGAGGTTATTATAACAGAATGGAGAAGTAAAATACCGAGAAAAGTAGACATTAAGATAGATCTCAGATTACTAGAGGTAGCAGAAGCATACGAGCAAGTTTACAACGATTACACATACGCGCACAGGTCGCCTATTACTGCTTCTAGGTATGAGACGATCTGGAGTCGCGGCTAGTTCCATTCAGGGCAAATCAATCTATGAGATTAGATTGTTCCCCTGCAATGTGGAATAACCGAAGGATTCGTTACAAGCTAGGATTTGTTCATCAGTATCTCCCACGGATTTACACAGCCATTAATCTATTGACCACAGATTTGCAGGCCGTAATATTGATTATAAATCGACATAATTATTTCACAGAGTTAAAGAAAAGGAACAAAATATAGATCTACCATGCAAGCGGTATAATACTATGTCATAATACCTGCGGATTTACACAGTCCATCATTCATAAATGGATAACTACTCCTTCATGGTTCACATTAAGCCTACCTAAGATGATCGATTAAGCAGGCATCTATTTCATTTTCACCATTTTAGACGAGGATCTGAACATCTCCACGATTTCCAAGAGGTCATTATAACCATGTGTGTATCATATTCACTAAGAAAATAAGTCAAGTCGTGGCAGCTCAACCTAGTTGAGATTATATATGCTCTTCATCCGCCATGCATAAGCAGAGACTCCTATTAGGTCTTCAATTCCATATAATGAAATAAGAAGACGGTCCTCATCTATGATTTTCTATCCAGCATAAAAACACAAGTAGAAAACGTATGCGATATCAAGCATAATGAAATAGCTAACCACGATCTCAATACAAGTATCTAGATCTTGAAGAACATAAATCTACATTTTCCATCTAGCATAGGGACAGAACTTAGCATTTTTCATTCAATAATTTAGCAAGGAATAATTTCACGACTTCCACGGCATTAACCAACAAGGAATAAATCCACGATTTCTTTTAACAAACACCAATGCAGAGGTTTTTCCCAAAACGGCAGCGCTGCAGGAAGCGAGGTTCATACTCTGTCCCAACAGGAGGTCGCAAACCGATTTTAGAGCAGAACAACCCAATCGAGATATGAACAAGGGAGAAAGGTTTGAAATCTCGGTGATAAAGTAGATCCGTGCAGAGTTATACTACAATAAAATGGCGTCAATGCGATCGTGGTTTCCCACATCTAAACTTAGTACAAATCACAGAGCTATAATAGAACGAATCACTGGACAGATCTATACAGCTATACGAAGCTTTGAGAATCAGTACCCTGGAAATTCGATCTAAAGTACAGTAATATGCAATCTTTATTTCTCTTTTACACCTACAGGGATCGATTTTAAAGAAGAACAGAGCTTATTCAACATAAATTCTTGTTTCGCACAAAAACGTAAATCGGTCACAGAATAGGAAAAGAGTATAGGAATTCTAAAACTTAAATTCAGTTCGATCTCAGGATCGCTTATTACCTGCAGAGATGAATGCTCGAAAGGAAAATTCTGGAACAAAACTCGGTTCAACCTCTAAGTCGATTATTACTTAATCAGCACAAGTGAATAGTCTACCGTAAATCTCTCCGGTAAGTATCGATTCGATCTCTGGATCGATTATTGCTTAATTGACAGAGACGAAATTTCTAAATATGAAAGAAATTGCGTTTCCAGAAAATGAATGTACACAGAGTTATACATTACATATCTACAATAATTCCTCAATACAACAAATACAATTTTCCAGTGCAAAATAGACATTCCAGAAACTAAATGAACACAGAATCGTACATTCTATCTCAAATATCCTTTAAATAAAGAAAACAAATGAAACTGACAGTACATAAACCTGTATATGCAGATGTTTCCACCGTTGATGTAGCTCCAAGGAAATTGCAGCTTCAGCCTCACCGTTAACTTCCACTATCACCGACGGACAACTCGGTTAGCCTCCCAACCTTTCCGGGAATACTCTCCTTCCTCCCGAACCCCTGAATAATATAAGTCCGGTGCCCTCAAGGCTCGACCAGCTCTGATACCAAATGTAGGACCCCTCCTTTAGGATCCCCTTTGAACTGAACCTGAAACTTTAAAACCTTCATACAAACAAATTAGCCATTATAGTTATTGGAAAAATAAAATAAAAGAGTGAATAACTTAACAAAAATAAGCAAACCTTAACCTGTCAACCCGATCCAGCTGGTCCATTGTTGTCTGCGCCTTCCGTAGGATCCCTCCAGCAAAGCTCGTTTAACCATAGGCGAAGCAACCGTTAGCTTCGCCACCCAACCATAGGCTCATGCTTTCAGTCGCATGGCCTCCCCCGAGCTTTGGGTCGTAGAGATCACACAAGTATTTCAGAAATTCAGCTTGGGCTTCCCTTCCCACCAGGATTTCTAAGCCAAACCCTTAGATAGCAGCAAGTCTTTGAGGCATTCGAAAATTACGACAATCGTCCAAATTATGGGCCCCTTACCCATTCCTTAAGCCTTCCTTATAAAGGGAAATCTCCTGCGACACATGTCGCTTCATGCATAAATAAATATTTTTAATTATTTATTTAATTAAAACACTCACCCATCCAAGTGTCAGTTTCTCTGGGAAGTGCACCTACATCCCTAAGTTTGCTCTAGTTTGTCCCCCAGATATTTTAATCAACTCCTAGCTTTTAGTTGACTAGGTGTCTACTCTATTTTGCTCCCAAATAATAATTTCTATTATTTTAAATGCTTAACAAAATAACTATTCATGTGCAAATGTCTAAGCTATTGTTATGCATTTGCTAAGTAATAATCTAGATTTATTCTCCTAAGTTTTTATGCAGTTTAATTTAACAATCAAACTCACTAGGATCACGGTGCCGCGTCGTTGGGCTCCTGGTTCCTTAATTTTTTTATCCCCTGACATGGCACCACTCCGTTGGGTCCAATCATCCATGGTTTCCATTCCTTGGCATGGTACCACCTCGTTGGGTCCTTGCGTCCATTCTTTCTGTTCTCGATAGGGTACCGCATCGTTGGGCCCTTCTGCCACCATCTTTCCGTTTTGACTTGCGGGAACTCTTGTATGGATTTTAGGAATCGTTACCATCCATCCTCCGTCTACATGCTATCTAGGGACTAATGGCGCTGAGGAGTGAGTCCGTTCTCACTGCACGCCCCTCAACTCGTACGTGACCAGCTCCGTCGTGGCCCACCTCGTACGCCCTCACGCATTCCTCTTGAGCAAGCGGATCAATGCTTATCTGCTCATGCGTGGTATTATTGTCGGAAGTCGACATCGTCGTCGCTTCCCATGTGTGTGATTTACCCGTACTCTATGACCCTCCATGTTCCTTTGTGTGTCCGTTGGTGAACCGTCTCACTTGTTTCTACACACACTTCTCACAACAAATTATCAGTAGTACTGTTCTCAACAATCATCATCTGGTTTCTAACTCTAGCATTGTTAAACATTTATGATTTATTCAAACTGCTCATTCATCTTATCAAATATACATTTCGTCGCCAAATACATAATCACCATATAGCTAGTCGTTAAGCATTATTCATGTGTACAATTTTCATATCAAAGTTAATCGTTAAACAACATGAAATCGTCCATTCACAAAACTACCCAAATGCACATATATCAATCAATCGTAATCATAAATATACTCAAAATAAAATCATAGGGTTATTTTATTAATGTTTCAAACAGTCGGGTGACTCAGTAGGTGCCCTCAATGTCTACAGTAGTCTAGGGGCACTACAATGTGGCACAATCATCCCAGCTTGCTATAGAGTCTAGACAGGACCTTGCAGAGTCGTTGTTCACTGCCATGGGCAATGCTATTGTTGCGGTGCATGGAGAGGAATCTAGACCACCCCTTCCACCTGCACAGCCAGAGATAGAGTATGTCTCTAGTGACATGCTTAGGAGTTTCGATGGTGAGACCCTACTGCGGTATGCTGAGTCAGCGCGAGATGCATACTTTGAGTTATATCGTAGATGCATCACAACAGGACAGGTATACTTTTGTACAATTATGTATATATGTTCTTCATGTTACATCATATCAATGTCGCAAATTGAATGGTCAATAATACTTAAGGGAGTTATATTCTATTGATCCATGCAGGGAACCCCATTCATGGATAAACTCTTTGGTAGCGAGCCATTGGTTGGTCCATCTGCTCGTCCCCACCCGCAGATGATAGTAGTCAAGGTAAGTTATAATTTATGTTCCAATTTAATTTGTGTTTGAACATTATTTCTCAGTTTAAATAATTTGTGTTGTATTTCTTAATTTTCAAGATTTTATGTTGTAGATCTTAACTTCAAATGAATTTCAAATTGTACAGGGCAAAGGAAAGGAGGTAGATCCTCATTATGGACATGAGGACCGCGAAGGTCCTAACGAGCAAGGTTCAGACACACATGTGAGTTTTAATTTATGTTCCAATTCATGTTATTTAATCACATTTAATAATTGATTTTTGTACTTTATGTTTCAATTTTTTACGGATAGCTTTTAAATTATGTTAAATTTAGTTTTAATTTTTAATAAATATAACTTATTACATGTAATGGCATATTACACAGGCATCGTTACAGGCAGGTGTCAATGTTGCAATGGATTTCACACATGGTTGGGATGTAGCTCGATTACATGGTCCTAATGAAGGGCCATCTACTCGTATTCCTACCCAGATCCTGGATATCACCATTGACACGATGGATATGGAGGAATTCCTTAAGGGTTTAGAGTCTCAGAGACAATAGCGGGCTGCTGCACATGAGGGTAGTCAGAGGGACAATCACAGGCCTCGTGGGGGTAGTGGCCAATGAGTTGATTATCTATACATTTCCATGTTTTGGATATTTTCATATTTTATATATTTTCATGTGTTTGGATGATCTATGTATACGTTTTCATGTTTTGGATATGGATTTCTATCATTTATACATGGACTTTTATCATATATGGACTTTGGATATTTTGTATATTTTATCATATTGATGTCTTGATGTGTATTTTGTATCTGATTTGAAATCGAATTTTTTTTATATATTAGATCTGGATATAGTTATTACAGTTACAAATTTATCTTTTGTCATTTCAAATTCAAATTTAATGTGTAGTTACAATTTAGTTCAATTTAAAATGCAAATTTCGACTACATTACAGAACATCTTCGAAAATTTAAAATTGAATACATACATTACGTTTTAAGATTGAAATTACAATTCTAATTCAATTACAATGTAAAATTTCAAATTTAATGTGTAATTTTAATTCCAAATCAATTACAATTTAAAAGCTCGTTTTCAACTACATTATAATTGCATAAATGAAATCAAAATGTAAAATTAGAATACATTTGAAATTAAAAATTGAAATTGCAATTACATTATGTTGTCTACACATCACAATTCAATTACAATTTACACATTCCAATTTAAGATTAAAATCTCAAATTTAATGTGTAATTTCAATTGAAAATTCAATGTGTTGTTCCAATTTACAAGTTCAATTTCAATTACATTACAATTGTACAAGTTCAAAAACAAAGGCATGTTCAAGTTGTGTTTTGGTTTCATAATTGAGGTTTTTTTACGCAAGCAAGGCCATATAATACTAACTAATTTCTCTCACAGAGGTTCCATGCCTATGCATGCAAAACTGGATGATAAAGATGGTTTTTGATGCATGTAATCCAAAAATTGAGAAGGTTTGATGGTTAGAAATTATAGTAAATGTTTGTGAAGTTCATATACTTTGATTTATACGAAGAAAGGTAAGATAAACCATTATTGCAATTTATATGTCTCACAAAATAAATACTTAGGCAACAAAAGTAATGAAATGTTTATTAAAATCAAGCATGTAAAGTAATGAATGTTCACATCAACATACAAAATAACGTTTTCTTGAATGCGAGTATGTAAAGTTAATGAATGCTTACATCAACAAACAAAATAATGTTTTGTGATACTGTGCTTCCCAACTACTTATGACAAAACCTTACGAATCGTTTTAATGATATGGACGATGTAATCCTCATCTCATCATGGCTTGCACTTGATGCCATCAAGGACATAGTTCACCATGATACATGATTATAACAAATGAAGTCAAGAATTATGTGGATGCCATACAAGTGTCAAGCAAAGGGATTTTCAACCACCAAATCACCATAACTAAATGTCACCCACGAATGTAAAAATTCTACTAGCAAGGTCAATCTATCTATTAATCAATTGATTTGTAAGGAAATCAAATTGAAGGAGTGTTTTGGTGCCCTTCATTTCCCTTAGTAAGAAAAATTCAAAACTATGGATTGATTACGGTCACGTCCCAAAAAATATATCTAAGGAAGAGTCACATATATACCACACATGGGTATGTATGAGACCTCTAGTTGAAGCTTCAATGATAGACTATGAACAATCAAGGGAAACACAATAGTCCTAAATAGTAAAAATTCTAGGTTATCAATACAAGAATGTGTGGTCCAAACAATAATTATAATGCCCAAAATTTTCTAAATGCATACATTAAAGAATGTTGCACAAAATGGTAATCGGTCACCAAATTCAAGTTCAAGGTAGGTGACAACATTGAGTATCTATTATATAGAGCATTATCACATATGAATACAAGGGACATAGAAGAGTCTAGAGGTTTAAGGATCAAGTCTAGAGCCATATAAATTTCCCTGAAGGTGTGGGGACTCTCAATTGCATAAACAATGTATGCCTTAATCATCATACTCCTAAATTGAATTAAGTGGGCATGCATTGCATGCTAACCACGGTAGTTATCTCTCAATTCCTTTTTGCTTGTGTTTCAATTCCTTTATGCTTGTGTTTCAGTTGTAGAGATCCAAGCACCAATAAAGTAGTGACTTAAGTTATATATTAAAGATTGTATATGAATTTATATATAGCATTCTACAACACGCAAACCTTTTGTATGGAATTTGATATATCACTCTAAATTATGATACTCATGTGTTTTCAAGGTACCCAAACTCATTTCAAATGATTTCCATACTTATAAATATGAAAATACAAATTAAGTTTTGGCCATCATGAATTTTACTTAGTTGAAGCAATTGTTTAGTGACCTAAAACCTAAAATACATAAGTTTATTGATTTTGGTTTAACCTGGATTATAATGTATAAAATTTTGCAAGTTTGGAATCAAAATTTAAAATTAGAATACATTGTACAATTCAAAATTTAAATTTTACAATTCCACATTGTATAGATGTATTTTAAATTCTCAATTACATTACAATTGTATTTGAAATCAAAATTTAAAATTAGAACATGTACATGTTCAAGTGTATTCACATTGGAGCACCATGACCCAAATTTCACAAAATCATCCCATCTAGTATTTGTATTCTTGACATTAAAGCATCTACAAAAATACATTTATAAAACAACCTCCACAAAAATCTCCAAAAAAATATTACATAAGACAACATGAAAACTATGCCAATGATGCAAGTGACATACATGTAACTCATTCATCTGGCCAATGGGTTATAGGAATGCAAGTCTCCATAATACGATCATAGTCAGCTTCTGTCATCTTCCATCTCTTTGGATCACCTCTCTTCACCTTGATTTCTGTTAGAGGTATCCGAGCTGCAACCACCAAATGACTGTATTTACATGATATATATTCAGGCATAAAATATGTGTAAATAATGTGACCACCCTGTTTTTTCACTTTTTCAAAAAAGTGTCCCATTAGAACCATGTCTTCAGTCTGGTATGTGAAGTCCCCATCTTGGTAGGGTCGCACCAACCTACTCTTTATTTGCGTGCATCGCATCAAATAGTATGCAACATTTTCTTGGTTGTCGAGGGGTGTAATGACAACGAATACATCACCTGCAAGATACATTACAAATATTATTCAAATGTCCTACGTGCAAATTTCTAAAACATTTGTATATGTGTAATATATAATGAACTAATTAACTTAATGAAGACTCTTGTACCTTCCCTAACCATATCAGAAACTCGATCATGATCTAATGAGACCATTGCCTCTTCAGTGTGCATCTCTTGCCATGTTGGAATTGGATGTGGGCCCTTTGGATTAAGAGAGACATATTTCCATGGTTTCACATATACATCATTTTCACAGTGATCAAGCCCGCATCCATTTGCATCAATGCAAAAATCGCAAAAACAAGCATACTTCCTCGTTTCAATGGAAAATATGTCACCTGTGTCTTTACTTCGAACAGAATGTAATTCCCTCATACCAGGGATGGTCTCACAATACCACGGAATGGATCTATTAACATCTTCAAGGGAAACATCCCAAAAGAACCTGCATGGAATTCAGTTTGTCATATGTAAATTCCTATCGAGTATGTGCTCTTTTGGAAATGATGATATTGAATGTTATTAGCTTATTAATTGAGTTTGGAGTTTATTACCTGCACACCGGCCTTGCTTGTTCGTGACCTTGATGTCCCAAATGACGTGTGCACCAATCAACTACTTCAGTGGAGCATTTGAGTTGGGTTGCACCATGACTCATCTGGTACCTCCGAAGTGCTCGTTTCACACATGCACCTGCGCCATCATGTTCACCCTTTCATGCCCTGTCTCAAAAAAGCTCCAGGTGTGTCGGTTTCCTGTCTCTTTGTGAAGGCGACTCAACCAATAAAATGATCGTGCTGATTTGAATTTCCCTGCACACCCATCTGACCAAATCCAGTGTTCAGTAAATGATACGCCTCTCTGTCTGAATGAATCATAAATAAACCCAAAGCAGTGTTGAACGAACAATGTGTCATGCTCACAATCATCACTAACATAAAAATGGTACTCCTTGATCACTTCATGTGACTGAGGAGTGCTATCCCTACCATCAATGTTTTCCTAAGCATGTCTGTACAATACATGTACGAAGATAGACACCTAGTTGGAGTGATAGTACTCACTCTGTATCTCTCTCTGAGGAGAAAAGGTGTAGTTCTCCGCAAAGTCTACCACTGATAATATTGTGCCCAACTCAAATACCTCACGGGAATGTTTGAATTCTGAAGCTTTCCACCTAGACCTATGGGAGTGCTTTATGTATTTATAAATCTGACTTTGAAACTTCTCCATTAAGTCTGAAACAGGAATCTCATCATCGAGCAAGTCGATCCTCTTGGATGGAACAGATGAAGAAGATGTTGGATTCACGGTGTCATACTCGTACCTCTTCCACCTCACGGTGATATCTGACAATCCATGGTGTGTTGGATCGATAGGAAAGTTCCTATGGAACAATGTCAAATCACCGCATTCATGGCATTTTCTCCCACCTACACACCTCTTATTGAAAAACACGTGTTCAGGATTCCTATTGCATAGTATCATACAAATAAAATCTCACATTGTGTGAGGAGCTAGTACACCATTCCAGTTCCTTTTGGAAAAATCCAGAAATGTGTCATAGTATAGTTGAAATTCAACGTGGTACCGACAGCAACAAGTGTCGCGAATCATATTCGGCCTAATATGCCACGATTTCAATTTGTTGAACATGCTAAATGATATTTGAACACCAGGATTGGTTTCTTGGAATTCCTCGTAAAGTGCAACTCCTGTCATCTCCATCACATGCTTACCATGCTCCTGATAAATGCCTATGGATAAACGTTGTCGCAAGACATGCTTTCGATCTGGAATAGCATGAGAATGGCTATCCCAAAACTCTATCACCTTCTCTCTAATGCCTGTTGCCATCCTACCTTGATAGGGTTCTCTACAAATAAGAGCTCAACAAGCAGCTTCATCATTTTCATCTATCCAGACCTTGAATTTAGTATATTTGAGCAATGTTCTTTTTGAAACATTGAGCAATGATGCCATTGTTGATACCATTAGATTTCTTGAGGTGCTTTGTGCCACAATAGCCATTGTAATTTCCCTACGAGCAGCTCGGGTATCATTTTTTCTTGATTTTCCAAATGAATATAATGCAGTTCCTCCATTTTCTATTGCATTCTCACATGTCTTTTTGTTTTAACATCTTGAAAACCCAACAACTTTGTGGCATGTTTCATTTTTTTTATGTTTTATCAACCCATGTAGGATTTGAGCTTATGCCGTCGTTGAATGTTGTTCAAAATATGATTTGACTATGCTATTGACATGCTCTCTAACTCTCTGACTAGGGATCGAGTTCCCAATCTCTTCTTGTGCAGAAACAACTGCACAATCCTCTAGAAAATTTCCACCCCTTCCAACCCCACTGCAACTCCCAATTATATTTTCAATGTGAGAGGGAAAGGTGTCATGTGATGGCTGATCAGGGTCATGAGGGGGCATAGGGTCATGTGATTCTTGATCACCATGATGTGATGTCTAACCATAATCTCTCCCTACATAACATATAAATTAACAAATTGAAAATTGGTTACTTGATAGTTGTGCATTGAACTTTAAAATTGCTAGTAACTTGAAATTTGATGTGGAAATTGAAAAATTGAAAATTGTGTGTGAATTGAATTTTCCAACTAATACATTTAGCTTGAGAATTGTTCTAAGTAAAAATTGAAATTGTTAGTAACTTGAAATTTGAAATTGCTCAAGTAACTTGAAATTGCTAGTAACTTGAAATTTGAAATTGCTCAAGTGATACGAACCATTACACCAAAACCCTGAGGTGTTAGTGAACGCCGCCCACTAGGATCTTAACATCCCACCACGCTCCGCAGTATAGACTCTAGGATGGATGTGTGCCCATACGGTGGTGTCCCCTCTGTGTCATACGAGCCCCGAACGAACACTGCAATGCCGACGTTGGATCTAAAATGACGCGGAAGTGATCGATAACAGTTCAGCTGAAAATAGATATGGACCCCAGGTATGTTCGGCTTCCTAAGAGTTCAAGTGTTTCACTCGGCCACCAATGTTGTCTGACAGCTTGCGTATTGGGGTATTACCCCTCACTCCACGGCTCAAGTAAAACTAATAACCGCTTGGCTACAAACGACAGCTCTTGGTTTACCTCACGGGGAAAAACTAGTTAATCAGGTAGGGGTCGTTGCCCTTTTCACTGGTAGGTCCTCTCAATGGGCTAGCTACTTTGGGGTTCCTGTGGTACTCCTCACAATGAGTTTTAGGGCTTATTCCCAAGTACTTCCCATAGTTAAATGGATAGAGATTATTCCCATATTAGAACTTGCAATAGATGCGAAAAAAAAAATGGCAGAAATTCCACCCAACAAGCCTAAGAAAGTGCTCTGATACCAAATGATACGAACCGTTACACCAAAACCCTGAGGTGTTAGTGAAGACCGCCCATTAGGATCTTAACATCAAGTAACTTGAAATTTCTAACTTAATTAAACTTGAGAATTGTTCTAGAAGTAAAGTTTGAAATTCCTAGTAAAATTTGAAATTGCTTGTAACTTGAAATTGGTAGTAACTTGTACATTTAACTTTAAAATTGCTAGTAACTTGAAAATCAACTATATATATTTAAGTCAAGATAATTATTAATAATTTGATAAAAATTATTGTGGGCATAAAAATTAATATCATTTACAATCATCACATTATATAATTGTGGGCAAATTTTTTTTATGCAATTTATGTCCATTTTACTTTTACATTACAAAAAAAATGTTATTTTAACTTTATAAATAAATAAATAATTTATAAATAAATAAATATTTAAAATACAAGTTGCAAATCACCATGCAAAGAATAAACAATTACAACGCTTTTACCCTAGAATTTCAAGGACAACATCATGCATCCCATGTTGTATATACGTGAAATAAAAAGTTAAGATTGATTTTCTACCCATCATAACATATCTATTATACTCTAAATGTGGGGAAAAAAACATTGATTTAGAGATGAATATGATATTTAATTAAAAACATTGTAGTGATATGATTGAGAATAAATTCATAATTTTTAATGCAAAATAACATTTTCATGAGTTGATGATTTTGCAATTTCAACAATAGACATTTAAATGGAAATTGTAATTTTATCATAAATTGCAATTTAAGGATTTTTTTATCAATAATGCTTCACATATGAATGCAAGGTTGCAAACATTGCAAATTTAATTATTTCAAATTTGTCCTAACAAATATATGATTCTACTCATTAATCTTATCATGGTGATATGTCATATTATGCAAATAAAAATATATGTGATAGATGGAATTTTTTTTAAAGTAAACATTATAATTAAATAGCTCTTTGAACATTCATTTGTATTCAAATATTCATTACTATGAAAATATTGCCAACCACCATAACTATGAAAATATTCATTCATTCGTTTTCAAATTGAATAAATTCTAACTAATACATAACTATCAAACATGTAAATTTCAAAATATTCATTCATTTGTTTTGAAATTGAATTTTCTAACAAAACAAGAATTGAAATTACATTTAACTTGAAATTATTAGTAACTTGAAAAATTGCAATTAGTTAAATATGTACAATTTAACTTGAAAATATAGTGTCTAAGTGTACATTTAATTTGAAAATTATTCTAATAACATTGAAAATTGTTAGTAAAGTTTAGAAATTTGAAAATAGTTAATATGTACATACATTTTAACTTGAAAATAGAATCTAAGTGTACATTTCATTTGAAAATTGTTGGACAATAAAATTGAAAATTGTTAGCAAACTTTAAAATAATTTGAAAGTTGTTTTAAAGCAACTTTGAAGCATAATTTGAAAATTGTTAGCAACTTTGAAATAATTTGAAAATAGTTAAAAATATGTTCATATCTTAACATGAAATTAGAATGTAAATTTATATGTTTCATTTGAAAATTGTTCTAATTTAACTTTTGTTTAAAGCCACTTGAAAATTGTTCATTTAACATAAAAATTGTTGCAAACTTTGAAATTTAAATAACAAATTGATGAAATAAATAGGAATATAATTACAAATAAATATGAAACAAATTGAATTATGAAATTTAGTTAAATTTATTGAAAAGTTGTTACTAATTTTGTAAATTATGTAGAATGATATTTAAATTATGATAGCATGTAATTCAATAATTTACCTTGGTTGTCCTCCATTGGAATTTGTTGCACCAAATGTGCATCTTCTTCTTCTCTCAACCTTTCTCTTTGTTGTCTCATTCGATTTCTATTGTACTCACGTTCTTCATTGACATTTTGTTGTCTAGCATGTTTTCTTTGTCTTTTTTTTTTATTCCCCATCAATCTACAATCATAACAAACATTTTTTTTTCAAAATGTTATAACAAACAACAATATGTTAGTATGAAATATTGAAATATGCCTACAAAGAAATCTTACATGAATCAATCTACAATAAAAACAAACAATTTTTTTTTCAAATTGTTATAACAAACAACAAAATGTTAGTATGAAATCTTGAATTATGCCTACAAAGAAATCTTACATGTCTAATGAGGTCTAATTCAACAACATGAAAATGACAAATATCTAATTCAACAAGATCAAATTGACAAATATCTAATTCAACAAGATTAAATTGACAAAGCTCTAATGGAAAAAAAAACTAGAAATGAGGTAAATTGTTGTTTGTGAATCCTTGTTTGCTAGTTATATACAGATTCGTTGATGTTTTTACGAGGGAAGGGTAGTTGGAAACATTAATTGTTGCCAACTGCTTTCGTGGTTTCACCTCGGTTGGTTTATATTTTTTTTTTACACAGACGAACCCTCGATCGAGCATATTTGATAGACCCTCGATTGAGCAAATACCTCGATCGAGGGTTTAATAACACCTTGATCGAGGTCTTGTTAAACCCTCTATCGAGGTATTGTTAAACCCTCGATCAAGATTCTGTTAAGCCCTCGATCGAGGTTTTTAAAGAAGCTCGATCGAGCAAATAGCTCAATCGAGGGCTTAAAATACAGGCCGAGAGCCCTTTTCCCTACAGAATGGAATGTTTGTCTGTCTTCCACAGAGTTAAACCATGTCATTAAATGATCATTAATGAGTGGAATTTATACCATTGGATTAATCAATGAATCCTTTATCCAGATATATAAAATTTATGAATTTTTATCTTGATATGTCTTTTGTTTTTAAATTTCTACTAAAACTTGCCCTAAAAAACCATGCCGACAATTTCGATTGAGCTCAAAGAAAAATCCAAAAACTTCAAAATACACATCCAAAAAATTTGAAAAAATACACACGCCCTAGATAAACGTGTCCTCTTTAAAATGGTATTTTTAGTTTTGCAAATTATGTAAAAAATCAAAATATTCCATGCACGCACACACATGTGTGCAAAATACGACTTAAATATTCATTGGTCATTTTCAAAAAATAATAATAAATATATTTTTTCGAGAAAAAATAAAAGAAAAATATGTAAGCCTGAGTGCATTCTATCTAGATCATGTTCACATATTTCATTTTTTAAAATTATTACTTCAACATTAAATTATTGTGCACACACACAAACTACTTGTTAATTGCTCTTCAAATTTTTAAGTACACACGTTTCATTAAATGAAAATTCGACATGATATATGACATTTCTATATTTCGAAAAAAATATCATTGGAAAGCCAACATAATTCTCTACATTTCGTTTTTCAACCGCATGTCAAAATTCATGTGGCAAGTATGAGTTTCGAGGGCTTCAATTTAATACATGCGTAAAAAAAAAAAATTCACCGTCATATTTGACCAAAAAAAGTTACCCATCTTCATGGAATCACCCAAATTTACTATTATCATAGATGAATCATAGAGTATGAGAGATGATTTGATATTCCAAGATATTAAAAGAGATATGTTAAGGAATGGAGAATGAATTTCCTCCTTATTTGTCATTCTCCCTAATACCCATAAGAAGCTTATTTCTTCATTTCCTCTACGGTTAAGGATGACCCCTCCTGCACTTGCTACACCTGGGTTTCATTTTGATCCTCCATTAAATAAGATCTTGTGTTTTTTTTCTCTTTTAACCATCTCCAAAATTCTTCATTTTCATACTTTAGTTTCCACTCCTATCCTAGATTAGGTTTCTTATAAGTTAATTTGGAATTAAGGTGAATTCCTTGTAAAAGCGTTTCATTTTGATCCTCCATCAAAGAATATCTTTTGTTTTTTTTCTCTTTTAACCATCTCCAAAGCTCTTCATTTTCATACTTTAGTTTCCACTCCTATCCTAGATAAGGTTTCTTATAAGTTAATTTGGACTAAAGGTGGATTTCTTGTAAAATATATCATTTAACCATTTCCTTCTCTTCAAATATATATTTTTTATTGAGAAGGTTGATTGGATTATGCATAAGGGTTTCATTCATCAATGATTTAACTCATATTGTTGTTTTCCTTGGCATTATCATATCACCTCTAAATGTGACTTTGTTTGTGGATAACCAAAACTTCCCGCATAAATATTTGGGAATAACTTTCCATACTCGAGTGAAGATCAATTTCTTACACAATAGTCTAGGGTAAAGGGACATCCAAGGAATGAATATAATAATGCTCTAGTTTTTTGGTTTTCAAACTTCTTTGCCCATCTCTTACATGGATATTTGCTATACTTGCTGAGAATAAGAGCATTCAAGGAATAGGTGTATTGTTGTCTCGTGTGCTTCTCTACAAAGATAACAACATGATAGCCCTTCCACTCCCCTCTTTTAAAAATTCAAAAGGAGTTAACTTTTGGAATCTCAACTTTGTTCCATGTGTTTTTCCACATTATGCATGCTGGGGGAGTTGGAAAAAATCCTAATAAAACATGGTATCCATATTTTATTGAGTACTTGTTAAATATATTTCCCCAACCTCTTTTATTTTTTAGTGATTTGTTGATTGGTGCATCTCCATGTAAGACCTCTTTGAGAATTGTGTATTGAATATCCAAGTCTTCAAGTAAGTCTATAATTTTCTATCTTAACCATTTTTCAATTGAGATCTATTCCAATATGTCAAAAAAAAATTCCACCCATTAATTTTTAGCTAATGTATTATATCATGTAGTTATGTCCTTCATGCTAGTGGAGCTTGTCCCATTTGTCCATATTCCCAAATATTTATTCGTTTGTCATTCCCTAGGAGACAAGTGACTCTATTTTTGTATTAAATTTGTTGAAACTTTGCATAAGCTCCAAATACTCAATCCTCTTTTGTCCTTTAGAACTTTTTCCAAGCATGGTTTTCTGTAGATGTTGATGTATTTCTTTTTTAATGTTGTTTTCCATAATTATTGTTTTCCTTTTATTAGTTTCCATAAAATATTAGCCCCTACAACTAGCGTCATTAGCTTTACCTCTTTTATGCCTAACCTTCTATTTTCCTGGGAGGCTTGAATTATTTCCCATTTGGCTAAATGAATTTTTTTGGAATTAGATTGCCTCCTTACCATATGAATATTCTCAATTTCTGGATTATTGTATTCATTACATAAACTGGCACCGACAAACATGATCATTTAGACATAAGGAAATAAAATCAAACATATTTAACAAGAACAAGCTTACCAATTGGGTTAATCCATGATGTTCCCCAAGACTGTACCTTTGATTTGAGATTTTGGAGAATTCATTCTCATTTGACCACTTTGGAGCATTTCCTTGAGACAATAATTCCTAGGTACTTGAACAAGGTCAAATTTAGACTACTAGGAAAGCCCACGATTAAAGATATCTTTGTGAAAAACGTTTTGATACATTCCACACATATATGTAAGTTTTTCTACTAGTGATCCCCCCTCTACTAAGGCTTTGGTAAACATATATCTAAAACTCTTTTGAATCTCTAAGCTATAACTCAAAATCTCCTCCCAATAGCAAGGTGTCATTTGCTAATTGGGCATGATTGAGAGGCCTTACCCCTCTTGCTATATATATTCCTTCTATATATCCATTTATTCTTTCATTCGACTATAGCTTCAAACTTATGGATTCTTTCATTGTAATGTATAAGAAAGGAGATAATGGGAAGCCTTGATAAATACCTCTTGATCATTTGAAAAAATTGCATGTATTCCATTTACTGAAGGATTTATTCATGGGATTTCAATACAATATTTTATCCATTTGATAATAAAAATTTTAGAATACCAATTTTTCCATTACTAAGAAGAGTTTAATGTAACCACATATGATTTAGGCACACCAGCTCGCAAATTGACCAACTAGTAGTAGAATCCACATATTTTTCTCCAAGCACCACAAGATATTCACTAAATTTTCAAGTAGGGGTTAAAAGGCATCTAAGAACTATAGGAAACCAAAATCACACAACAGAAGGTTACATACTCTACTTGGTGATTTTCTTCAATAGATTTCACATTCGGAAGTGCATCACGTATGGGTAGACTCCTTTGGCTAAAGCAAAGGCTTTAAGGCAATGGCCCCAGGAGTGCAATTTTGGAAGCAACTTAAAAGTAGTAAGGATATATATTTTAGATTCAAAACCATATGATCAGCTTCAAAAACACCAATTCGAATAAGAGAGAAACCATTTTGAATTTAACCACAGAGAGGAAAACTAGTTCAAACTAGACTAGAGAAAATGACTTACTTCCATCTCTCTCAAAACACATTGAGATCCTCCCAATTTCGACCATGTAGACTCAGATTGATATTAAAACACCCAAATTAGGATAAACATACTAGAAACCAATGTTGAATACTTTTATGAATGATTTATAAACACGTCTTAACGACTACTCAACTATAGGAAACATAACAACACATAGTTTCAACTATAGCAGGAAAATATGAATACAATATGAAGGAAAAATATTAGAAACTTAAATATGAGCTGATTGCAACATAAATAATATTGATTACATCAACATATGTATCTTACTCATCTCGAAACCAAATAAATTCAAATATAGATAGGGAGAGGTGCATTCTTCATCACTGAAACCCTTTACTCTAGTGAAAATGGTTGTATATTGGTCATCCAATTACCTTTTTGGATGAAAAAAAAAGTGTTTATTACTGGAAAATACCCTCCAAAATCAATTGAACAAGTATCAAAACCAAAAAATGCTTAGAAATTTCGAAACCATAACCTCCATTTTAGCCTTTCAACATTGTTTCCACTGGATGAATGAATTGAACTACACAAGAAGAACACCAACCACTGGATCCGACGAAAGGGAGTCAATAATATGTTTTGCAGCTTCAAAATGAAATAATCTCATCTACAAATGGAAAATAAAAAACTTTTTTTAATATCTAGAGAGAAATATGTGTGATTCCTCCTCCCAAAATCACTTGCAATGAAAAAAAAATGAGAGATCTAGATGATCTATCCTCACAGTTTCAAGGGGCGCATCTCCCAAGATAGCAAAGGGAACATATACCAAGATCTAAAAATATAAGGTCTCTCCAATAATAGAAATAAAAAATGCCAAAATATTCTCAACTAGGTTGCTCATCCTTCTTTAATAAACATTAGATATCTTTTTCCTCCATTCTTGAAATTCGAAATAGAGGTTATGAGCTTGATTTTTGGGAAAGTTACACTATCATGTGGATCCACTCTATCCTCAAATGCACTCTTACTGGCTAAAATCAGTTCATGTAGATTTTTTGAGATCCTCTGGTGCTTTCTTAGTTGTTTCTATTTCTTTTTTAGTTGCACAAATTAGGAAACTTCTTTGTTTTTTGTTTTTGATATGCTTTCTCGCTTTCCTACTTTTAGTCTTCTTTCTTGCTTTTAGGATACTTTCCTGCTTTTATCTACCTTTCCGATTTTCATTGCTTTCCTACTTTTCTGCTACTTTCCATCTTTTCAGTTGCTTTCTTTCTTTTCACTACTTTTCTTCCAGTTTCCTTTGTGAAAGACAACTCATAAAATAATTAATTAATAATTAGATATTCACAACTATGGAGTACATCCTTATCTGTGGTTTAATTTAATTATATGAAATAACCATAGGAAAAAATTAATCCCTAACTAATTTATTTAATTTTCCACTAGGACCCATGGGGATCTAATGGGATAGTGGTCGGTACTAGGTGTTATAGAAAATGGGGACATTATAGTCCTCCCTTCCCAAAATTTCATTTCCTCAAGCAATTGTAATCATGGGTGCTGCATCACTTGCTAGCAATTGTACTTATATCAAGCAATGTTAGGGTCCCATTGCTTGTACTGCACTCCAACAAACATCAATGACATACAAGACAATCCATCATGCCAAGGATATCCTAGATCCTATTGTATCCATTTCATACTCCCAAACATCAATGGTGTCTGAAACAAACCATTCAATTCCTATATTCCATGGTTTCTACTACATACCATCCATCATCATTACTGCTTGTGACAATATGCCACTCCATGGTATACTAGGATCCAACGACCAAATGGGATGTTTTACACTCCCAATGCAAATCATGAAATCCATGATCCTATCCAACAAGATGTGAAACTCCACATGCACTAAAAACACTCCAATCCCATTTTTCACACTGCTATCACTTTTTCCACTCAAGGCACTCAAGTGTAACTCCCCTACAGTGTTGTGCACATGACAAGTATCAGATGGTGCAAGTGGATGCCACTGCTTCTCACCAAATTAAAGGAGTACCAAGGGTGTGTCTAAGTGATCAAAATCAATTTGATAAGTAGACATGTGTGTCTCTTGCTTCTCATGAAGCATAAATAGAAATGGTCCCTCCATCAAATCAACATTTCATTTCACATCCTCAGGTGCTAGGAGTGAAGGAAAGTAGGCCAGCTACAACTCTCTACCAAATTAAACCACTAAAATAGTAGACACATGGTCTCCTTTTTTGGTTGGTCCAACAAGAATGTATTGGTGTGCCTCATCGAAATATGTGACTTTCCTCCACAGAGGTAAGCTGATTTCTTCCTTGTGCAAGTAAAATGCGTCAACATGTTGTATTCCAATCTCCTCATGGTAACTTGCTTGTGCAACTATCTTCCACCTAACATGAGCATAAATATTTTGCAAGGTATCTCCATGTGTTCCATGTAATCTTCCACCCAATGCATATGTGGATGAATGGAATGAAATGGAAGCCAAATTTGCATAGGTTGCTTCTCATCTAACTGGGAACTATGAGAGATGTCAATCGAATCATAATATGTGATCTCACCCCCTGGAGTCATCAAATATGTAATGCATGTATCCATATATTGATAGATCTCTCTGCTTCTTGATCCCAAGGGAATGATATCAGGATCTATGCTATTGGGACCAAGTGGAATGAATTCAAGTACATCCTCCTAGTTTGAAACAAGTGCTCTGCAACCAATCCCCATATCACTGCTACCATCAAGCACTTTCATCACTGAACACTCCTCATGTTGACCTTTCGCATGAGTATCCTCCAATGAAACATGTGTACAATCATCCACAGACATCACATCACTAGCGGTCTTGGGAGAGGAAAGAGAATATCCCAAATCCAAATGAAGTTGCTCTCCTTCTATTGTTGCTTTGTCTTCAATAAATTTGAGAGCCATGTCTCTATCCATAAACAACTACAAGTAATCATTTTTCATCTCTTCCAATTCTCTTATAATGATGCAGAGCTAAAAGCTAGAGACTCTATCAACAATACCAATGTGTCTCTCCTCCAACTGAACTCTCCCAATGAGATCTTCCAAATATCTATGTGCACCATTAATTCTATATAGAAATTGCAGTATCCTTTCTTTTGTGACTAGGAGTAGGTTCTCCAAGTCACTCAATGTCTCTTTGACAACACAGTGTGTGCTACCACATCTGAGCTCATCCACCACATGAGAATCATGCTGAATCCCATCCAACATTCCATCCCTCTCACTGCTTACTGCTTGAATATCATAAATTTGAGTATCAATACGAGAGGACTCAACCATGCCAAAATTCTCTCTTGAAGTGGATGCAACCTCATTATGAAAAAAATGAATATATAAATCTAAATTTTCATCATACCTTTGCATCATATATTCATCCTCATGAGGTATAGCTTTCGGGTCACCTGTTCTTCCACCAAATTCTCTGGTTCACACCTAATTGGTGTGTTCTTGTCTTTTGCTTCACAATGAATATCAAGTGGTGATTGGAAATCTGATTTTGGATTTGATCCAAAATATGTCTCACCACCATCAACATATTCAATCTCCTTTGCAGTGATCTTGAAATCACCAACAAAGAAGATGGAAGTGAATTCACCTCCCACATTGCCAACAACCTGATAATGGGATTCTGGGTATTCATCTGCGCATGGTTCCTCCCTGTATTCTTATTTCTTCTCACAGGTCTCAATTCATTGGCTAGAGGAACCACATGGTTCATATTTTGATGGATCTATTTTCCTTTCATGTTCATTTGAATTATGAATAGTAATAGTGGATGCACCTCCCTCATAACCAATTTCTTCACAAGGATTTTTATAGTCTTTCTTTGTAGATAAACCAAAGAAGAGTATTTTGAATTTTTTCATTTCAAATGGTGTTGATAGGGACTCTATAAACTACTACATACTCCTCTCAATATCTTGGAGTTTCTAATCACAATTCTTGAGTAACTCCAATGTAGGTTCGTTTTCTTCTACTAGCGAGGCAGGAAGGAAAGTGGGTAGCACTCTTCCATCAACAAGTCTATCCATTGGTGGCTTATACATATTGTCTTTTGTATATCTGATGTCACATAAGAAGTCATCCTACTCATGTGAAACATGCAAGCCTCCATATACATAGATGATTTCTTCCTCAAAGAATGACCCTTCCCCTTCATCCAAACCTCAATCATCAACATCAGGTACTAGTCTCATTCTGCCCACTTTTTATTCATCAACTAAAAAATGGAACTTGGTTTTTCAGCTCACAGGTGTAGAGGACCGTGCTCTAATAAAATTATAATGCACCCAAATAGGATTTAGGCACACCAACTCACAAATTGACCAACTAGAACTAGAATCCACATATTTTTCTCCAAACACCACAAGATCTTCATTAACATTTCAAGCAGGAGTTCAAGGGTATCTATGGACTCTAGGAAACCAAAATCACACAAAAAAAGGTTACACACTCTACTTGGTTATCTTATTTGACATATTTCACATTCGAGAGTGCATCACGCTTAGGTAGACTTCTTTGGCTAAACCAAAGGCTTCAAGGCATCAACTCGAGGACTTCTGTGGAAACTTTGCTGCTTCTGGTGAAATTATGGAAGAAATATAAAATTAGTTAGGATATATATTTCAATTTCAAAAACATATGATCAGCTTCACATACAACAATTCAAATCAGATATAACGTGTTTCGAATTTAACCACATAGAGGAAAACTAGTTCAAACTAGACTAGAGAAAATGACTGACTTCCAGCTTTCTCCAAACACACTTAGATCCTCCCAATTTCGACCATAGAGACTCATATTGGAATTAAAACACCCAAATCAGGATAAAAATACCATAAACCAATTTCGAATACTTTTTATGAATGATTTATAAACACGGCTTAACAACTACTCAACCACATGCAACATAACAACACATAGTTTCAATTGTAACAGGTAAAGATGAATACAATATAAAGGAAAACTCTTTGAAACTTAATTATCAGATGATTACAATTGAAATAATACTAATTACACCAACATATAGCTCTTACTCAGCTCGAAACCCAAGAAATGCAAAGATAGATAAGGACAGGAGCGTTCTTCAACACTAAAACCCTTGTCTCTAGTGAAATGGTTGTATCTTGGTCATCAGGATACCTTTTCAAATGAAACAAAAAGTGTGTCTTACTATAAAATATCCTCCAGATGAAATGGTGCAGGTATTATAACCCAAAAATGATCATAAATGTCGAAATCAGAACCTACATTTCGGCCTTCCAACAACGTTTCCACTGAATGAATGAATTGAATCGTATAACAAGAACACCAAACACTGGATCTGATGAAAGGGAGTCAAGAATATGTTTTGTAGCTTCAAAATGAAACTCTCTCATCTGCAATTGGAGAATAAATATCTTCTTTGAATATATATAGAGAAATGTGATTCCTCCTCCCAAAATCACCTGTAATGAAAAACAAATGAGAGATATGGATGATCTCTCCTCATAGTTGCAAGGGGAACATCTCCCATTATAGAAACAGGCACATATCCTGAGCTGTTAAAAGCTAAGAGCTCTCCAATATCATAAATAAAAAATGCAAAAATATTCTCAACTAGGATGTTCATTTTTCTTTAATAAACATTAGATAGCTTTTTACTCCTTCATCCTTGAAATTCGAATTAGACGCGATGAGATTGATTTTTGGGAAAGTGACACTATCATGTTGACGCACTCTATCCTCAAATGCACGCTCACTGAATAAAATTAGGTCTTGCATATTTTCTGAGATCCTCTGGTGCTTTCTTGGTTGTTTATATTCCTTTTTGAGTTGCACAAATCATGAAACTTCTTTCTTTTCTGCTTTTGAGATGCTTTCCTTCTTTCCTTATTTTAGGATTCTTTCCTGCTTTTAGCCCGCTTTCCTGCTTTTACATACCTTTTTTTACTTTTAGTGCTTTTATACTTTTCTGTTGCTTTCCTACTTTTTTGTTTCTTTCCATCTTTTCAGTTGCTTTCTTTCTTTTCACTGCTTTTCTTCTAGTTTCATTTTCGAAAGACATCTCATAAAATAATTAATTAATAATTAAATATTCACAACTATGGACCACATCCTTCTCTATGGTTTAATTTAATTATACGAAATAACCATAGGACAAAATTAATCCCTAAGTAATTTATTTAATTTTGCACTATGACCCATGGGAATCTAATGGGCTAGTGGTCGCTCCTAGGTTCTATAAAAAATGGGAACATTACAAAGAGGAATATATGTATTATTCTGTCAAAGGAATTACCTAAATCAATTTTTATCACCATAGCGTTCTCTCCACATGATTGAATGGAATGTATTCCTTCTTGTAGCAATATGCTATTATCAGTTATCTATCTTTTCTATTTAAATCATCCCTGATTTTCTAAGATTATATTTCTTGGGAGTGGATTCACCCTATTTTCCAATATTTCCATTAAAATATTTTATGTTGAGTCCTGCAAGAATATAGGATGTAATATGGAGAAGGAAGTGGGTCTAAATTCTTTAGGAATCAACACCAAAAAGGAAGAATTGGTTTCTCCCCCTATTTTGTTTATCGGTCTTTTTTCCCATTAAACATTTTGCAAAGGCCACTTCTAATGATGAACCAAGAATATTTGAAGAAATGAATTGAAAATCCACTAGGACCTTGGGCCTTGTACGATTCTAGGCTCCGAATGACATCCACTAGTTTCTTTTGTTAATTTTTTTTGTAATTTTACTTTCTTCACTATAAATAATACTTGGGATATTTTGAATTATTCACGAGCTTCCATTTTTATCTTCTCAAATATATGTGTTGCATCCCTGGTGTATTAATTGATATTTATTTAACACAATTTCTATGTTATCTACCCCTTTCTTGCTTATGGAAGAATTCCATGTTTCTATTCCCTAATTGAAACCAAACACTTATTGACGCAAGTCTCCATATTCTTCTTCTTTCCTATATATTTGGTATAACTTGAGGCTGCGTTTTTGTTATTTTATAACACTGCCTTTTTTTTATTTCTTCATTTCTCCATTGTAGCCTATAGATTTTCTAATTGGATTTCCAATTCCTTTTTCTCTTTCTCAAGATCATTATATGAGTTATTTTCCAATTATTTTAATGCATTTTTTACCATTTTCAACTTTGACTCCTAGATATAATTTGGGGATCCCCTAATTATTGTTTTCCAAGCATTTTGAATTAAATATATAATAGTTGGATATTGTAACCCAGGTGGATTAAATTGAAAAGGAATAGATCGCAAGTTTTAGGCTACTTTGATATTTAGAATAATGGGCTTGTGGCCGAAGAAGGCTAAATAACATATTTTTGAATAGATAGAAATATACTCCAAGGAAAAACTTCTATGAACCATAAACTTATCCAACCTAGTTGTAATATGTCATAGACCGAATATTCTATTTGTTTAGGTTATTTTATTTTTTTGGTAGTACATCCATTAGATCTCATTCCTATATCAAGTCCTCCTCCAGTTTCTCTCCATATTGATCTCTAACTTTTGAACCTCCTTTTATTTCTTTTTTAGAGATTGTTTCATTTCAATATCCTACCACTATAGATATTTTGTTTATATTTTAGGCTTTTGGCTCCTCAAAGTAGTTCCAAAAGGAAAATGGGTAGGAAGAAAGGAATAGGGTTTGTATGGATAGGGATGGGCAATAGTAGAGAATGAGGGTGGTTAAGATGCGTGTATTGTAAAACACATTTATGGCATGGGGGTGGTATTTGATCCAGTTATGCATGCATGGGTCATGGTATCATTTAATACAATCTCTTTGGGTTAAAATTCATATTTGAACACTACATCAAGGTTACCGCATGGCTCCATGAAAATCCCACATGGGAATCAAACCTTTCCCACTTGTGAAAACATCCTCTCTTCACCAATGGATCCAACCCATTTGGTTGTGTATATCTATGTTTCCATGTGGAAGAACTAATATTCATTGTGATACATTGGTTAATTGACCACTTCAAACTAACAAGGATGATAGACCTTCAACACCTACATATAAATTATATGCTTAATTAATGTCAAATAATTATGTCTCAAGTTTTTAATTAAAAACAAATTCAATTATTATTGTTCAATAGTTGTATTGCAATCCATGTGGATCTTTACTCTAGTTTAGATCAACATATTAAGGTGTTTTAAGAAATCCCTAAGCGACTACCCAATGGGAGGCTTACCTATAAAGGAGATTTTGAAAATATATTTCTTTCATTTCCAACCGAAAAATTGGTTTTGATCATATTGTTCAAAATGCTATATTCTTTGCTTGTTAAATGACGGTCGAAGTTGATAGTTGATTGGTCAACAAGTTCACTGAAATTAAAGTCAACAGATGGTGTAAGTATAATTGATGGGCCAACTAGAATATTCGATTGGTTGATAACCATGACTGGTCAACCAGAAGTCAATGAGAATAAAGTGGGAAGGAATTCAATGAACACTTGGATGATGAGAAGCCTGACTGGTTGTAAACCAAATTTGAATCACTCAAGTCGAATGTAACATAATAAATGAAATTTGTTAGGAATCTAAGCATCATCATTAATAGAACAGTTAGCTTTAACTAATTTGGTTATCATGAATTATAAGTATTGCATCTATAAATAGGATGTAATGTGAAAGTCTAATGTGCGAAGCACTTGTAAGAGATCTTGTATGAGTTGAATGTGTAAGTGAATTCATGCTTGATCTATTGTGATATTGTAATCATTGTTGTATACAATGGTTAAGAGTGTTTTTAATAGATGAGCGGTAAAGCTCATTGGTTTGCTGAATTTTCCCTGTAAAGGGTTTTCTAGGATAAACTTTTGTGTATTATTTTCTGTGTGTTTTTTCCATTGTTTAATTTTTGTTTAACTATAAGAATCATTATGCATACTCACTGTAATAGGTATCAGAACCCAAAAACTGCTATCAAATCTAGGTTTGGATTCAAGGGGATGGATTTATTGTTGAGGGTTTGTCTTGGTCCTGGATCTAGAGAATACCTAGTTTCGATGGGACTTTTAGAACAACTAATTCATAGTTAAAATGGCCAACAGTTCATGGATACAAATTGAAAAGTTTAATTGGTAGGATTTTGACCTTTGGAATCTTTGAACAAAGGATATCCTTGTAGATTGATACTAGTGGGTTATTGTTAGTCCTGGGACAACTCCGATAGGTATGTCATTTTAAGATTGGTAGAAACTCGACAAGAAAGCAAGGATTACAATCCAACTTTGTTTATCATATTTTGTATTTTTGAATGTATCGGGAGAAGATATTGCAAAGAAACCATGGGAAAATTTGGGGAACTTGTACCAATAAAATTCTCCAGTCAACAAGTTTTTTCTTTGGAAGAATTTTAATCTTCTGAGGATTAATGAGGGTGACTCAGTAACAAAGCAGTTAAATGCATTCAACATTGTTGTGAGTCAGTTGTTTTCTGTGGATATCAAAATCACAAAGGAGGATAAATATATCATTCTATTATTTTCTTTTCCAGGCTCATGGGATAACCTGGTCATGGCTATTGGAAGCAATATTGGAATAAATAACACCACATTGAATATTGATGATGTGGTTTCATCTCTTATGTCAGAAGAGATGAGGAAAAATAACATGGAAGGATCAACCCACTGTGCTCTTATGGCGAGATGTCGACTAGTAGACAAAGGAAAAGGTAAAACCTTTTATAGAAACTCAAAATAAAGGGGTTGATATAAGGATAGATATAAATCCCATGGAACAACGATGAAAGAATGTTGGCAATATGATCAAGTTGGGCATTATAAGTGCGAATGCAAGTCAATGAGAGTCAAGAAGAACAACCGATCCGAGAAAGCGTGTTCAATTGAAAGTAAGCCTTTGACTGAAGAGAAAGGATATGTGTATTTGGAATCGACAAGTACACAATCAGATCAAGACTCTTGGTTGATTGACTTTGGTGCATCATATCATATGACACCATGCAAAGAAAGGTTCTGTGAATATGAGAAATATGATGGTGGTGATTTTCTTCTAGGAGATTATTCACTGAACATGATCATAAGATGAGGTGAAGTTGAATATTATTAAAATATGGAGGGATATTAACTCTTCTAGGAGTGATACATATCCTTGGTTTGGCTATGTTACCCTTCAAACCAACAGTATTAAATTAGTAGCACTATGTGGTCTGTATGCTATTGAATGGTAAGCATGTGGGAGATCTCTAGCCTAAAATGTCACCTCATCCTAGCCTCTCAACTACATTGGGTAACTTCCAAACCCATGGGAGAGCCCATTGATATACCCACAAATACCAAAACATGCAAATACTTTCCTACAACCTTGTAACTAAATCAGTGCCTTGAATGAAGTCAAATAATGTATAAATAAGAAACCTAGATATACTTAAGGAGTTATTTCAATAGATGTTCATTAACATCATAAATCACTTTCCTCATTTATAGATACCACAAATCCTAATGAAACTTCACACTTATTAAGGTAGGGTTTCACACTTCCCAAGGAACTACCTCAGAAAAGATCAAGCGAACTAGGGTGCACATGATGATCTAGTAAAAATTGCCAAAAACCCTATAGAAACCCTAATTTGGGCAAATTCATGTTTCCCAATGCTCCAAGGCAAATGGGGACACCCTTAGAAATATGTGGATAAATCCACTAGCATGAATTTGGTGGGTGGACCAGAATTGCGAAGTCATGACTATTTTTGGAGTTATGAATTTATTTTGATTTTTAGGGTTTTCCAACAATCTCTCTCTCTCTCTCTCTCTCTCTCTCTATATATATATATATATATATATATATAATTTAATAAGGATACCATCAGATATTTATGGATAAATCCACTATGGCTAATTTAGTGGGTTGACCAGAATTTCCAAATCCCAAATATTTTTGTATTTTTGGAGTTTTTAGATTTTTAGGGTTTTTAGAAAAGTTCATATTTTTAGGGTTTTATGCATAAAATTGCAACAAAATACGATGCAACTAAACTAATAAAGGAGTAATATAATGGAAATAAAAGGGTATAATATTTTTGTCTCAATTCCTAGGGTATTGAGAGATCAATGGTCAATGCCCCTCTCTTGAAATGTCCTTTAACACTTGCAAGCTGGGGCATCACCTAGAAACCTCTAGGGTTTAGTAGGAGAGCCTGAGTATGTCAAATGAAGAAGTCCAAGGCCCCAAATAGCAATAGAACTCATATGGAGGATATTCCATTCATACAAAATTTTACAAAATGATGACAAAATTCCCTAACAAATCAGTAAAATGCACCATAAAAGAACCATACAACTAAGCTACTAGCATAACTTACCAACATTTAACAAGAATGAGCAAGTAAAGATACCATAGGTCACACGTGTACATCAGTTCTTCCAACTAGTCTAGAATCAACCATTTGCATGTGTAACAAGAAGCCTTGAAACATCATTCATCCACCTTCAAGCCAAATAATTCATCCCAAGAGAAGTGTGCATCACATTAATGACCCATAGAGTATGAGAAAGAGAGTAAAAAACATATTTGAACCCTTGTCTTATGATTTTACAATGAGGTGAGGTGAGCTATTTATATAATTTCATCCTCAACCTTTTTAGTTTTTGATCCTACAAGTCAACTTTTAATTAGAATATTTTTAGGGTAAATCCCACAAGCTAGGGAATAAGCCCTAAAATATAAATAAAATAGAAAATAAGACTAAAATAAGGCTTTACTTGATGAAATAGTGAGACAAAGGGGGACATCATGCCCCAACTATCCCAAAAATGATGTTTATCCCTCAACTTCCCCATTTCCATGCTTGTAGGCTCAATTATGGAAGGATGATGTCATACGCTAAATATCTAGAGGAGGGGTTTCTCTATGTTGGAATAATGTCCAAGTACGTGAAGGAGGTGTTATAAATAGGGGATACCATCCCTTTACAAGATTTAAGCACCTCTTCATAAAAAAATCCAAGGTGGTAATATGCCCTAGTGGGTCACCCCTTGAAGCTCTGGACACCAACCCATGGGCTTAAGGCACTACATGGTGGGGACATACACACACCAAAGGTGTAGTCAGTTGTTCCACAAATCCAAGTACTTCTAAAATTGAAACCAAGGTATATTTCCATTACCAATACAGGAAAAAACAACCCCTAATCCAAATATCCATACAATATAACCCACTTTGTCCTTTATAATAAGAATTTTAGACCCATTGCTCTAGATTTGGCCCTACTGGAAAGTCGTAGTAACTATGAGGTGTAACAACTGGATACAACTGTAGGACATGTTCTCTTCCCAGGAGTGTACTAGAACCCCTGGTATATTCCAAGTACTTGTATACCTACACACAAATCTAACAACAAGGACATTAGATGCATAAGAGGAAGACACTTCCATCTTGCCTTGTTCAAAATGAAATGCAAATAACTCGAAATCAAATAACAACAAATGCAATGCATGGGTAACAATAATATGCTAAAATCAAATGAAACTATACCTATCTACCCTAATTATGATCAGAGATAAGGGTCAAGTGAAATCATACCACCAATCTATCCACCTGAGCATATGATTCATGCCAATTTTTCTTCCTTTATCTTTGGAGATCATCCAAGACATAATCACTTTAATGATAAGTTGTGTACTTGCTAGTATCTTCGTCGGAGTGGAGACAAAATGATGGATGGACCTGGTAACCTCAAAGCATTTGAATTATTTCCATGTAGAATGATTGCTTCCACAAGCTTTACTTATCCATTCCTATATCGAGATCAAGTATATCTTGTCCCCATCATACATATGTTCTATGAAATTTTTTCACATAGAATTGGTTGTCTGTTTCTGAACTCGAGAGACCACTTGCAAAGATGAGTAATGGAATTTTTTCGAGGAATCTTTGAAGGAAAACTGTAACCTATGATTATACCTATTCAATATTTCTTTTGGACATGCAGACATGTTGTTCATATTTGTAATAATTGTATTAGTATGACCAATAATTTTAAAATTGTAAGCTAGAAATTCATACCTTCAAATTTTAAGTGAAAAGATAAATAACAAATATCATGGAAAGGAGATGTAAATATTATACCTACCCACATACTTGTCTTGATTCCGTTAAAATGTATCATTGAAAACTTACATGTACTGGATAGAAACAATTGCTCAAATTTTGTAATTCTTCCTTACAAATATCAATGGGAATGATAATCATGGCCCATCCTAAGAGAGGGTGAAACCATTAGTTCAATGCATGTAAAAAAAATCTCTATGTGACACCCTATACTGTTCTGAATGCTAGGTAGGAACGAATGAACTGATCCGAAAGAAAACTCATCAAAGTCGTGGCTTCCAAAATATTCCAAATCTTTATCATAATAAAACATATGTATATGGTGATCGTCTGTAATAGCAATAGGTTCCACATCCTAAGGTTCTTCATCATCAAATGTAATCGCAAAAGGATTGATACAATCCTCAACATTGATTCCACAAGAAGAAGGAACAATCATATCTTCGTCAACTATGCTTTCATCACCCTTGTGAATTCAAAATAGTACTTGGATAGATTCCTCATTTGATTTCAGATTTGTAATAAGAACCTACTCTAGCTGAAAAGGTTCATGGACCAGCTCCTTGGAATTGGTGAGATCTATCCCAAAGCTCAAATTTAATGTCACTTGGCATCAAAGAATCATAGTTAGGTGGGCAAAAAAATTCCCAATAATCATCAATTTTCTCTTGTGCAGAGGAACTAGGTTTCCCTTTTCCAAGAGTCTCAAAATATCATAAGGCTCCCAAAGGCTAGTAGGACTCAACATTTCTTCATGTTCCTTGATCAGGGACTCTTAGTATTTATATTCTTAAGGGGTACCTTCATCTTCATACATAAGGATGAGGATGTTATCGACAAGATCATGAACCATGTTTTCTTCAAGGAATCCTTTTGAGGACTAATCTTCATTATGGACTTGTTCGATAAGGTATGCTTTATGGGAGTTGTCTCTTACAAACATAAAATAATAGATAAATACATTAATAATAATAATAATATACTTAACAGACATACCGATTCAATGAAGAGGTGTTAAAAGGCCTATATAATGGAAAACCAATGTATTGTATCATCATCATCATCTTTAATATATCATTTTATGAAATATTGTGGGTTTCCAAATTTGTTGTACTGCATTGGTATCAGAGAAAAAAAACACTTGGTTTTTAAAAACCACAGGCATTTTTTATAAAGGAAGAAGAAATAAATTATTACTAATGGAATAATAATAATAATAATAATAAAAAGAGAAAAAGAGAAAAAGAGAAAAAGAAAACGAAAAAAAACACATTGTTTTTATAAACCACACGTGGTTTTATTTTCTAAACGCTTGTTGGAAATTCTACGTGTTTGAAAGGTAAAAAAAAGAATAAGTGTAGAAGCATATAAAAGGATAGAAGCATATATAGTAATTTAATAGTAACAATTACTATATTTATTAATATTATTGTTATAAAATTTTTACCAATAGTAATTATTACTATTATTATTTAAGTTATTACTATTATATTTAGACCTTCCCAACAAAATTCCAGCATGCACCAAAATTATGTCGAAAATGAAGGATCGGATGGGAAAATTGGAACAAAACCAACACCGAGACTCTAAAACTATAGGAGTAAACTCAATACTAGATCAAATTGAAGCCAAACTACAAAATGAAAAAGAAGAATGGAAAAATATCATGAAATATGAAGTCAACAAAGTTGTAGCATGGGATATGGAGGAAGTAAGAAGAGAAATAAGAACAATCTTAGAAGGCAGACTACATAAAATTGTGCAGTACTTTGAGGATAGAGGCACTGCTAAAAATGGAAATTATCTAAGGAGAGATGAGTCATCCCACAGTTCAACAAATAAAAATAATCATAAATAAAATTATTTCAAAGGATAAATCCCACAAGAATATAGCGATCACAAATATTCTTCACCCCACAGCTAGCTAATCCTAGGACCAATGCAACCAATGGGTGGATATCAAATGAATCCCAAATTAGAGCTACCCAAGTTCAATGGAACAACAAAGCAGAGTGTATCATGGACCAATAAGGCCAAAGAATTATTTTGCATACACCAAATCCTATCGGATGACGAGAGGATAAAATACGCCTCATTGTAACTAGAAGTCTGAGCATACAGTTGGTATATGTGGTGGAAGATTATGAAAAAAAAATGTACCCAGAATTGGAACGCATTCAAGAATGACTTCTTTAAGAGATTTGAATATATAAAGGAGAAATACTTTTTCGAAAAGATCACTAGATTGATACAGAAAGGTGACATGGATGAATACATGTACGAATGGGAAGAATTAGTGACAAAAGTACTGGAGGTAACAGACAGTCAACGACTCTAAACATATGTGCATGGGCTCAAGCCATACATTAGAGATGAGCTAGAATTAGACAATGTCTCAAACCTGGATAAGGCTAGATAAGTCAAAAATTATTGAAGAGAAGTTTAAAAAATCAAGACAAGGGAATGTTGACAAGAGTTATTTACAACAACAAGAAACACAATGTAGATATTGTGGAGATAGTTGGTCACCATGTCATCAATGAAACAATACTCAATCATACGACTATGAAGTTTCAAAATGTTCCAAATCATCCACCAGTCTCCCTAACAATGACAGGAAAAAGAAGAAAAATACATGTCGTTGATGTGGCGAAGATTGGGTCCCATGCCATAAATGTAAAACTAATCGCACAAAGCACTGTAAAACTATAATTGGGAAATAAGTACAAGTCCCTACAGAAGAAGATACATCCAATTTTGATGCATACATAAGCTCCCCTGAAGTATCAATAGTGATTAAATGTATCCAATAGACTTGTAAAGAACAATATTTAGTGACACCTAAGAAAAATAACAACCAAAAGAAGGAAAGCCAATCCCTTACAAAGAGATATACTCCACCTCATTTAAGAAGTCATGACAAACAAGGATAAAAAAATATTACTCCAGGAAAGAAAATTAGAACAGACAAGACCTAAGAGGTTACAGGTTATAGGATCTATTAAGGGTAAATACATTACAATTCTAGTTGACTTTGGAAGTACACATATTCCAATAGATATCAACTTAGTAAAGGTACTTAATATTTTTGTGTGCCCAGTGAAAAATCCCAAGGTGTCAACCATCGGTGATCGATATGTAGAAGAGGTAATAAATTGCCATAGCATGTCGTTGCAAATACAAAATTTAAACCTACAGCTCAATTGCTATGCCTTACCACTCAAAGAAGTAGATATGATATTAGGCGTCGATTGGTTAACCTCATTGGGAACTTACTGTACCAACATAAGTGATTCATGAGTCACATAAGTGATTCAAAACCCTCGACCTATGAGGAAGCCTCTAAGCAACAAGTATGGAAAGATGTCATGGTAGAAGAATACAAATATATCATGAAGAATGATGTGCCAGAAGTGGTTCCTAAACCTAACGAGAAGTCAATAGTAACTTCCAAGTGGCTTTATAAAATCAAGCAAGAATCTAATGGAAGCATTCAAAAATATAAAGAAATATTTTTGGCTCGTGGTTTCTCACAGAAAGAAGGGATAGACTATGATGAGACATTTGCTCCCGTGGCCAAGTACACTACTATTTGGACCATAATTTCCATTGCTTTAGTTTGGAGTTGGAAACTTCACCGTATGGATGTGAAGACTTCCTTTCTCAATGGTGAAGTTGAGGAAGAAGTATACATACAATAACATGAGGGGTTATTAGTTCATGGGAAGGATTCCCATGTATGCAAACTTAAGAAATCCTTGTATGGGATTAAGCAGGACTCGAGGGCTTGGTATTCGAGGATTGAAAACTATGTTCAAAGCTTGGTATTCTCCAAAAGTGAAGCTGACCCCAACCTATACTTCAAGTTTGTGAAGAACCAACCTTTGATCGTAGTTCTCTATGTTGATGACTTGTTTCTTGCTGGAGAGGAACAAGATATAGCTCTGTGCAAGAGGGAGCTCACTTATGAGTTCGGACTGAGACTTGGGTCTTATGCACTACTTTCTTGGTCTGGAAGTATGGAAAAGGAAATATGAGATATTTATTTCTCAAGGAAAGTACACAGTTGATGTGTTGCACAAGTTGGGTATGATAGATTGTAAATACATGTATACACCAATGATTTCTAATTTGAAGAAACTACATGAGTCAGATTCTAGATCGGATCTAGTGGATCCTACCATGTATAGAGCTCATTGGTTCCTTGATGTATTTGATACATAGTAGACCAAACATATGTTATGCAATGATTATCTTGAGTCAGTTCTGTCTTATCCAAGACATAGACATTGGGTTTCTTCCAAGCATGTGCTTAGATACCTTCAAGGTACTATTTCTTATGGAATTAGATACGCTTCCAGTGGAGGAGTGATGCTACTTGTTTATGATAAATCTGAATGGGGTGGTAGTATTCTGGACTGAAACAGTACATCCAATTTTTTTTAGTTTGGGATCAGCTCTAATCTCTTGGTCCAACAGGAAGTAGGGCTATGTAGTCTAGAGTACTACATAAGCAGATTATATTGTAGATAGTACCTCCTTCCAAGAATTTGTGTGTATTAAGAAGCTACTTGATGGGTTGTTTGATGAGAAGCTTGAGACTAATATCATTTGCTTTGAAAATCATAGCTGCATCAAGCTCTCGTAAATCCATGTGCTTCATGATAGATCGAAACACATTGAGATGAAATACCACTACATCAAATACATGGTCCAGAGAGTGGACATAATACTTTAGTACATTGCTACTATTGAGGAGATCTAATATATATTGACTAAGCATATATCCTTGACGAAGTATAGGTACTTATGAGACAAGCTTGGCATGGCATAGAATGCCTCCCTCACTGAGAGGGAGTGTTAAAGTTACAACATCATGAGTCATTCTCCAAGTCAATATTGTGTGCCAAGATTAAGCCTCGTGTGTTGAGGTAGTTCCTTGTAGGAGTTTGAGTTGGACTCAGGAAACTTGGAGAAGAATCTTGAGTTGGACTCAAGAATGGATAAGCTTCATGTGTTGAGGCAAGTGCTTTGTATGTCAAAGTCATTATGTTGTACAGTATTTCTATCTAAGGCTAAGGTCTTGTGTGTCAAGATAGATCCTCATGTATTGAGGTGGTGCCTCATATGTTGAGCTGATTCTTTCCATGTTAAAGCATGAATGGTATGTGATATACTACTAACCATGGTTCTATCAATTCTCCTCTAGAGTAGCCACCTCTAGATTGAATTACTTTATCATATGACCACTTGGAACAATAGTATAACTAGATGATCACATCATTGGGAAAATATCTTGTTAGTCCTAGAGGAACACCATGTTGAAATGGTGTATTCCTAGGCATTATAGAAGCTCAATTTTTAAATATATTAGAGCTTTATCTATTGCACAATGTATTTTGAATTCATTCTTGATATTTTTTGGAGGTTAAAGGTTATATTTGACAACCTTAACAAAATGAAAAGATACAAATGCAGAGGATATTTATAGCATCTCACAGAATATAAGGAATGATGAGGATGAATTTAACAGATGAAATTCCAAGTTCATTCAAGAAGTAACTACAAGGATACATTTCTTGAATCTAACCTAACTTGAACGTACTGAGCCTCACGATGAGGAATTTAGTAATTCATACACAATTGTAGAGAAAAAACATGAGGAGTAAAGGGACTGCAGTCAGATTGTATGTTTAAAACACGTACATGAAACTCCTTATAGCTCTGAAACAGGTGTAAAATATTTAAAAGAAATAACTGAGGTAAAAACAATTTACGAATCTCTAAAATATCCTTTAATTCTCAAACATCACAAGCACCACCGATACCGTAATGAGATCAAATTGTTGCATCAAAATTCTATTAATCTCATGGATCTTTACATACAAACATAGATGAAATAACAATGGACTCACTTAATAGAGGAAACACATATCTGAAACATTGTTGTATCTTTAATCTCATAATAGCCAAATTACAAGGGCCAATTCTGTCTCTCAACTCTACAATACTAGATAGAGGTCCTATCTTCCTAAAATTGATAGCCTTTTAGATTGAGTACAAGCTACATTATATAGAGTCTCTAAATAATGGAATTCAATTTTACATCCGAACAGAATTGTAAAAAAAAGACTCAGTTTACTTTTTACAAAAAATACAGTTACACTTGTCCTTCCAAACATTTTTTTGTTGAACTTAGAATCTTTAATTCCTTTTTCCAGAAGTCTTCCGTTTTATCCCTTGTGTAGATATTTGGTTGGCTAGGAGGTTGTCCCATTGGCCTTACTTGATGGATGCCAACTTGGTTCATTTGGTACATCATTTTCACATTAGTTGGCCTTGCAAGTGGCATGAAAAAAATAGGTGACAACTTATTTTCAAATTATCCTGGTACCTGTACCGATGGTTGAGATGCTGGCTGATCTGACTATTGGCTTGAATGTTATGCAATTGATGCTCTAGGTGGAAGCACATGCTTGTGATATTGAATAATAATCTACCACTCTTTCCCCAATGGATGTTTGTGAGATCTCATAGATTCCAAATATATCTCTGCATTGGTTGTTTTCTCATACTATATTGGCCCCAATCTCTTAGCAATATTGGTCAATATTGTCCAGATTTCAAAGCAGTTCTTTAGTCTTTCAACTATATGTTCCCCTTCTATTTCTCCTTCCAATGGTTCTATAGGAAACTATTATTTCTTTTGATTTAGATTCTCTTTGTAGGTGTCCTTGGGTAGCATCTCCATTTCCATCCCATGGGGAAGGCATTCCTAGATTCAACACATCCTTGAAAAATGCTTTAAAACTGCTTATTTCATCTGTTAGTTGTTTAACATTTTCATTCATCATGAATACATATGTTTGTTTCATGATCATAGATATAACTATCTTGATGATCTGATTCCTTCTATCAACTCCGTTTTCAACTAACTGCCTTTTGGTTTGGTTGTTTAAGTAGTATATTACTTCTGAGGCTTGTTTGGGCATAATTCCCAACTGTTTTTCTAGTGATTTTATCTGTATATTAGCTTCAGTTTCCATCTCCAATTCATCTTGAATAAACTCAAAGTATTTCGAATTTTGTATTAACAATTCACTAATATTCTCCCAAACATTTTGTGTTATTCTCCTCAAAATTTTCTCTCCTTGGACATTTATTTGTAATGAAGTCACCTCGCTTTTAAAATCTCCTATTTATTTCTCTAGCTCTATTATGTCAGATATCTTCTTACTGAATTCATTTTCCAGTTCAAGGATCCTCCTATCCTTTGTCTCAAGTTTTTTTTCATCCTCATTGAGCTTTCCACTTAGGTCATTATCTTGTTCTATGGGTTGAGGACTCGACCTCATATTTTCCTAGTATTCTTTCATTGTATCTATATATATGGTCTCTGTAGGGATAGTTTTTTGTTCACTTGTTGCTTTTGCCATATCTTCTGTTACACCTATTGTTGCTTTTGCCATATCTTCTGCCATAAATTTTCTTCTTTCCTTCTTGCACTTATTTTAACTCTTTGGTCTAGACTAGGTCTGTTGTGGTAATATTCAACTTCTTCCTCAGGGTGGCTATCTCATTATATTTTTTCTCAATAAGTGACTTGATATGTGATCCATCTTGTGGATCAGCTACTAATGCCTCCAGCTTTGACTCTAATGACGTTATTGTGACTTGCTTTTCCCTAGTTGTCCACTTCTCCATATTATATAGCTTTTCAAAATTCTCTAGTGCCAATATGAGATTTGTTTCCTCTTTTTTTTATTCAACTATCTCTATGCAGATCATGTCACTAGTCTTCTTGTATAAATCCAATTTATCCAAATTGTTGAATTCTTTGAAGTTGACAATGTGTTCCTCATCCCTCTAATCACTCAACTTGACAATTTTAGGTACTTTGGGATCAAGGATGGAAAACCTAAATGTGTCTTGTTGATGATCATCCACTGAAACTAATATTCTCCCCGTAGATGGGTTTTCTTGTCTTATATCCTTCAATAATTTTCAATCTCCTTTATCTAATATTTATGTAACCAGTCTGGAAGTCTGTTTTCATAGGAACTGGTTCTATTATTAATGATCCATGTATCTTATGGGGAATAGTGAACTCAATAGAGGGATAGCTAGTATATTGAATGGGAGGTCACCTTGGGAAAATTTTTGTTTATGTCAACTCAGTGATCTCCCTCGGGATTTCGACTGACTCTTACACCTCCACTAATGCTTTCTCATCTTCTTCATTTTTTGTTATATCCCTTTTGAGGATCTGGGCCTTGCTCAGCCTAGTCAATGTCCATCTCTTGAATTTCTTCTGCTGCTTTTTTTTGTACTATTAGTTTCTCTTGTCTTTATTTCTCATCAAAGCTTTTGATATATTCTTGGACCTATTCCCATGTCTCTTTATTAGTTATTTTCTCCCAAAGTGGTCTTGTTTCACAGGTATATCATGAGTTTTTATTCTTCAGCCTTTGTTTTGAGATAATATGGTGTGGTTCATAGGCTACTTTCTCAGCTTTCTCAAGATTGAGTTGGATTAAGTAATCTTCCAAATATTGAGAGGCATTTAGTCCTCTTATGATAAGAGGCCCAATTTCATTTGGTAATAAAAAGGACCTATGCTTTCTAAAATGCCTGAAATGTGTCTCATCTGAGGTCAATATTTTCCTCACATACTCCATGGAAAAGATTCTAGGGGTTAGAAAACTAGGTAATTTGTATGGCCGATCCTCAAAACCATAAACGCTTACTACTATATGGTATTAAAAAAGGAACCAATATATTGTTTGAATTTATGAAGTGGAATGTAAACGCTTATTGTTTTCTGGCAGCATTCTTCGGGGTGAGCTACCAAAAATCAAGTTGTATTTAATGCTCATGACTTTATCTATAAACTCTAAGAAATTATAGTTGTAATATTTTATGAGCACTAGATCAGTCCACTCATATATTAGAAGTTGTGTTCCTTTTTCACCAGTAGTTCTCAGACCTTGTTGCTTAAAACTCTCAAAATTGTGATAAAAGAACATGAAGAACAAGTAAGATGGGAATCTAAAGTACTCAATGGTAGGGAATTCCTCTAATTATTCATGGATTACTGTAGCTAGGTGAGTGAAAAGGTCAAAATGAGGAGGAATCCTTGCAGCTTCAGTGGTTAACTTAAGCAGAATCCCCAGAAGTACTTCATCTATAGACTTGTCTTCTTCCAGACCCACAATTGTGCAAATAATAGAAATGGCCTTTCAGGATTTTTTAGAAAATATTGTGGTGTGCATACTGAGGAGGGGTAGTAGATATGGCCATACCTGGTTCTAAGTGTTTGAACAAAAACCGGTGATGTTCATAGTTTCCAAGACTGTGAAATGCACTTGCTAGGGATTTTTCATTAAAAGGATAAGGGGCAAAATATTATGGTATGCAGAACATCCGTCTAAGTGCATCTGGGATGATAAAATAAAGGTTTTTAGACATATCACAATATAGGATTTTCCGCTTGGCGGGGGAATAATGCTTGGAACACCAAGTTACGAATTCAAGGAAGACAACATATCTAGGGAAAGCGGGCCGGGAAAAGTTTGACTTCCACATATTAATTCTATCCTGGTCAGCAAAGGATAGGTTTTTGGATTCTTTAATGGTTTCGTTCAGATCCGATTTGGTAATGATGGTGTCGAATACATCCGCTTCATGTTCATATACATGCTCCTCCCATGAGAAACGAGGTTTTCGAAGCTTAAACTTGGGCTTGTCGCTCCCGCTAGTCACCTTTAGGCCCCCGTTGTTCTCTTTTAACCCTTTAGCTACTGAGGGATGAAACAAAGTGTGTATACCATGTTCAATAAATTCAAAGTAAGTTTTTTTACATGGAGAAAAATCTCAGAACTAACATCGGCTCCATGGGGATAGTGGATTGCTTTGTAAGACTCTGAGAATAGTACATTTGTGCCTTTTCCATTGGGTTATGGAGTCTTCTCCTTCAATGAGATTTTGATCACATTGAACAAAATGTTTAACTTGACCAATTATTTATATACATCAAAACTGGAAATGATGGAAAATTAAGTGTCGAAAACTTGCAGAAGAACTAGTAAAATAAATATTACTATTCTACTATGTTCATAAGTTTTTGGAACCTAGTCTCAGTACAAGAAAAATCATTTCAGAAGCCTGCCATTGACAGCAGCTTCTATTAGGTCTCCCTCTAGTTCATGAAGCTTATACATATTATTTTCTAGTACTTCATCAATGATGTAGGGTTCTATCCACATATTCTTAAACTTTCTATGATTTCCCATGTATTCTCTTCTTGCATCCCATTTCAGGACTAAATATCATGGATGGAGATCTCTTTCCAAAGCTCTTTTATTAAATATCTTCTTAATTATTCCTCGATGCTCCTGTAATTTGATGTTTTCATATTCCCTTTCCTATTGAAATTCGATCAGTTCATATATCCTTCTCACCATATTGTTTGTTTCTTTTGTTTCATCTTGGATTAGCTTTAATACTAGTAACCCCAACTGAATGGGAAGGACCGCTTCTTTTCCATACACTATTTGAAAGGATATGTACCAATTGACCTTTTGGCACTTATTCTTTCAGCCCATAAAGCATACTTGAGATTTACATCCCGTGCCTTTTTGTTCTTTGTCAACATTCTTTTAATGATCCTCAACATTTTTTTGTTAGATGATTCATCCAAACCATTCCCTTGGGGATAATAGGTAGTAGAATGACCTAATTAAACATTGCACTTTTGGAAGAATTCAATCATTTTAACATATCTGAAAGCAAGAGCATTGTCAGTAATAATATTTTTGGGACATCAAAACCTTGAAACAATGTTTTCCTCCAGGAATTTCATGATTATATTTTCATTTTCTAATCTATCGAGGATGGATTCCACCCCCTTCGTGAAATAATCAGTATCGGTCAAAATCCATCTATGTTAACCAATGGAATTAGGATTTATTTCTCTAATGAAATATAAACCCCACTATTGAAAATGTGTTGAAGTAATGGCAGGACTTAGGGTTAAGGGATTCAATTTCTATTTTCCTTCAAACATTTGACATTCCATGCAAGCTCTCACATTATAATTTGCATTAGAAAATAAGTTCGGCCAATAATACCCAAATCTCAAGCCTTTGTAAGTTGTGTCTCTCCAAGCATGGCGACCTCCACATACTCCTTCATGAAATTCTGTGATGATTCCTTCTGTTTCATCTTCAATTACACAATTTAACAATATCCCTTCAGGATCTTTCCAATACAAGTATTCATCTAAGATGCAATACTTATCTTCCTGTAATTTCATAGATCTATCCTACAATTTGGATAGATTGACAGGACATTCTAAATTCAACAAATAATAGACAATATCCTGATACCAATCATATTCTTCAAATTTTTTATTTACCTTCATTGTAATATTTTGAGAATCTTGGATATCCTTTATTGTTTCTTCTTCTGTTAGCTTTGAAATTAAATTCAATCTTAATGCTTCACAATTTGACTTAGGAAACAACTTGGCCAATCCTTTTCCTTTAAGCATCTTGTTGGGTTTGATCTCTATATCATATTCCTGAATTTTTGAAATCCACTCGCCTCTTCTGCCTTCATTGTATGACACAAAATATCCTTTATCGTCCTATGTGGAACATATGCAATTATTTGAGAATGTAAAATAGAGCATCTGAAATATTTCAAGGCCTTAAACATGTCATATGATTGTTTCTTCATGAGATTATACTTCAATTCTACATCCCTAAGAGGTTTACTAAAAAATGCTATGGGATGTTCATAACCATAACAATTCTTTTGCAAAAGAAAAACTACAATTGTGTGAGAAGACGCAAAAGAAAATATAGAAACGGATTTGTATAATCGGGATTGATTTGTATTGGTGTTTCCCCAATGGCCTTTTTCAATGCTTCAAATGCTTCCCTTGCTTCCTTATTCCATTTGACATCATTACCCATTTTGAGCATGTCGGTAATGGTTTTAATCAATTCATCCATATTAGGGATGAACCTTCTCAAGAAATTTATCCTACCTATGAATGACTATACTTACTTCTTGTTTCTGGGGGCCTTAAGTGCTTGTATAGATTCCACTCTTTTAGGATCTATCTTTACTCCATCTTTTCATACTATGTGCCCTAGCAGCTTACCTTCCCTCAAATAAAAACTATACTTCTTTGGGTTTAGATAAAGGCCATATTTTCTACACTTCCTGAAAGTCTGCTTCAAATGAGACAGACGTTCCTCATCATTTTTAGAGAATATGGTCATATCATCTAGATATATAACTATGAATTTGTCTCTTTCTCCAACAAATGTTATTTCCATGGCATGTTGGAAAGTTGCACCTGCATTCATTAATCCAAATGATATCTTATCATACATAAAAGTTCCCCATAGAGTAGTCAAAGTTGTTTTCTCTTTGTCTTCTTTTCTCATGGCCACTTGATTGTATCCTGAAAATCCATCCATCATAGATATCTTGTCTGCTCCAACAAATTTCTGCAGAATTTGATCCATTTAAGGAAAAGGATAATTGTCTCTGAGTGTGCATTTGTTGAGATTTCTGAAGTCAACACACAATCTGATTTCTCCACTCTTTTTTATGAAAGGGAAAAAATTAGCAACCCATTCAGAATATCTCAAAGGAATTATTATTTTGGCATCTAATAATTTCCTTACTTCCTTTTCTATAATGGGAAACAATATAGTGTTTGTTTGTCTAATATTCTGTCTAAATGGATTAGTTCCATCCTTCAAAGCGATCTTATGATCAATTATTGAAGTATCATAAGTCCTCAAATCCCCATTTCTCCATGCAAAAAAATCTCTGTGTTCTCTAAAATGATTTATGTATCTCTATTTCATTCAACAGGTAGCAGCTTTGAGAGTTTGATATTCTTAGGCTTTTTTTAGTACAAATAATTATTTATTCAACATCTTCTTCTTTTGGTTGAATGATGGGGCTATGGGGAACATCATTCTTATCAAATAACCTTTCCAAATGAACTAATCCTTTAGGTATGAATTTAATTTTAGTTGGAAAATCTTGTTATTTACTATTTTAGAATTTAGCTCAAGATCAACATCTTATTTTTCTTGACTGTCAGCATCCTCTTATGTTTCCTGGTCTTGATCAATACAAGTGCTGGAAAACTCATCAATATCTTGTAGAAGCCTTATGATCTATTGGTCATCTTCAAAACCTTGTCAATGCTTGGTATTATCAGGAATGGATGGCCTATAAACAATTTCAACTTCATGCCTTAACTTGATTCCAGTGGGAGTTTTTAATGTACTTGTTTCTAAGGCCAATGAATCAATTCTCTAATTATTTTCCCTAGGGATAGTTGTAATTAAATGATTCAAATAAATTATCTATTAGATCCCATACCTGATTCCCATAATCTCTCATTATAGGGTGCTTGGTATGATATATTCCCTTTATTTGTTGTACTATAAGCTTCGAGTCTCCAAAAATAGTGATATGTTTAATTCCCATCCTTCTAGCTACTTCGATACCCAAGGCTAGTGCCTCATATGCAGCCACATTATTTGTAGTCTCAAAATTCAATTTAAAGGACAATGTAACCTCTTATTTAGTTGGGTAAGTGAGAATTACTCCAACCCAAACTTCATCTTTAGTGGAAGATCCACCAAAGTACATATCCCAAATCTGATCTTGTTTAGAATTTACATTCTGTACTACCATCATTTTGAAAGGTTCTTTTTTCATAATTATCTCCTACAATCAGCATGCAATATACCATATCTTCTTCTATGTTATATATAGGGTAATTTATAAGGTTTTTTCCCTCACTGAGTATATAAGCATACATGGCTTCTCTCTACAGTCTCCTTGTTTCTTCTGCAAAGAGTGGGATAGTTGCATATTTCATGTACATCTACATTGTTCTTCCCATTCTTTTTTCACTAGATCTTGATATTAACATACAATACCTTGGAGGTACATCAAGCAAAATGGTTTTGGATGGTAATTGAGATAAAGTTACTACCATATCTTTTATCATGCCAACACATTTCACTGGTTTTGAATCAAATCTGTATAAATCATGGTTATGCTTAGTGATTTCCAATCTAAGTTATTCCATAATTACTTTTGGCATCAAATTGTGAGAGGCACCTAAATCTAGCATGCAAATATGAAACAACTTGCCATGCAGACTCAAGGTTATGTAAAATGGAGGTGTATATTCCTTTTTTTCATCTTCTAGTACAGGCCCAACTTCAAAAGTAGGATTTTCATCAGCAATTATTCAACAATTTTATTGAGAACCAGAATTATTCAACATGAGGACCTTCTCAATTTGTTTGGCATACACAAGGTATTGATCAAGATCAAACAATGGAATGAACATATTAATTTTGGAAATATCATGCTGAAAATCAAAAGGTTGATAAGTTTTTTCTGCTTCTCTCATTTCATGGGGAAGGACAATAAATTTCTTATGGATAGGAGGAGGTATAATCTTTACTTTTGAAGAAGATGAGGTATTAGGGTTACCTTTTTTTAGCAGAAGGATTTGGCACAAGTGAGGGATTATCAACATATTTAGTATTATTTGGATCTTTGGCCAATTTAGGAGGGAAGAATATCTTTGGTTGATTTCCTGAGAAGTTTCTAGGCCTTATAAAATACCTCTTTGATGTTTCAGGCTCATTTTGATACACATCATCTTATAGTGATCTCTCATACTCTTTTTGAGTGAGATGTATCATATCACCATCATCATTTACCCAAAGGATTTCTTCAGGAGGCTCTATATATTCTTCATTAGGAGGTACATCTACCAAATTATTTGCATCATTTGTCCTTGCTGGTGGTTGTATGGGAGAATATTCATTCTTCCTATCTCTATTTATGATATGAGGGTTAAAAGGCCTTCTGTACTGATTAGGGTTTCTCTGTCCCATATCTTGAGGATTTCTATACTGATTGTTTCCATCTAGCTCAAGTCCAGTGTGTTTGTTTGGAAATCCTTCAATATAATTGACATCTACTCAATTTTTCATCTTGACTTTCTCTATTTCGGTCTGATCTACCAGCCACATCTTTAGGATTCTTTTTGTCAACATCTCAATGTATGTGTTTCAACTTACCTGGGGATATCATGTTGCCTTCTATATCAAGAGCATCATCTTGCATATTCAAAAGAGTAGTGGATCTCCTTTCTCTTAATATCATGGAAAATTTAGGCTCATTTTCTCCTGCATATGTAAATTTAGCTATAGATTGTGAAGGTTTAATATCTTGAGGGATTTTGTTATAAATCTTGTTGAACCTCTTATTAAATTCACTCACATTTTCTCCATTCTTCATTTTTAAAGCTGCAAACTCATTTAGGTAGTATAGGTGATCTCTCCTTTCACCCCACTGTCTCATGAACTCCTACTCCACAATAGGCCAATAATTTAAAGAATTAGCAAGCAAGGCTCTAAACCATTTCCTCCTTCACCTTCTAAAGATTGTACAAAAAGTATCATATATACATCATCCTCCTCAATGAGAAGATTATGTAGGAAATCCTGAAACTTAGAAATATGATATTCATTTGTAATATCCTTTTCTCCAACGAACTTAGGAAAAATATTAAGATGTTTCTCAGGCGTGTCATGGATATTGTTTGGAAGATTCGAAGGGCCAAATCTATTAGCCATCCATGGATTTACAACAGGGGGTGGACCTCCTTGTCCTCTTCCGGCCATATTTAAATGCTATAGAATAATATTATGATCCTAGGGTGTGAGTGAACTTCTTTGAGGTTGAGGAAAGTATTGATTAGGTCTATATGTATTAGCAGACAATGATGGTGAAGTAAATTGAGGTTCTAGATCTGGATTTAGAGTATTTTTAGGAATATTTTGCAGATTTTCAAAATTATTTAAATCCTCATATATTTCTTAATTATCTACTGCAGGATATCTCATATTTGAATTAAAAAGAGGAATACCTCTCCATTGAGATGCATGGATGTTCCTCTAGTGAGTTAGAGAATCCAGCATGATCCATAACTCCTTTGGCTGAAGATTTGATCTTGTATGTCTTTTACCAGGATCCATCTTGATCCAATGAAGTCGCTAGGTGAGACTCAACTAAAATATATGATCTTCTTCACCACGTAGAGCTCATATTGTCTTCAACTTTGTTTAGGGATATATTTATTTTCACATGCACTCCCCAATATGGTCTCCATTTTTCAATGTTAGTCCTAGACATAGACTAGGCTGAAATGGTGTATGCCCAGGCATGATAGAAGCTCAAGTTTTAAAGATATTAGAGCTTTATCTATTCCACAATGTACTTTGAATTCATTCTTGAGGTTTCTTGGAAGTTAAAGGTTACATATGGCCTTAACAAATGCAAAGATACAAATGCACAGAAAATTTACAGCATGTCACAAAATATAAGGAATGATGAGGATGAATTTAATAGATGAAATATCAAGTTCATTAAAGAAGTGACTACGAAGAACAAATTTCTTGAATCTAATATAACTTGAATATACTGAGCATCAGGATGAGGAATTCAGTAATTCATACACAACTGTAGAGAAAAAACATGAGGGATAAAGGGAATGCAGACAGATTTTATTTGTAAAACATGTACAAGAAACTCCTTATAGCTCTGAAACAGATGTAAAATCTTTAAAAGACATAACCGAGAAAAAAACAAATTATGAATCTCTGAAATATCCTTTTATTCTCAAACATAACAAGCATCACCGATACCATAATGAGATCAAATTGTTGTATCAAACTTCTATTAATCTCGTGAATCTTTACATACAAACACAGATGAAATAAAAATGGACTCACTTAACAAAGGAAACACATCTCTAAAACATTTTTGTATCTTTCATCTCATACATAGCCAAATTACAAGGGCCAATTCTGCCTCTTGACTCTACAATACTAGATAGATATCCTATCTTCCTAAAATTTCTATCCTTTTAGACTGAGTAAAAGATACTTTATATAGAGTCTCTAAATAATTGAATTCAGTTTTACATCCTAACATAATTGTAAAAAAAAGACTCGATTTAATTTTTACAAAAAATACTTTTACACTTGTCCTTCCCAACATTTTTTTGTTGAATTTAGCATCCTTAATTCCTTTTGTTGGAAGTCTTCTTTTTTCCTCTCGTTTAGATATTTGGTTGGCTATGAGGATTTCCCATTGGCCTTACTTGAGGGATTCCAGCTTGGTTCATTTGGTACATCATTTTCACATTACATGTCTTTGTAGGTGGCATGAAAAAAATAGGTGGTGGATGATTTGTAAATTGTCCTGGTACCTGTATTGATGGTTGTGCTATTGGATGATTAGACTGTTGTCATGAATATTGGCCTGAAGATTGTCTTGAAGGTCATGTAGTTGATGCTCTAGGTGGCAACACATGTTTGTGATATTGAATAACCATTTTCCACTCTTTCCCCAATGGATGATTATGAGCTCTCATAGATTCCAAGGATATCTCTGCATTGGTTGTTTTCTCATAGGATATTGGCCGCAATCTCTTGTCAATGTTTCTCAATCCTAACCAGAATTCAAAATAGTTATTTAGTCTTTCCACTGCATGTTCCCCTTCTATTTCTCCTTCCAATGGTTCTAGAGGAATTTTATTTATTTATTTATTTATATTCTCTTTGTATATGTCCTTGGGATAAGCATCTCCATTGACATCCCATGGGGAAGGAATTCCTAGATTCAACACATCCTTGAACAATGCTTTAAAACTGCTTATTTCATATGTTAGTTGTTTAACATTGTCTTTCATCCTGAATACATATGTTTGTTTCATGATCATAGATATAGCTATCTTGATGATCTGAGTCTTGTTATCAATTCCCTTTTCAGCTAACTTCCTTTTTATTTGATTGTTTAAGTAGTCTATTACTTTTGAGGGTTGTTTGGGCACATGTTGGTTTATCCAGCAATACTAAGAGGGGGGGTGAATCAGTATTGCCTTCTTTTTCCTTTAATTAAAACAATTAGTATTTAAACAATGTATACTATGAATCAAACAAGTAAGGACAAATTTTTTTATCTTGGAAACCTCAAAGAGCAAACCACAAAATCAAAATTATTAATAAAATGATTTCTACAAAATTATTCTTCTGCAACAACATAAAGGATGCTTCAACATCCCAGTTTTCTATCTACACCAACATATAAGGATGTTTCTACTGGAAGGAGGCTACAACCTCCTTGACAGGATTCAACATGCCACTAGCACCACCTAGCTTCCCTGATATTTATAACTTCTTGATTTTCTACTTGATTCATCAATTCTGGAAATGCTATATGCTGCTGGTCTCTCCCTTTATTTATGTTGCTGGTCTCTCCCTTTCTTTATGATGTTGCGCTATGCATTGTAGAGACATATTTCTTCTAATTCAAAACTTCATTTAAATACCTCATTCATCCATAGGAGTGTGCCTCTTCAAGCATCATACATTTTCAACATCATATCCTTTCACTAAACAATTACATTTCAGTTTAATAAATAATAGATATTTGTTTGTTTTGATAATTATATTTATTTAATTAATCTCGACATATCTTACTCTTCTTGTGCGGCTATCTCTTTCTTCTTGCGGACATCAATGCCATATTCAATATTCCCAATTGTTTTTCTATTGATTTTATCTTTGTATTAGCTTCAATTTCCATTTCCAATTCATCTTGAATAAACTCAAAATAATCCCACTTTTGTATTAACCATTCTCTAATCTTCTCCAAAATATTTTGTGGTATTCTCCTCAAAAGTTGCTCTCCTTGGACATTTATTTGTAATGAATTCACTTGGCTTTTTAAATCTCCTATTTCTTTATCTATCTATATTATGTCATCTTCCTTCTTATCGACTTATTTTTCCAATTCAAGGATCCTCCTATCATTTGTCTCAAGCTATTTTTCAACCTCAGTGAGCTTGCCACTTAGGTCATTAGCTTTTTCTATAAGTTGAGGACATGAACTCAGATTTTCCTGGTCTTCTTCCATTGCATCTATATCCCTGGTTTCTATAGGGACAGTTTGTTGTTCACATGTTGCTTCCACCATACCTGCTGCTGCAAGAAGACTCTTTGTTGCTTATGTTACACCTATTGTGGGTTGTCTCTCCATTGGAATTGTAGGGGTTGATGTTGTAATATCTCATTCAGTGAATATTTTAACTCTTTCTAACTTCATATTGGCAATTTGCCAATGCAAATCATAAGTATTTTTTCTTCTTTCATCAGCTAACTTTTGGTAGTCTATCATGGTAGCATAAATTTTCTCCTCTTATTCCTGCACTTATTTTAACTCTTCAGTTTGGACTAGGTCTGTTAGGATATTCCTATACTCCATCCTAGTCCTAGTAACATTTTGATCATTTACATTTTTAGTCATGCATGTACTTTTAGGGTTTGCATGCATCCCAGTCATCAGTCCAGCACCTAGCCCTCAGTTAGCCAGCCCCCGAGAGCTTCTCATTGATCAGTTTTAGCCCTCCAGTTGCTTAATGCGCCCTTCTTCCTTGATTTTAGGAAGCAACTCTCCCTTCTCCACCTACGAGTCCAGTTTTCTTCAGTTTATACTCAGTTACACTCAGTTACACTTAGTTACACTCAGTTACACTTAGTTACACTTAGTTACACTCAGTTACACCTACCAGACTCAGTTTGACTGATGGTTGACAGTTACTTGAGCATTGATGACTCCACTGATGATGATGAAGAATTCTAGCTGTGCTCTGATGACACCAGTTGTGCTCCGATGACACTCCAGTGATCCTTTGATCACTCCATGAAGGCTAATTCGAATTGCCACCTTAGGCATTCGAATCCTCATGCATTGCACTATTTATTTTTCCATATTGTGATTAATTAACTAGTGTGTGTGAAGTATTTTTGCTTCTATCCGAGTTCTACTGTATTATTATTCTGTTGCTCATTATACTGCATTGACCACTCTTCTTCTATTTTCCTGCTTAATCATAATTACTCTTGTGAGGTATACATCATCTCTTAGATCTGCTGTGAGGATTTTCACATGGTATCAGAGCATGCTGAGAGTATTGTTTATCTCCATTCTTGAGAGTTTTTTGCAGGTTATTACCAATATTTCGAGTGCAATAGTTGCAGCAGTTTTTGCATTCTTGCAGCAGTAGCAGTTGCAGATATTCTCTATTGTTTTTGCAGGTCTTCTACAGCTTCAATGTTTTCAGAAGATCCTCCTCTTTATCTATCTGACTATGTTGAATGGAAACCAAAAATGATAACATATTTGAAGAGACATGATCTCTTTGATTATTGTTTTGAAAGAGAGTTCGAATCCTATGAAGAAAAGATTGAGTGGCTAACTGAAGGTGGAAGAGCTATTGCATCCATCATGGTTGCTATGTCTCAAAGCTTGGCATTCTATTCCCTTGATGATGTTGAATCTCCAAAAGATCTATGGGCCCATCTGGATGAAATATTTGGCAGACAGAATGAAGGGATTGGTCCAAACCCATTAGAGAGAAAGAAAAGTGTTGCATTCACCCTCCGTGATGATATCTCAGATCATGAGCCAGTATCATCTCATATTGAAGTTGTCCACAAAGAAATTACAGATTGTACACTCATGCTCCAACTTTCTTCTCTTTCTGTTCTATCTCACACTCTAGATATTGCAAAAGGTCCTAAATCCTCTCTTGCACCAAAGTCGGTTGGTTTGCATCATGATCTTATGAATGTTTCGGAGGTAAATTCAGCCATTGGAGGTAATGCATTCGCTCTCCTTGAGTACTCACCTCTTTCTTACTACTATATGATCATTAATTCATGCTTTCAGAAGGTTATTGAAGATTATGGTCATTGACATTTGCTTGGGATAATTTTTCATGCAATTACTGGTTTTGATCTCACCTCTAATGGTTCAAAGGAGATCTCAAGAAACCATGATTCAAGTCTTGGATCTAATTTGGATTCTAAGCAATCACTACTTGGGATAATTTCTCATACATATGATGGTTTTGATCTCACCCCTGCTGGTTCAAAGGAGATCTCAAGAAATTGTTTTTTAAGTCTTAAATCTGATTTTGATTTCAAGCAAACATGTAATAGTTCTTTTTGGCATAATCTCACCCATGGTGGTTTGAAGGAGAAGACAAAAGACTATATGCACATTCAAATATTTGATCCTACCTCAGCTGATTCGAATCACAGGTTCAAGGATCATCCTCATACTTTTGGATTTGTTCTCGACACATTCGATCTGAAGAGCAAGTACAAGCACATGCTTTTTGAGCATGATCCACTTCTTCCCAAGAAGAAGATACCTCAAGACATATGACCAAGCATCACACCTACTTGAGTTTGGAGCATTTATTTTTTATGTGTTCCTTAGAGTCTGTTTTGAGGGGGGGGGTATTTTTCCCATGAAATTTTCCCCACTTCCTTGGATTATTGAATTTTATTATTCATTGTATTGGGTGACCTTTGGTCTTAGTTACCAGGGCCCAGGATGGATTAAGGGGGGGTGTTAGGATATTCCTATACTCCATCCTAGTCCTAGTAGCATTTTGATCATTTACATTTTCAGTCATGCATGCACTTTTAGGGTTTGCATGCATTCTAGGATTTGCATGCATCCCAATCATCAGTCCAGTACCTAGCCCTCAGTTAGCCAGCCCCCGAGAGATTCTCACTGATCAGTTTTAGCCCTCCAGTTGCTTAATGCGCCCTTCTTCCTTGATTTTATGAAGCAACTCGCCCTTCTTCACCTACTAGTCTAGTTTTCTTCAGTTTATACTCAGTTACACTCAGTTACACCTACCAGACTCAGTTTGACTGATGGTTGACAGTTACTTGAGCATTGATGACTCCACTGATGATGATGAAGACTTCCAGCTGTGCTCCGATGACACTCCAGTGATCCTTTGATCACTCCATGAAGGCTAATTCGAATTTCCACCTTAGGCATTCAAATCCTCATGCATTGTACTATTTATTTGTCCATATTGTGATTAATTAACTAGTGTGTGTGAAGTATTTTTGCTTCTATATGAGTTCTACTATATTATTATTCTGTTGCTCATTATACTGCATTGACCACTCTTCTTCTATTTTCCAGCTTAATCATAATTACTCTTGTGAGGTATACATCATCTCTTAGATATGTTGTGAGGATTTTCACAAGGTCTATTATGGGCATCTTCAACTTCTTCCTCAGGGTGGCTATCTCATTATCATTTTTCTCAATAAGTGACTTCATTTGTGATTCATCTTATCAGCTACCAATGCCACCAGCTTTGCCTCTAATGAATTTATTGTGAATTTTTTTTCCCTAGCTGTCAAATTCTCCATCTTATATAGTTTTCCAAACTTATCTAGTGCCAATCTCAGCTTTCTTTCCTCTTTTTCTAATTCAACTATCGATGTGCAGATAATGTCACTAGTATGCTTGTAGAAATCCAATCTATCCAACTTGTTGAATTATTTGAAGTTGGAAATGTGTTCCTCATCCCTCCAATCACTCAACTTAACAGGTTTTAGGTACTTTGGGATCAAGGACATAAAACCTAAATGTGTCGTGTTGATGATCAACCACTGATATTAATATTCTCCCTATAGTTGGGATTTCTTGTCTTATATCCTTCACCATTTTCAATCCCCTTTCTCTGATATTTCTATAACTAGTTTGGAGGTCTGTTTTCATAGGAACTGGTTCTCGTAATGATTATCCATGTATCCAATGTGGATTAGTGAACTCAATAGAGGTATAGATAGTATATTGAATGGGAGGTATCTTTGGGAAATCTAGTTTTTATGTCAACTCAGTGATCTCCCTCGGGATTTCAGCTAACTCTTACACCTCCACTAATGCCCGCTCATCTTCTTCAGTTTCTGTTCTATTCCTTTTAGGGTATGGGCCTTGCTCAGCTTGGTCAGTTTCCATCTCTTGAATTTATTCAAATGCTCTTTTTTTTCCTATCAACCGCTCTTGTCTTTATTTCTCATCAAATCCTTTTATAGCTTCTTGGACCTCTTCCCAGGTCTCTTTATTAGCTATTTTCTCCCAAACTTGTCTTGTCTCTTTATGTATATGTTGGGTTTTTATTCTCCAACCTTTGTTTTGAGATAATATGGTGTGGGTCATAGGTTGATTTCTCATATTTCTCAAGATTGATTTGGCTTAAGTACTCTTGCACATATTGAGAGGCATTTAGTCCTCTTATGATAACAGACCCAATTTCCTTTGATAATAAAAAGGATCTATGTTGTCTAAAATGCCTGAAATGTAGCTCATGGGACGCCAATCGTTTCCTCACATACTCCATGGAAAATATTCTTGGGGTTAGAAAAGTAGGTAATTTGCATGGATTGTCCTTAAAACCATAAACCTTGATTAATATATGGTCTTAAAAAAGGAACCAATCTCATGTTTGAATTTCTGAAGTTAAAAGTAAATGATTTTTGTTTTATGGCGGCATTCTTGGGGGTGATCTACCAAAAATCAAGTCATACACAATGCTCATGACTTTATTTGTAAACTCTGATAAATTAGAGTTTCCATCTCTTCTGAGGACTAGATCATTCCACTCATATACTGGAAGTTGCGTTCCATGTTCATCAGTAGTTCTGAGACCTAGGTGCTTAAAACTGTTGAAATTCTGATAAAAGAACATGAAGAATAGGTAAGATGGGAATCTAAAGTACTCAATGGTAGGGAATTCCTCTAATTTTTCATGGATTACTGTATATAGGTGATTGAAAAGTTCAAAATGAGGATGACTCCTTCCAGCTTCAGTGGTTAGCTTAAGCAGAATCACTAGGATTACTTCATCTACAGACTTGTTGTCTTCCAGGCCCACAATTGGGAAAATATTAGAAATGGCCATCCGAGAGTTTTGAGAAGAGCTTGTGGTGGCATATGGAGGAGGGGTAGTAGGTATGGACATAATTCGCTCTAATTTTTTGGACAAAAACTGGTGATGTTGGACAAAACTTGGTGATTTTCATAGGGTCCAATACCATGAAATTCACTTACTAGGGATTTTTAATTAAAAGGGTAAGGGGGAAAAGATTCTCATATGCAAAACATCCGTCTAAGAGAATCTAGGGTGATAAAACAAAAGTTTTTACGCATATCAAAAGATAGGATTTCCCTCTTTGTGGGGGGGATAATGCTTGGATCAACACCAAGTTACACATTCAGGGAAGACAATAGATCTAATGCAAACAGTCTGGGCAAAGTTTGAATTCCACGGATTAAGTCTATCCTGGTTAGCAAAGGATAGGGTTTTGGATTTTTTAATGGTTTCGTTCAGATGCGAGATGGTAATGATCGTGTCAAATAAATCTGCTTATATACATGATCCTCCCTTAAGAAACGAGGTTTTGGAAGATTAAACTTGGGTTTGAGTGCCATCTTTAGCAGACTAGTTCAGTAAAACTTAGTCAAAATTAGGGTAAATTTTGCAAAAATTAGGGCTTTACTGAATTAGTGGCAGACAAATGGTTTTAGCAGTAATTCTAGATAATAGTGAGAAAGGAAATACTTTCATTATAGATGGATGCTGAGCTAGAATTATTGGACACTTTTTTGGACCACTCAACTTCGTGAAAATGGTCTACCCAATATGTTGGGTGTGTCAGGAGTACTCTTAAGATTTGACAAAGAAAAGTACTTTTAGAAATTGGGAAAATACCCCTTTATCTATTCGGGGAAACGCACTTTACATAGTGGATTTCGAGTTGGTGGTACAAGGTGGAAGTGTTGGAACACAAGTGACAAATGGAAAACAAAGAGGCAAGGAGGAAAATACTGGGATCCATAATCTCGATGGAAGGAAAAGACAGAGACGAGCTATCAGAAAGGTGAGATGTGTAAAGTACTTTGGGTAAAAAGAGGGAATATACCACTTCTGGTTTCCCAGGGTGGTAATGGGCCGATAGTGAGTGGTAACAAAAAATCGTGCTCAAGGAGGCACGATCAATCACCAACGAGCGCATGTCGTCGGTGGTTTTGAGGACAATGCGTGCTCATGTCGTTTTTGGGGAGGGTGCAAATTGTTGGCGGGTTTTAGATCTCAGACATTGATCTAGATAGTGCCTTTTCAACTTGCATATATGATTTCCACCTTTAATATTCTTGCATGTTATGGGCACGCCCGTTCTCTGGGTTTCCAGATCTCCTTTGATCTAATGGCTCAACAAATTTTTTGCTTTGGAATTTTTCCTTTAGGCTCCTAGTCGCTACTTGTTGTACATAAAATATTCCTAATGACTAGGAAGTGAAGAGGTCACCACCATACTAATGAAATCAAGAGAAGACCAAGGAAACAACAGATACATAACAGGATATTCTTTGTGAAAATAACTAGGGTTTAAAGATCAAGCAATTGGTACCTTATGTTATAGAAGGTTGATCCAAGCTTTTAAATCTTCATCCTTGCTCCACAATATTGTATGAAAACCCTACAAAAGAAATGCAACCTTCCTCAAAATATTTGGCTATACACGAATGAATAATAAAATTAAATCGCATTCATATAAAAGCATGAAAGGATTCTAAACATTCAATTCATATACCAAATACTAGTAATATGGGAAGAGAAAATTTCTTTATTGATCATGAAGATGAAAACAAATACATTTACCATATCTTCATGCAACAGCACCTCTAAAACTAATATTTGGACTCTCTTGATCCTCTCCTTCAATCAAAATTTCCCCTACATTTTATTATGAGATGAGTTAAATCCTTCTCTCATGGCCCTCTCTTTGTATTTATGACAAAGCAAGGGGAGTGGTTTCGAGAAAATATCAATTAGGGTCAGTGTGGAATTTTAAAGAACTACCTGCAAATACCCCTATTTCGATTTTACTTTTTATTTTTTGTGATTTTATGAGGGACTCATGAGTGAAATATTTACAATAAGCGAGTAACTCGCTAGGAAGCTCCAGACAAGTAGTGAGTGCAACCTTTTGGGGAAACTCGTGAGTGGTGAAGGGGTCACCATCTAGTAACTCACTAGATGTCAAATATAGAGTCGTGAGTAGGTCCCAAATTCATATCACAAAAAATGAGATTATATGGAGAAATAAGGAATGACTAAGGCCACAAGAATCTATAACAAATTCAGTGTCATCACGGATGGAGAAGTGCCAATTTGATTGATAACAGATTCTGCCTAATGTATGAGGTCATAAGGGTAGATGATTTCCGAAATAAATTACAAATAGTCAAGTAGAGGAGCACAAAAGTCACAGAATCAAAGTTGCAAAGGTACCTAAAACAAAACAAAGGTCATCGTACCATATAGTCTTGACATAATTCCATGTTCATAACGATAGAACATGATATCCAATACATAGATGTAACTCATTTATATAGCATGGCCACTGTATATTCCAATGTTCATGTGGTACAAGGGACCCCCTCTGTGTAGCGATTTAACTGCTAAGTTATACAGAGATGTACATACCCTACCCCCTCCAGATTTGAACTTGTGAACTCCTAGGAGGAAATACATGTTCTTAACCATTGAAATAAATTTGGTGGTTTATTTTTATTTATTTATTATAAAGTTTTAAAAATATATTTGTCTTTTAATGTTAATGTTTTTGAACTTTTTTATTAACATTTATATTTATTTGGTCAAAGGTTAGGTTTGTATATCCATAAGAAAATTTATCAATTAGGATGATTGTTTATTATTGAATTTTGATTTTGAAAATTAAAATATCAAATACTTTTATATAATATTTAAATTTTTTTGGATGAATTTAAGTGAGATAATGGACTTGGAATACTCAAAATGGTCAAGTGACTACTAAACTATCTTATGAAGCTATCTCATTTATTCATGTGGAGGATGAGGAGAAATAGTGGTTTAGGTACCTTTGGAAGTGTCCCATAAAAGTTAAATTATTGTGTTGTTTTTCTTTTCAAAATAAATTGTTACCTTAGGATAATTATATCAAAAGAGGGTGCATTAATGGCCCAAATATATGTATGTTGTCTTTTAAGGATGAAGAAACTCTATATCAATTGTTGGTGAAATGTAGTTTTACAAAACTAGTATGGAAGGAAGTAATGAATTTTTCTTTAAAAATTCATTGGAACTAGGACTCTCAAAGATTTGATTCTAACCTACAAATTTCTTACCATTCAGTCACCAACTATAAATACTTTCCCACCTTTGTTTGTTAGGGTATATGGATTCACATAAACTCATTTCTATGTGGATATGTCCCAAAAACCTTACTTAGAGTCAACTCAAAAATTATTAGCACCTTCAACGAATTCTAAAAAGAACCAAAAGTTAATCCTACCAAAATTCTTCCATCGCATTTTCTTCCTAATGACATTCCCATAGGACATTTTGATGGGGCATCACAAAATGATATGTGGAGATGGTATGAAAATAAAAATTAGATTATATCATATCTTTAAATACAGATGGGATGTGGAAGTGACACTAATGAAAGGGAAAAAGTATTGGCACTATGGGGCTTAATATATTTTGCTCTTCATAAAGGAATTTCTTAAATTCATATGTATGGAGACTCTAGAGTACTCATTCAATCGGTACATGATAAAGTAATTATTAAGGTGCCCTTATTAGAACATTGGTTGGAAAGGATTAGAGTGCTCAAATCATCATTTCATGAACTATTGTTTACAATCATTCTTTCATAAACTATTGTTTACTCATGTCTACAGAGAATTCAATGAGGAAGTTGACTAAATTTCAATGTGAGCACTTGGGAAGGAGGAAGGAGTCCTCTTCGATGAGGAAATGCTAAGTAAATTTGTGATTTTCTAAGGAAATTTACAAATATATGGATGATAATTGTTATTTTTTATGTTTCAATCTAATCGATGGAAGCCTGTAATATTATTAGAATCTCTATTTTCTTCAATTTTGGAAGAGATAGCTTAATATTTTTGTGATGTTTGTATATGTTGATATGTTTAGAACAATACGTTCAGCGTAAGGAATTTTATAAAATTATAAAAGTGTTTATATTTATAAGAGGAAGCATGTCCTTTGACTTAGTTTTGTCAAGTATTTCATAATAGAGGAGTGTTGATAGTCATTGTTATGGTCTCAAGACATATATGTAATATTTGGTTCATATTTTGATTCAAATTATGAATATAAAGATACATGCCTTTTTCAGGTGAAAATTTAATAAAATTATATATTCAATTCCAATTGAATATTTTATAACCATTAACCACAATATTGTGATTGACTTGCACATGTAAATTTAGCACATAGGAATGTGTTTTCATGGTGATTCTTGGTGATGAATGATGCTTCGGCATCCAATGATTCTAGTTTCCAGAAACAAAAACCTAGTACCAACATTGTTAAAAAATTGGGAATCTCTTATTCTTTTTGGATCATCAATTTCACCATTTTGTTGGTTAGGGTTTTTTGGTTTGTTTTATTTTTAGTTTTAAAATAAGGAATTATATATGTATTTAGTGTAAAGTGGAGGTTTTTAGCATGGTTCACTACAACAAATCTTGGAATTAGCATCCCATTTAGTGTCCCTTTTTAGTGTAATTTTTTTTACATTGAGTGGTCGAAGTAGATGGTAAATGGGATGTGTCATGTACAAAATGTAAATCTTCTAAATAGCATCTTTATTTGTTTCCTAAATAGCATATTTTCTGACATCCAAAATAACATCCATTTTTTTGCTTCCAGAATAGAATCCAATTTTTCTTCCTACACAACGTCAAGGTTTTCTTCCTAAATAACGTCCTACTTTGCTTCCTAGAGATTGTCCTCTTTTGCTTCACAAATAACATCCCCATTAGCACCATATTTGCATCCTTAATAGCTCCATGTTAGCATCTATGTTTGCATATACATTTGCGCCATATTTGCATCCAAATAAGAATCAAATATTGCATCCATATGTGCTACAACTTTAACATCCCATTTTGCACCACGTTTTACTTCCAAGTATGCACCAATTTTCGCTTCCAAATTTGCACCAATTTTCGCTTCTAAATTTGCACCAATTTTCGCTTCTAAATTTGCACCAATTTTTGCTTCCTTTTTTGCATCATATTTTGCTACCAAAATGGTGCCAAATATTTCTTCTATTGTTGCACCATATTTTTCTTCCTATTAGGTGCCATGTTTTGCATCCAAAGTAACATCTTATTTTTCTACCATATCAACGCCATGTTTGGATTCCTCATTAGTGCCAAGTGTTTCATCCTTTTTAATTCCTAGTTTTGCATCTCTATTAACGTCCACATTAGAAGCATATTTTTCTACCACTTTAGTTCCTAATCTAGTGTCCATTTTTACTCCTACACTAGCGCCACATTTTGCTTCCCATTTAGCTCATTGAATTTCTTCTTATTTTTCTTCCTCATGAACGCCACATTTAGCTTCCCATTTAGCATCTAATGTTGCTTCTTTGCTAGCCACTAGTTTATCTTCTAGTTTGGCATCCAAAATGGCATCAAAATTGACTTCCATGTTAACGCTAAGTTTTGTTTCCAATGTTGCTTCTAGATCTGTGACATAGTGCGCTTCCATTTTAGCTTCTATTTTTTCTTCCTTATTAGAACCACATTTGGCTTTCTATTTAACACCTACAAATATATCCAATTATGTGTTAATATATTTATTATATCAAATTATTATAATTATTTCATTAATTTCAATAGTTCTCATATATCATTTACTTCATAGTTATGAAATAACATAATGAAACATTCAAATTAATTGTAGATACCATTATTGAAATTAATTGCATAGTATTTATGAAGAAATTTAACACAGATAGACAACATTTATCCAAAGTAGTAACATCATCACATGTATTAATTTTCCATGAAAATATCATCAACAACTTCCAATATATATAAATTTACAATATAATAACAATATCATCACCATTATCTTTCATCAAAAGAAGTGAAACTATAAAACATCATCACATCAATAACCTATCATATAGATCATCATATTAAGGTTAAAAGAACAAGTGAACGATATATATAGTGAAAATACCAATACCACAAGAAATAATTTTTTTGATATCCATATCTAGAAATGTAAAAATGATCAAGGATAATTAAAGTTTATATATCAACATGAATCCACCATACAAATCAAAATGACCTAGAATGTAATATGAACTTGGATCATCACAAAAATAACAATACATCTCTAGTAGCATGGAGCAAGCAATAAAAAACCACAATATCAATAGTATCATCAATGGTTACCATCACCATCATCATCATCATCATCATCATCATCATCATCGTCGTCGTCGTCATCCCCATCTATACCAACATCATATCCATCATCATTTTCATCTGATGCATCTGCATCATTATCAACAATATCCTTCTCTGGTACATTGGTGACAACATAATATGGATCATCATCTAAGCAGTCATCTTCGCCATTTTTCTGTAAACAACAAGATATAATCAATTTAAATCGTTAGTATTAATTTCATTACATAATACATATTTTGTGTTATATTGTAAATATTAGTGTAATATTTTATGCATTCTCATGAGTTTTCCAACCACGAATAGAAACATCATCTCATCAACAGATAGTAACCACACAAATCAAGTGTATCCACAACCATTCACACACTCACGCATACACACACATGTTGTGATGTCCCCATCCCTCAATCCATCCAGCAGGAGGGGACATTAACTGAATCAGAGCCTCAAAATTTTGCCCCATAGCCATAATTACGAATTCATAACAGCTAAAATGCATGTGCAGACATGGAAATAAAAACACACAGTGGAAATAAAATTGATCCACACACATAACATGCAAATTACAATTATAATTTTCACATGCATATAAATAAAAATCATTGCACATCATATACACAAGAATACTTATGTTTAAACAAAGAATATCCAAGCAACGAGTTGTGTAAGAGTGATTTTCCACCCAACCATAGGCACTATGTTCAGCATATACTCTTTCTATTGAGAGGCCACCCCCAAGATGGGCTATGAGGCCACCAAGGAAAAGGGAACACTTACAACCTTCTATCTCTCATCCCACAACCCATTCTTCTCATTGCTCTTAGCCAAAAAGCTCAACCAGATCTCTACAGGGATCTCATTAAGCCATTACAGCCATGGCACTCCTTCCAACTACCCCACACAACTAAAGGAAGGAATTTCCCTTCACTAATATAAATTATGACCATAAAATAAATAGGACTTCTAACAGCTGACATAACTGTCACAACCCCCGTGCTTCAATAACTATATGAAATGAATTTCCCCACCCACCTCACACATGCATTCAATGATTGGGTTTAATAGTCAAGAGAAGGCAATTGGCTCAATTAAAGAACATGCTAGATTTTGGATGAGATCTAAGGTTGACACATGGAAACATAGGATTCAGTTTTCCCATGGGCACCCTTCCTCTTCCCCTCTGGTGGAATCATAGCCCCTCTAGTGCTCTTTACACATCCATCTTGGACAATTTTATCAATTTTCAACATAATATTTACATACATTTCGAATGGTCATGAAAAGACAATCATATGATCCAAATACAAATATATACATCATATATGCCTAGCCATTCACTAGTTGGGACTTGGCCTTGAGCTCCACACTAGGAATCCATACTAGCATATTTACATCATTTACATAATTTTGATTAAATACATTCCAAGTCAAAATTGGGGGTATTACACATGTACACCATAAATTTTCATATCACAATAGAACAAGAAATAGAGGAAAGGAAAAATAGACATCCCAATGATTATATATAAAGTGAAGAAAAATATGATATCACATATACTATTCGCTTAGAACCATTTTTTTTCCTCAAGTTGATATATCATTATATATATATATATATATATATATATATATATATATATATATATATATATATATATCGAGAGAGAGAGAGAGAGAGAGAGAGAGAGAGAGAGAAAGAGAGAACATGTTATTCAATATATATATTTAAGAGCATATTAACTTATAATTAATATATTACTTAAATATTCATAACATTAACCACGGTTTTCATCTCTCGATCAAGTTCATGAATTGTTTACATTGTAATCTAAAAGTAAATTTAATATAACATGCTTGATAATACCCCCTGAAAAACATGACTAAAATAATATTATCATAGATATAGTTTTTATAATATTAACAATATCATTGGTATAACAATTGCAAAGCTTACAAAGCTTCATTGGAATCGTGTTATCCAAGTACCTGCAGGAGGTAACGGAACTCAATTACATTGCCTCAATTGGTTTGTATGCCCCTGGTTGAAGTTTCTCCTAGTATTCATAAATGGCCTTAGGAAGCGAGTTGAAATTTGCAATAAATTGACAACCGAGGCTCGGATGGAAAAATTGTCAGTTCCAATGGATTGTTGAGGCTTTAAGGGTTTCTGAGGTAATGGAAATACTCTACAAATGATAGTAAGATATATATCAAAGGAAATCATGAAAAAATGGTCACTCATATTCCATTATTTGTATTAAGGGAGATATCAAAGGAAATATCCATTAGGGTTCATCCTCAGTCTTCCTCATTTGGATTCATGTCATGCTTTTAGAGTCACTCAAATGCCATTAAGTTCACTCAAATTTTGTGGAGGACAAGTGAATTTCATCATTAGATATGTCATACAGTGCATCACCATCATCATCATCATCATCATCATAAACAAAAAGTACATAATCAACAACATCATCATTATCATCTCCATTATGGTCACTCATATGCCATTAGGGTTCATCATCACTCATCTCCATTTGGATTCCGGTCATGTTTTTAGACTCATTGAAATGCCATTAAGTTCACTCAAATGTTGTCGAGGACAACTGAATGTAATCATAAAGTATGTCATACATTGCATTATCATCATCACCATCATCATTGTTGTCATTGTCATAATCATCAACATCAACATCAACAAGTACATCATAAACAACATCATGGTCATCATCGTCCTCATCAACGAGTACATCATCAACCACATCATTGTCATCATCATTGATAGGGTCACTCATATGCCACTATGGTTGATCATTAGTCATCACCATTTGGATTCATATCATGTTGCTACAGTCACTCAAATTCCATTAATGTCACTCAAATGTCATCGATGACAATTGAATGTCATTAGAGTCATTTAGGTTATATTAGTATGTCTCTCATATGTTGTTGCATACATTTAGGTTCCATTAGGATCAATTAGTATCCAAAATTATTATCACATGAATCATCATCATGGACATCTACATTGTCATCGTCATCATAATCAATGTCATATGGTACATCAACATCATCTTCATAATGATCCTCGTCATCATCGCCATCATCATCATCAAGTACATCATCAACAAAATCATCGTAATCATTTTAATTATGGTCACTCATATTCCATTAGTGTTTATAATCACTCATCACCATTAGTATTCTTGTCATGTAATTGTTAGGGTCATTTAGATGTTGTTACAGTTGTTTCGGTGATAATAGGGTCATTTAGATATCGTTATATACATTTAGGTTCCATTAGGATCAATCAGGAACCAAAAGTGCTACCACATGCATCATCATCGTTGACATTGACATCACCATCATCATCATACAAAAAATAAACATCATTATCATCATCATAGTCATCATCAATGTCATCAAGTACATCATTTTCATCATCAATATATTGTGATAATACTTAGCAAGGAACCCTACTTCCTTCTAAGAATGGATGATATATTCTTATAATTATCAAATCATATCCATAATCTCCATCATAATTATTATAATGCATCATATTCATGTTGTTAGGGTCAATCAGTTTCCATTAGGGTTTGTCAAATGTTGTTGGGGACACTCAAATGTCATTAGAGTAATTTAGGTGACCTTAAGATAATTTACCCCTCATTAGGATCAATCAAGATCCAAAAGTTCCATGATTACGGTAATTTAGTTGCCACTACAATAAATTAGGATCTAGAAGTACTATCACATGAACATGATCATTGGAATTGATATCATCACCATCATAACCATCATCATCAACACTATACATGAGTACATAAACATGATCATCATCATCATTGGTGTCGTCATATATCATCATGATCATAGTCATTCATCTCGACCTCCGTGTTATCATCATCATCAGCATCCTTTCCATCATGCATCTTCAACCTGATCATCCTCATGCTTTTATTGTGAGTCAAGTTCCATTAAGGTGACTCAAATGTTGTTAGGGATAGTAAGATGTCATTAGGGTCATCTAGGGGATATTATGGTCACTATGATTCCATTAGGGTGAATTATGTTGCCATTAGGAACAATCAATATCAAATAGTGTTATAATGACCTACATCATCATTATTGACATTAACATCATTGTCATCATCAACATCCTATTAAATATTGTAGAAATCATCATTTCCATATTTATCGTTGTTGATATGCATCATCACCATCAGCAACATGTCGTTAGGTGCACTCTAATGTCGTTAGGGACCATAGGATTCCATTAGGGTTATTTATGATTAATAGGGTCTCTTAGTTTCCAAAATGGCCATTTAGGTGTTACTTCTATCAACATGCATTGCACTATCCCTGGAACAACATTGAAGTTTTCCTGGCACGTTTTCTAGTGCAATTCTAGGCATTATGCCTAGCAATATATGCTTGGATCAATACCTGGCGCTATGCCTGGCACTATATCGGATGTTTTTCCTAGCACAATTCATGTCGTAATTCCTTTCGAAATTCCCGGTGCAACGCTTGGCGCAATCCCTTGATCTATACTTTCCACCATGGAAACTTTTAGGGGCTAATCTTAGCCCATGGGATAAATTTAGAGGTTTTGAATTTTTAATGGGATAATTTTATTAAACACCCATTAGGTATGACTAGCCCATTAGGATAATTTTATTAAACACCCATTAGGATAATTTTTAATGGAATAATTTTATTAAACACCCAATAGGAGTTTATACCCATCAAATTTAAAAAGGGGAGCCAAGATAAAACAATTTCGGACCTCTAAAAATGGATTTAAACCTCTATTCGCCCACAAAAATACCTAGGCATCTGCCATTTTCCCACAATTTCTAAAAATGGTAATTTCTAGGGGCCCTTTCACCTTTTATCGATCATGGAAATCAAATTCAGAGTTACATTCATCTAGATTTTATGGGTTGAATCTCATTTTGCAAGTTTTGTGATGCCACATCAGAAGGGCAGTTGATATTTACTATCAGGTGTTATAGTGACCCATTTGTATTTAGGAGAGTTCTAAATCCCATCACCTCAAATCCAAAGTTTCCACAAGAAACATGGGGCTTGTGAAGCTTGCGATCGATGATGTGGAAATAATGTTTTTGTGGATGTTTGGGGCATCATGCTTGGGGGATGGGACTTCATTCATAGCCACATATTTGGGAATGCAGGGGGGCATGACTTTCCAAGGAGAAACTTACTGAAATATTCACCAAGACTTCACAAGTTTTTATAATTTAGTGAAAGATTCACCAACATTTTTTAAGGTTTCATAATTTAGTGAAAGATTCGCCAATATTTTACAATATTATATAATTCAATGAGAGATTCTCCAAAAAATTATATATACATAATATAGCATTGATAAAATAGCCTTCATATTTTTTTATATATCATGGGGATTAGCCCATTTATTATACATAGAAATTTCAAGGGGGTTAAATTTTTCCAGCTTGGATCTATGCCTGGTGCTATTTTGGACATTATTTTGGAGATTATTCTAGACGCAAAATGGGATGTTGTTATGGAAGCTAATTGGGATGTTAATCGGGAGGTTAATTGGGATGCTAATTGGGACACTAATTAATGTCCAAAATAGCATCTACTTTCAAAAAAGGACACAAATAATGCCATTAAATGCGCAATCTCGTGTAAAAGCGCCTGCTTTGTCCAAAAAATGATGAAAAATACACTAAAAGTGATAGTGGATGCTAAAAGCAGAGCTAAAATCGATGTTAATCAAAGGGTTTTGTTGTAGTAGTGTGGTTCCTTTTTATCATCTATTTTGGTGTAGCAGTGTTTTTTTCCATTTCTAACCTTGGCAGAGGGATTTTTCTTGGTATGCATTTTTAGTGGATTTGTGTTAGGGTGACGTGGGGCTAAGCTATTATTTCTTGGAAGAAAAAGGAAAAATATCCCATCGGGACTACTGTTAATGTCCTACCACAATCTTACAAGTATTTTCTCACCAATACCTCAATAAATGATTCTCTTAAGGTTTTGAGAGAAGCCATGTTTCCTTAGCCCACAAATTTAGACAATCACTCTTCTGAATTTGTCTTGGGGTTTGTTCCGAGAGAATTTTATTCATCTAGTAAAGATATATATGTTTTGAGCTCCAATAATTATTTTGAGAAGCCATACCTGGTAATTTATCCTGGGTTTCGACTAAAGAGGATCGAATCGAACCTAGTTCAGTATATCTCCTAATAAGGAAGGGCATTGTTTGGGTTTTGGGGATGATTTAGGTTTTTTATTAACTTTTTTAAGACTCTGGGAGATGGAATTTGTTGGAACTCCAAGGATGGTAAGGTTTCATTCGAAGAAAGGAATATATATTTGAAGCAAGTCTCATCAGGTATTTTTGGGTTTAAGGCTTGAGATAGAAGAAAGCTTAAGTCCTTTAAAATCAAGATTGGCATGGAGTATTTTGTTGTTGGGAAAGGTACTACCTTGGATAAGGTGGAAGTTCTATATCAGAAGGTTCTTTTTGGGATATTGAATACATTAGGATGAACTATTTGGAAATAATAGATTGGGTTATGAAATCTTGGATACCATAGCGAAATTATTGTCCTCGTGTTCATGTGCTTTCTGAAGGTTGGTTTTGTTTCTTTTTTCATTCGATTGAGAATTATCTATCAATCCTTAATAGGTTTTGAGTAATTGAACATGGGTCACTAGTCCTATGGTGGTAGAATGTGGATTTAGACCCTTAGAATCTAAAGGTCACTAAGTGGCATTTATGGATTCTTTTTCCTGGACTTCCTATACAATTTTGGTCCAAAGTGTTTTTGGTCAACCTTGCAAATCATCTAGGAAAAATTATAAGCAGGTGCTTTATTGACACAAATCCAGTCGACAAGGGTTCTTCATGTTGTCGAAATCCAACCCACTACGATCTCCCTGAGCATCGACCCAGACAGGTTTTACCCTGTCCAGCAACACCTGCGGAGCAGATGAGGTCTCACCTGAGATGTTCAAGGGAGAGTTGACGAAACCACGTTTCCTCCAAATAAAGGAGGATTTTGTGCATCAACTAATCTACTTATTGCAACATTCAAAAATAGATCTAACCATTCAACTTAGGAATTTAAACATAATTGCAACATCATTCAACAGATCTTATCATTGTCAGAACCATAAATGCACGATAGATATAATAGGAAAACATTAATTGTAGCAAGGAAACATCGCATCATTCACAGATTTATGTCACATAATGCATTCATCATAAGGGAACAAGAAAAGACAGTAATTTTTCTCAACATCATATCATAGTAATCTCTGCAACAACCCACAGATACAACAATAATTCCTCTGTCGCATACCCAAATTAATAGACAAGCAAAATCATCCGTGCTCAACTATCTCTTCAATTCATCAGCTCATGGATTTCCAACCTGGTATCGTTATATCAACACTTACAATGCTATGTCTATTTATAGGTTTGCGCCTTTACATTTTTGGTCCACTTAGGCAACCGTCTAACTACTTCTTAATAAACTCTACAAAAATATGACCCAAAACCCACATAGTACAGTCCAAATGACCCAAAATCCCACATAATGCAGTCCAAATGACCCAAAATTATATAAACTAATCGACTTGCGCGCTACTTTCCTCCTTTCATGGTACTTTCGGCCTTGCGCAGCATCCACAATGATGACCCATCCAAACTGCCTGCCAACAGGCCCCCAACACAATCTTGTGTCTCACCCTCGATCCATGTCAGCTGGACGTGGTGTACTCAGTGGTCTTCATCATGAAGTGCTTGTACTGCTGATCGAACTCCTTGACCTTCTCCTTCATTGCTGCAGCCATCGCCTGACTCTCTGTCACATCCTGCACGGATGGATGCTCACTCATCTTCTTAGCAACTTGCTGACGAGCCTCCTACACCTCCTGCAGTGCGGAACTTGCATTTAGCAAAAACTGTGCTCCAACCTCTTGGAAATCCTCCATCTATGTGTTGCGCTTCTTCTGACGTTCTTCTAAATTTGTGACGCGCTGCTGCAATTCTTTCAGTTCTACCGATTTGGTGACCTGAGCAACTGGTGGCAGCGTTCTCATCGACACCTTCAGTGTTGCCAATTTCCCTTCCTCTTCTTTCCGTAGCTTGGTCAGCTGTTCTAACTGCTCATCCTGAACGATGTTGCCCCAAAAATACACAGTCTATACAGTGATCTTTGTCGCTGCCTGTTCCAGCTCGCCCATCTGTTTTGCAAACTCTTCAATGGCGCGTTTCCGCTCATCTACTTGCTCTTGTGGTGTGCCATGGTTTATTAAAGCTGTTAAATCTGCATTGTCACACTGTAATTGGGAGATGACAACCCCAATTCGTTGCACTCTTTCAACCAGATCCAATTGCGCAGTGGGCTCCAGTATGTGTTGACATGCTTCAGGGATTGCCGCCTCCAACCGCACACTGCTATCCCATAGGTTGGATTTCTCCACTATTAAGCAATCCTTCTCTTTCTTCAACTCATCTATCACTCGAGATTTCTCAGCAATCATCTGTTCTAACTTGTCCTCCAGTTCATCTACCACTTCTCTTGCAGCTACCACTTTCGCCATTAACTCTTCTACCTCTTTCCGAGCTGTTGCTTCGCTTTGTTGTGATCGCAAGACTTGACCGCCAACATCCTGCTCTTGGTCTGCCATTTCTTCGCTAGAAACTACCTGGATCTGCACCAACATCTACGAAGACAACACACTGATGTTGATGGACAAGTCGTGTAGTTGCTGTAGCAAATCCTGGAGAGCCTCATCATCGATCGCAATCGCAGTTGGGGGAATTTGCACATTCTGAACCTGCAGCGTAGGGTTGAGTGTGCCAACTATCTGCATAGGTTCCTAATGCGATGCCTTCTTCGAAACAATATTAACTAATGAATCAAGGCGAGCATTTACCTCCTTAAAACCTGCTTCTGCCTGTATCGTCATTGCTCGAGCTGCCACACTCGTTGCATTTGTTACAGCTGCTATAAGTCGTCCCAATTGCACTGTTGTCCCAGGTGAGGCCCCACTGATCGTACCATGCTCATTGTGCTCCTTCATTCTTCCCTCCTCAAGTGCACGGTCTATCTCATCGTCCGTAGGCGTTTGCGTTGACTCCTAATCTGAGTCATGGAGACTCTGCTGGTCCTACATGGGTAGTGGATCAACTAGGCCCATCGCTAGTGGTCCTACTGCAATCTTCACCAGAATAACTAGTTCTCGCCATTCTATGAGCCATTCGTCAATAATCGCATCCAACTCCTCATTGGATAATTTGTAGTGTGTCAGCAACCATTGCTTCATGGGGTCACGTCGTGCTTTCACATAAATAGCATGAGGCCCAATCGCAAAGTGAGCAATATGTTTGTACTTTGTCGCGGATTCTTCAGATAAGCGAGGCATGCTCATTGCTGTTGCCTGTAATGTCTCCCAATAGAGCCAAAATTGCATTGTGCATTCCTTAAGGTGCTCGGGTTCTTGCACCCACCACAGATTCTGATAGCACACACCCTTACGGTCTTTCGCAGCATCAACTTCCATTCCTTGATAAGTGTCGGGCCCCTTCCATGATGCATGCATGATCAATATCAAGAGCCAACTGTATGTGAATGCTCCCTTTCCATCCTGGACGGATGCTGCATCCTCTGCTAACTGGTTCAACAGGAAGAGTGACCAATTCATCTGTACGCCTTCCACGCACTGCTCTGCACACGCCGCGACCCCCGAGTTACACTAGTTGGGTCGATTCTTCCGGACCACTTTGCAACATAGTATCTTTGGTCCGGTGTGGACTACCCTATCATTAATACTATTAGTGCAGTAGGCGTGGCTGTCGCGTTCCAATCCGTAGTGCTGTACCAACCACTTTGCCAACTTTTTATCATTCTCCTTCCCTCAAAAATATTGTGAAGGGTTCGGTCGATCCTTTGGAAATCCGATGATCTCAGCAATTAAATATACTGTGACTGTAACTGGTCTGTCCAACCATAATGTTCCACCGTGGAAGCAGGCCGACAACTGCTTCACACAAGCATTGATGTTGTTCAATTGCCCAAAGTGTGGCATGCTGATGAGTCTGAGCAATCCTCAACTAGCCAACCCATGTGCCCAATCTTGTGGAATTGTCTTGCCGCCGATTTGTGTCCCCAACACATAGGGACCCGACATAATTTCCTTGTATGACACCATGTCGTGGTCATCATATCTCATGCGCATCAATGTCGGCACAATATTTGCAGAGCATTCCATTCCTGCTGGTAGCGTTGGCATCCACACTGGGTATTTTTTATTTTTAGTAAGCTTTTGGGTCAGCATACTAGGCCGACATGGGGGTATGTACTCATGGATCTTCGCAGCATATATCCTCGCCCAAGCATCCGAATATCCAATTTCGTGGCTCGACTGCCCCACCTTCGGTGTGAGCTCTTGCACAATAGTTGCGGATGATATTAGTTATCGTTTGCTCTGCAGGGAATCGGACTGCTGGCCCCCCCTCCGCTTCTTGATTATGAACGATGAACCAACTAGCATGCTGGCGACTTCTTCTTCGATGCTCATTAGCAAGGCTGGTGACTCTACCCCACTTTAAACTTCGACCACTGGTTCACTCAGCATGTCGAACCAGGGCCCCTCTCAGCTCAATAGTTTCTCACCCTCTGACGCTGAGCAGCGTGCACAACTTGCTGCTAGAAAACACACTACACTTAACTCAGCAACTCGACTCAACAATGCAACACATAAATGATACTTCAAATTCTACGCAATGGTCCCTTCTAACCAAGGTCAGCCTCTTCTTATAGTGCCGAATCGGTTCCTTAAGCATCATTATCAAATCAAACCACTCATCATGACCAAATAATGCCTTAATTACCTGAATCCATTGTCGATCCTGTCAATTCAACAGCTGGATCCACTAGTAATGTCGATCATTTCAACAAGCTTCGCTAATTAACTGCCTTTAATTTCTTGCATTTATTGTTGATTTGACAAGGTCGCGACCCTGCAGCTGTCACAGCATAGACCCCGAACTGCGATACAATCACTCTTGTTTGCGCATTCTGTCCCTGCTGGGGCACCATCCTTCCACCCAGCCTCCTGCAGTCTTTTCTCTTTCCTCTCTCTCTTTTTTTTTTTTTGACACAATGCAGTTAGGCATCACATTGCTCCAAGCCCGTCGTGTAGGACTTCAGCCTGCTACCATTCACCAACTTTGGGATCATCACTCCATCTAACTGCTGTAGGTGTACTGTTCCTCTTGAATTTATGCTATGATGCGATATGGACCGATCCAATGCATCTATAATTTCCTTGGATGCCTCATAAACTTATTGTCATACCACAACACCAAGTTGCCTTGCTGAAACTGTGTATTTTTTATATGGTGATCAACCCAAGATTTTTGTCGATCCTTTTCCATGCACTAGTGAAAACCAACGATAAAGCGGTATTCCTCAAGCTGTACCAGCTGCTCCAGCCGCTCTATCAATGCTACATCATCATGCATTCCTATCGCTTCCGCTATACACAGACTCGGAACAATGTACTCCATAGGAATAACTGCCTCTTTCCCATACACCAGTTTGAAAAGTGTTTGTCCCGTCAACCTTTTACAAGTGGTGCGATATGCCCACAAGACTGCTGGTATCTTCAAATCCAAGTCATTGAGGTTCATGTTACAAACCTTGGTCAACACATTCTCCAATAATTTGTTGAAAGATTCCACCATGCCATTTTCTTGCGGATGATACGACGTACTCTTCTTATGCTGTATCTGAAGTTCTGTTGTCAATGCGACGACTGTGTGATTGATGAAGTGACTTCCTTGATCACTCATCAATACCTTCGGGCATCCAAACCGAGTGACAATATTGTTGAACAAGAATCGCTTTGCTGTCGAAGTGGTACAATTGACAAATGGTGCCGCCTCTGCCCATCTTGTAAAATAATCTGTTGCTATGATTATGTATCATGCACCAGTGCGCTTTCCAAGTGGGTTGATAGGTCCCATGAAATCCCCTGCCCATTTATCAAATGGCTACAGTGTCACTTGAGGTATGAGCGGCATCTCATCCCTCCTGGAGGGCTTCCTAATCTACTGACAAACATCGCAGGTCCGCGCATAATCCGTTGAATCATTGTGAAGAGTGGGCCACCAAAGCCCTACGTGCAGCACGTTCCTCGCAGTCGCATGACCATCGTAGTTCCCACCAGCCACCCCTGCGTGTGCTTCTGACAATACCTACCCTTGCTCATGAGGCAGGACATAGTGCCTCAAGATATCATCGGGTCCTAGTTTATACAGCTATTCGGCAATCAACTAAAAATCAGCATCCTTGACCACCAGCTGCTTCTTCCGACTGGTGGTAAACCCCTCTGGTGCGGTTCCTGTTGCCAGAAACTGAATGATTTTTTTCATAGTATTCATCAGCTACTTCAACCCTAAATAGTTTCGCATCTGGAAACCAATCTTCAATGTTATTTGGTTCCTCCCCTGTCTTAATCCATGACAAATGATCTGGCCCCGCATTCAATCGGCCTGGCTTCACAATTACCTCAAAATCAAACTCTTGAAAGAGAAGTAACCAGTGACATATCTTCCCCCCCAACACAGGATTATTGACCAGATACTTCAAAGAAGAATGGTCTGTGAACATTTTGAAGTGACCCCCCAACAAGTAGTTCCTAAACTTCTGCATCACATATAGCATCGCCAAGCCTTCCCTCTCTGTAGTGGTATAATTCTGCTCCACCGATAACATCTTGCGACTAACAAAAGAAATTGGGTGATCCATATCTCCTTCCTCTGGTTGTGCAAGTACCACCCCTAGTGCAATTGAGGATGCATCCACGTGGACATGGAATTCCTTGCTTCGGTCCGGAAAGACCAATACGGTGCTGAAGCCATCTTGGCCTTCAATGTCTCAAAACTGACTTGACATTCAGGGCTCCATAGAAATACCACATCCTTCTTCAACAACTTCTCCATAGGATCCGTGATCGCAGCATAACCCCGGATGAACTTGCGATAGTACCCTGTGTGCCCTAACGCCGCTCTCTACTGCTTGACATTGGTAGGTAGTGTTAAGCTCAGAATGAGCACAATCTTTGTTGGGTCGACCAACAATCTTTGCTTAAAAACAATGTGACCCAACAATATCCTGAATGGTGCACAAAAAATGCACTTCTTCAAGTTCAACAATATCTGATGCTGTCGATAGTGCTCCAACATGAGTCACAGATTTCCCATATGATCATTGATCAAACCTTAAACTATTCAGTTGTCCATGTAAACTTGTAGAAACTTCTGAATAGAATCCCTGAGGGCAGAAACAATGACCTGAGAGAATATTGCAGGTGCGTTCTTCAGCCCAAACGACATCACTATGTACTGTAAACAACCCCATTCAGTCACAAATGTTGTCTTGTGGTGATCCTCTTTCATAATCCTGATCTGATGATAACCAGAGAACCCATCTGTGAAAGAATACATCTCTTGGCCACCCACACCCTTGAGTACCTCATCAGTGAACGGTGTCGAAAATGGATCATGCAGACATGCATCATTCAGCTTCCGCAAGTCGACACAAATTCGCACTTCACCTTTCTTCTTGTCCTGCACCACCATAGGACTAATCCAGTCTGATTCTTCAATTGGTTCAATGATTCCAACATCCAACATGCAGTCAAGTTCAACTTTAACTCGCTCCTTATGTCCCAGATTCAATCAATACGGTCGCTGCCTAATTGTATTTGCATTTGGCTTCAACGGAATCTTCATCTCCCCTAAATCTCCCAAGATTCCCTTCATCTTAGAAAACTTCATAGGGAACAAATCTTGGAACTCATGTAGCAGATCGGTGACCTTCGCCATCATGTCTTCTTCCCAGTAGTCGCCAACATTCGCAAACTTTGGTTTCTCCTCGGTCCTAATGTTGACCTTCCTGAGCTTCAGCGGCTGACTGATCGGATCGATTGGTGTGTCAGGTGCTACAATGTTGTGACTTCCTTCCGATTCTCGAATATTGACATTCTGCGGGTCATCACCATCCTCTGTCCTGCCAGTGATATTATAGCATTCCTTCATCGACTGCATCTTACAGTTCCTATTCAGATCCACAAGATATGCCACTGGAACAACCTTCAGAACAACATCGTGGATGAGCTGCAAAGCATTATGGACATCTGGGTTGGTATCTGCAAAGCTGAAAGTATGAGTAAAACAAACTGTCAACTCTAACCAAGTGGTAATCTCCCCTCGCAACTTAGCTGAACCATACCATGATCGTGACATTTCATCCAAAGTATGGATAAAAGCATGGACCCATTCATCTCGTGGTGGCAAAGCCCACAGAGTCTGACATTCCATCAGATGACTGCCAGGATCATTCTTCCCATCATACCTTCTGGTGTGATATATTTATGTGTCACCAAAGAGAACCGTCATCAACCGTCGACACTGCGACCAACCAGTAATCAACTTTTTATGGGTTGCCCACCACCGTGCTAGAGTAGCCTTCAGTGCCTCCTCTAATGTCAGCAACCGCTATGGTTCTGACACCTTAGCTTCAAATGCGACCAGAAATTCAGACAATCTAGGAAGTCCTTCATATACTGGCAACTCAACAGTCTCACTCACAACACAACGCAGCAACTGGGTGATCATCCCACACTTGCGAAGTGACACCTAATGCAAGAGATTCTGCCAATTTTCTAAATCGTCATCAGAGTTGGAAGACGCCAAAATGGAGCTACACCACTCAAGCTCACCGTTGGCAGTCGGATGAATGTAATCTTCTGCAATATTGTATGAATGGTCCCATTCACTACCAACTTCATCTTTCACCGGTTCAACATACCTGCGTCCTTCAGTCAGATCCAATGGAGCTATGACTCTGAGGTCGTGGTTTTCAAAAGTCATCATCCACTTCTTAAAGTTAATTACTGTTACACTATCATTATCCCATCCAATCCCCAACAACACGGGATAGGATATTCCACCTTCAACAACCTCAATGACATCAAAATCCGCATATGTCTTCATCCCCTCAATATCCACAACAAGATACGAAACCCTCCCAATGGGTGTCACCTTGGCCTGATTAGCCAATCGCAGCTATACAGGGGACCAGCTCAGCGTTGGGCTCCCCATCTTTTGACATGCTTGCTTTGTCAATATGTTAACATCAAAGCATAGATCCAGAATAACTGAATCAACGTCACAATCCCCATCTCTTTACCTGTCTCTTTACCTGTCTTCCGTCGTTGTAAATATTTTACCGTGGATTCTCTCCATCCCCCAGTTGTTCAATGCAACAACCCTTCAATCTCGGCAAGCGCATCAGGATCTCTTTCCAACGATAAACAACTTTCAAAAAAAAATTGTAAAGTACCATACTGCAGCGATGGACCTGCCTCTGAAGTTGAACAAAAAACAAGGGGCATATCACAAATAACTGCCTTACGAGGATTTTCTCCCATCGCATGTCATGCTTGAAAGAATGAATCGCGCTTGGCATCGATATCAAACTGTACTTTCTTCTGCCCCACTAACCGGATGAGTGGGTGGAGACCATCTTCTCCTGTCGCCGCACCTCAGCTAGTGATGATAGCAAAAACGGCATCTTGTGTCCTCGGCTTTGCTAAAATTGTCACAACAGTTGGTTCTTGATTCTGGTTCAGTGGTGGATTCGCAGGTTGATTCACATTTTGGTTGGCGTTCTGATTCGTATGCTGGTTCTGGTTCTGCAGCTGATTTTGATTTGGAAACTGGTTCTGATTCTACAACTACAGTATTTCCTGCCTGCCATCGCGCAATCAACTATGGACAGTTTTCAACAGTGTGATCATTAACAAAACAAAACATACACTGTGTCGGCAATTATGGGAAATCTCTCTGGTAGTGCCCCAACACTCCACAATTATAACATTGGATAGGTCCACGACCTCATCCTCCTCCGCGACCAAAGCCTCCACCGCGTCCTCCCCGGAATCCTCAACGGAATCCTCCATGCTGCTGATATTGTGGTTGAGGAAATTGCTACTGCATGGGATTCAGTTGCAGCTACAAACACTGTCCTAGATGCATGCACGTTGCTGGCTAAACGTACTATGGTTGTTGAACGTACTGTGGCTACTACAGAGCCATCGAAATCTGAGTATATTGTGGCATAAACTATTGTGGTTGCGGCTGCGGTACAAACTGCATTTGCGGTTTAGGTAGCGGCTGGGATACCTGTAACTGTGGTTGCGGTTGTTGTGCAGCACGCTAGTCATCCTTCACATAGAATGCATCGTATGTTCTCTCCTGAAGCAAGCCATAGGCGCGACAATACTTATCTTCATGTCCCACGGACTTGCAGAATGTACAATACAAATTCATCAGCTTTGTGACCATCTTTTGCATGTATTGACACTCCTCATGTTGATCCCATATACTTGACAGATGCGGCACCACGGCATACCGCCGCCACTCAATAGGTTCAGTGCTCCGGATACCAGATAGTTGCGGAAGTCTGGGCAGTGATCCTTAGTATGCCCTTTTGCATGACATCGCATACACCAAACCTCTTCACGATGTTCCTTACCCTTCCTAAGGTCTTGCAACTGTATTGTCAAGTTGGTCAAATGTGTCTGAATCTGCGACATGCCCACTCCATTTTCACCGATCGGTGAAGCTTCTAACCACATTGCAATCTCCAGAGCCTCACTCGGTGTTGTAATTCTGTTGCATTAGCGGTAGTCGTATGTGAGGTAGCAATTCCACGATGAACCATTCTTTGTGCTGGGCATCGCTCATGTCAAAGTTGACCGTTGCCATCAGCATTTTGAACCGTTCGTCAAAATCCTACACAGTTTCATTGGGATACTACTTAATCTCTTTTAGTTCTGTAATATACTGCACTTCAAACTTGGGTTTTTTGAACTCTGCAATCAATCCTTTTTTGACTTCTTCCAGCATCTTCTCTGGGGTACCTGTGGGAACTTGAACAAACTTCATAAACCAGTCCAATGCGTGACCTCGAAGAGTTGTCACCAATTGTCCTATCTTGGCCTCATCATCAGTAATTTTCTTGACGGTCCATAATGCTTTGCATAAGAACCAGTATTGCTTGGGATTATCTGTTCCATTTTCGTGGAACAACGGCAACTTTGTATCTTCGCCTGCCATCCTGTGCCTCCTTCCTATAGTCGTTGAGCTACTAGCAATCAAGTTTTGTTGACATGGTGAACACGGTGCTGTCAAAGTTGTATTTCTTCCTGGTTGAGAGATAGTGAGCGGAGGTGTGGGCACGTTGTTGCTTGGGGTTGGTCCTGCCTCTATCCTAGGTGTAGCTTGGTATTCCTTGTCGGCACTGTGAGGTTGCTTCGTCCTGTGTGGTATTCCTTCATGATTTTTTGTTTTGATCGCAGTAGGACCTTCTCCTGTCCTTTGCCTCTTTTCATGTCGAAACCTTGCTCCTCCTCTCGTAATACCACTCTCTTCCTCGGCTTCCTTCATAGTCTCATCATAACTTGCATTCATCTACCCCGTATCATTCCATGTACCGCCCCTGTGCTGTCGCGGTATCCATAGCCTCTGTCCAACAAGGTTCTACTGGTCTAGGTGCATCTTCAATATGCCCTTTTTGCAAATGAGCATCTTAATGGACAACTGTAGTGACAACAGAAAGCTACCTCTTGGTCTGTTGAAGAATTCCCTTTCTGCTTCACTATAAGACTTTGTCGTATCAACTGCAAATTCAATGATATATCCTTCCAGTATACTATCGACCCAGACCTCAACAGCCCGCGATACTTTGTTGTCAACTTCTTGCAGCTCCTGGATCAGTTATGGGGTCCAAGCTGTCGGCTCACCTCCTTGGGAGTTCCTCTTTTGATAGGTCAATTTTGCTAACCATTCATACAGGATGATTGGGAACTCACAGAAAAAATATTCGTGTGGATCGTCATGTATGTACTTTACCAACCACCAATCTATCGACAACCCAGGGTTTTGATTTTATTTTTCAGCGAACTCTCGCAACTTTAGGTCCAACCAATATTGAATCTCCGGTCTCTCCGGATGCCACAACATGTCCTCCTTTCACTTCGCACTATGGTCTCAGCAACAGAACCATTTGTTGACACAAACCCAGTCGACAGGGGTTCCTTACATTGTCGACATCCAACCCACTGCGATCTCCCTGAGCACCGGCCCAGACATGTTTTACCCTATCCAGCAACACCTGCAGAGCAGATGAGGTCTCACCCGAGATGTTCAAGGGAGAGTTGACGGAACCACATTTCCGCCGATTAAAGGAGAATTTTGTGCATCAACTAATCTACTTATTGCGACATTCAAAAATAGATCTAACCATTGAACTTTGGCATTTCAACATAATTGCAGCATCATTCAACAGATCTTATCATTGTCAAAACCATAAATGCGCGATAGATATAACAGTAAAACATTAATCGCAGCAAGGAAACATCGCATCATTCACAGATTTATGTCACATAATGCATTCATCATAAGGGAACAAGAAAAGACACAGTAATTTTGCTCAACATCATATCATATTAATCTCTGCAAGAACCCACAGATACAACAATAATTACTCTGTCGCATACCTAGATTAACAGACAAGCGAAATCATCCGTGCTCAACTGTCTCTTCAATTCATCAGCTCATTGATTTCCAACCTGGTATCGCTATATCAACACTTACAATGCTATGTCTGTTTATAGGCTTGCGCCTTTACATTTGCGGTCCACTTAGGCAACCGTCTAACTACTTCTTAACAAAATCTACAAAAGGATGACCCAAAACCCACATAGTGCGGTCCAAATGACCCAAAATCTCACATAATGCGTTCCAAATCACCCAAAATTACATAAACTAATCGACTTGCGTGCTAATTTCATCCTTTCGCGGTACTTTCGGCCTTGTGCGGCATCGACCCATCCAAACCGCCTGCCAACATGCTTCATTCTATTGATAAGAGAATGGCAAAGGTTCTTGTGGAATTCAATGTCGTTGGTGGAATTCCAGATAAGATGGATACCCTTTAGAGAGATAGGGTTTTAAACAGATATTGGATTACGAGGGAATTCCTTTGAGGTGCCATATTTGTTGAAAAGCATGCCATCTGAAAAGTAATTGTCTGGGATTCATTATGGAAAATGAGGAATATTTATCCAAAGAGTTTGTGGAACCTAAAAATGGGTCGCCAACTTAATTTTTTCAATTGGAGCAGTAGCTTCCATAGTTTGGATAAAAGGACACAAACACCTTCTATGATCAAGGAATGTCCCCGGTTTCATCCCCTACTCCTTATGAAGGATTATCTATGAAGGAATTTAAGTTCATTAAATCAATAGAAAAAGACTATTCTGATAAAAAAGGAGTTAGTACGATTCATTTTAATGATGTTGTTTGTCTAGATTATATTCCAACTTTTGTTTTAAATAGATTTGAATCCTACCTAGAAGATTTTTCATCCCCTAATCAAAACTATAGTAAGGAAGTTAATTTTATAAATTATGTGAAATCTAGTCATAGAAATTCCTTGATGGATAGGGATTCAAGTAGAGGTGATATGTTGGTTTCAAGTTCTTTTATGGAGAATCCTTCTGAAAATATGGACAATAATGGTTCTATTGATGACACCACTCTATTACAAAACCCTAGGGGAGGAAAGTATTATGTTTTGTCTCCTTTGTTACCTTGTGTTTTGTCTCCTTTGTAAATTTTAGGTTTGCCGGGTCTTCTAATAGTGTCGTGGTAATGGTATATAGGGTATCAAATCAACTCTAGGTTTCACTTGAGAACGTTTCTCCTTCCTATAAAGAAGTTCTTAAATCCCCTCTGACTCTGTATTTTAATATTCCCTTAGACAAGCCTAGTTTATCTCCTATTAATTCTATCTAGCATCAAAATATAACAATTCAGAACAAAAATAAGGAAAAAGGTGGTATGGGAAACAGGAAAAGATGAATATTGAATCTGGTGTTTCTTCGAAGGTATATATTCCTTTATCTTATAGATTAAAGGATGCTGAGATGGTTCAATTTAAGGGATTTATGTCTTTGAATATGGGGCCCTTAGAGCACTGCAGCCCCCTAGGGTTGTTCTGTAATGTTTTGTATTTATTTCAACATTAGGGGGCTACGGGGGTGTGGGGGGGAGCTAAACATAGATCTCTTAAGAGATTTTTTGAAACCAATAAAGATGATATAATTTTAATTCAAGAGACCATTAATTATGATGTTAAGGCTTGTGAATATTTCATGAGTTTGTTCCCTAGGTGGGAAGTGTGTGCTACTGATGCTAGTGGCCTTTCAGGAGGTTTATTGGATATATGGAACACTTGTTTGTTTTATATTTATCCATTTAAAAATTGTGATGTTATTTTACTTGAAGGTAAATTTAAAGGTTTTGAACAAGGGATTAAGATATTGAATTCTTATTCTCCTTATAAAGATTGGAGGTATTTTTGGGATAAAGTTGATTCGAGTGGGATTGTTATTGACCAAAACCCAACTGTTGCTAGTGATCTCAATTTAACTTTGATTTCAAATGAAATTTGTGATATTTTTTCTTCTGTGGATCATTTATCACATTTATTCCAAAATCCCTTTCATAGGTACAATTTAGTAAATATTTTCCCAATAAACTATGTCCTATTGTGAAGAATACAAGATTGGGAGTGGATGGTATTAATAAAAGGATGGATAGATTCTTATTGTCTAAATCCTTAGCTAGCTCATGTTCAATATATAGATACTAGACTATACATTCTTCTATATCATATCATAATCCTATCTCTTTGCAGTTCGATGGGGATTATGTGTCTTCAAAGTTTCCTTTCAAATTTAATCAAACTTGGCTTAAAGATGAAGATTTTTGTAAGATGGTTAGAGAATCATGGAACAATATGGAACTTCTAGATGGATTGGATGTTATGGAAAAATTGAATTTCAAACTAAAAAAGATGAAGAATATAGTTATGAACTGGATCAAGATTAAGGAGGATCATTCAAAGAACACTCTGTGTGAAATTAAAGAAAAAATAAACAACATCGTTGTTGATCATTTAAATAAGTAATTTTTCTCTGGAGGAGAGGTGTATTCTTCTCGATCTTCAAAGCAAAAAGAATCATCAACTAAAATTGGATGAGGATTCTTGGCATTTGAAAAGACATGCCTTATGGATTACTGAGAAGAAGAATAATACTAAATTTTTGTATAGATGCATGAGATACATAAATAATCCTAATTATATTTGGGATATCAAGAATGTTGAGGGGAATTGGGTCTCCTCTCAACAAGATCTGGATAAAGTTGTTACTTCTTTCTTTAATAATCACTTTAAGGAGGTTGGATTAACATATATTGGCTCTCAAATGAACATGGTTAGTAATTATCTATCTTTTTTTAATAGAGAAGAAGGTATGTAGATTGGTAAACTAGTTACTTTAGAGGAAGTGGAAGGTGTCCTATTTAAATTTTCCAAAGATAAGAGTATTGGGCTAGATGGTTGGCTAGTTGAACTCTTTTACACTTTCTTTGATTTCATGGGCACTGAACACTTAGCTATGGTTGATCTATCTAGAACTTAGGGGCATATGTCTGGAGCATTAAGATCTACCTTTATTTATCTTATTCCCAAATGTGATAAACCTGAGTATTTTTCTGACTTTAGACCCAGCTCCTTTGTAACTTGATTTATAAATTGGATACTAAAAAAATTGCTAATAGAATCATGCCAAAATCATCAGAGGTTGTTTCCAAAGAGAAATTTGATTTTCTTTCCAATAGGAAAATTTTAGATGCTATTGTGGTTTCTCAAGCGTACCTTCACTCTATTAAGGTTAAAAATATTAATGCCTTAATTCTGAAAATGGACATTGTCAGATCTTATGATAAGGTTAACTAGATCTTCCTTAGACTTATCCTTTTGCAAAGTGGGCTTCCTTTGGAGGTTACAAATTGGATGTTGGCTTGTGCTACTTCAACATGCTTTGATGTGCTTGTCAATGGTTTCAATACAAGTTTTTTTAATAGCTCTAGAGGACTTAGAAGTTTTTTCCACTGTCTCTTCTGCTCTTCCTATTGGTTATTGAAGAACTTAGTAGGATGATTGTTGATTCCAAATTGAAGGGAAGATTATTAGGAATTAAAATCTATTTTTCTTTACATATCACTCATTTGTTAGTTGTAGATGATGTTGTTTTATTTGGAAAGGGTTCTTTGGAGGAATGGAACACATTTTATGAGATTATCTATGTGTTCTATTTTGTAGCAAGTATGGAGTTGAGTATGAAAAAGTATACTTTTCACAAGCACAAAGTCAATGATGATATCTTATCTCAGATATGATCTTTTATTCCTTTTAAACTAGAAAATATTGATTCAGGGTTCAAATACCTTGGATATCTGATGAATCTAAAGAATTATAAAACTAAAGATTAGATGTGGTTGATGAAGAAATTTGATAAAAGAACCAGGAATTAGGTCTACAAATATTTATCTTTGGGAGGTAGAATTACTTTTATTTGCTCCGTGTTGATGGGTATTCATGTATACCAGTTTTCTTTAGTAAAAGTTCCTCAATCAACCATTAACCTCATCAGGAAAAAGATGTTTCAATTTTGGTGGGAGGTCTTGGGTAAAGACCATAAATATCATTTGGTGTCTTGGGAGAGATTGGCTCTACCCAAATCCTTGGGTGGCTGGGATATCAAAAATTTGAAATGGTATAGTATGGCCCTCTATATTAAAAGCATATATTAAAAGCATGTGGTGTGGACTATTTGATAATGGTCTATCTAATAAGGTCCTCAACAAAAAATATATCAGGGGTAAGTTAGTCTTGAAATGGTTCATATCTTATGAAAAATATACTTGTGGTGTTTCAATTATTTGGAATGGATTCATTAGGATATTTAAATGGATCAATACTTGGATTTTGCGGCAAGTTGGAAATGGTGAAAGCAATATGGTTTGTATGGACCATTTCATTGGTGATAATGCTAATTACTTGTTATCTTAGTCTTTATTGAAGTATTTAGCAGAATTTCGGTTTGTCACTCTAGTTTGGATTCGAAGACATTTGTGGTTAAGAGAAAATGGTTGGTATTGACAGCTTCAATCTAAATATTTAGGCATGCAAGCACAATGGGAAGTTGAATGGGACAATTATATTATGACCATGAATAGAGAAGGTATCGGATTGAGTGAAGTGAATGATAATTTGGTGTAGAGATAGAATACAAATTCTAGAAAAGTAAGTGCAAAAGATGCTTATGACTCAATTGTTTCCTCTTAGGTGGTGATGGAATCAAAATGGTGGTATGTTAAATTATGTAAATTGTAACCATGTTAACCATGAAACTTAAAAGTGTTTTTTTCTAGTTATGTTTAGAGAATTGTTTGTTGACTTGGGACAATTTGCTCCAATGGGGTTGGCATGGTCCTAGTATGTGTGAGATATGTAAGTAGGACTGAGAAACAATAGATCATATATTTATCTTATGTAGTTTCAGTAAGAAAGTTTGGAAATAAGTGATTTAATATTTGCATATATCTCAAAATTGGGGCACTTTTAATATTGAGTACAGTTTCATATAGTGGGGATATATGGTTTTCCACCATAATTTATTACCCTATATATGTTTATTGGGTTGTCGATAAAATGAGGAATAAGGTGTTATTTCAAAATATTGTCCCTAATTATCAAGTCTATAGTTTGAAAAGTGTTGGTTTTTGTAAAGAATACATTAATAGGGTGAGGCATTGCAAAAATATATGATTGCTCCTTCTTTCATCTATTCTTCTGCAATTGGTTTTCCGATGGAGCTTCATCATCGGGTTCATCTGGTAGTGGGATGGTTCTAAATATCAATAAAGATCACTACTTTAAGCTTTGGATGGGGTGTGATTATGGAAGCAATACAAAAGCAGAACTTGTGGCTTTATGGGGGAAAATGCTACATTTTCCCTTCATTAATAGTATTTCCTCTCTTCAGATATTTGGAGATTCTTATGTTATCATTAAGTGGACCAAAAGACTTTATAATTTATAGGTTTTTCATCTTGCTCATTGGTGCCAAAGGATTTAAAGTCTAATTGCAACTTTTTTTTAGATTTCCCTTTCTCACATCTATAAGAAATTTAACTCAGAAGATGACTTCTGGTAGAAGAAAGCAGTAAATATACCTAATGGTGCTTTAATTTTGAAGAAGTTAATGAATATGTAGTATTCTTGGAAGGATCTACACTGATGATTAGGTAAATCAGTCATTTTTGACATATTTTTTTCTATTTTGGGCAGTTAGTCTTTTGTAGACTGTTTAAGTATTCATTAGCAGATTGTGGATCCTGGTTGGTTTTGTGTATTAATGGATAGTAGAGATATATTTTGGATTTTATGTATATCGACATAACAAATCGTTAAGTGCGGACTAGTTATAAATATTGTTCTTGTCCTCTTGATAGTCACAATAGATATCAGTGTTTCTACAGCGTTACTACTACTGTATGCAGTTATGATGATGTATGGTTTTAATTTTCTTTGATTCAATTTAATAGCAATAAAGTGGGTTTTTTCCTTTGAATAAAAACCACAATTATGTGATTATGATTAGTCATTAAATATTTCAATTTTCTAAAGAAAAACGTTAAAATCCCAAGAAGTTTTTTTTAAATTACCATTACCCACAAAATTTCTTACATTTTCTTATTAATAATGCTACAATTTCCAAGTTTCACTTGCAAACCTACAATTTATTATTAATAATGTTACGATTTCCAAGTTTCACTTGGAAATATGTGATGGTCATAATTAAATCATCCAGGATGAATTTTGACCATCAAATAAAATCGAATATTCCACAAAAATGAATTGTTGTATGCTCGAAGCCATCATCCGTAAGTGTTGATGGGAAAAAGCAATTGGAAATTCCAATGAAAATGAAATAATATAATAGAACATGATCATATCTTGCTCATGTTTCAATATATCTTGCTCATTTTTCCATTAATGAGATGTGTAGTGTTGTGTTGTGTAGGGATGGAATTTGATGGGGAAAAATTCTTGTCATGGGCCATTTTTCTTATCAAATACTATCTATATTTTATACTAACCATCATAAAAGACAAAGAAATCAATAAAAACTTTGTATATATTGTTGAAACCACCATTTTTTATGGGTGGTATTTTTCCCAAATTTCTACCCTGCTGTTGTGTAATGAAATACGGAAATATCGATGGAAATGACATTTTCTCTTAGTTTAGTAAAGTTTCAGGAAAGATTAATGGAAATATGTAATACAAGTTGCAGGAAACTCCTTGCATTTCCACACTAAATATTCATTCATTCATCCACCTTAAAGGAAGGAGGATAATAATAGCGAGCAAGCGAGAGATCCCCCGCCAAAGATAGATTGATTGCTTTAAAAATATATGTATCATATTTAGCTACGCATTTTTTATTTTGTGCCATCGATGGTACTATCGATAGTTTCTTCTCTCTAAATCATCGTTTTATTTTTAAGTTTGAATTAACATGGATTAATCTATCACTTTGATAAGTATAGCGAGATAGTTCACATTATTCATACAAATAAATATTATTTATGGCATGGACAACTTAATTTAAAATATATGTCTGGAAGAAGATGTTTATTTTGGCATAGGAAATATGGACAACTCAATTTAAGATTTACATTTGAAAGATGTTTATTTAGGCATGGGAAGTATTGGTGGGTGTTAAATTTTAGATAATTTCATTCCATTATCATTCAGGATCACTAAGAGAATAACATGTACAACATATCAATCATAGACACAAAAGCAATCACACAAGAGACAGAGTTTCAACGACAAAAACCAAGAAGGTGAAAAACCCTGCAACTTCCTCAGAGATAGAATAAACCCAAATACAAGATCACAAGGATCAAACCCAATAAGATGTCTCTAGCAGATGATCCTCCTCCTCCACATGTGCGCCACTTTCTCTCTTAGCTATGCAAGCTTGAGAAGTGAGTGAATGAATCAAATGAGAGACACAACCTCTCTATTTATACACTGACTTGACCTGCCAATAATTCACTGGGGCCGATTTGCTACTCAAGTCTAATAACCCAACCACATGACCTAACTAGGGATGACCCCACACTGGTAGTCTAATAACCCATCAATACAAATGACGACACTTACAATGTAACTTGCGACACTTGCAAATACAAATGACGACACTTCCAATGAAAGGAATAATACATCTCTGTGGGATTTACAATAAAATACAAATGTAATACATAGAAGAATATGTTCCGAAGTTACAAATACATCAACACTCCCTCTTAACTAGGAAGGCATTTTGAACACAGGTCATCAATACATATTGGTGTAACTCTTCAATTCTGGAGCTGGATCATCATCACTGGATCATGGAGCATCATCATCATCACTGCTGCTGTACTCGACATCTCGATCATTGGGCTATCTCTGAATTCTGCTCGTCATAGGAAGTTCTACAAAACCAGCTCTTTTTCATGTTGGATGTAGGCCGACCACCTGTAGGTCTTCATCATCACTGGCCATACTGTGGAATCCTCAGGAATTATTACGTGCATCAACAAAACCTCGAAAGAGTATCCCAGGATCCTTTATGTGCCTAAGCACGACCGACAAGATCTCCCAGGGCGCTATTACATGTTGACTGTCACAAAACCTTAAAAGAGTGTCTTAACTAGAAATAACTCTAAAGATCATCTAAGGCCTTTTATGTGACTAGCACAACCTGTCCGGATCTCCAGGACGTATTACATGTGACCCCCACCACAAAACCTTAAAAGAGTGTCTTGACTAGCAAGAACTTTAAAGAGCATCCGAGGCCTTTTACGTGAATAGCACAACCTGTCCGAATCTCCATGACGTATTATATGTGGTCATGGAAAAACCTCGAAAGAACATCCCAGGACTGATTATGAGTGTATTGCTCAACCTATCGGATCTCCCAGGGTGCTATTATATGCCATAGGACAAAACCTCGAAAGAGAATTTGCCAGATATCCCAAGACGTTATTATATGCTATAGGAAAAACCTCAAAAGAGTATCTGCAAACCTCCTAGGGCGCTATTATATGTCCTCCCAGGAAAAACCTCAAAACATAATTTGCCAGATATCCCAGGGCACTATTATATGCCATAGGAAAAACCTCGAAAGAGTATCTGCAAACCTCCTAGGGCGCTATTATATGCTTATCTGCACAACCTGTCCACGGCCACAGAGTATCAACTTGATACTCACCATACATCATCCTGATGTACATGATCATCCTGATCATCACCACTGCATCGTCCTGATGCATATACATATACATAATCCAACTGATCATACAAAGCATCCACCTGATGCATATCCAAAGCAGTAACTGGAGCATCATCCTGATTCTCATCACACAGTGCTTACATCCACAGCCATGGGAAGGATCCTCCTCTCACCATGCTTGGATTGGCTTCTGCAAATGTGTCCCATCAATTCTTCCTCAAACTATCTTCAATATGAAGAACACCAAACCTCTCTCTGAAGTACTCGAACTTCACTATGGCTAGTGGTTTCGTCAACACATTTGCAACATGCTCATCCGTCACAACATACAGGAGATCAGGTGTGATCTCTTGGTTTAGCAGGAAGTAGTCCTGCGTAGCACTGAGTATAACCAAAGCAGAGTATGTTGCAGCTTGTTCAGCTAGTTGTGAGGCAGTATGGCTTAGGAAGCTACTATTTGAGTTATTTGATCTCCCAAAGATTTCTTCCTATCTACAACACTTCCTGCCCAATATGAATCAACATAACTCTGCAGGTTAAACTTTTGATTCACATCATACTTCAGCCCATAATCAACCATACCCTTCAGGTACCTCAGAATATGCTTTACAGCAACCAGGTGAACACTTCTGGGATCCACCAGAAACTGGCTCAATGTGTTCACCGCAAAGAAAATATCTGGTCTTGTATTTGTCAAGTACATCAAGGACCCAATCATCTAATGATACATTGTGACATCAACCGGCTCATATGAAGCATCACATAGAAGCTTCAGGTTCGATGCCATAGGTGTGGCCACGGCCTTGCGGTCGATCATCCCGGACCTCTTCAGGATCTCTACTGCATACTTCCCTTGTCCAAGGAATATTCCATCTACACTCTACCACACCTCCATGCCTAGAAAGTAGTGCATCATCCCCAAGTCCTTCATCTCGAACTTAGTAGCAAGCTTCCTCTTGGTGTTGACAATCAACTCATCCTCACCTATAACAAACATGTCATCCACATACATAAGTAGTATCACAGGATTGCCTTCCTCAACCTTGTAGTAAAGGTTGGAATCCGCTTTACTCTTAGTAAATCCCAAACTAGATAGGAAACGGTCCATCCTACCATACCAAGTCCTAGGAGCTTGATTTAAGCCATACAAGGATTTCTTCAATCTGCACACATATGAATCTCTGTCATGTGTCTCAAAACCAAGTGGCTGCTCCACATAGACTTCTTCTTCGACTATACCATTCAAGAAAGCTGTCTTGACATCCATCTGGTGTATCTTCCACTTCATCACTGCAGCCAGAGCAAGTACTGTTCTGATGGAAGTGTATCTGGCTACAGGAAAAAAGGTCTCTTCATAGTCTATTCCATCTTTCTTAGAGAAGCCACGAGCTACAAACCTTGCCTTTTATTTCTCTATGCTACCATCTGCAGCATGCTTCATCTTATAGATCCACTTGGAAGTCACAAGAGAATTTCCTTTAGGTCTTGGGACAACATTCCAAACATCATTCTTCATGATCGACTGGTACTCCTCGACCATGGCATCCTTCCATTCTTTCTTTTCTGTTGCTTCTTCAAAAATGGAAGGTTCTTTGTTCATAATGTCACAGAGTAAGGCAACATAATTGGTATGTGATCTAGTCCTCTTCCTTTCTCTGTGTTCTTCTTCTGGAATGCCATACCTTTCTGCATCTTGAATGAGCTCTCTACCCCATGCAGATTTCCTCTTGTGAGAGTTCTTCTCATGGGGTTGATCTATAGGTTCTTGTGGATCTTCAATTTCACAATCTTCTTCTGGAATTGCTTCATTCATAGTGGTCTCTTGAAATCTGGTTACCTTTGGTTCTTCATGGTCTTCAACAGGTGTCTTCCTCGATTTGATGTATGCTGAGTCTTCATCAAATGTTACATCCCTACTGATGTCAATCTTCTTGAACCCTGGAAAGTATATTCTGTAAGCCTTTGAGCTTTCAATGTAACCCACAAAGATGCCCTTTTTTCCTGAAGGATCTAGCTTTGTCCTCTTTTCCTTTGGAATGTGTGTATATACTGGACAACCAAATATTCTGAGATGGCTAACTTTTGGTTTCTTACCAGAGAAGACTTCTTTTGGTGTCTTGTTGTCAAGTATCTTGTGAGGTGTTCTATTCTGCACATATATAGCTATCCTAGCTGATTCTACCCATAGGTGCATAGGCAGATCCTGGTCATGGAGCATTGCCCGTGTTGCTTCCATGATAGTTATATTCTTCCTTTCTGCAACTCCATTTTGTTATGGATTGTAGGGAGCATTCAACTCTCTCTTAATCCCTGAATTACTGCATAGTTTCTTGAAATCACCTGAAGTGAATTCTCAGCCATTGTCGGATCTGAAGGTCTTGATCTTCTTATGAGTTTGATTTTCTATTAAGGCTTCGAATTCCTTGAACTTATCAAACATTTCATCTTTATTCTTCAGGAAATAAACCCAAGTCTTCCTAGAGAAATCATCATTGAAAGAAACATAGTATACATACCCACTCAGAGAACTGGATGACATTGGACCGCATACATCGGAGTGGATAATCTCCAAGATTCCTTTTGCTTTGCTTTCACTGCTTGGAAATGCCTTCTTTGTGTTCTTTCCTTTTGCTTTGCTTTCACTGCTTGGAAATGCCTTCTTTGTTTTCTTTCCTTTTGCTTTGCTTTCACTGCTTGGAAATGCCTTTTTTATGTTCTTTCCTTTTGCACATCCTTTGCAAAGACCTTCATGCTTTGACTGGATTTCAGGAAGACCTTCTACAGCTTTGCTTGCAATTGGTAGTGCTCTATAGTGCACATGTGCAAGCCTTCTATGCCAAAGTTCACTTGGCTCCATGGATTCATGTACCATAGCATGTTCAAGTTGTCCCTTCAATTTGTACAATCCTCCCTCTTTCTCTCCAATCACTACTGCATCATCTATGGTCTTACCCTTTGGCCACATGAGTACTTGGCCATCCACAAATGCAACTCTATTCCCCTTTGCATCCAAAGATGATATGGATAGGAGATTCTTCTTGAGCCCAGGTACATATAGAACATCCTTCATCTTCAAAGACTTCCCAGAGTTTAGTTTGTAGGAGGCTTCACCACTTCTTTTGATAGGATATTGATAGTCATCCCCAAGTTTCACTTTATGAGGTGACTCATGTTCAGATAGATCTACAAAGGATTCTTTAAACCCAGTCATGTGTTTGGAATCCCCACTATCAATAAGCCAATCATCACATCCATGAGAGATAGTACATGTGGGAGAAGAGATTAGAACATATTCATCTTCAATTGATGAGTCATCACTTTCTGCTCTAGCCTTCTTCTTGGGTGGTTCATCATCCTCGGCACCATGAGCATGATATCTCTTCTTGCTGCCCTTCTTCTTCTTGTTGAAGTTGTTGTTGTTGTTCTTTTTGTTCTTAGGACAATTTGAGGCAAAGTGTCCCTTCTCATTGCACGTAAAACATCTTTGATCTTTATTATCTTTACGATAATGATGGTGTGAAGATCTTTTGCTATGAGATGGCTCCATTTTGAACTTACTCTTCTTGGTATGTACTGTGAGAGCTTGATCTTCATTTTCCATCTTTTCTTCTCGGGCCACAAGCCTAACTTCTTCTTGTGAACATTCCTCCAATAGTCTACTAAAGGAGATCAGTTTCCTTCTTGCACAGATTCCTTGGATGAAGGAGTCCCATGACCTAGGTAGGCCATTCAATGTGGTCATTACAATTTCACCATTCTCCACTACTTCATCCACAGCTTCAAGTTGTTCCTTGATTTGAGAGACCTTAGAAAAGTAGGTGTTAGGAACCCATGTCTTTACTTTCTTAGTATATTGTTGTTGGACGCATATGCTTTGTAAGTCGTCCCATAGTATTTGTTGATCCATAGTTTGTGTTATTGTTGTTGGCGCATATGCTTTGTAAGTTGCTCATAGTTTTGTTGATCCATAGTTTGTATTGGCCCGTGGTTTTGACTCGTAATAATTGTTGATCTATATTTTGTATTGGCCCGTGGTTTGTATTGACACATGGTATTGACCCATGGTATTGGCACCTAGACTTAGTATATAAGTGTGTGTTGAGGCCCATGAAGGCACCATGAAGTTAATTGTATTGAGCTTGCTCAAAGGAGGTTTCCCCCTCGAAGTGGCCCGTGATCAATATAAAAGTGATTCTGAGTTCTGTTATTTCTGATATCTTGTGTATTTGCATTAATTAATTATTGCAGGTTCTTCACATCTGGTATTAGAGCACTTTCTTGGGCTCGTTGGGTGGACTTTCTGCCAAAAAAAAATTTCGCATCTGTTGCAGCTTTGGATTTGGGAATAATCCCTATCTGCTTAACTATGGGAAGTACTTGGGCATAAGCCCTAAAACGCATTGTGAGGAGTACCACAGGAACCCCAAAGTAGCTGGCCCATTGAGAGGAGCTGCTAGCGAAAAGGGCAACGACCCCTACCTGATTGACTAGTTCCCACCTGTGAGGTAAACCAAGAGCTGTCGTTTGTGGCAAAGCGGTCATCAGTTTTACCTGAGTCGTGGAGTGAGGGGTACTTCCCCAATACGCAAGCCGTCGGACAGCATTGGTGGCCAAGTGAAACACCTGAACTATTAGGAAGCCGTACATACCTGGGGTCCATATATATTTTCAGCTGAACTGTTGCCGATCACTTCTGCTCCAGATCCAGCCGTTTCATATCTATTCTGAAAGTCATTCCAAATCCAGTCGTTGTTTCATATCCAGCCATTTTTTATCCCTTCTGCGTCGTTGCAGATCCATTTGTTGCGGATCCCTTCCGCGCCGCTGTTTCCGATCCATTTTTGGAAAAAAAAAAGTATGAAATTATGTTTTTCGGCCATATCTCCCTGCTTTCAACTTTGTTTTCCCTTAAACTTCACTGACATCCCTACAATCCCATTCTGCATATTTCTTTCCTGAAAACCCTATCCCAAATTCCACTTCCCAAGACCAGAAATCCCACATTTGTCTATTTTTAGGGTTTGCTATAACTTCTTCAATTTTCACCCCGATTGCCTTCAAATTTTACCATAGAGTTCCCGCTTCTGAAATCCCCATTTTTTGCTTCCCTGTCCCTCAAAAAGTGTCGAAAACCTAATCAAACCCCAGTTACCCCTCCAAGTTTTTCCCAAATCCAAATTTCCCCTTACTAAATAAGCTTGTGTTTGTGTTTTTCTATCCATTCCCCCCCCCACACAAAAAAAATCTTGGTTATGGTTGTCACTCACACAGGAGCAAAAAGCATAGAGGAAGCACTTGCAGCCATCCAAACCAAACTCCAAGATCTGGATGAAAATTTTCTCAACCTCCATCTTCAGCATTCAGCCATGAACAATAACCGACAACCAAAATCTTCTGCAACCACTGGGTTCTCTTCTTCCAGCAATTTTCGTGGGCCTAAGCTTGATTTTCCTCGCTTCAATGGTACTGATCCGACTGAATGGATATACCAAGCAGAACAAATTTTTGCCACCTCCTTTTGTCATGATTTGGTCCTAGTGCTTTTGACGACTTCATAGCAGCACTCACTAAAATTCACCAAATTGGCACAGTGAGAGAGTATCAAATAGAATTTGAGAAACTGGCCAATCACACGGAAGGATTGTCTGATGAATTCTACAGGAGTTGTTTTATTAGTGGTCTCAAGGATGAAATCAGCTCAGAAGTCAAAATGTTCTGTCCCAACACAATGATGGAAGTCCTAGGGTTGGCTAAGTTGGCAGAGGACAAGATCGCAGCTCAACAACGCTCCAAACCCACCTTTGTTCTCTTCAGAAATATGGGTTCCCAACGACCTCCCATCATGCCTACTCCTCGAACAACTCCTATCAAGAATTTATCTGAAACAGAGATGCAAGCATGCCGAGAAAAAGGGATTTGTTATAATTGTGATGAGAAATTCACTCGGGGACATAGATGTGTTCAACAAAAGCTCTATCTCTTGGATGTGGATTCTCTGCCTACCTCAGAACTTGGTGAAGAAGCTCTAGATACAGTAGATGTTCAAGTCGACATTCAGCACCCGCCTGTTGACACCACATCTCAAGATGACCCACCCGAGATCTCTCTCCATGCTGTAACTGGCGTCACCACCCCACAAATAATGCGGGTCAGGGGATACTTCAAGAAGCTCCCTCTTACCATACTCATTGATTATGGCAGCACTCATAACTTCATTGACCCTCAGATTGCCAAACAGGATGATTGTTTTGTCCATCCTTGCTCCAACTTTGAAGTCATGGTTGCTAATGGGGGCACCTTACCTTGCAAGGGGAAGTGTCATAATGTGCATATCTATATGGAATATTATAACATGCGCTCTGACATGTTTGCCTTGTCCTTAGGTGGATGTGATGTAGTTTTGGGCATTCAATGGTTATGCACACTTGGCCCCATCTTATGGGATTTTGATGAACTTTGGATGCAGTTTTCAGTCAATGGGACACAACACAAATTTATGGGCTTACAACCAGGGTCTCTCTACATCATCAGTTCACATCGCTTGAAAAAGATCCTTAAGAAGACTTCACATGGTGTCATTGCTCAGCTCCATTCCCTTCAGATGCACCCACCAACAGTCTCCACTACTTCCTTGGATAGATATGCAGGTGTTTTTGTTGCACCAATGGGCTTGCCGCCTTCACGAGACCTTTTCGGTAAGCATTTTGCCGCATCTACATCTTAGCAAGACATGATGGCTATTTTGCATGTAGTACAGAAGTGGCAGCCATCCCTATTGGGGAATTATTTCTACATCAAGACTGATCTCCAGAGTCTGGAAACTTTCCTGGAACAACGGGTCTCCTCCCTAGCACACCTGAAATGGGTTCTCCAACTCATGGGTTATGACTATGCGACCACTTACCAGAAGGGTAAGAACAATATAGTGGAAGATGCTCCTTCTCGCACATTTGATGACCTAGTTTCTCTTACAACTATTTCTCTATTTGTTCCAAATTTCTTGCAATCTGTTCAATGGGGCTATCTCTTCTATGAACTCCATGCTTCTTCATCAACAGGGCACTCTGGGTTCCTCAAAACGTATGACCAAGAACAATGTAACTTCTTTTGGTAGGGATTGAAAATGACAATTCAACGGATGGTGGTTGAATGTGATACTTTCCAAGTCAACAAGGGTGAAATGACCCTCCTTTCAGGACTGCTCGAACCCTTGCCCATCCCTACACAGATGTGGACAACTATTTCTATGGATTTCCTAGAAGCGCTCCAGTGGTATAGTACCACATCTAAAAGGACACCATATGAAGCAGTCTCTGGATAGGCACCATCATTTCTTCTTCCATACACCTTCAGCAGCTCCCCAGTTCAGGCAATTGACTCAATTCTTTGAAACCGCAATCATCTTCTTCTCATTCTGTAGGACAATCTTCACATGGAAAGAATTCGACTGAAACAACAAGCTGATTAGCACCATTCTGCATGCACTTTTTACGTCGATGATATGGTTCTTCTTCATCTATAGCCTTCCATACAATCCTCCCTAAAACTCAAAAGGTGCCAGTGGCTCGGAATGCAACCCGAGGATGCTACAGGGGACCCACTCCTTCAGATTCTGCATCAATTTCCACATCTAAAGCTTTGAGGACAAAGCTTTTTCTAAGGGAGAGGGGATGTTAGGAACCCATGTCTTTACTTTGTTAGTATATTGTTGTTGGACGCATATGCTTTGTAAGTCGTCCCGTAGTATTTCCTGATCCATAGTTTGTGTTATTGTTGTTGGCGCATATGCTTTGTAAGTCGCCCATAGTTTTGTTGATCCATAGTTTGTATTGGCCCATGGTTTTGACCCGTAATAATTGTTGATCTATATTTTGTATTGGCCTATGGTTTGTATTGACACATGGTATTGACCCATGGTATTGGCACCTAGACTTAGTATATAAGTGTGTGTTGAGGCCTATGAAGGCACCGTGAAGTTAATTGTATTGAGCTTGCTCAAAGGAGGTTGCCCCCTCAAAGTGGCATGTGATCAATATTGTTAACACCCAAAAAGTGCTCACTAGCTCATTTCCCTATTCACATGACCCATTTGTCCACTTTTTCACCATCTAAGCCTTTGAAACCAACAAAAGGTCACCAAAAGACCTGAGTACATGCCTTTTTTCATTAAAAAAGATTATTTTTCTTAAAAAAGCATAAACAACCCTAAAAAAGGGTCCAAATTCCCAAAAATATTAAAAAGAGAATAAAAATATTAATTTTATTCAAAAAAGGAAAAAGGAGGGAAAAGTACCTAAACCATGTTGGTCAATACTATTTGGTTTCCACAAAACCACAAATGGTATTCCCCACCACCAAAACCTATAAAAAGGTGGTAGGGGCTCCTCATTTCACATCCATCCATTATCTCATCCTCATGCTGCCGAAATATCCCTTGAGCATTTTGGCCATTGTAAGCAACCTTGGAGAAGGAGACCTCTTGGAGCTTGGAGCTACTCATCTTGGGAGTTGCTCAACATCAACCTTCACCATTGAAGGTATTATTGCAAGCACTTGCTTGCCCCCCACTTTTCAATACAAATTCATTCTTTAATATTTTCTTGTTCTTGTTTTTTAAATGTTTACACTATTTGCTTATATTCTTGCATAGATCCATGATTAGTTTAGTTTAGATTAGTTTCTTGTTTAATTCTATTGAAACTGCTACTACTAGTTAGCAGGTGCCCATAGCACTAAGCCTGGTTGCAAAACCGGGCCAACAGTTTTTGGTGACTCTGCTGGCTTTGAACAATAGATCTCAAATTTTGCTTTTAATTTTAGTTTTTAGCCTTTAGATCCATAGATCTGCCATCCTAGACAACAGATCCATTGCTGCTCTAGTTTTTGGCCCCATCTATTTCCATTAACAGCCCATAATTCTCAATTTTTGGGTTCGTTTTTCGGCTTCCGTGCACGGCTTTCGCCGCGCGGTTTTTAGCTTGACAGTCGCGCGGTCCATCGCGACTTTTCGGCTTTTTTCCGCGCGGTTCACCGCGGCTTCGCGGCTTGTTTCCGCGCTACACATCGCGGCTTCGCGGTCATTTACCGCGCTGCACATCGCGACTGCGCGGCAATTTTCCGCGCAGTTCCCCGCGGCTTCGCGGCCTATTTGCGCGCTGCACATCGTGGCTTCGCGGACATTTTCCGCGCTGCACATCGCGACAGTGTGCCTAAATCCCACGCGGTCCATCGCGACTGTGCGACAGAAACCCGCGCGGTCCATCGCGGCTTTTCTGTAAAAAGCCGCGCTGCTAATTTTTTCATTCGGCCATTCCGATTCAAAAAATTATTTTTTACTGTATTTTTCCGCCCACATAGCACATTTTACAGTATTAAATTCTGCATATTTTATAGCCGTAGAAAAAATTTTACTATTTAAATGCACATCTAGAAGTCTTTTTAAAAATTTTCAAGAAAGTGAAAGAAAGACTTATTTTGCAGTTTATCTAGGTTAAAAAAATTTCCTATTTACTTCTTTAAAAATCTTGCCCTTAGCAATTTCCTTGAAAAGAAAACCATTTATTTCTTTAAAGAAGTCTATTATTTGCTTTCATGATTCCAAAGATCCTTTGTTTTTTGAGTTAATTTTGCAAAGCATTTAGTTTCCATTTATTGAAAGAAGTCATAAATATTTTCTTTTTATTTTTGAAAGATCCTTTATCTTTTGAAAATTTCCTATAAAGCATTTACTTCTTTCAAGTTCAGTTTACAATACTACACATGCACCCACTCAAACACTTAATTGAACTAAGCTTTAAAACTTACCCTAATTTCAACACACTTTTAACCTCACTTGAGGAACACTCAAAGAACTTTGTAGCTAGGTAGTATTGGGGGGATAGGTGTTCCAATAACACCCCTCAATTATTACATCTGAGACATAGAAGTTGTCCATTTAGGGAGCTAAAATCTCTTAGTATTTATTGGCGCGGTCACAACCGGTTTGTGGGAAGGCCTCTCCCCTAGGAGGGTTGAAGTCGCGAGGATGGTTCCGAAAACCTGAGTGGAATACCGAAATCCATTCAGTAACCGAAGGGCTACCATTCGCAGTTCTCGGGATATCCCTGTATTGGGATATTGCGATCAAAGGACCAAACGACAGATTTACCTTTTCTCGACGCGTCATGAATGGAGTATCCTAGTAGCCTTTCTTTAGGATTGATTACCCGGTGTCCCTCCCGGTAGGGGGATATCTAGCCGTTGTCTCAACACTCATATTGTCTGACTTGGATTTCATCACCTTGCAGAGGATATCGTTTGTTGATTCACAATACTTTTAGTTAGGTGTTTGCATGATTTAACCCACCTTTGGTCTAGTTACACCTATTTTTTCTAGGAGTTGTTTGCATGTTGGTATTCTGACCATTTGTTGCATCCCTCCGCTTATTGTAGCACAGCTGCTAGAATAAGTGCCTTTTTTGAGGTTGATTTTTTGGCCTGAGAGCCTTCATTTTCACTCCCCTTCTTGCACCCTTGGTTGCATTAGGGTTTTGAGTTTTATATATATATATATATCACCACCTGATACTTAAATAGATTTTTCCACAAAAACTTATTTTCTCACCATTGAGAATTTTAGACGCTCTCGTCGTCTACAGGGCGAACTCCCAGAGTTCAGTCTACTTGGCTCACCATGTCACCGATGCCGAGCCTTATCCCTTGACTCGACACATCGTCGGTCAATTAGACAGTCATCCGATTCTGACACGCCTCACTTCACTTCTAATTCTGAGGCAGAATCTGAAAATCCCACTGCGTTATTCCCCACCAACATTATGTCTGGAACACCATTTGATCCACTCTTTACCAGCACCATAGGAGAGACGTCTACAGACCCTTCTACTGCAGTGTCATCCATGGCAACAACCACCCCCCTGGGTATGCCCAATATGGACAACACTCCACATTTAGGAATGCCCAACACAGGGCCACCTCATGTTATAGGAATTCCCAACACAGGGCCACCACCTGTTATGGGCATGCCCAACATAGGGGTCACACCCCATCTGGTTTCCACAAACCCTATCCCTGGAATCACCACCACTACTCTGAACCCTAGTGTAACCCATGTGGCACTAGGAAGCGCTGCCCTTACCAGACCACACCTATTGGAGGACATATACCTTCAATACCTAGCATACCTTTAGGTGCTGCTGGACCCCATACCACCATGACTAGGCATGTCCCAGTACCAGTCACTACAGCTGCTAGCTTACCGTATATGGCAATCCTGAACTTGCCAGATTTAGCCAGGCTCACCAATGACCCTATCAGACATGATCCTGCATGGCCTCACATGCCCACCAAACTCCCCTCCGACATCCCTAAGTTTGAGGGTAAGGCAGGTGAGGACCCCCAGAACCATATCATGTCCTTCCATCTATGGTGTTCATCCAACTCCATAGTGGACGACTCTGTCTTCCTCCGTCTGTTACAACGCACTTTCACTGGCTCTACAGCCAAGTGGTATATCGAGCAGCCCCATGGGACGCATGCCACCTTTACCTCCCTTGCCTCGACCTTCCTGCAGTTCTTTCAGTTACCTGTCCGCTATGATGCAGGCGTCGAGATCCTACTGTCTTGCAGACAGAACACGGCCACCCACATCACTGACCACATTCATGAGTGGCGTCGATGCCGGAGCCTCTGCAAAATCAAATTAGACAACCGTATCTTCCTAGATTGGTTTCTCAAATCCCTTCTCCCTCTCATTGCGAAGGATGTGGCATCCGAAAGACCCCAGTCTGAAGAAGAGGCCATCCTCAAAGCCCAACAGTTTGATCTCATTTACGCCCAGTCGGGTTATCTATACACAATCATACCAGACGCCCCACGCGGTGACTCTTCACGCAGTGACGCACCGGGGGCATCACATGCTGCTGATGGCATTATTGGCCAAATCGCACCGCAAGCTAAACCTTTCAGCATGGTGAGCACCATGCCTGCCCTAGACCTCTCTAGGGCTACATCCGGTTCTGGAGCTACAACTTCTTACGCTCCAACAAACTAGATACATCACATTCATGGACCCTCTTGTCCACAACATTGCTATGGGAAAGCGCCATCAGCATATGTATCTCCTACATATTATAACCAACCTGCTACACAAAACTCCATTCAGTTCCCACCACAACCGATGCAGTACCCACAGCAAGCTGCACCAGCTAATCCAACACATCCAATAGCTCAAGGGTACCAACAACCCCAACAGGCAACTGGACCACCGCCAGCTCCACCTGCATATTACCCACCGCAACCTGCTCCCGCACCTGCGGCTCCCCAGAATCCCCCCAATGCTCAAGGGCATGTGTACGCACAACAACATCAGCCCCAATACCAGAATAACCAATGCAACCAGGGTGGGCAACCAAACCGTGGAAGAGGACGTAACCGCGGTAACAACCAACACAATAACCAAGGTCCACAACCTCCCCATCCTCCGCAAAATAATAACGCGGCGCCTGCTCATCAGAATCCTAATCGGCCACCTAAGCAAGCCAAAAATGCTAATTTACGAACAAACCATCCTTGTTCTATTTGCGGGGTCTATGGCCACTATACCCACGCTTGCCCACATCTAGAGCGAGCTCGAAAACTATGGACAGATGATTCCCATCGTCAAGGGCAGGCGGCTCCTTAGCCGCCACCCAACCCTCCACCACCTCAATAACAACCTTTGGTGCTACAAAACCCTTTTCCAACACAAGGAGTGGTGAACACTCAGCCGTTAGCTCCCCCATAGGGCAACGTGCCACCACAACAAATCACTTACGCCGCTCCTGATCAACCAATGTTTGATTCAGGCACTCACCACTTATTGATGATGTCCACTGCCGATGTCAACATCCAAACACGTCGGAACCAGTATGGCCCTACCTCCAAATCCCCCCCAGCCGATAAGGATACTAACGCTCATCCCACTGATCAGACATTACGTATACCACCGCTTCCACTCGATGGCGCCTCTAAAGCACCTCGTCTCCCACTCTGCCGTATCAACAACAACCCCAATGCACGGGTTGCGTCAAATTACAACATCGTAGATGACTTAGCTCAATCTCCCGCAGCCATGTCTGCGTTAGAAGTCTTGAAAAACTGTCCTACGCAGCGCAAGACTTTACTTTCCGCCATTGGGGCGATTGACCCAACTGATTCGAAATTGATGACCTTTGATTTGGACCAGTCCAAACCACGTCTACCTTCCACCATAGCAGTCCAAGTTTCTGTTTCTATTCGAAATCTTGTCATCCATCGATGTATCATCGACGAGGGTGCCTCTACATGCGTCATGTCCACATTCGTTTGGCATAAGTTGGGATCCCCTACTCTCCAGCAATCTACCACTGCATTGCGGGCCTACGCCGACCGGTCAGCTCAACCTCAAGGTCTACTACCCAATGTCCCCATCCAATTGGGTGGGAAAACTGTGTTCATCGACATAGAGGTCATTAATGCCCAACTCGATTATAACCTTTTACTTGGCCGCAGTTACATGTACGCCATGAAAGCGGTTGCCTCATCCGTTTTTCATACCATGATGTTCCCCCATGAGGGACGCGTGGTCAAAATTGACCAACTCACTTACTATGATCCCAATGCCCCTGTAGCACCCGAAAATGTTCTCCCCATGGTTGAACAACCCGCGTCTAGTGCAACTACCTCCTTTGTTTCTTCTGTGGGACCCATACTTTACTCAGATACACCAATGACCTCTACATTCCAGGCCATTCCACCACCGTCACCGGAGACCCACGTCGCAAACCTCTGTACTCTTTCACAGAATACACATGCACCCAGTAGTCAACCACCCTTGGTCCCTAGTCACATCGGTGTTACACCCATCCACACCATCCCCTTTCTATTTCCTCCTTCAGGTGTAGTAAGCGCCCCGGTTATGGCTACCCTTAGTCTACTCGGGTTAACATTGGGATTACCCGTGTGGTATATTTCGCCTCCCATTCCACCGCCGACACCAAATGTCATCCTCCAACCGGTACAACCTATTGTTACCACTACTCAACCTCCTCCTGGTGTCACAATCCCTTTGTCATCACCAAAACCTCCTCCTGGTCTCAATATCCCTTCATCGTCAACGAATCCTCCTCCTCTTGTCAAGCCCACTGGGGGCAGAGGTCCACAACCATACACTGCTATACCACCTCCTAAGGCAGTTAAACCCCCTCCCGTATTTCGAGCTCCTCCTAAATGCTCATTGTGCGATGAGATAGGCCATCTCACTCATCAATGCCCACAGTTACCGGCACTCCAGGAACATATGAATATGTTGGACGACGACACCAGCATCCCAGTAGTGAGACTAGAGCCACCTCCTCAGCCTCGCGACAGATCACTGCGCACCAACCATCCTTGTGCCATATGCAGTATTTACGGCCACTACTCTCACCATTGTCCTGATCTCCCTGACTATAGAGCAGCATTGTATGAGTTAAACAACGTCGATTTAGAGATATCTCCTCCCCTCATCAAGGAGATCTACCCCCCGCCATCATCCTCGTCAGAAGAAGTCAATACAATCTATATGATTTCAACAACTTTCAAACCAGAACCCCTTGATTTATGGTCTGACTACTTCAATATTGATGAGCAAATTCTAGAGACACTCATTGCACCCGAATACCCTTGGGATGATATGCATCATCACTCGTATTTCCTCCCGGAAACATCTACATCCACCGCATCCAACCAGCTATCAGTCGAATCGAAAGATTTCATACCCACTAAGGTGGATTGGTTAAAAGACCCCATCCCAGCACCGGATGCCTTTGAAGAAGGGAACATGTCCAACATTTCCCCCATTATACAAATAGATATTTCCACAACACCTGGGAAACCTGAGCTCATCTCGCTAGGCGCCTCTTGCACACAAGCGGAAACTCAGGCATACAAAAAGATTTTCCAAGAGTTCCGTGATGTTTTCGCCTGGTCCTATACCGAAATTCATGGTCTTGACCCAACCATTATAGAGCACCACATTGATACATGGCCTGAGGTACCCCCTGTTCGTCAGAAACAGCGACCCATTCATCCTTCCAAACTCCCCACTGTTAAAGCTGAGGTCGAGAAACTTCGCAAAGCAGGATTCATTTATCCTATTCCGTACACCACCTAGGTGTCGAACCCCGTTCCCGTCAACAAAAAGCAAGGCACCCTTAGAGTATGTACTGAATTCCGTGATTTAAACCACGCTTGTCCAAAAGACAATTTCCCCACACCATTCATTGATCAACTCATTGATGAGTGTGTGGGCCATAAAGTCCTATCTTTCATGGACGGGTTTTCCGGATACAACCAGATTCACATCCGTAAGGAGGATCAGTACAAGACTGCCTTCACCACCCCATGGGGCACCTTTGCCTATCGCGTCATGCCATTCGGCCTTAAAAATGCTAGTGCCAATTTCCAGCGAGCCATGACCTATTGCTTTCATGACTTAGTCTATATCCTGCGAGTTTATCTTGACAACCTTACAGCCCGTTCCCGAAAATGATCAGACCACATTAATGACCTCCGGCAAGTTTTCCTGCGCTGTCGCAAATATAAAATCTGCTTGAACCCACACAAGTGTGTGTTTTGTGTTCCGGCAGGCCGGTTGTTGGGTTTCATTGTTTCCCAAGACAGAATTATTGTTGATCCCTTGAAAGTCAAAGCCATCTTAGAACTCCCCCCTCCTCACACGCTTCGGCAGCTCCAGAGTCTACAAGGGCGGTCCAATTTCCTTAGGCGCTTCGTTCCTGATTACGCCACCAAAGTCCACGGATTCTTACGCTTACTTCGTACCCACATACCCTTTGTTTGGGATGAGCAAGCAGACACGGCATTCGAAGCCCTCAAGAAAGATCTCACACAAGCCCCCTTGATACCCCCACCGGATTTCTCTCAAGACTTCACCCTTTATGTCTCGGCATCTGAATATGCTGTGTCCGGAGTTTTGGTCCAAGAAGATGCCTCTCACCAAGAGCATGTAATTTATTACGTCAGCCAGACCTTGTCTGGCCCACCCCTACGTTACCCATACGAGGAAAGATTATCCCTAGCTGTAGTCTTTTCCGTACAAAAATTGTGACACTACATTCTACTCAGTCATACCACGGTTGTGGCCGACTTCAACCCTATGGTCTACCTCCTAACCCGGCGGCTCCTACAAGGTCGTGCTGCTAAATGGGTCATTATCCTCCAGGAATATGACCTTACTTTCAGAACTCCTAAAAGCACCAAAGCCCTCGCGCTTTCTCACCTCATCACCGACCTCCCATCCTCTTCGTCATCACCCGCTATCCAAACAGATCTGATTGACGAACAAATCTTCATCATTTCGTCTGACGACCCATGGTACGGAGACATTTTGATTTACCTCCGCACGCAAAAATTTTGACCACACATCGATCATGACGGACACCGTCGGATACGACACCATGCCCCCCGATACCTCTTGATAGGGGATGTACTTTATCGACGCGACATCGATACCATCCTATGCCGATGCCTATCCCATAGTGAGGCAGAACAAGTCCTCAATGATTGTCATAGCGGCGCTTGCGGAGGCCATTTCTCCGGCATGGCCATCGCCCAGAAGATCATTCGGGCAAATTACTTTTGGCCATCATTATTTACAGATTGCATCACCGTAGTCAAGCACTTCCAGAACTGCCAACTTTTTGCCCCCAAAGCAAGAACCCCCCCCGCCCCCCTTCATCCAGTCATCACTGTCGGACCATTCTGTAAATGGGCCATCGACTTCCTTGACTGCAACCCCACCTCAGCCGGCGGTCACAAACACATCGTTGTGGCCATAGATTATTTCACCAAGTGAGCAGAAGCCATGCCGACTTACAATTGCAAGACCGACACTGCAGCACGGTTTTTCTTCAACCATGTTATCACTCGTTTCGGAGTGCCGAAGTAGCTAGTCTCTGACCACGGCTCTCACTTCGAAGATGCCGTCTGGAAAGAATTATCAACCATGTTGAAATTTGAACACCATTTCTCTTCCGCCTACTATCCCCAAGGAAACGGCCAAGTCGAAGCGATCAATAAAATTTTGAAGACCATCCTCCAACATACTGTAGACAAACACAAATCCAATTGGCACCACATGCTTTTCCCGGCACTATGGGCTTACCGCACCTCAACCAAAACCGCCACCGGTTTTACCCCTTTCCATTTAGTTCACGGTGTTGAATCCGTCCTCCCTATCGAGTGCCAGATCCCAGCCTTACATATCGCCGTTGAACTCCTACCGGACACTTTCCCGATAGAACAACGTTTATTACTCCTAGAGCAGGCCGATGAAGATCGGCGGACAGCCATTCAAAACATGGAAGCAACCAAACAACGATCAAAACTAAGTTACGACAAACACGTCCACCCAAGAACCTTTTCTGAGGGAGACCTTGTCCTCGCTTACGATCAAGCTCATGATAAAACCGGAAAGGGAAAGTTTGTGTCTATGTGGCAAGGCCCTTACATCATACACACCTGCCTTGGGCAGGGGGCATACATTCTGACCGATTCAGAAGGCAATCTCCTACACAACCCACGCAACGGGTTGTACCTTAAACGATTTTACCCATAGAAAATCTGATGGACACCACCGTCCATTTTAGTATAGGCATACTTTCTTTGTTCACAAAAAATTCAAAAACCTAAATATTTATTTTTCTCTGCATGACCACAGATGGATCCTCTTCCACTCTGCTATGTCGGTTTCCCTGATGGTGCAAGCCGTTGGTCTCCCAATCTTGCCTCCGCAGCTTGGGTAATATACTCCCCTTCACATGAATTAATTCACATTGACGGAGTATGTTTAGGTGCCGCCACCAATAACCAAGCTGAGTACGATGCCGTGACCGGTCTCTTGGCCGCAGCTCTCCAAATGAGCATCCGTCACCTCAACGTTTTCTTGGACTCATAGCTCCTAGTTTCCCAGCTCAACAATGATTACCAGGTACGCGATCCCTGTCTTTTCAGAAAATTCCTGCGCACTAAACAAATGGTTAGACAGTTTGAATCCATTTCGTTCACACATGTCCCAAGACACCTCAATAGTGTAGCAGACCATATGGCCAACAATGTCCTCGACTGGCACACCAATCACATCATGTCATAACCAAAATGTGCATCCACGTGCATAACATGTGCCTCCACGAGCATATCCATAAACAAAATGCATCCATGTGCATAACATGTGCCTCCACGGGCATATACAAATAACAAAATAATGCATCCACGTGCATAACATGTGCCTCCACGGGCATATACAAGAGACAAAAATGTGCATCCACGTGCATACATGACAATATATCCAAATATATATACACACATATATATAAACCATGATAGTCAACATGTCATAGGTGCCCTCAGCACCCAATATACAAAAAATACATCAATCGTACAAAAAATGCTTCCCCATATGCTCATCAGCATTTGGGGGCAGATACAATATCATCTACTCATCAGGATCCCTAGGCTCCTCCGGCTCCTCCTCCGCTGGCCCCGCCGGATCATGGCGAGCCCGAACTCTGCGCTCCTCTGGCGCCTCCTCCGCTGGCCCCGCTGGGTCACCCTGTAGACGGATCCTCATCTGAGCCGGCTCTGCCGGGACATCCCGAGCACCACCCCTGTGCTCTGCCACAAACACCGCTGTCCTCAACAAGAGCGACCGCCACTCAGGCGGCGCACCGAAGCAACCCTCCAAAATATCCCGATCCAGATCTCTCCAACCATCCTCGGGGAGTCTAGCTAGAATCCTGTCGAAGGTCTGTCTGACACCCTCTATGGCGTCATCTCGAGGGCCAACCCCTCGCCCAAGAGCCGCAAATCCTCCACCACGTGGAGGTGGTACCGCTGCAGGTGGATGGGCGACTACCATCGCCCGCCCCTGACCAGCCACGTAGTCGGCTGGTGGCACTGGACCCACATCTGCACAAAGCAAGTAAGCCATCATATACTATCTAACTATAATCATAGACAATAAATCAAACAACACATGATATAGTATAAAATAAAACACAAAACATACCGTCTAAACTCCAGGCCTGTCCTGGGGCACGAGGCATCTCTGGGTCACCTCGATAGTCCATGCTGGCGTAGGTGTAGTCCTCAATCACCAGGGGCATCTACTCCCATTGCTCATAAAAATCCTCCGTGAAGAAACCGCGGACACCACCGCTCCCACGAGGCATCATCTGCCCCCAACGCATCATGCGAGGCTCACTCACCAGACCATCACGAATGGGTACCCGTGGCCGCAAGTTCGGCAAGCGCTCAAAGAAAAAACAACATAGGAAGGAGGCATAACAGAACTCACCTCCCTCTCGAATGGCCTTGTCCAGATCTCTCCGGACACCAGCCAGAAACATTTGCCCCCAGGCATAATAAGTCCCCCGGAGAACAGAGTCCACCATCATCGTTTGTCCCCCAGACATACGATGTGGCGCAGCAGCACCCAATATCCTCAGAACACATGCCCCAACAACCCGCATATCCCACTCACATAGGGATCGCAGACTAATAGAGTTGTTTTGCAAAACAGCATCATCAACACAGAAAGTCTGTAACAAGTCCTCCATATCTACACCCGGTGGGATCCTCGGCAAGAGATCGCCCACCTCACCCAAACGAGGCAACCCAGTCAAAAAATAGACATCTGTGAGGGTGATCTCCAACCTCTCACCCCCAATAATAAATGCACCCTCCGCCGGCACCCACCAACTCACCAACTTGTTCAGGAGCCGTCTCACTGAACGAATAGGTGGGATCTGAGCGAACTTCAAGAGTCCGCTCACAGCCAGAGTCTGTCGCACCCCCGGATCAGTCTTAATCCTCTCCATAAGATCATCATCGATCTCCCGCTCCCGCCACGAGGACAATGGTCTCCTCAACATCCTGCCAGAAAACAGAAATTTTTTTTAGCCCCAGCACAAAATTTTTTGAAAAAATCCCATCGCGGCTTTTCCACAAAAAGCCGCGATGACCATTGCGGCATTTCCACCAAAAGCAGCGATGACCATCACGGCATTTCCACCAAAAGCCACGATGACCATCGTGGCCTCCATGCAAAAACCCGCGATGAACATCACGGATTTTGGCCAGACAGTCGCGATGAACATCGCAACTATCTCCCATGAACTCGCAATGAACATCGCGGGTACCAACCTCACAGTCGCGATGAACATCGCGGGTTCCAACCTCACAGTCGCGATGAACATCGCGACTGTCATCCCGAAACCCGCGTGGTTCATCACGGGAAAAGACCCAAAACCCGCGATATTCCACGTTGGAGAGTCAACATGGAATTTCATGGCCTTCGGGGGCCCGCCGCCAAACAAAAAAGACATAATTGAAAAGGCTAAGGCAAATAGAGTTACCTGAAACTCACAGAATCGAAAACCAATGGTGAAATCTCCCGAAAATCAAGAAATAGCTCTGACAGCTCTATCAAACTCGCACGTAACAATGACAAGTCATTTGGGCCCCTTCCCTTATTTATAGAAATTCCACCAATTTTCAAACAACCATTGCAGTATCATACGATGTCCATTTTTCAAACCGTTGGTACCGTTGGAATCAGCACAGCGAGAACTTCATGCACGTTCCTTCCTTTTCCCGTTTTCACGGGGTCTATTTTTTGACCATTTTTTGGCCTCCCTCGTGGCCTCGGTTTGCATGCCACATCGGCCGTTCTCCGTTTTGGACGTATCATATATCACCGGATTCAGTTTTCCGCGCTCATGATGATGCTTGAGATCATTTCTCACTGTCACGTCTCGATTTTCAGGGCATCTTTTCATGCCCCCTCGTCACCTCGGTTTGCGTGCCACATCCGCCGTTCTCCGTTTTCGACATGCCTTATATCGCCGGATTCAGTTTTCCGTGCTCATGATGATGCTTGAGATCATTTCTCGCTCTCACGCCTAGTTTTTTCGGGCATTTTTTCCCATGCCCCCTCATCGCCTCGGTTTACGTGCCACATCCACCATTCTCCGTTTTTGACGAGTCTTATATCACCGGATTCAGTTTTCCGCGCTCGTGATGATGCTTGAGATCATTTCTCTCCATCACGCCCATCTTTTTTGGGCATTTTTTTCAAAATGCCACTCATCACCTCGGTTTGCGTGCCACAACGGCCGCAGCTCCCTTTGTGACATTCTTTATGTCACTGGATCCAGTATCCCACACACATGATGACGCTTGAGACCTTTTATCGCTCCCATCTATCCATTTTCGTTCGATATAATTTTATCCCTTTTTCGGGTCGAGCAATCCCTTTTACGAAAAAGGCACTTAGGGAGTTTCTGTTAAGCTCTTTTCTGACTCCTAAAACAATGAAAAGATCACTGAGCAATCTTGCTTCCTTTCATGCTCGCTAAACGTATCTGAAAGGGCATCTACCTGGTATAAGTTTACCCCTTTTCCGGACCTCATAGACTAATTACGAAAAAGGTATACTCTAGTCACATCGGCTAGAAGAGTTCTCCATCCGCATCATTTTATGCTTTTTCGGGCCTTGGAGACTAAACTTACGAAAAAGAAACACCAATAGAGTCCACTTACTGTTTTCAGACTCTCTAAACATGAAAGCAACCATGAGCATGAGCCGTCCTGGGCTCACAAAATCCACAGGACCGTACCATTTCAGAGCACACTTTTATCCATTCTTGGAGCTCATTAAAACTATGAAGAAGGAATCAATGGTGCTTCTCGGTGCCACAATAGATCACGTCTACTCATATGGCAGCTTCCCCATTTTGGTTGCCTTTGTTCAGAATATTCTGCAGTATGTCACCCTGAGAAACCCTCGACAGCACCCATCAGCTTGATTCCCCCCCAGAGTCAATACATACCCTTCAATCCTTAAAAGCAATGATTCCCACACCTACAAGTCAGTTCCCTACGCTGCCAGGTCAACCATGTCATCATGCTCTGAACAAAGGAAGTTTGAGTCTACCCACTATATGACCCCAGTTACTTCCCATCCCCACAAGTATGTCAGTCCTACCATCAGTACTACCACACTTCAGTTCTACACCTCGCGCTCCTATCAAGGAACCATCATTTCCTTGTTAGTTGTTGGTCTCCCTCTGTCGACAACAACCACATTTATTCCAGAGGATAGACCTAGAGGTCCCTGTGTCTTGGACTCATCACCATTTATGATGAGTGCCTACGAATCATTTCAAGAAGAGCCCTCAGTGCCTCTCCAAATGGTTGTTTCTCACATGTTTGACTTCAACACCTTGATCGCATCGTTGAGACTCGCACAGGGCATTGGTCCGCTCAGTTATTAGTCGAAGACCCCGGATACCTTCTGACTCCTCCACATTTGAGATTCTACCTATGGATACAACCAGTTACACTGTTCCTATAGATATCCAGGTTGCGTATGGCGACAGTATTCAGATGTACCCCAGTTTCATACTCCCTTGAGTATACAGTTACATTAATTCTCAGAGATGACTCATAATCTTTGAGTCCCTACAGATGTTGGACACCTTCAGTTTCAGCAGTTCACCAGTTATTCCAGTGTATCAGTTATTGGGATCAGTTATGATCAAGAGTATATCCCAAAATAATGTCCCCCCTGGACCATTATGATGTACCAGTAGATTCTTTATGTATTAGATCCCCCTTCTTGGGACTAATTGTTATGTATATGTCTTGATACGAGCATGGGAATGCCTGCCTCATCCATTATCAGAGATTATACCTCATTCATATTGAGGCCATGTAATATGTTTTGTTTTTGCAGCTGCCAAGGGCCGTCGCTCCAGTCTCCAACCGGTCTCTTCTCTCCCCTAAAACCCCAGAAAAAGAAAAATGAACTATGATGTCTATCGGCCATACGATGAGCTCCTGCCCTCACACATCAGGGGGCAATCTGTTAACACCCAAAAAGTGCTCACTAGCTCATTTCCCTATTCACATGACCCATTTGTCCACTTTTTCACCATCTGAGCCTCTGAAACCAACAAAGGGTCACCAAAAGACCTGAGTACACCCCTTTTTCCATTAAAAAAGTTTATTTTTCTTAAAAAAGCATAAAAAACCCTCAAAAAGGGTCCAAATTCCCAAAAATATTAAAAAGGGAATAAAAATATTAATTTTATTCAAAAAAGGAAAAAGGAGGGAAAAGTACCTAAACCATGTTGGTCAATACCATTTGGTTTCCACAAAACCACAAATGGTATTCCCCACCACCAAAACCTATAAAAAGGTGGTAGGGGCTCCTCATTTCACATCCATCCATTATCTCATCCTCATGTTACCGAAATCTCCCTTGATCGTTTTGGCCATTGTAAGCAACCTTGGAGAAGGAGACCTCTTGGAGCTTGGAGCTACTCATCTTGGGAGTTTCTCAACATCAACCTTCACCATTGAAGGTATTATCGCAAGCACTTGCTTGCCCACCACTTTTCAATACAAATTCATTCTTTAATATTTTCTTGTTCTTGTTTTTTAAATGTTTACACTATTTGCTTATATTCTTGCATAGATCCATGATTAGTTTAGTTTAGATTAGTTTCTTGTTTAATTCTATTGAAACTGCTGCTACTAGTTAGCAGGTGCCCATAGCACTAAGCCTGGTTGCAAAACCGGGCCAACAAATATAAAAGTGATTCTGAGTTCTGTTATTTCTGATATCTTGTGTATTTGCATTAATTAATTATTGCAGGTTCTTCACAGTAGGATTGAACGGTCTCTCCATTCTGAAGCTTTGCCCTTTTCAATTGGTTCTACATAGTCATCTTCCAATTTATGTTCTTTCCTTCAAACAATTTGGTCAAGGAGTCAAACATCTCCTTCGGTGTCTTTAGGGAAGACACATGGGGTATGAGATGGTCCTTTATAGAATCAACAATGATTCTCTTAGCCTTGACTAGATTCTTCTTGTGTAAGGCCTTAGCCTCTTCTCCCTCTGGGATAGGAACCTCTTCACTTATGTAAGTGTCCAACTCATTCTCTTCTAGGATTAACCCAATCCTATACATCCAGGCTTGGAATTTATCAGCCCCTTCAAGCTTATCCTCAAGCTTGGTGTGGTGAGACATTTTAATGAGAAACTCAAATGGAAATAAAAGATTTAGGTCTTACCACTTGATTTGCTGAAAACTGGATCTGGAGCTAGATTAGGGTTTGTCAGAGAAACCCTAAAAATTCAAAATTTGAATTTCAAACTTTTGAAAGGATAGAAAGATGCGCCTTGCTGAGTTGGTCAAGCTAGTATACTCAGAATTTGAAAACTGCAAATTTTCACCCCTCAAAATTGCTTTTGAAACTTCTGGATTCACTAGACAGGACCCTGGATTAGGGTTTGATTTTACCGGAGCTTCACCCAACAAAATTTTTTTATCCAAAGCTCTAAACTTCAATTTTTCAGAGGATCTTCCAGCCGTGGTCTTGGATTTCAGAAATTCCAATTTTTGCAGAAACCCTAATTTTTAGGTCAAAAACTGAAAATGCCCAGAATTGAATTCTATCTAGACATAAATATGCGCCCTTGCTAGGAGAGTCAATATAGCCTTTTTCCTTTGATGATCTGTGGAGAGAAACCCAAATATTAAGAAGCCCTAGCTTCCGCAGCTGCACAGTGCCTTCTTCTTAGGTCAGCTTTGATACCATGTTAAATTTTCGACAATTTCATTCCATTATCATTCATGATCTCTAAGAGAATAACATGTACAACATATCAATCATAGACATAAAAGCAATCACACAAGAGACACGGAGTTTCACTGCGGAAAACCAAGAAGGTGAAAAACCCCGCAACTTCCTCGGAGATAGAATAAACCTAAATACAAGATCACAAGGATCAAACCCAATAAGATGTCTCTAGCAGATGCTCATCCTCCTACACATGTGCGCCACTTTCTCTCTTAGCTTTGCGAGCTTGATAAGTGAGTGAATGAATCAAATGAGAGACACAACCTCTCTATTTATACACTGACTTGACCTGCCAATAATTCACTGGGGCTGACTTGCCACTCAAGTCTAATAACCCAACCACATGACCTAACTAGGGCCGACCCCACACTGGTGGTCTAATAACCCATCAATACTAATGACAACACTTACAATGTAACTTGCGACACTTGCAAATACAAATGATGACACTTCCAATCAGAGGAATAATACATCTTTGTGGGATATACAATAAAGTACAAATGTAATACATTGAAGAATATCTTCCGAAGTTACAAATACATCAACAATGGGTGGGACCAACAAAAGAACACCACCTAATTAAGGATATTCTAGTGACTATCCCCCAAACGCCAATATACCTTGGATCAAAGAATTTACACTAATTTTGTATGGAACATGAAAGGTTCAAAGAGCTCACATGAATCCAAGTCTATGGGAAAATCCTTTTTTTGTTGAATTAGTACTATAGGCTCTACATCGAAAAATGGTAGGAAGTAGTATCCCAATAGTTTTGATAAACCAGTGTAATAAAATCAATAGCAAACAAAATCCAAAATACAAGAATTAACATTGAATCACAAACAAAGTACAAAAATATTTACCTTGGAAACCCAAAACCAAGAAAACCAACCTACATGAGAGTTTATCCAATTCATCCAATCATTTGACCTTCAAATCTCCAAGTGATAGAATAATTAACCAATCTATACCTTAGTTTAAACATTTTTTTATGTTTCCTAAGTGTTCTACCTATGTTAGTTGTTCACCTAGTGCTTGCTTGTTGCACCTTAGTCAATTTTATCCATTATAGCACCCTCATGTGCTTTAGTTCCTTATTTTATTAATATTTTATGAGCTAAGGCATCCTTTTTGCTTTGTTCCTTCTTTATCCATCTTTTGTGAGTCAAAGCCAGCTTTGTTCTACTTTTCACTTGGATTAGGATTAAGCAAGTGCTCTAGGATTCTTTTGGAAAGTCTACATGCTTTTTCCTCAACCCCTTCTTGGTTTTTCTCCTGAAAATCCTCCAACATGTCTCCTTTTGGTCACTCATGGCCTACCAAAGCTTAGTTAGACAATTCATGACCTCTTGCTATGTTTTGGAGTGTGATGTTTCCTAGATGGGGAGATTTTTCTATTCTAATTCCGCCACATGTGAGTATTTCGAATTGCCTCCAAGGAATTTGAATTTCTCCTCAAGGATGTATTATATATTGTACACTTATTACACAATAACAAGATTATGAGAGTTTATCGAAATGAGTTATTTCTTTTATGTGTTTCTGCTCATTCTTCTTCTCAATTCTCTACAAATATCTGTTGTAATTCTTAGTCAACAAATATTGATATCAGATCCTTAGATGTGTAATTTATTGCATGGCATCAAGGCCATAGAATTCTGACACCAAGTAGGTGACAAATTATATATTGATCCATTTCAAATCACACCTCCCAATTTTGGGACGATTTTGGTCCTCAAAATATTTTACTCATTGAAATGAGGAAAATTTTCCTCTACCTTCTCCTTGGAGCACCATTTATCCTTTCCTAGAATTTGTCCTTTCATCTCCACCTCTCGGAGTTCATACTCCCCTGCTTGGTAGTTAAGGACTTCTTCTACAACATTGTTTCTTCTGCTAACTATGCCTTAGATTCTAACGCTAAATCCTCTACAGAAGGAAAGACTTGCGCAGGTTCTTGATCCAGCATGGAAGGTTCATAGAGTTTCAGGTTTTCCACATTCACTACAAAATAAATGTACATGTATTGGGGTAGACTAAGTCTGTAGGAATTATCTCCCACCTTTTCCAATACCTCAAAAGGACCATACCTTAGAGCCTTAATATTCTTACCAGGACCCTATAGTCTTTCCTTGTTCAAGTGTAACCATACTCTGTATCCCACCTTGAATGTTTTCTCAACCATGTGTTGGTCATGGATTTCCTTGTAATTTTCCTATGACTTCTCCTAGGTCCTCATGTACTTGTAAGTGGATCTTCCTAATCTTATCTATGAAATTTTCATCTCTTACTGCTTCACATGTTTTGTCTTCCCTTTCTTCCCCTTGTTGTCCATAAACAACATCTATAGGGGAAGGTGGAAAGTATACAAAACAAGTTTCAAAAGGGACTTCCCAAAGGAAGTGTGGATTTATCTATTATAAGGGTGTTGTATGTATATCACATTTTCCTCCCAAGTCTTCAGATGCTTCTGATGTACCAAAGTCATGTTAAATAATTTCATTTTCCCATCTATCTGCTGATGGAATGTTGTAGACCTATTAATCTTAGTGTCCATATTTTCTCAAAGTGTAGTCCAAAATATACTAAGAAATCTAGTATCTTTTTTTGAGATGATGCTCCTTGGTATCCCAAAGTGCACCAAGACCTATTCAAAGAACATGTTTGTTTCTTTTTGTTTGTTGATGGTATTTAGCAAAACATAAGAATCCACATATTTTTTAATCTATCAACTACCATAAATAAATAGTCATGTCCTTTCCTAGTGGTTGGAAGACCACCCACAAAATCCATGGAGATTCTCTCCCATGGTCTCGTAGGAATAGGTAAAGGATGGTATAGACCTTTCTTCCTATTGTTGGGCTTGCTTGTATAGCAAAGTATACATCCTATGATAAATCGAGCTAAATCTTCTTGTATTCTAGGACAATAAACATACCTCTATAAGTTTGTAACTGTCTTCCCTACACCAAAATGCCTTGCAATTTTAGAGGTGTGTGCCTCTCTGATAAGCTGCAATCTCTTGCCTTTACGAGCACAGAGTTTTTATAGCTTGTAGAGTAACTCATTCTAGAGATGATAGTTATCCTTGTTGTCACCTTCTTATACATGCAAATGGCCTTGAAGTTGTTGAAATACCTCCTTTAAGTCCTTATATAGAGTTCACTCCTCCTTGTATGCATCATGGGTAAAAGGTCCCATGTGCATAAGAATTCCCAAATCTATAATATTGGTTGTAGGTTGCCTTGAAAGAATGTAAGGTGACCTATTTGTAGTTCCCTTCTTATAATTAATGATGAGATGGAATTGTTGTAATAATCACATCCACTTATAATGTATGGTCTCTTGTAGCTTACTATGGGCCTACAAATACTGTAGTGGATGATGATTAGTGTGAATGATGGTCTCCTTAACCATTAGACAGTGCTTCATTTTCTTAATAGATTGAACTAGGGCATAGAGTTCCTTATCATAGGTAGGGTAGTTTAGGACTTTCCCAGGAAACATTTCAGAAGATAACATACCGGCCTTCCTCCTTGCATTAGAAGCACTCTAATGGAATACCCACTTGCAGCTATCTCCAATTTGAAAAGATTCTACAAATTAGGCAATGCAAGTACAGGTGCCTGACTAATTTTTTGCTCGAGCTCTTCAAAGACTCTCTATTGATTCTTCCACACTAGAACACCTTGTTGATTGTTATGGCATGGAGGGGTGTATCTACAGTCGAAAAGAAAGTTGTGTGTTGTGAAAAATATTACACAAAGGTCCATCCTTCCATTTGGCAAGGGGCTAAGCCATGTAGGTTGTAGCAGGCCTTAGTCCTTGGAGCCCATTGGTGAGGTGTGAGTTCTATTGATAATCTTGCAAGTGGTTGTTAGTGAAACTTTAAAATATATATATATATATATATATATATATATATATATATATATAACAAAGAGAATAGTGGAAGAATGCAAACTCAAACAACCAGATGTATGAAAACCCACGTTGTATTTCCCAATGGTCAATCATGTACAACACCTAGGAGGTGTAGGCTTCAAGGAAAGCCAAAAATATCCCTTAGGGAGGTCCTTCTTGTCCAAACTAAATGCTAAGTGGGTTGAAAGAAAATGGAGAAAAGCTCTTTCTCCTTGGAGGAAGGGCAAGGGATATTTGGAAGGCTTACAAAGGTGGGAAGAGATGAGCTATGAAGAAGCTCTGAACACAAATCTAGAAGCATGAATTTTCTATTTTTTCTCTCTACAATATGCATTCCCATGGCTTCCTTTTATAGGCTAAGAGGTGGCTAATAAACAACTAGATCCAAATGTGAATTCCATCACCTCATGAAGTGGTTGCAAGTACAAAACGGGGGATATTTAATGCCACAACGAATGTAAGGGGACCAATTTTGAATTGTGGAGGTGATGGGACATTGATGAGCCTTCAATTGTGCCATTGGTGGGTGAGATTCGATAGTAGCACGGATATCCAAGGAATTTCCATGCAAGGGTCATGTGGGATTTGAATTGGTAGCGCACGCTATAGCACAAGTTAATTAGGATTCAACCACACGAGCCTTTCATTTGACTAAGCTTGGGAAATTTTGGACTCATGTTGCCTTTTGTTATTGTTGAGGATTCCTTTGGTGAGCTACATTCTATATGTTGATGATGCCTTACTGCAAGGATCTCCAAAATGTCGCATGTGTGCTATATTTAGACGTTAACATATTCCTCCTGATGTATGAGGTTTGAAAGAGACTATAGAGACGATAATGCATCATTATTTATTTGTGTTTCTCTCATGTTCTATAGTGGACAAAGCATAAGTGGATGAGAGGGTTTTCCCATGGGGGAATATTGCTAGCGAAGTGAATCTGTAAATAAAGAATGTTGTTGTATACAAATGAGGTGGGAATACCCATGCTCATGAAAAAGCTTCCAAGAGGATAATTTACAATAAGAGAAGACTGAGGGGCCAACTCAAATATACTATTGGGACAAGGATGAAGGGGGATTCAATTCATGTGAGATTAACTAAACTTGGAACTACTACTGAATACTGAAGAAGAGGAACTGTGAACATTGCTACCTTCAAAAGTACTATTACCCCTTATGCGATGGAGGTGTTGATGTCAAGCATAGGGGAATCCACTAAGTTAGGGATTACTAAGGACTCTCCCTACTTATCTCAAGATGATCCCTTATAGTGATTTAAAGGGACCCAAAAGTACAACTGCAAATACTAGAAATATCAGAATCTGGTAAGCGGATGTCGATGAGAGTTGAAGCATATGAGAAGACAAGGGTCTCGTCATAGGAACCAATACCATATTGTAACCAACTGTAGGATTGATAGACTTGACACAAGAACGGATGATAAGTGTGGGGATAATAAATTCCTTTGATTGATGTGAACATGGGGAGGGATAATGACAACATTCCTTTAGGAAAGGTACAGAGTGAAATGGAGGGAGACCAACTACAAGTGAAGGGGTTTGATGGAGACACAATACTGAGAGTAATGGTGACCGAAAAAACTAATAATGATGGGGATATTGAGACTCAAATAAATCGATCAAAGGTGACCATGGGTTTCTACCAAAAGAATCAAGAGTTCCAGTAGGTTTATGCGGATTGGGGAGCTTGTTTGTACATAAAGAATAATTGGTGGGGTCCCTGCAGGTTTTGGGGTGTCGAGGGACCAATTTGATGATTGGTGGGATGCCGATGGTGATGGTTTTTTTGAATACATGAATAAGGGTTCCCCATGAATCAATTCCATGAATATTTTTCATGTGGTAATAACTAAATAGAATTGGTTACTTTTAAGCGTGGGGGCCCCATGGGTGTCTTGGCGGGGGTGATGGTACGAAGAATATTTTAGATGGTAGAGTGCTCATGGAGGTATGAGTAGTCAACTGTGGTTCTTAATTGTAACATGTGTCGATGAATTTGATGGCTCTGACTAGTGAAGGTTGGAGAGTAAATGTGAGTCTTTAAAATGATGAACTATGGATTGATCATTTCAAAGTTGATCAAATTCCTCGGACTTGTGGGGGGTTAGACATCATGGGTGTAAAATGATGACAAGGAGGGTAATGGTGTGCACACCCATGGGGGAACATGCTATTCACAGTGATCACATTGATGGCACGTCATGATTTGGAATTAGGTCCCTATGGTTATCAACGAGAATATTGGAAAATGCAATGTAAGCAGAGGGAAAACAGTGCCTATATGCCAGTTTCATAATGATACATGTGATAGAATCCCAACACCTTTACTAAGGGATTGACACTTATTCTTATAATGCAAAAACAAGGGGTCTCCTACGTGTCTTGGTCTTAATCCTACACATACGGTGCACATACCCAAGCGTAGTAAGGAACGTGACAAAGGTATTGACAATGCAAAAATACAAAAACTAAAACATAACGACTTATATGGTCTGTGCGGAAAATAAAGGGATCGGGTATAACTAGTCAGAATAGGGGATGGTCTAATCCATGATGTAGATCTTGAGCTTTGCTTGGTTTTTTTAGTGCCCCTACGACAGGAAAAATTTACCAATAATTGTTTGGGTTCAAATATCGCAGAGCAGAAATATAAACGAACTAAATTCTTTAAACAATTAAGAAGTTTCTTTAATCAAACAATTGGCATATATAAAGTTAAAAATAAATACCCAGTTTCAAACATTTGAAGATGATTCATTTGGTCTTGATATTTTCTCCTTAGCTTAGCCTCTTTGTTGCAAACCCTAAAATGTAAACAACAAGAAGTGAAAGCGATAATAATGACCAACAAATCATCAAAGAAAAATTGCATAATTATACATTCCTAAATCAATATAAATAATCATTTGCAACCATTAAGATGTAAATAAAATCAAGAATTGGATAGGAAAGAGTTCATTCATTTATATATAAAAATGACAATAAGTACATGAAACAGATAAACCTGATAATGTGGTTGTCGTTCTGAAGCTGAGTCTTGGGTTCTTCATCCCAATCTATTCAAGCACTCTGAACTTGCATCAAGGTATTTCTCACACACAATATGCTCAATAGATTTTGAAGGAAAAACTCTAGCATAATAGTGTTTGTGGTGGAAATAATGGAAACTAGGGTTCCATATATGGACAAGAGAGTTGTACACTTGAGGAAAAGAAGTTGTGCAAATATGAGCAAGGGTTTCTTCTCATGGATAGACTCACCAAGAACTTGGACAAGATGGATGTATAATTCTCTCTATGTATGTTAGAGTGTAACCTTAAAAAAATTCACCTATGATTTTTTATATCTTTGAAGAGAGCAGTTAGGGAGTTAGTGGAATTTATTCATGGGATTTGGGAGTTAGGAAATGGTTTGAGATCGAAAAATAATCTGTGAAGGTAACTTATTTCATTTATTTTTTTTATTTTTACCCTTTTGTGGACACATATGCGAGTGAGAAACAGGTCATTCGCGTATACATGGGTGAGACATGGTTCAACCATATATTTGCTAAGAAACAAGGTTTTTTTAAAGGGATTTATTAGAAATAGAAAAATGTCCACAAATGCACAAGGAAAAGGGAAGTTTGCAACTAGGAATAAGAGTAAGATCAACCATGGTAGCATCTTCGGATAAACTGTGGCAAAAAATGCTATAACAGATTCCCCCTAATGTGTGATATCAGAGAGGTATATGATGGGTTAAATACATTATAACATTTCTATAAGAAGTGCTTGGAGTCACATGGAAGGAATTACCCATTCATTGGTTATAGGGATTTATCCAACATCAACCAAGTGAGAACTCTTTTCTTGAGTTAGGCATTCCCATGCTCAAAAATAATAAAAGTATGACTGTACACAGGGGATCCATATTATGAACAGATAATAGCCACAAAATACAAGGTGGATCTATGTCTCATAATCAAATGAAGATATCTGTATATATGTTGAACTAAACATATCAATCTTCATCTATATCAACGCCAAAATATGAGTAATGGCAATCCAACGTAACCTAGTTCATAGAAAAACTTAAAAGAGTACCATAAAATGAACTGAGGGTCTTGAAACCAGCTAATAAAGGTACAAGTAAAAACTACGTGAATAGATGTTTTGAGGTCGAATGTAGTAAGAAATCGTGTGATTACTGGTCAATGATGAAAACCATTAACACACGTGATCCAACTCACTGATAATGATAATGAGTGGTAAGGTACCTAGTACAATCTAACAAGTGTGAATAAAGGAGTTAACATCGAACACTTGTAGACTCAAATGATCACGGGACATTGATGTATTCCCACTCTTAAGGGCGAGGAGACTTTCCACGGAGGACTGCAAGTTCCACGGTACTAATAAACTCTAGATCATTGTCCTGGAGTAAATGTGTTGAATTCGATGGGAAGTAATCCGCTGGAAGGAGGGAATTAATGAATTCCCCATCATCCAACACGATATTGTAACAGGAGGACAAATATGTAGTGGATCAACTAATGAGACATACATAACATGCGAAGGCTGACACAAGAAATTCAAGAAAGTTCTGAGAATGGCCAACATAGGTTAAAACTTCCTTTGAACAATAGGATGACACAAATGTGACTAAGGAAGCATAAACTCAAAAGATATTATAAAGATAATTCGATGATGTAAGATACATCAAAGACAACTCCATCGGTGTGGTAGAGGACATGGGACGGGGAATAAATAGCCCATGTAGTTGATGCAAGGTTCTTAAACCATCAATTTGTGTTGTTTGCATAGCCGATATAGACTTCTGGTTAAGAAAAATATCGACTTATTCTCAACCAAAAAATATTAAAAAGAAGAAATAAAATGTTGGGTTGTTTTAAACTAGACAAATGTAAAAAATATGGGGAAAAATATGTTTTTACCCTTATTTGTGTTAGGGGCCATTAAATGTTGGAACCTAGGGTGGTAGAGGGGTGGTATCATACTCATTGGTGAATACCCAACATTTCCAGTGGGGGGCAAGTGTTTTCTAAACACTTGGGAATGCTTGTGGAGGATCCAAGTCTTCATTGGAAGAAAATGAATCACTACTAGTTAGGAGGTTGACTAAAGGAGATACGGTATCGATGGTATCTGGTAAGGGGGAGGAAAATTCCTCACTGGGTAAGCCTTGCGGGACTGTGCTGAGATAACTAAGCTGATATTGGACTCTCATTAGTTCAAGACAATATTCTCGTTCTGCGTGTAAAATGGGACATTGGAATGAAACGTGAGAAGTATTGCCAGAGGACCAGCAGGGTCATGGTACTTTAGCACAGAGTGGTGTCTGTGCCACCAGGGAATTTCCTTGATCCAAAATGGATGTTACGGCCCTAGTAGGGAGCATCTGCATGTAATTCATGTAGGAAGAGCATCCATTATTTGGTTTTGTCATCGTAATATCTATAGGTTGGGGGTATTATGGCATTGAAGGCTCTATAACAGGAACTACCATAAGGGCAGGTTGTGATGGATGAGTAACTGGTGTTGTCTTTGATGTAGCGACCACATTGATAGAAGCAAATTCTTGGGTTGGCGGATGAGATTTCTCAACCATCAGTTTAGTGAGGATAATTGTTTCCAAGGCATCTATAAACCAAGGGAGATCAGGACAATGTTGTGTGTAGTTCCTGAACTATGAACAAATAACAAATACATGATTTGTACGTGATTATTTGCACTTAGGTGTGTGCGATGATGACATGCCCCCTTCTATTGTTGGTGAAGCATGGATGACACGTACAGGGGTATTGATCAAGTTTCGAAGCTCTAGCAATGTGGGGCATAAGTTGGTCACATGGCCTTGTTTCCCATAAAGAGTGCATGGTGGTGTGACTCTCTAGGTGGGAGTATTGGTCATGACTAGGGATTTTAACCATTGTTGGTTGATGCCCCCTATTTTAGGCTTAGCGACCCTCGATGATTTGGGTGTAGGGTTAGGTAGGAGAGGGCCTTTCAACTTAGTTTGTTTCATGCCCCCATTGGTAGGCTTCATGAAGGCCACCTATGGTTTAGTTGCAGATTTCGTAGGTGCGACTAGAGGTACAGATGCGTAACTGACCTAGTAGGCGTACTAGCCGAAACAGGGACAAACGCAAAATGGGATACTAGTTTAGAAGCCATTTCTAGGTAGGTTGGTGTAAGGCACCATACTGGAATACCCAAAGTTATTCTAGGTAGATTCAACTAAGCCATAACTGACGTCCCTTTTACACTAGTGGGGGGTATAAGAAAGGTATCTAAAAGATAGGAGGTACCGATGGAATCAATGTTTGTTCAATGCCATGGCTCAGCGACGGTGTTGATGATGGTGTTGAGGAGGAGGTGTCCCCATTTTCAGCAGTGAAAATTGTGCGCATTGGGCCATCGGTGGTTGTGGGGATCTTGGGTGGTGGTCCAAAGTATACTCCTAGAAAATTGGAGTCCTTGTACATGCCGGGGAAATATCAACATATGGGGGTTGATTTGGTCCAACGATAGTAGGTATGATATTGTCAGAGTTTCTAGTGGCATTGGGATCATAATAATTGAGTTGGTAGAGGGTGACAATATTCCCATTTAAGGAAAACATCATGATACGGAAGACGGATGAGGCGACTACCTTCATGGAATACATATAATTACACCCTAAGAGGATGTTTTAGTCGAGTTGAGAATTGACTACATCAATATTGATCATGGCCATCTTTCCCCCCAATTCTATGGTGACATTTTGGTACAATCCTCTAGGTTGGGATGGTCTCCCATCATATGCGCGAAGGGTGATGGATGAAGGAACCAGCTCGGGTGACCCCTATCGTTTCCAATCATTAGAGTACATGATGAAAGTAGAGGTTCCTTCATCGATGATACACAAATGAATCATAATGTTAATTACAGTGATGGGGACTTGAAATGCGACTAAAGAGGGTAATCATGATTCACCTTTGATGAGATCAAAGGTCATAAGGCACGAGTCGGAAGGATCGATGGATCTAAGTGCATTGATTAATGCGTTGCGTTGGGTTGGGCATGACTGTAGCACCTCTAACGTGAACATGGATACAAGGGACTAAGTCAATTCATCCATAATACTGTAATTGTGGGTGGCTTTCATATGGGGGTTATTAGGGGTTCATTGAAGTGGCACTTTGGGAATCCCTAGGATATGTTCAACACTTGGGCATGGTATTTTCAAAGGGCCTTTGAGGGGATAGGGATGTCTTCCACTTGGGGAGCTTCAGGACTATCATAACCTTTGGATCAAGTCTAAATATTAACATCCAGTGTATAGACATTTTGGAAGGAGCCATCACGGGAGGGGCGGGGATCTTGTTGTTGCATAACAACCCCTTGATCGGTGAAGGGTTGTTGTAAGACAACAGTTTGGGGTTGGGGAGTATGCGGGTCCTAAGGAGGATTTATCACTATCTTCTTCTTAGCTTCCACTAACTATTGGTAGTCAGGGATAAGAGGGAAATGATGGGTGTAATGAACATATTCTCCACAAATGGAGCAAGAGTAATTGGTCCTCAGGTTGGCATTCTTCCCTTTCTTGGGGGATTTGTTTGTCCTCACATTCTAATTACCTAGGTTCTGTTTTTTTTAGGGAGGAGGATTTCTCCCATTTCCCTTCTACTGGATTTGCTTGTTCTTCCATTTCTTCTTCCCCTAATTTTGAGGATTCTAGTGATTTGTAGCATTCAACTGCTCAAACTATTGAGCTTGTTGTGTGAAAGAAGACTGAACAAGGTTGACCCCCATGTGAAGCATGGGGGTTTGACCAGTCAAGAAAGAAAATGGATAGTAAGGGTCGTATCCCAGTGGTGGGATAAATGCATTTTGTACTCCATAATATGTGGAGGTAGGGATGGCTTGTGCCATTTGTGGTGTAGGAATCGTTGCTACCTAGCTAATGTTCAGATAAGTAGGACTATAGGGTCCATACTATAACTAACCAACCGGTGGGGTTGGTACATGAGGAGGGGATACTGACACATGTGGCATGGGTGGGTATTGTGGGGACATACTGAATGGAATCAAATTAGTAGGAGGAACATTTCCTAGGTGGGAAATGGATCCAATAAGCCCATCCACCGAGTGTGATGAACCCAGTGGTGTAGGATCGAATGACCAGTGTTGAGAGGCATCAGGGAGGATAGTGTAAAGGTATCCATATTGTGCATAGATAAGATCAAAATGATGGGCTTTCAGAATAGCCTCTTCCTCTCTTTGTGGCATGAAGGTGGAGACATATTTGGAAATGGCTCCTTGGAGTGATTTGATGAACCAATCCAACAAGAAGGGCGGTTATATTTTGATTTTTCATAATGTTTAGTGTCTATGCCACTCATGGATATGGACCATGATGTTGGTAGATGTGTTTTGTCAAAACTATTTGAGAATTTCAAGACCAAGTTCATGGCAAATCAGAAGCTGAAAGTATGTGAGGAATGCAATGGCCAATGTTGTAAAGGTGGCATGGTCCAATTGTGTTAAGTTTACATACCATTTGGTTGTTGTTCCGGTGAGGGTGCGCTGAAAGAGGTGAAGCGTCATTGAGTCTTCCACTATGTTGTTAGAGGAACACCACAAGTGGAAGGACATGATGTAGTTGGAGGTATCATCCCCTTGGTTCCCTTCGAATTTAGGAATGTGAGAGGGAGGTTTATCTAACATACTTGGTCATGTTGGATCATGTGCAATAGGGTAAGTGATTAGTTTGGCCAAATATAGGAGATTTAGGCTAGCCATAAAAGGTAGGGTAGGACGATTTGGTCTACCATTGTATGTGTGTGGTTTCCATGAGAGAGACACCAGGTGGTGTTTAAAATATCAAATGAAATGCTATGAGAGAGGAGGGATCAAAGTGGTCCAAAGGATCTCTAAGAGGATAATCCAAAGGGGAACCTCTTCCAAGAGGAGGGGGGGTAAATGTGTCTAGATTCTCTCCAAGGGGAGAAAATGAAGGTGATACTCTTCCCATGGTGGAGGAGGTAGAAGGATTAATACTTTCTCCAAGAGGATAAAATGAACCGAGCAAGGAGTAGTCTCACCCTAATGATCCTATCAATGTGGCCTAGGAGCATCCCTGGATAAAGTTTCTTCCACGTGAATGATGGGGAGATGGTGTGAAAACACCCCTAAAGAGAGTGGATAGGCCTTGCATCCTTTGGGACTACCTTAGGGGGTTGTTTTTTCGTCTATGGTGAAGGATTCATGTCAAATGAGAGTTATGGTGGAATTAAACATAATTGAAAAAAAGCAAAAATATGCCAACCACAACATATGCAATATGGTGCAACAAGTGAGTGATATGTGCAAGGTCAGTTTAGTGCAAGAGTTCCCACATGTAGGTTCTTTTAATTACAAGTTAGTGAACTTGTATTTAAAAAGAAAATAAGTGTAAATTCCCTAAAAAGACCTAATATCCTTCCTCTCAAATGTAATTGGGCCTTCCAAAAGCACAACTGATGGTAATGATGGAAACAACGCACTAATTGACTTGTGAAGGTAATAAATAGCCATTTCTATCAGTGATGGGGCCAATGTTCCAATCAAGAAGACTTGGCAACACCTCCCAATAGAAATAGCTGACTTCAAGATTCAATTGCACCCATAATTGCTCCTTGGTGATGTCCTAATTTTAGCCACTAAGATACATTTGCGTCGAGTGTTGATCAGTGATTCATCCTGCACGGTATAGTGTTGTCTCCGTACAACGAGATGAGTGACTCATAGGAGAGAGTAGGGAAAATATACCTTGGATTTCACCTCCTTGGTCACAACGCACTTATGATCTGGGTTTTCTTTGAACACTTTCTTATAGAAGTATTTTGATAGTACCCTATAAGTCAACAATGCTATGTTTCAAAATATTGCTAATGAAACTAGATTGGTGGGCATTAATGATTTCCTAGCCCAATCAATCCTACCTAACGAAAAATGTTATTTTGTGACCTCATATGGAGGATTTTAATTAGTTGGCAATTTACAAATTTGATTTTAAGGGTCTTAAATTCACTTAGGGAGTAAGGGAGGTATTTCACACTTCTTCTCCTTTTTTATTCACAAAGCTCACAAGAAGTGTGAGGTGGAGAGCATACTAAGATCGAAAGAGTCTTTAGATCCCTTAGTTTGTGCGTGGTGCAAACACATGTGAGGTAAACAAATTGATTGTTGCAAACTAACTAGAATACTGTAAAGTAAATGCAAATGAGATCAACTTTTAACTCTTAAAGATGCTAAGGGTGCCGCGAATTAGACGAAATTTGGGGTCTAAAATGGGCCTTATAAGAAAACTAGTCAACCATAATTTATTGATGAGTTGGAATTCAAGAACGAATATAATTTCATTAAAATGAGTCAACCATAATTGTTGACTTGAGATATTTGTCATAAAAAAAACTACTTTTTTGTTCATATTTTCAACATATCTCCCTATTTTTTTACTCAAATTTCGAGCGAGAGCACTCGTTGGATGTGGAATTAAATTTTGCATCCAACGAGTGCTCCTGCTCAAAATTTGAGTAAAAACACAAGTAGATATGTTGAAAATACGAACAAAAAAATAGTGTTTTTTCTTTCTTCCTCCAAAATTAATAAATATTGTTTTATTATTTCAACTATTTTTTTATTATTTTCCTTAGGAGGCCCATTTTAGACCTCAAATTTCTTCTAATAGTTTGGAAACAAAGTGCTAATGAATTAAAAGTGTGCAATGGAGGTATTTCACCCTTCTCACCCCTTTCTGATTCACCAAGTTCATAAGAAGTGGGAGGTGAAGAGCATACTTGAGGAGACAAGAGTCTTTAGGTCCTTGCTTGTGTCCAAACAATGGATTCTACACTAGCTTTGATCCTAAAAACATGCCAATTAAACACAAACAAAATATGTCTTGAATACTAGTGACAACAATGAGGCCTGTTCAAAGCCTCAAATTTGGTTACCTAATTAAGTTTCGAGGGATGTGGACTCTTTACTCCCTAATGCTAGTCTAAGTTGACTAATTACTATAGAATTAATAAAAACTATCGCAAGTTAGATTATTCTAGTTTATTAGTGAGCAACCATTTGGGCTACAAGAACATGGAAAATGTTAGGTGCTAATCTTAGCCCATGGGCTAAATTTAGGGGTCTTAAATTTTTAATGGGATAATTTTTATTAAACACCCATTAGTTATGAATAGGAGGTTAGCCCCATTGAATTTAAAAATGGGAGCAAAGATAAAACAATTTCGCTCTAAAAATGGATTTAAACCTTTGCTAGCCCATGAAAATCACTAGGAAGCTCCCATTCGCCCCCAATATCCATAAATGACAATTGCTAGGGGCTCTTTTTCCTTCTATTGATTATGGAAATCAAAGTTGGAGTTACATTTGTCTAGATTTTATGCATTGAATCTTATCTTGCAAATTGCTTAATGGCCACATGAGAAGGGCAGTCGATATTTACTACTGGGTCTTATAGCGACCCATTTGCATCTAGGATATTTCTAAATCCCATCACCTCAGATCCAAATTTCCCCAAGAAACATGGGGATTGTGAATCTTGTTATCGGTGATGCGACAATTTAATGTTTTTGTGGGTGTTCGGGGCATCATACCTGGGGGTTGGGACTTCATTCATAGCTTCATATTTGGGAATGCAGGGGGGCATGACTTTCTAAGGAGAAACTTGGTGAAAGGTTCACCAAGACTTCACAGGGTTTTATAATTTAGTGAAATATTCGCCAATATTTTACAAGGTTTTATAATTTAATAAAAGATTCGCCAAAAAATTATATATACACAATATAACATTGATAAAATAGCCTTCATGTTTTCCTATATATTATGGGGATTCGCCCATTTATTATACATAGAAATTTAGGGGGGGTTCTTAAAATTTTCCTTGTACAAGAATGTTCCATGCAGATAAAAATAAAATTAAATGTTTGTAGCATGAGAAACTATCACTCTATCGTGCGATAGTGCGGAAGAATTACAAACAGATGCGATGTAGTGTGGGAAGTACAAAGAAAAGGTGTGTAGGTCAGAAAGAAGAATACCACGCGGGTGGTGAACTTCTTATATGCGCAATTAGCATGATTGTCAAATTCGTTTTTGAACATGTAGTGCGGTCGAGACACCGAGATTTGTGTTGTTGTGTAAAAAAATTAGTGTCAACCAAAGGGGAGGAAAATTCTAGAGTTGGAGGTGGTAAAGTTGATCTCCTACAAATGACAAGCACCCAGAATTAATCACTTGCATAAACACAACCTAGTTTAAAATAAATAAACAAAAATAACTGGAGTCACCATTAGAACTAATGTGGAAAAAATTGCACAAGGGTGTATCCTTCCACTTGGTAAGGGGATAAGCCTTGAAGTTTGCAACAAGGCCTTAGTCCTTGAATCCCCTTGGTGAGGTGTGAATTCTCCAAATGATCCTGCATGTGGTTGCTAATCAAACTTAAATAAAAGAAAGAAAAATAAACAAAATATAACAAAGAGAATGGGGGAAGAATGCAAGCTCAAACAACCAAATGTATGCAAAACCACTTTGTGTTTCCCAATGGTCAATCATGTACAACACCTAGGAGGTCTAGGCTTCAAGGAAAGTCAACAATCTCACGTAGGGAGGTCCTTCTTGTCCAAACTAAATGCTAAGTGGGTTGAGAGAACAATGGAGAGAAACTCTTGCTCCTTGGAGGAAGAAGGAAAGGGAGATTTGGAATTCTTTCAAAGGTGGGAAGAGGTGAGCTATGAAGGAGCTCTAACATAAATCCAACAGCATAATTTTTCTCTTGTTTTCTCTCTACAAGATGCATGCCCATGGATTCTTTTATAGGCCAAGAGGTAAACAAGAAACAACTAACTCCAAATGTGAATGCCATCACCTCATGAAGTGGTTCCAAGTACACAAAGGGGGCTATTTAATGCCACAAGAAGTGTAAGGATCCCAAATTCGAATTGTGGAGGTGATGTTCCATATATGAACCTTCAATTGCATTGTTGGTGGGTGAGACTTGATAGTAGCACAGATATCGAAGGAATTTCCAAACAAGGGTCGCGTGGGCTTTGATCTGGTAACATGCACTATAATGCAGGTTAATGAGGGTTTAGCCACATGACGCTTTCATTTGACTGTTCTTGGGCACTTTTGGGCTCATGCTACCTTTTGTATTTGTTGAGGATTCCTTTGGTGAGATGCATTCTATATGTTGATGATGCCTTACTACAAGGATCGCCAAAATGAAGCATTTGCGCGAGATTTAGACGTTAACACTATAAACTTCCGAAGGTTTTGTGCTTCCTACAAAAATCTCCTAACTTCAGTGACATTTTTAGGATTAGGCCACTTAGTGATGGCCTCCATTTTTTGAGTATCAATCTTGAGTTCTCCTTCACCAATCACATACCCTAAATACACATAGAAATGGTGGGGAAACTCACATTTCTTCAAATTAGCCAACAACTATTTCTTTTCCAGAGTCTCTAACAACTGCTTGAGATGTGAGATGTGCTCTTCCCACGTAACATTATAAACTAATATGTTATATAGATATACTATAACAAACAAATTTATAAGAAAAGGTGTAATACATCATTCATTAAACACATAAATTATGTAGTTGGTGCATTGCATAAACCAAATGGCATTACTAACCATTCATATAGACCTTTCCTACCTTGAAGGTGGTCTTTCGGGTGACTTCTTCCTTCACTTACACCTGGTGGTATCGCAATTTTAGATCCAACTTGGTGAAGTACTTGACATGCTACAATAGGTCCAACATAGCATCGATCATAGGCATAAGGTATTGATTCTTGGGTGTGATTTTATTCAAGGATCTATAGTTGATGCATATCCTCCAAGTCTCGTCCTTCTTGGGTACTATGATGATAGGTAACCCACAAGTGAGGTGCTTGGTCAGATCACACCCTACTGTAACAACTATTGCAACTACTTCTTCACTTCATCTGCTTCTATGGCATACTATCTATACAGTCCAATGTTTGGCAATGGAGAATCCAACAATAACTGTATCTCATGCTCCACCTCCCTCTTAGGAGATATCCCCTTAGGCTTTTGGAACACTTCTCTATATTCTTGCAAAAGTCTCTTGAAATTTTTTTTTTCTCTTTGGTACATCCTTCTAGGGATGCCTTCACTTTTACTGATCAACCTTCTTGATGATTCTATCTTAAGAAAAGCAATACGAAATTCCTACTTGAACTGATCAGCTTTTAGCTTTGTTGGCACTTAAGAGAGAGATCTTTGATTTACCTTTGTACGCGTTAATGATGAAGGATTTCCCAAACCATTAACTTATGTCTTTGCTTATTACCAAAATAAAATTATCCAAAATTATAAAAATTAATAATTATATATTTTTAAATATTCTATAATTTATAATTCATTAATAATTTATTATTATCCAGTGCATTATAATTTGATAAGTTCCGTTGAATTCATTATATAACATTACAAGATATCGTTCATGTGAATTCCCATTATCACTATTGATGTTGACTAGAATATCTAAAATATGAAATCCGAGTTTAGGAGATATATATATATATATATATATTAATAACGGTGGTTTTTTTTTCTAATTTTAATTTCTGTTTTTTAGTGCATAACGTTAAGAACTTTAGGAGTGCTTTTCCCTCGCTTCTCTTTCGATGCCAAAATATATACCCCACAAAAAAAAATTGTAATCTATGAATATTGCACGTTTTAACTTCATTCTTCTTTTTGTAATCTTGGATATGGTGTTGGAAATAAATCTAGATCTAAGCTACTTGTTTTATGGGGGCATTTTAACATTGGCCAATTCCTTTGGGCTTCATAGGGTGGATATTATGGGAGACTCAACTGCTATTATCAATTGAGTTTCTGGTAAACATCAGCTACAAGTTCCAGCTCTATCTTATTGAATAAAAAAGATTTTGACATTTCAAAATTCTTTTACTGCATTGAGATTTAGCCATGTTAGCTCTATCTTATTGAATAAAAAAGATTTTGACACTTCAAAATTCCTTTACTGCATTGAGATTTAGCCATGTTAGTAAGGTCTTCAACAAAAAGGAAGATACTTTAAATCTAAAAAGGGTCTTCTACTGAGAAAAGGAAAGGCTCTAATCTGCCACTTTCTAATATGTGGTTTTTAGAGAATTGATATGATTCTAATAAGCATTCATATATTTAGGTAAAATTTCAGGGGGTTTTTAGAGAATTGATATGATTCTAATAAGTGATGGATGATTGTAATTCAGATGAAGATATTTTTGTCATATGGACATGCTTCACTGTGTAGTTTTTTTATTCATAAAAATAGCAAGAGACTCTTTTACTCTTTTTCTTCTGAAAAAAAAACTTCATTCTTTTTTTATGTACTTGGTATCGTAGAATAGTCAAAACTTAAATTATTTTGGAGGCAAGCTTGCTCATCCGTAGTTTTCTCATAGCAATGACCAATAGATATCGTGAATTAAAAGTGGCACTTTGAGCTTGTGATATGTTTCTAGAGTGGCCTCACGGAAACATTTATAAAAGGATAAATAAATTGGGTAGCTTATTTTTATTTATTTATTATAAAGTTTTAAAAGTATATTTGCCTTTTGATAGTAATGTTTTTAACATTTTTATTTATTTTGTGAAGGGTTAGGTTTGTATATTTCATAAGAAAATTTATGAATTACGATGATTGTTTATTATTGAATTTTGATTTTGAAAATTAAAATATTAAATATTATTATATAATTACACCATAGGCTTCACCACAGAGAAGAGAAGCATAGGCGTTTCACCACAAAGAAGCAGCATGATAGGCGTTTCACCACATATAGAAGCATGAGCTCCACGTTGGCTAGATTCCTCGCTCGCGAATGGAATCCTGCCACATGGATGCTCATGCTTCTCCTACCGCGGCCGCATGTTGCCTCCTCACGCCACTGACCTCCTCGACCTCCTCCGCCTCCTCTTTGTCGAGCTTATGCATCTCCCGCCGCCGCCTGCAGCCTCCTCCCTCCTCCCACTGCGAGCTCCTTCTTTTCTTCCCTGTGGCATCCCACCACCAACTCTCTGCGCTTTGAATGTTCTGTCCGCTTGCGGCAGAACATGAGCAAGCTTGATTTTCAAATCTTGTGTGTAAATCTCATCATCCCACTACTTTGTATGATCGAAAAATCTGAGCAGGTTTCAACCGCTTCGTAAGATCTCTGCGTTATGGCAAACCAACTCTTTGACAATGCACTGTGACATTCTTTTCAAGAATTAGGGCGTGAATCTTTGGTTTGTGATATGATTTTGTTACACGCAAATCATAATTAATTTATTTTCTTCCTTTTTGGCACATAGATTCCTTGAATTCACGTTAGTGTACTAATTCTTCCAAGATTTCTACCATTAAAGGAAACAATTTAGTTAAAATATAGAAACCAAATCGCTATCAACAATAACAGGAAGTTCAAAATCACAAAACTAAAACGAAAATCAATATTGCAATTCTAAAACTCGGGGGATGGATCGATAAACTCCCTTCGAGGATTATGCGGAGATATTTTCATTTCATTTGGTTCAATCCTCAAGTAATTCTGCAAACCATTGATGCCAATCTCCTCCATAAGCGATATCTCAATGCTTCCAATAAACCTGTTGCCAAGATCTTGCTTCCAATAAACCTGTCGCCTTTCGATACACAAAACTCGCCGCTTCTGGTCCCAAAGGGCTGAGAATTCATCTCTAGAAGATATGTCAGAAGATATGTCATCCTCTTTGCAAGAAGGCTGGATGTAGTCTTGAATGGTCCTTCAAATGCTCCAGCCAAAAATCCATCAGTTTCCTTGTAGATTGGGTACTCATAAGGGCGAATTACATTATACTCATCTTCTGTCATGGGTAAAAGCACAGTGGTAGAACATTGAAAAATGAATTTTAAACTAAAAATGAATTCTCATTCCCATGTTGAGAACGTTAAAAACATAAAAACTATTTGAGGCGTTGAAGAATGATTCCTTACCTTTCCATGCGATAGCTTGGCCTGTGCTTGTCATTTTCTTGGTTAGAAAGATCGATCCTCTCTAAATGCTCATTCTGCAGTGGTAGTGTATTTTGTCCTCAGAAGAAATTTTGCGTTGCTGTGGAAGCATACTAACATTTATAAACTGCTTTGCGACCTGCCAGAATAAAAAATTGACGCGTTGTGAAAGCAGTGTATGCACGCCATGCGTGTCCGCACTAAGATTTCTTGTTCGTTGACGATGGACAGTTAGTTTGTGACCTGGGCACTTTCTGTAGATCGACTTGGGTTTTTGTTTTTGTTTCTGTACATATTTCTGTGGTGTCCATGGTTTTATAGTTAACCTATCTTATTTTTATCAAATTGGTTTCAAACCTAATAAAACTTAAAGGTTTGGAAAGTGTTTTTATCAAATTGGTTTCAAACCTAATAAAACTTAAAGGTTTGGAAAGTGGAATAGTGTGTTATGAAAGAAAAGTGGAATAATGAGTTATGAGGGCAAGAATGGTTTGGATGTTTTTTATCACTTTAATTAATGGATTATTATTTTTGGGATATTTTAGGTTGAGGAATTATAGTTTTGGATTTTTTTTATCATTTTAATTAATGGATTATTATTTTTGGGATATGTTTGGTTGATTAATTAGAGTTTTAGATGTTAAAAGCATTTTTATTCTCAATTCAAATGTGAATAGTGACAAAAACTCTCACCAATTTATCACTTAATCACAACTTTACCTATCACCAATTCAAAAAATTGTTTATAAGTGTGATTCATGATTTAAAATTTATAGGGCACACCTTCATTGACATAGATACTCAATGTCGAATATATTTGTACAATCTTTGCTTGTTATTGCCGAGATGAAGGCTCGATGTTGGATTTGCTTTGCAAGCCTAAATATTTGCTTGTTTGATTGTGGTGCTTAAAACAAGGCTCAATTAATGAATTCAAAACCATTCCACATGGGAGCTCTAGATATGGGGAATACCAAAGATTCATGTTTAGTGCGGGCACTTGAGTTATGTTAGATGAAGCAGAGGTTGTCCAGACCATTGAAAAAGAGTTATGTACTCTAAAAGAAATCAACACAACCCCAAAATCAAGAACCAATAGTTGTTATGTTAAGACCTTGATAAAGAGAAATCGGTACTCTTGAAACCACGGTTGAATGGATACCTACTGTATGGATCCCAGGAAAAATCAAATTACATCCAGTAAACACACTAATTCACTTATTTTGTAGAGGAAAAACATTCAAAGGATGCTTGGAAAAAAAATTGGAGCATTTGGGCAGATAACAATGAAGGAATTAAAACTAATACGGACCTTGAACTTTGCATAAGGTGGATGACATGATCCCATACAGAATTCCGAAGTTCATGTCAGGGTATATGCAGAATTCTGAAGTTGTTGATCTTGAAATCTCCAGTGAGTTGTAGATCTTGTAGCTGTAGCTCCTTTACTCTATGGTAGACATAACCGACTATGGCTCTATCTTCAACATATTGTACGAGTGGAGCATCTTCAGCATCTTGTACGAGTATAGCATCTTCAGCATCTTGTAGGACTGGAGAAGGAAGGTACCGAGCTCCCCATTTCGCCCATCTGGAACGCCAAATATCATGGTAGCCTTCAACTTGGTTCAACACGATGTTCGATGTGGTTAAGAAGTGTGTGTGTGTGTGTGTGAATGGGCGATAGAACGCGTGGATCACTGGCCATTCCCTTGGGGAAATCGTGGAAATGCTTGTGGGCAGATGGATAGCTGAAGAGGGACAGTTTCTGGAAGCCCATCTCTTTAACCCACCCTTCATCTCAGCTCCCATGGACAAAATATGCAACGACAACATCAAACACAACCTGCACATGTTGCCCACAGCTTGGTGGTGCTTGATCTCATCGTGGTGCTGAAGGATGAACACAACTGCATTGAATCACATAATGCATTCTTTGCCCTAAGCTGGTGGGTTATGTGCTTCCTTTTTATAGCTACTTCTACAGAATAATTATTTGAAATATTCAGACCCTATTTTTTTTAACTTAATATGAAATTTATATTCTTCTTAGATCGGTTTACTAGAACAAAGCATGGACTCTCCTCTACTAGAAGGTTTTCACTGCACGATGATGAAGATATTTGCAGTCCGATAATTAAAGCCATCTTTGTCCTACCTTTTCTGAGCTGCAACATTAAGGAGAAAGGCTTGAGCATGAAAATCACAAAATGGATTGAAATGAAGTTTAGTTAAAATGTAATCAACAATGTCTGAGTTACGCTACAAAATTTTACAGAATTTTACTCACATGCAAGAAAAAAGATGCAGCAAATTGTCATCCAGAAGCTCGAATTAACCAACCTGACTTATGCTACAGAATTGTATTCACATGCAATAAAAAAAGAGTTCAGACTATCGCATGTGACCAGCAAATTCTTAGCCAGAAGCTGGACATAAGGAGAGAACTAAAATTATCAATTGCATTTCCTCCATAGTAACTATGTTGCAGGTGCTGAGGAACCATCATTGGTGTGGAAAACATCATTTTAAGAATTGTATTAGCTTAAACTTAGATCTCATGAAAATTTTGTTGTATGTTTCTCTCCACATTGCAAATTAAAATTTACATGTTGCATTCCACGTTGCAAAATACTTTGGGAACTTACCTTCGGTCGTGGCTTAGGGATCGTATACCCACATTGTGGCTCAGGGCTGGTGTATCCACATGGTAGAATACTTTGCGAACTTACCTTCAGTTTGTGGATTAGGGTTGGTGTACAGAGGGAACATTTTAGTATTACCCTTTGAATCAATTGAACCTTCGATAAGTGGCTGGCTGAGGTGGTGCTTATTATACATGTAGCTTCTTAAAGGCCTGACGGAACACTGACTGCAACGGTTGGCACACTTTACAAGTATAAATTAACTAAATATGCATTCTTCGCACTTCAATGGGATGCACCGTCGTGATCGAATCACCAAAATTGGACCCTCAAGCCTCTCGGTTCAGAGATAGAAAAAAGCACGAAATCTTAAAATATGAAACATCTCAATTATGATTTTATGCGATGAATCCAAGTAAGTTATCACTGGAGAATTGTGAATTCAGATTACAAATGATGCATGCTTGTATTTTATGTGATGTATGTGATGTATGTGATGTATGTAATGTATATAAGACTAAATGATGTATGTTGTGCTTGTAGAAATAATATATGTTATGCTTGTCTAAATAATGCCTTTTATGTTAATGAATTGAATAAGCCGATGATGCTTACTAATTCACCTAATGTGTTCCTCCTTAATGAATAGATAGTAGAATCTTGCTAATTCCTCCTAATGAAACTCCTGATGAACCTAACTAATTCATATACCCTTTTCCCCGAAAATGCAAAAAAAAAATATTGCTTATCCAAATTTTTACAATGTTAAACAATTGAGCACTCAATATCTACTTGATAAAATGGTATCTTTTCAATAAAACCAAATTTGAACACATTAATTTGACATATATGTAACATTAATTTTATAGTTCATTAAAATAACAACTATTTTGTTGTATTTTTATGGGTTAGACCACACTTCATTATACATAAAAACTATTTATACTATGCAATAACCATATTGGGGCTTTTGCATGATCTTATGCATAGTGCAGGACGTTGAAACTAGATATAGTCTTAGAATAAAACTAGAACCATGAGAAAATTACTTACCGTTAACTATGTACAAAAAGAAGCCACTGAGCAAAACGAGGCTATAATAAACCTACAACCAAAATATACATATAAAACCAACCAAAACCTTAATTCAAACTGGAGAGAGGGAAACCATCCATGCTTTAGATATGTAAAAATGATGGGCATTAGGCCCCTAAGAAAAAATAATACATAGCTCAAAACTACATTAAAAAAAAATTCCTCCATACCAAGCAAGTTAGCAATGCTAGCATCATAGGGGCCTGGGCATCAAATTTTGTTGTTCAACACTTGTCGCAACAACATACAGGTATGGGATGGAGGGGAAATGAAATCAAGCCTAATTCAACTAGAGACTTGCAACTCACTGCATGTTTGATTCTCGACAGTCTTCCTTTTAAATTGAACCAGAACAACAAAATAAGTTCGTTAATGGCTTGATTTGCGAAAATTCTAGATACATGAGTAATTAAGAGCTCGTTGAATTCGTAGTCATGGGCATGAAATTTAAGTTATTTAATGAAAGAATTAATCTATCTACCTATATGTTGAAACTATTTTCCATGCTGATGTGGGCCACTGCCCTCCTTATTGTCTTACCAGAAGGCATGAGAATGAGGAAGATGACTTAAAATTATGGACTTCACCATCAAAGAGGCCTTACAATCACATTGGTAAGGAGTCATAAGAAGATCACAACAATCCAATGCATCAAATCTCATATGAGAGTGCCAATTAAATATTTATATGGTAAATTTAATATAAGACTTACTTATAGTTGTCTCCTACTCTTTTCGTCTTGATACATTTGATAATTTATGGTTGCCTTTGGCCCTTGACCCAATTGATATTATAAGGTGAGAATGTGCATGCATAATAAAATTTAGTTATGACTATGCGATGAGAATTTAAATAGAAGAGGATGTAAAGACATGCAATTTTTATACGTATTTTGGTGGCGAGTTTTGAAGATAAACATGGTGAGAAACCACATATGTTTGGATGGATAGAGGGAGATTACATGATAATGATCATGCCACCCATCAAATTGAAGACAATTCCCGACCCAAAAAATGTTATTTTAAATTTTTTATTAATCACCATTGTGGTACTTTGGTCTAAATGTTTTTTCTAGCTCATTGTTTCTCCCTATTGTGTGCCTGGTGCCACCTATCTATATCGATGCATAAATCAACCTCTGCTTGGTTTGTGGTTGATGAAGCATTCAATTAAATTCCTTACTGATTCAAAATATGTCCCATATATATCTTTGTTTAAAATGCATCATATATTATAATAGAAATCAATATGTAACAACAGTGACACATCCAGGTGCCACAAAGCAGTTGATCCGGTTTCCCCCCCTGCCTACATAAACAAGGAGAGCAAGTATATCTGACTCGACTCCATCTTAGAAAGTATCGATATCTTTCCCAAAAGGTGTTCCCTCTGTCCAAAATTCAAATAGCCAAATCTGCTCTGAATGTAGAAACTTTTGGCAAGTTGAATGACAGTCGGCTCTTGAAAAATTGAAACTGTAATGATACTCTATATTAATTGCTGGCATTGCTATCCCAGAGACACGAATAGTGGCTATTGGATTCGTACAAGTAATGGGGTTGAGTGGGACCCATAATATCTCTATCTTGAAGATGATAGTCATGGAGCAAGTGCTTGGTAGGACCTACTTTGGGTGGACCCAAATTTTCTTGACAACGGTTCAACGATAGTTGAACCACTATAATCAAAATGGAGGAGACTTCAATTTTGGTACCTTCATTTGTTCTTTCTTCTTTAAGCGATTGTCGACATTGTGCTCTCATCTCATGGTCCATGATGAGGAGCCTATGGATCTCAGGATGTGACGATGGTGGAGATTATGGTATAGGGAAGAGGTGGAGTAGTGGACAACATCTTCAGGAAATTATTTTTTGCGCAGTGGCACCATCTCCATATAGTCATTGAAGGATACCCATACAGTGGGATGGATTGTTGGGGATACCTAGAAATCCCATGCCCACCTATCCAGGTTTGGGGACCAAATGGTACATATGATCATGCATTATGATTTGATAGTCGTTCTTACATACTAGCGTAGATGATAACTAAATTTTATTATGTGATCATGGTACTAATTAGTTATCATATATGCGTGTGTATATGTGGGACCGGTGCCCCTTACAAGGTTTCAACATACACGAGGCAAGGTCGAGGTGGTCGATCTTGTTCCCCAAGCCTAGTTCCCACAATGGAGTGTCAATGCGATATTAGAGGGATTTCTTTGTGATGTCGTCCAACTACTTGTTGTGGCCACAACAAATCCCATGCTTTGGTTAAGCATGAAAGCCTCGATTTTAAATTAGCACAAGGATGTTCATGCAAGTGTTCTTCTGAATATGAATTTTGAGCTTGGTTTCTGCAATCTTATACTTATGCCTTTGTTTAGCTTGATCGTACTTCTTTCCTTAGAATTTTTCCAAGTGTTGTGATCGCAGAACGATTCAAATTTTAATTTTTTCATTGTTTGTTTTCTGCCTACCCGAACCCAACTTTTCGACATCTCAAAATCTCATACCCAACAGTTGCGGGTTGCGGGAACGCAATTTTCAGTTGTATGATTTTCGTCATCCTGAAACTCGCAACCCGAAAGGTGGGGGTTGTGGGAACCTTCTTGTTAATAAGTCTAGGAATCATGATTCCCGAAACCTGAAACCCGCAGTTGTGGCTTTCGGATTCCCATTTTTTCTTATAGTTACGTAGCATGATTCCGAAACCCGCAACCCGCATTCGGGTTGCGGATTTCAGAAATGCGTTTTGTATTTTGATTCATGTGTGTGATCCCGAAACCCGCAATTTTTGGGTTGCGGATTTCGAGAATCATGAATAAACTTAGGAATAATCCCTCAAGGTCTTATCCCACATCCTCCTTTGGTAAATCCTCACTGTCCATTTAGTTGATCCAATGGATGAAATTCAATTATTTGAATTTACGTTGCAATGTCTTGTTTTCGCTGTTCTCATACTGGGATTCCCACTTCACTTCGCACTGCATGATCATCGTTTAAGATATGATTGCCTGATAAGATTGACCTGCAATGATAGTTTTCAGATGCGACATTAGATTATGCTTCATTCTGTTGAAATTGTACTTGTTATGATCCATTTCGGATTGACATGCTGCGATGTCGTTTCATTCCAGTTCAAAGGATTGTAATCCCCAAATTTGCATGATTTTAATCATTGCAGCTCATCAAATTCAATCATTTTGATCCTCTTTAACTTATCTTAAATATGGTCATAGGTATGAAGCACTTAGTTCGTCGTTTGAATTTGTTAGAAATTTTTCCTGTTTTGGCAAGTTCTCTTTCTGACAATTTGTTGAATAACATGTAGACAGGTTGTCAAACCTCCGATGAATCTTCCATGCACGAAGAGCTTCATTCTTTGTTACTTACTGAACCTATGTCGCCACCTTTTGATGCAGGTGTTCCTGATATTAGTAGTGGTAGTAGAGAAGAAGTTTCTAAAATTCTGCCAGTTTGTTTACTGCCTTCTAAAAGGGACGAAGAAGAAAGCAGTGAACAACTGCATGATCAAGATGACTCTATTATTCAAGATTTCATAATTAATAAAGAACCCGATACATCACTAGCTCCTGTCAAACAAGACCCATTGTCCGATTTTTCTGTTTTTGATAGAGTTATGGATCAACCAAGAGATTCTGCGGTGGCTCAATAGGAAAGTTTGGAGGACCGACTATTCCCTGTTGTCGATAGCTATTAAGCTGTTGACAAACTCTACAATTTTGCTAAGGGATTTTCTTGAAATTCCAAGATGACTTTTGTTTAAAATTCACCTTGAAGCGGAGGGAATCTGCTGAGTTAAAATTGTTTAGATTATTATGGCTAAATTCCCTGGATTAATAGCCAGATTTAAACTCTGTAATCCCTATCTTTTGGGATTCCCCTTTTGTACTCCATTGTAATCCTTATTTAAGGAAGAATACTTCTCAGGAAAGGGGGATAATTTTTGGGTCAGAAATTGGCAGGAGAGGACATGGAGATACTCTGTTTTATCAAAGCCTTGTAATTTTGTTTACAAACTTCTTAATGCAGTAAAGTAATCTTTCAAATCATCTCTTGTTTATTGTCAAGTTTCTTTGATAGTGTCTAATTTCTAATTTCAAAATTTTCATCTACAGGGTGTTTTTCTTTTGCATACATAAATTAAAGCACAGATCTCTTGTATTGATTTTTCTTATGACAGATCTTTGTATAAGGGTATATTTTTAAGTTTCTTTAATTAAGATACTTTGTTTATCGATTTCTGCAAATGATTCACAGCTGCTCAATCAATGTTAATTTTTCAATTAACACAGTGATTACAGATTGATCTTGAATAGGTTTAAATTACTTGAATTATCCTCTTTTAATTTTTATTAATGGATTGTGGTTTAAGTGAGTAAGTGAATGCACCTTTTAACATTTTTGTTGAAGTTGATAAACCCACTTATTCTTTTCACATAAAGGTTGATTTGCACAAAACAAATCCTTTCCTTAGCATAGATCTAACGCAGAATAGATCCTTTTGTTTTCAATAGGTTAAGTTAGAACATATTTAGTTTTAAGCTTATGTTTTCCATTTTGAATTTTTTGATCTATTGATCAAACCCATTGACTCATAGAGTGCCAATGGAGGCCGAATATCCGTGGGAGAATTCCACACCAAACAGGATGGGATAGAACTGCCCTTGCGTAGGGTCTTTTGAAGCCTTTTGGTCTGGGTTTTCACCCTCTGTTGGGAGCCTTGGACCCATTCCAGCACCTTGCAAATACCCTGCACCCCCGAGGGATATATTATTGATGGGTGGCAACACTTGGATGATGAATTTATCATCATGTTCTACCAGGCTCCACCAGAGTGGTGCATGACCATGCGATGTATAGTCGTGGCTTCCTAGGGAATCCGTTACATGATGAGGGGAAATGTCTTCCCCATCGAGGATAATGATAGTGGTCATGAGGAGAAGTTAGATGACTCCAATGATTATTTTGATGATCAATAGATGATATTGTAGGATTTTCCCCTATGCTATGGAGATGGGATTTTTTAACAACGTATCACATATCTTGTTTGAGAATTTGTACTCATGGATGTAAACACTTATATTTTGGACATATGCTTATGTATTTATAGATGCACATGGATGCAAAATTTATTATGATGTGATGTTATGCAATGTATGCTTATTATGCAAATGTGGATGCAATAGTGATGGTTAGGTGAAATGAATATGCATGCTTTATTTCTTTATTATTGATTATTGATATGCCAATCTACAATTTTATTGTTGTATGATTTGTGACAATATGCTCACCAAAATCGCTTGCATGTGATTTCTCACACACGTGTGCAAAAGAGCACCCACCAAGGGGTTGTGCGATCCTTGGTAGTAGATTAGAAATGGAAAATAAAACAACAAAAACAAAGCTAAACTATAGATCCACACTCTCAAACCAAGATGCAAACATAGATTACCAAGATAGAATGCATAAAGTAAAAGAATGTGTATTTCATTAATATCACAAAGAATTTTTACAAAGTCACAACTTGGTATCATTTATAGAGGATATGGGGGCTCCACAAATTTTCCAAGGGAAGGTTCGTGAATCTCTTTTGTGACCTCCAATATCCAACCAAGTGTCATGGGTATATCTCCTTTGTGGAAAAAGAAGAAAGTATGGTATAGTACCCTTCTATTTCTATAGGAAATCCAACAACATGACATCGTGTTTTGTGAGTGAAATTGGAATTGTGAAATGGTGACCCTAAGGATTCTTTTATAGGCACAAGAGTGGTCAAGAGAAATATATAGATCCAATGTGTATGCCCTCCATATCCTTGATTGATTAGTGGAAAAATTAGGGTTTTAGAAGCTAGATCTGTTATTGGTTTAGACCATGTTAAGTTCTGGGTCGACTTTTAGCCACTATTTCTTTAGGAAAGCAAGAAATGAAAAAATTTAACTAAAAAGTCACTTTTTGGGACCAGGTGACACCTTTCTAGGGCCATAGTAGCGACCAAGGTAATGAATTTCGAGGGAAAAGTAGCAACCCTGGAGATATGGTCATTCTTATGGCTTGAATTTTAGGTTTTTGGTATTTTTATCACTTCCTTAGGTCATAGGAATGGTCTAAGGTGGAAAATGGTGTTCATACTACCAATTATGGTTCACAAAGATGATGAAACTAATGACAAAGTAGGTAAGAAAATTTTGGTTGTTAACAATTACCTTAATAGTTTCTTTAGCATTCAAGGTCAAAATACAATTTCATTTGGAAACGAGCAACACAAAAACAATTTAGCTTTACACAAAAGTACAAAGTGAGATATAGCAAAGTGAACCCATTTATAAATTAGTGTACACCTTATACTTTTACATAGGCCTTGTTGAATGAACTTTGCAATGTAATTTTTTTAAGAAATTGGGTGACATAAGGTATGCAAGGTTCAGGATACAATAAGGTATTTATTTGATGTGTTTTTATTTCAAAATGGGGAAAGGAAATTGGTAACAATGCATTTAATAGTAATACCAATATTTTTCCTCACTTCTACATGTCCATCATAAATCCTTTTTGTGACTCAAATTTAGAAACATCGAGACATTCATCAAACTTTGTAGTGGAGGATTCCCAATATGAACTCCGTGGTATGCTAGAAACATTTCATGTTCATTGCAAGTATCTAATCAATATTATTAATTTGTTTTTATATGAACTTTATGGAAATGTTTTCAATATGTAATTTACATTTTTTAATGCAGGAGATAATTTCCCTAAATTATCATTGAGAAAAAGTTATAATCTTAGTTGAACATGAAACTGTTATAAAAATGTATTTTTAGGAATTTATATCAAAGTTGTGTTGCATATCACAAATAATCATGTTTCTTATTTATTCTACTTCTGAGGATCCCATATTGGTTACACAATCTATTTCACTTCAAATTCTTTGTGTGATATACATCAGTTCTAGCCTAACAACTTATGATCTTTACATATATTTTTAAGTGTGTTAGGTTCTATTAAAAATTAATATGATATAAAAATCTTCTATCAAGCTCACAAAGTTGAGTTCAATAGCTCAACTGATTTTCAATCAAACCAAAAAAATAAAAGGAAGCCAAGGTGGGGCGAATACAAATAATCTCACAAAAAAAGTTTTGAGAAGTCCCAAAATAATAAACATGAAATATTTTCTCTCCTACTAAGTATTATTGATATAACCAAATCATATTTCTATTTAAGAGTATAATTTTTATATCTTTGCATCAATAATGCTATTCCTTAGACCCCCAATAGATTACACAATCATGTGTATAACCCCAAGATGATGCATATCTGCACAAGAGTTGATGCATTAGAGATATGTATATTCCTTCATATGTTATTTTCTTATATGTATATAGAAAACAACTTTCATGAAAATTGTTATTCTCTTGTTTATTTTTAATGTTGTTTGTATATTTTTTTATAGATTTCCTCTAGATTTTACCATTGGAAAGTTTATTATAACACATTATAGAGTGGATTCTTTAAAGAAAGGTTTAGGGGACTAGACGACTAACCTAGTTGGCCATCCATGACAATTTGAATCTTATTGGTTTGTAAATTGTGATCCACGTGATGTAATCCTTAAGGAAGTTGCAATAGTGAAATGCATGACACACTTCAATGACAATTATATATATATGATCAAGTCACAATTGGTTAATTGGCCATAACTCTTATTAAAATAAGGCCAAAAAAATAAAGTTGAGGCATAGAAAGAAAATATCCTAGGTTTTGCATAAGATGAAAATGTCATATTAGTTGTTATAAATTACTTACAAAGTAATTTGCTGGACCAAAATAACCCAAAGTAGACTCCCAAACAAGGGAAATTATATGCCAATGAAGCAAGTTAAAGTTGAAATTCACTACAAGAATATACCCATTTAGAGGTGGCTTTGGATTGAGACGGTCTTTCTAAAACCACCCCCAAAATATTTTTTAGGGCTTTAAGGGTGGTTCTTAAACCCACCCCCCCGAAAAAAAAAAAGTCTTGAGAATTGGACTTTTGGGGGCGTTTTTTTAAGAACCACCACCAAAAGTCCAATTATCATGACCTTTTGGGGGGATTCTAAAAACCACCCCTAAATGTAATTTTTAATGGTTATTTTTAGAACCTCACCCCCCCCCCAAAAAAAAAGTGATGAGAAATGGACTTTGGGGGGCAGTTTTTAGACAACCGCAGCCAAAAGTCCAATTCTCATGACATTTTTTTTTTCGGTGGGGGGGGTTCTAAAAACCACCCTAAAAATTACATTTAGTGGCGGTTTTTAGAAACCCCCCCGAAAGGAAAAAAAAATAAAAATAAATAAATAAATAAATATGAGAATTGGACTTATGGGGGCAGTTATTAGAAAATTCCCCCCAACAATCTAATTCTCAAGACGTTTTTTTTTTTTTTTTTGGGGGGGGGGGGTAGAGGGTTTTTAAAAGACTGCCCCTAAATGTATTTTTAAGGGAATTTTTTAGAATATACACACAAAAAAAGATAAAAAATAAAATCATTAGACTTTGATATTTGGGGGTGGTTGTCTAAAACCACCCCCAAAAGTTCAACGCTATTGACTTTTTTTTTGGTTTTTTTTGGGGGGTGGGGGGTTGTAAAAATACTGCCCCTAAATGTACTCTTGAATGTGGTTTTGAAAAACCTCCCCCTAAAAGAAATCATGAGAATTGGACTTTTGGGGACATATTTTGACAACCCCCCCTAAAAGTCATGAGAATTTAACATTTGGAGGTGGTTTTTTAACAAACACCTCTAAAAATTCAATTCTCATGATGATGTTAATTATGACAATGACAATGACGATGACACTCACAACAATAATGATGATGATGATGGCATTGATAATGACAATGATGATGGTGATGATGGCGATGACAACGAAAATGATGATGATGTTATTATGTGATGATAATGGTGATGATGCTAACAAATGATAATGATGAGGATGATGGTGCTAATGATGACAATGTCGATGATAATGTCGATGATGATGACAAGGATGAAGATGACAATATGAATATATGATGGTGATGATTACAATGATGATGATTATATTACAACAACGATGATGATTGTTAGTAATAAGATCGATAATATCAATATTTTGGAGCACAGTAGCATAGCGCCGACCACAATATACACCATGGAGCTAGAAATCCAAAGGAATGTGTGATATTGTAAGAAAAACCCTAATTATTCATTTTTACTCATTCCTTGTTTTAAGTTTAAGTGGAGATCATATGATGGAAAATGGGTTGAATTTGTCTGAGAAGAGATGTTGAGGATCAAGAGTCATGATAAAAACATTAACCCCCAAAGCTATCCACTAGTAATGGTTTTGAAAGACATAAACAATGGACGATGCATATTAACTAAATATCCAGATCAATGGTTGGAGGAAGCTCAGGATTTGTAAAGTGCTCGGGCATTAATTAAAATGCATGATACTAAAGCTAAATCACTGTGGCCAAATGTTATCCTCATAGCACTTCAGGATCATAAAAGCGGGTTCAATATACTACTTCTAGTTCAATCCTCGAACCATTTTATAGACCCCGCGCCAAAATAACATAGCTTGAGACTTGTTAGAGTGATGGGATAGAGGATAGGGTCCCACATACATAAAGTAGCATGACAAGATAGATTCAGATGACCTGAATGTCATTTGATCTATGACCTAAGTTACTTCAGGTCTCTGAATATGCTTGGGTGTTATTTAAAATGCATGAGCTTGAAGCAAAACCACCAAGGCCACGTGTTAGCATGAGGGATCTTCAGGCTCATAAAATCAGTCTTAAAAAACCCTCTCTATCTTGAGACTGAAACCTCCTATCTGTCTCTTAATGAGAATAATTGGGATCCATCCCACGTGCCTTCACATCTGACTCCAACATCCCTAACTACTACCGATATGCATACAAACTTTATAATTACAAAATTTATAATAATGATGAAATTTAATGACACCCATGCTTGGTTTATCTTGCTCGATACCCTTCCACCATGTGTCCTTCTCATTGAATGCACCAATTTTCAAAAGTATTGCTATAAAAGTCTCGACATTCAAACTTCTAGGTATTATCTCAAGATCCATTTCAAAATCCCAATCTTTTGTGCATTCCTCCTAAACATGTTTTCCCACTCAATTGCACCATTCCATTGGTATAAATCTCTCATATTATTCACCAAGGATTTTGTCTCTGAACCCATGTCCTTGCTATCTTCTAGCAACCCCTCTGTGTAGGATGAGCACCTAGTCGACACTCATTTTGACATCTTTGACACTATGCTATTAGTTGCAGAAATTCATCATGCTTCCAAAGATGTTGAGATGCATGTGGAGGAAGGGAATGACCTTCTAAACATCTAAAGCTTAGGATTAGTCATGGTTATTGTTCCTAGAGCTTAGTCATTCCCATAACTTGTCAAATGGCGTGTTGAATAGTGTGCTCCATAAAAGAGATCCATTATCTCTATAAATGTCTCGGTGGTTTGTTTGATTACCAAGGAGCTCCGGTAGGATATGCTAGTGATTAAAGAGGACTTGACCCAGACCGGATTTGTTGAAGAAGCTTTGAACACCAAATTTAGAGACCTGACCCCTAAAGGAAGAGAACTCTTCTATAGGGCATTGTTGCCTCCTGATGTGGAATTTCCCTCAGGGAAATTGCCATATAGGTTAGAAATATTCTCAGAGCCAACCTGAAATGAAATTGCAACCGCGTTTCAATTATTGGGTTACAATTATGATCAAGTGGTCAATGAAACAATTTTAGTTATGTTTCTCTCCATTAACCTTGCTTCTTATGATTCATCCATTAAGTTAGATTTTGTTTCCTTCTTTACTAAGATGATGCATGAAAAACTAAAAAATTTATCCTCTATGAAGTTCTTTAGATATCAAACCTACCTTATCTATATGATCTTGTACCACAACAAAGACTCATTTGACCAAGTAGACTTAAAGAAATTTTTAGCCAGTACCACGAATGAAGGTTTGCTTGAATTCTCCAGCACAGTCATGTATAAAATATTTGATTTGTTATTTGGTTTCCCTCCTCCTAGGATATTTCCTGATTGCAAAATTCTCTTGCAATTGAATCCACATACCTCTTTCAGAGACTAGTTTTGTTATGAGGACCATATCGAGATTAGAATTGATTGGTCAGACTTACCTCCTTACCATCTCCTCATCTTTCTAACCCATAGGGTTTTTTCTCTAGATTATATAATCAAATATTTGAATTTGATTTTATACGTTCTATGAAAAATAAAAGTACTATTACTTTCAAGCTATCTAAATATGTTAGTCCATTCATAATCAAGACTAGGACTACATGATCCATGGTTGAGGAGATGTTTGCTAGTCTAAACTTGCATTCAGGTTTTAGCTGGAGATATGATCCTAAGGGTGTCATAAGAAAAGAGGAAAAGGATCAAACATTCAAAATACTAGCATGCACCCCATGAAGAGTTGGATAAAATGGCCAATATTGAAGGTTGGGAAGATGTGCAAAAGACATTACACCTAGACTCAAAACCAGGATCACGAGTAATCCCAACTCCACACACAAAAGATGCATGGTCTAAGAGGTCACTAATAGAGGTGACTTCTGAAACATAGATGGAACATTCAAAAAATCAAGAACTTGAGTCAAAGAATCCCAAAGTTGAGCAACAATCAACTATTGTAGTTCACCAAAGGCCTGCAGAAACTTCCTTATCCTCAATTATACTGGGAATTTTTCCATCTGCAAGATGGCCATAAGAACATGGGTCATCATCCCAGTACGAGAGCTCATAAACAACTCAAACATATCGCATCAAGGCTGGATTATTGGGTTTGTATTCTCAAATAAAAGATGATAATGTATATTTAAAGAAAGATTTGTTTCCTAAGAAGGAAATTGCTATAGGGGAGCAAACAAGATTGTTGTTAGCTATTGACTTGAGGCAGGGCACACTAAAGATGGAATTTTTGGAGGCAATTGTTTTCAGAGGTAAGAAGACACCTTACAATTACAAGACTACTCAAGGAACTTACAACTTGGATGCTTTCAACTTCACAAATAAAATGGATTTGCACGAACATACTAGGGAAATAATTTTCCGCGACTTCCTCAAATCCACAATGAATGTTAATAAGCTTCAGAATACAATCAATATAGTGGATTTCTATATTAGAATGGAAAGTTTTCAAGTAAATCCAAAAAATTGAAGATTAATGAGCTAGAGAAAAATAGAGTGGGGCTAGGGGTGGATCCATCAAATCCTAACCCTGTCCAGGATTTGTTGAAAAAAAAGATAAGGAGATCCATAATTTGAAGCACAAATTAAATATACCAATTACTTAACACATGAAAACAACCAAGCTATTGGAAATCCAAGAGGAACAAGATAATATAGTAGCTGAAGCCCAAAAACACAAGGAAAATATAGAAGCATTGGAGAAGGAGATCACTAAGTTGAAATAACAAAATTAGAATCTTCTTAGTGCTAACATTACAACTCTGCAGTTAGTAGCTTCAGTTGATCCCACACATCAACTGGCCAAGACATTGCATAACTTGAGTATCAAAGATTCTCAAACGAGAAAAATAAAATAGGACCTAATATAGAAAGAAGAGGACGTTCAAATGCTTAATGAAGATTTCATGAAGAGAGACATCACCATTATAGAATTACACCACACTAAAAATAAGCTATAAAAGGATATATAGTACCTGTCAAACAAAAAAGCAAGTAAAAGCTTTGTTGAAGGGAGATAAGCATTTATTCTTGGACCAAATAGCCATTGTGATAGACATGAATTGGAATTTATTTGCTACTACTCAATACAAGTGGGAATTGATTGTGATGGAATCTCAATATGCCATAAATGTAATAAGTCAATTGGATAAGAATACATAAATTGCATAGGCAGTTATAGATCTCCTCAATGAAAAAACCAATGAAAATATTCATGGTCTGCTATCAGAGATAGGACAAAATACATTATGGAGGCTAATAAGTTAATCATGAAAAATAGATTAGCTCATAATGTGCATGAAAGAGCATCTCAACTATTAAGAGATGTTATTTATTTTAAGACTGTCTTTGAGAATATAATTAGACAAGGGATCCCATGTCCATGGGATCCAAATGATGACTTATACCCTAAAGGTCATAATGATTCTATTATTATCTTATCTTGTAATTTTGAAGTAAAATTTGAGGACATGGAAGGAGATATAAATGTGCATACTTTATTTGACAAGTTGAATGAGTATTTTGTACTCCTAGCTAGTCTTCAAACTATTTTTCATGCTCTCTCGAGGACCACATATGTACACTACATAGAGTTGGACATGTTGATGTTTATGTAGAATTGGAATATATTCTTAAGAAGTCCTAGATAAACTGGAATAAATGAAGAGCAAAATTACCCCAATAAAATGGGTAAAATAACCCTAGAAGATAAAAAGACAAGTCGACTTGAAACATAAAATAAAAGATAAATAAATAAAAGTCAAGTCGACCTAATAGAGGAAACTTCTAGTGAAAAGAAGAATATAAATAAAGTGCTTTCACACTTCATTATTACAACAAGTTCATCTCTCTCTCTCAAGTGGTGCACACTTATCTAGGAGGACAAGTGAAGAATACAAGAAGTAAGAAGAAGTTCGCTCCAGGTTGTAGAAGACTAGTTTCTGGGGCTCTTACTTTTGTATATTGTCTATTTGTGATCAATCTTGTTCAAGACCACTTCTATATCTAGATGTACTTGTATTCTGTATTGAATCTCTGAATAAGGAAGGATTGCTGGATTTTTCTTGATTTTGGGTTTTTCGAGGATAAACTATTGTGTCTCTTGTGTTTATGTGCATGATTATGTGTAGTGAAAATTGAAAGAGATGCAAATTATACTAATATATCATTAAAAATCTAACATTTCATGGCCCCACACCATGCTTCTACTATGCAGTTTATGGAAACGAGGGCATCCTAGTTTGGAATATTCTCTTCATAGATTGTCTTGAAAGGAGAACTTGGGAAACTCGCCCTAGGAGGGCACACTTTAATGTGGAGGAAAATTCCAGTTTGCATATTTTTCATGTTTGACCTAATTTTTGTTGCGGTCAAGAAACTAGTGCTTCTTGTTTTAATCCCTTCTGATCACTGATTGGGATCGACCTTAGCTTTATCCAACTTTCCCTAAGAGGGAGAACCTATCTATGGAAGTAGATTTCATATTAGATATTTTTTCAATTTTAACCTAAATTCAGTGGAAACTACAGAAACTGCATAAATTAGGATTTCAGATTGTGATCTAGTCTGACCTCATATATGGAAGATAAGGAGATCTATCCAACTCATCTTGGGAGGGTACATTAGCCTATGGATTCAATTTTATCAAAATCCAAGTTTCAATTTTTGACCCTCTCCTGTTAGGGTTTCTACAGTTGGTTCAGTCAAGATGGTTGTTGGACTTAGAGTAGAAGACATATTGGAGGGAGTTTCAAACTTCTGATCTTGGAAGAGTAGGATGCTTATGCTCCTGAATGAACATGATATTAAGGATCGTATACTCAGAAATATTCCAGATCTAGAGGGATCCTGAGAGAGAACAAGACACAAGAAGAATGAAGCCATAGCCATGATGATATTAATGGACTTAGAGAAAGACCATCTTCTACCTCTTATTGCAAGCCAAGAAATTTCTAAGAAGATGTATGATTCCTTGAAGAATCTATATGAGAATGAGAACCCTAGCGGAATCTTGGCCCTAAAATATCAACTTCGTCAAGTGAAGTTCACCAAGGATGACTTAGTTTCTTCTTACTTCTTGAATATTTCTCAAATAAAAGATCAGTTAGAAGCTGTTAATGAAAGTGTCCCTGATAGAGAACTTCTGTTGACATCTATGAGTGGAATTTCTCCATAATGGAAGCCATTTGTGAAAAGAATATGTGGTCATGGTTAGTTACCCAGTTTTGATCAGTTTTGGTCAGAATGTATCCAAGAAGAAACAAGAAAGATTGCCTCTAGCTCAAAGGAAAAGGAAGAAGATCTAGTTCTTGTGGCCATAATTGGGAAGAAGAAGAAAGGAAAGTGGAACAAGGGAAAGAAAGACATCAAGTCAGTTCAAAATCCAAATATCAAGAAGGATAAATCCAACCTCAAATGTTTCAATTGTGGCAAGCTAGGTCACTTTGCTTTAGAATGCTGGAAGAAAAGAAAAGACAGGAGCATGTCTCTACCACTGATGTTGATAAAGAGACTTCACCAAAGAATTCAAGGAATGAAGAAGATGATGACCGTCAAAAAGAGTATTTCCTTTAGTACACCAATGATTGCATTATCTCTATATGAGGAGATTTTCATTAGTGATGTATGAAGATCTATGTTGCAATTTCTTCAATGGGATTCTGAAAAGAAACAAGATAAAGATTTAAGGACTCCAGTTATCCCTACAAGGAGACAGAGATCAAGAGGGAGCCCACAAAACAATAAAAGATAAGTATTTGTCTTTTCATTTGAATTATTCTTTAAATCCTTGAATGTTTATTTTAAAGGATAATGCTCACAATAGTTATGTGTGGATATGATTGACAAGCAGTAGGCTAATGTAGTGCATGTTGTGTGTATGTGTGTGTTGGGGAAGTAGCCTATAGTGTTGCACAACAACCCATGAGCCCTTGTTAGAACTAGTCTAGGATGAAACTTCTTTGTTGACATACTCGGAGTAGTGCACGCTCTTGCTAGTATGTTCTAGTGGAGATGGAAGGCGTCTAGATAGTCACCATGTGTGTTTGGGATAGGGATGGGTGCTTACATAATTGTGTGAACTATTGCATTGAAATGTATATGATTTGATTGAATTTCATGGCTATGTAATGTTGGTAACTAATTGGATGAACTTGACTTGTAGGAAAGTTCATGTGCTATGATATAAAAGAGACTTGTTCTGAAGAACAAGTGAGATTTGTTTAGCAAGAGGACAAGTGATGGACGTGAAGATAATATTGATACTCAGTTTTCTAGGAGCAGGATGATCAGATTTAGAGGGTGTCGAGCACTTGAAGGTTGATGGTTGCAGCATCAGTGTAAAATTCTCCTTGAGACTGGGAGAATGATGTGTCCCTCCTTGAGAGGGAGATGGAGTTTATTCTCTCGAGTTCTGTGTGAACTCCTTGTCCTATGTGGACTGTTTTTTTGTGTGAACCGAGATAAGTTCTATGTGGACTCCTTGCCTTGTGTGGATTGTGGATAATGTTTGGACCTAGTACATTTAGTCATATAACATACAGGTCCAAAGGATCTGATATGGAGATTTATGGTTGGAAGCAGGAGGCTCCAACAAATGTTGGTCTCTCTCTTTCTACTACAAATATTCATCCTTCCGATGATCAAGAGGAATTGTAGCTGATGAGTTCTTTGAAGTTCCTTAGTTACTTCAGTATGTTACCTAAGATGTGGGGATCACATGAAGAACAGTTGGCTTCCTATTGGAATCATGGAAGACTCTAAAATTGGTTAGAGCATTACTTGTTCATGAATGTTCATATTTGTTTAGTTAGAGTGGTGGCTCAGGATTTAGCATGTGCACATGGCACAAATTATTGATAATGATTCCTTGATTGTGATGTTGTTCCCACGAGATATAGAGATTCATTGATAGATGCAGAGGGAGCTATCCTCTGAGTTTGATATGAAGAACCTTGGCATGATACATTATTTCTTGGTTTTAGAGGTATGGAAAGGACCTAATGAGATCTTTCTTGGACAAGGGAAGTATACTATTGAGATCTTGTGCATATTTGGCATGATGGACTGTAATTCCATGGTTACACCCATGGAAGCAAATATGAAGAAGTTACATGATGCTACCATATCTTCATATTTAGTGGATTCCACCATGTACTACTAGTTGATTGGTTCCTTGTTGTACCTAGTTAATACCAGGTAAGATATATGTTATGCAGTGAACACATTGAGTCAACACATGGTTGAGCCGAGACAAGTACATTGGGTAGAATCTAAGCATGTGATGAGATGTCTTCGTAGTACAATTGGTTATGGATTGAGATATACCTCAAGTGATAGAGTGAAGCTGGTAGGATTCACTAGTTCAGATTGGGTTGGGAGTGCAGTTGATAGGAAGAGAACCTATGGGTACTATTTTAGCTTGGGATCAACTATGGTTTCTTGGTTCATCAAGAAACGATCTTTTCTGGCACTCAGTATATCAAAGGTAGAGTACCTCGCAGCTAATGTAGCTTGCAAGAAAGTAGTATAGATCTGGAAGCTACTAGTATATTTGCATGGTCATGAGCTTGATGTGACAATGATATTCTGTGATAACCAAAGATTTGTAAATCTCTCAGAGAACCCTATGTTTCATGACAAATCCAAACATATTGAGATAATATATCACTACTTCAGATACATAGTTCAAAAGGGAGTAGTGAAGCTCCAGTATATCTCCAAGGATGAGCAGATTGCAGATATCCTTACCAAGCCTTTGTCTAGAGTGATGTTTGCATGCTTCCTTGAAAATCTTGGGGTGATGGATATTCCCTTCCTCAGGAAGGGAGTTTGATGACCACCATGGTTGTTGATGAGGCACAAGCCAAGACTTGTGCCTGAATCCTTTGTGGAGTGTGCCCCTGTGTGGAATGGTTCCTATGTGGAACATTATCCAATGTGGAGAGGACTCCTTTGTGGAGTGTGTCCCTGTGTGGGATGGTTCCTATCTAGAACGTCCTCCTGTGTGGAGAGGACTCCTTTATGGAGTGGATCCCTATGTGGGATGATCCATGTGTGGGATTTTCTCTAGTGGGGAGAGTGATCCCATGTGGATATTGGGAATAAAGGGGTGGACTAGATGTAGTCATCATCGCCTTCCATTTGTAATGACTAGTAAATTGGAAGAAGAGTCTTCTTGGGGATGTGGAGCCTCCCTTCGATTTGAAAGTGCTTGGAAGAAGTGTCTTCCTAAGGATTGCAGCCTCCTTTTGGTTTTAGACTGATAAGGCATGAGGATGTGTTCCTCTGTGGTATAGGTTGACCAGGATAATCAGATGGATCAGATATCCTCTTTGGAAAGATGTTGTAGTTCCATTGAGGAACAAGGTTCCTATGGGAACAATTGTTCTATCCAGAAGGACTTGATCAAAAGAGACCTTTCTTATGATGACAATATGACGAGACAAGATATGAGAATTAAATGATATAAAGATGTGTTCCATAGTGATGATACCTCCCTAGCTGAGAGGGAGTGTTGATGTTTTCATGAGTTCCAACCCTGATTAGCCATGTGGACTAATTAGTAGAGGGATCAGATGCTTAGCCTAGTTCATTCATGTGGACCAGAGTGATCGTAGTCTAGAGGTGACATTGCGTACTCGTTATGTGGAGTGCTCCTTAACATGAGTGTTCTATTATTTATAGAGTTTCATGACTTATCTATGTTACAAGGATATTTTATCTCCTTGTATATTAGACAAAGCCTAGTCTAATATTGAGGCTGACAATTGGCTCTAGAAGTGTCCAGGACTTCTTAGAGTATGGTAAAATCAACATTAAAGATATTGGGTAAGAATGTGACCACATGTGATATTGATACATCAACAATGAAAACTTTTCGATGATGAAGAAAAATCCAAAGAGTCAAGACAATCCATTGAAGAAGTCCTAAAGAACGCTGAAGAAGAACCTCTAGAAGACAAACAATGTTGAAGATCGTGCAAGAAGAATACATTCCTTGCTAAGAGGGGATGTTGAGGTTTGTGTAGTATCATAATATATTCTTAATAATTCCTAGATAAAGTGGAAGAAATGAAGAGCACATACCCCAATAAAATAGGTAAAATAACCCTAGAAGATAAAAAGACAAGTCGACTTGAAAGATAAAATAAAAGATAAATAAATAAATAAATAAAAGTCAAGCTGACCTAATAGTGGAAACTTCTAGTGAAAAGAAGAATATAAATAAGGCGCTTTCACATTTCATTATTACAACAACAAGTTCATCTCTCTCTCTCTCTCTCAAGTGGTGTGCACTTCTCTAGGAGGACAAGTGAAGAAGAAAAGAAGCAAGAATAAGTTCGCTCTGGGTTGTAGAAGACTAATTTCTGGGGCTCTTACTTTTGCATCTTCTATGTTTGTTATCTATCTTGTTCAAGATCACTTCTATATCTGGATGTAATTGTATTCTGTATCGAATCTCTAAATACGAAATGATTGTTGGGTTTTTCTCGAGTTTGGGTTTTCCCATGGTAAACTATTGTGTCTCTTTTGTTTCTGTGCATGACTATGTGTAGTTAAAGTTGAAAGAGATGAAAATTATATTGCTATATCATTAAAAATCTAACGGGACATAGCATTAAGGAAGATGAAAACATTCCAATACCCATTGAGTAAAGATTGGAAGGAAATTACCAAGTTTTTTTGGCTAAAACACAACAAACATGGGAAATCATCGTCCCTTGGTCGGCCCCATGAACTATAGGCTTTATCCACTCAATTGTGCCATAAACTATCCACTAGCAATGGGGCTGACTGGTAGGCCCCATGAACCATAGGCTTTATCCTCATGTCTTTGTCGTAAGTGGTTTTTCCTCAGATTAAGACTTTCTCTTAGCTCGAACTATCTTTATACAATGTTTATTTCGCATCGATGGATTTAGAGCCATTTCTCAGAGAAACTTGATCCTTCAATTGCTATCGAGCATGAGATGCACCAAGTGATCAATTGGCCTAGTTCGAGGGTCGAAATCATTAAATCAACAACACCTGGTGTCAATCCCTACTAATAGATTGGAATCCTATATAACATAGATAGTGGGGAAGCTAGAAAAATTAGTTTCAGGCGAGTCATTTGCAAACATGAGGCTTCAACTTTCATTAAAAGAATGCCTTCTACATGTAATTTTGGGGTTCTGTGAAAATGGAAATTTGGATGGTGAACCTAGCCATCTTCAATGATCTCACCGTCACAAATCCAATGCACTCATGGAATTGGGTTATAAGCCCCAGAAATGCTAAAACACCTCTTATGATTTCTCGACAAACCTAGCCAATGACCCACATGAGTGATAAATTTTTCCCCTTAGAGAAGAAGTTTACTAGACCATGGTGGCTTGAAACTTTGGTAATATCTTGTAACTCCACCATCTTTGCATTATAAACATCTACTTACAATAAAACCTAAACCTGCAAAACACTTTGGATTTAAATAAGTGATCAGAAAAAAAGGAAAGTTACAAGATATATATATATATATATATATATATATATATATATATATATATATATAAAAGTTCAAATCAACCCCTTTAAGAGAAAAAACCTAAGTGAACCAACTCATGTGAGTTCTTTGATATCGGCATCACTGAACAAATCTCGGATCGATAAGACTGAACAAACCTCGTCGAAATGGGTCGCCCAATACTCAACAAATTCCACTGATAAACTCAGAAATTATGGCCGATATGTAGAAACTCAATAATTTCTGCCGATGTGTATAGCCAGAAACTCAGCTATTCCCACCGTAACTTAGCAGCAGAAACTCACCAGTTATCGCCGAAACTTGGCAGCAGAAACTCACCAGTTATCGTCGAAACTGAGCGGCAAACAAAATTCAAACCTGCAAAACAACGGGAAATAAGAACGTCGATGATTCTTAAAGAATGCACAATGTGCCCTCCCTTCACGTCAACATTGTTCAATTCTTGTCAAAATTCCCAATAGGAGGAAAGAAACCAAGAAGGCCTCCAACAGTAACAAAAGAAGAAATATCAACAGGCGTAGGGAATATTCACAATTTACTATCGAAAAACACTGGAAACTTATGAAGACATATTCGAGTCGGTATTTTTGCTAGTTTATTATGGATTTCATCATTGCACCGAGAGGAGCGATCTCTTTACAGCTCAGGATAGAAGCCATGCCAAGTAATTAAAATTTTTTATATTCGGTTATTTATAAGATAAAAATTATGAATTAATTAAAAAAGTATATGTGGATTTATAAAATAAAATTTAACTAATAGAATCTATTTTGCAAGAGAGATATATGAAATTTTTTGGATTCAAGATTTAAAAAAATCACACCTCAAATTGGATTTCTTTAAATACTTTATAGATCAAAGTTTAAGATGGATCTATGCTGATTATAAAAATACTTATTAATTATTTTTACCAATCCCATTAATGATAATTCCGGTAAAATGTATAATTCACACAGATGTACGCTGCATGGACTATTATTGAATCTACTGAAGAATCATATTGATGACAACGAGTTCTTGGGGCTGACTGATACACTGCTTCCTCACATGTATTATCATGTGGCCTTTGATGGAGAAACCTACACAAATTGTGAGAGGCATTTCCCAAGGCACGGTTATGCCGCTGATGCTATGACTAGCGTGCTCAATCTGGGATCAATCTTTGGCAACTGAGATTTATCAAAACCATCCTTTGACAAAAGATGCTAATATTAATGGATAAATAAAAATTCTAGCTTAGCATCCTTTGCATAAGCTTAATTAAGAAAGATTTGGATAATGGTAGTAGCTAATGTTTGGTTAACCATTACTATTCAACAACAAGAGCCATGAGGTGGTAATGTTTCCGACATTACCATCTATTATTGCAAGAGAATGGATGATCTAGGAAGAATGACAAGAAGCTACTAACTAATAGAGGAGCTTCTTGAGCAAGGCCATGAGGAATTGTTTAGCAAAATGGATGCATAAATGTAATGTTGTGGATCGAATGCTCCGGAATGAAAAATGAGCAGAGTTAACAATTGTGATGTGTCATTTTTTCTTTTAAATTAATGTACTAAAAACTTGGTGTTGGAATTGTAGCAAACACGAAAATATGGTGGAATGTAATCTTAGTCCTTATAAACTGTGATTTCTTGATTGTGTGTCTTGGTGATCACTCATAACTTCAATGTAGTTGGTTGTAGTCTCATCTACTTACCTCTTAAAAGCTTTACTGACAGTTCATCAAATATGAATGAGTTAGGTCATCAAATATGAATGAATTATTCTTTATTTTCAGTTCCTGCACCAATGAAATTCTAACAAGTTCTGTTGGGATTCATTTGTTTTACAAAAACTTAATCATCGAATCAATTCTAGATTTAAATGTATTGATACATATTTTTCTTCATGATACTGATAAGGAAAGACAAGCTAGTTGAAAAGGATTGTTTTTAAGGGTGTTGATCGATTTTGATGTTGTATTTTAGAAGAAGGAAATTCAACAGAAAAATTGAGAAAATTGAGTGCCACTCATAGTTCGATGGATCAAAGTCTAGGGATAGTTTTTCCATGACCCCAAAGGTTTTGAGGATCTCTAAATCAATCGAGAACCTACAAAAATTCTAGAAACAACTTACAGTTCAATGTCAAATTTAGATTATTTACTTGATCGGATTATGACAAAAGTAAAGTCTCCAATGTAGAAAATCCTACTCCTAGTAAGAACAACAAATTTAAACTATTTTAATTTGAAAAAATGTTCATTAAACTTATCTTAATTTTATTTGATAATAAAAAATACTCACTAAACATGTCTTAAGTTTATTTTGATAATCTAAAAATAATAATTTTGAAAAGTTAAATACTTTATCAAATTTTTAATTACACAAAAGTTTTATCCTTATTATTTAATCATAAAAACGATTTATATTTATATAGCAAATTTTCCCAAAACCTAAATTAAAAAAAAAAAACATTAAATTATATTAAGAATATAGATATCTGAATAACATGATTGCAGTAGGTTGTTTGAAACACCTCAAATCTTAATATGTTTATCTAAAATATTCTAATTTTTTAATTATTTTTTACTTTTTCTTATTTATAAGTATGCAAATAAAAATTTATAAAAATATTGCTTTTAATTCAAAGATAGATTCACCATCCACAAATACCCTTGTCATATTTGTATTCCCATATCATATTTATATTTGTGATTTCATCAATAGAGAATAATTCTTATACCCATTCAAAAAATTATATCAATTTCCACACTAATTTATAATACTCGTATCCCAATTTATATAAAATTATTAAAGGGTATCACGCTTCCTTCTCCAGCGTTAGAATTCATTAAAAAAATCCAAAAAATGCAAGCCACAACTTTCACCATTTATTAGTCTTAACACAACTTCCGATGGCTTGGAGTTCAAAATTTCTCAAAACCCCCAAAAATGCAAGCCACTACTTTTATAGGAATTGCACGGGTCCAAAGGTATCATAAACTTTGGGGTAGTCTGCAAAGAAAACCGCAAATGGGAACAATATTCTTCAAGCGAATTTAATCTAAAAAAACCTACTATAGTTATAGTCATTCTATAGTGCTCTTCTTTTTGCTGGTCTGGTGCTCTCTTTTAAAAAGCAAAATTTAGAAGAGGTCTATATCCTTTTTAAATGGACTCTATTTCATATGTTAAATTTAGATAGATGTTTCTTTTAGAGAATGCTACTTGAGTAGTTTCCACAAATCTAGTAATCTTCCAACTTTCAATGTGCAATATTTTAAACAACAGAGTTGAGTAGTTTCCACAAATCTAGTAGTCTTCCAACTTTCAATGTGCAATATTTTAAACAACAGAGTTGTATTATTAAGAGGGAAATAATTTTAGAGTAATGAAATATAAGTATATGCAATGGCGCTCCTAGAGTATATGAAGCACATTTAAATGTTACCATTTAATTATTAAAAATCCATATTATACAAACATATAAGTTACCCAGAGACAGAGATGGAGAATAGTTGATGTAATTATTTCCATTATTCTGCTTATTTGCTTATTACAAAATGTTGGGACAATTTTGATGCAAAGTTTGTTAGTTTGTTTTAGTTTCCGTGGTCTAAAATATCTTGGAAGGAATTATAATCATATCGGGTATGAAGTCTTGTAGTCCATCGTGTTTCTCATGGGTTGGAATATCTTTCATTCCAATTTTTTTTCAAAATATATTTCTTTCTTTAAATTAAAATTTTCCCTAGTAGATTAGTGGATTCAAGGTTGTCTAAGAGGGTGGTTGTTGTCTTCTATAACTAGTGTTTAACAAATTATGCACTTTTTTGTTTCCAAAGGGTTTTCAGTGGTGTCCAACATAGTAGTAGAATTTGGCCGAATCAAACCTTTCCATATGGAAATCGGGCGAGGAATTTATTTCAGCTGAATTTTCCCTAAATTTAGATTATATTCGTATAAAAACCCTAGTATGTTAAAAATGCCATTACAACTAAAAAGTTGCATTTCACCTTTCAAACTACAAAGACAAATTGTCATAGGAATTTGTAAATACAAACTACAATATATTATGTTGGGACTATACATTACATGAGTATCTTTTTGTATTAGTGTCATATATGCTTGTGTATTTTTTTCCGAATTGTACCAAATCCTAATCCATATTCCAAATTCGAATTTATATATTGTAACTATGGTGTATACCTTCTAGTTTTAGCCTATAGGTCATGTGAGTTTGTTCTGATTCTTGAAATGTTGCTTTTCGTTTTCTAGATTATCACCTTTGCTAGATAATTTTGGTTCTCCATATTTGAGTTGATTGTCTCTTAATAAATCATTTTATCATTATATAATGTGATGATCCCTGTGGTTTTATTTATTTATGTTTCTATGTTAGTCTTGATGTTAAAGTTGTCTTTGATTTGAAGTTCCTTATTCACTCCCCCAAAATTTAACCATTTTGAAGATTCATTTTTTTTCGAACTTTGTTTTATCCTAGAGTGGTTGTTGTTGGCTTGTATTAGTAATTCTTCATTCATAATAATAGATTATAAGTACATTGTACATTGATCAAGGGTGTAAATACTCTACACCCAAGGCTTGCAGTCATCTCTAGTATGAGTATGAGTATTTGGTATGGACCTCTAAAAAAGCTAAATAGGGTATGGGTCCATATACATAGCTATGAATTACATAAGGACTCAACAAACTCATCAATACCATTTATGACCATTGATGTTTGAACATTACACGATTATGAAATCATGAATCATGAAATATTGATTTTGTACCTTGGAGGTACAAAAATCCCAACAATTCCCATAGACAAATAATGCTTCCCTCTGTAGTAAACTGCTTCCAACAACAATGAAAATTTCTCCATAGAGCAAAAATTTATTTTTGGCAACTACCAAATTTCCTTCATTGTATAATGCATTCTCATATGTTGTCTATTCCCATCACTCTAGAATCCACTACTAAATTCATAGTTTTACACAACCCATTGATGAAAAAGTCTCATATGTTCCTATTATTTCCAATCAAATACTACATAATTACTACAAATAAAACTTCTAAATTCATAGCTAGGAGTCTTGGACTAGCATCAATTCAAATTAAAATTAAAATTAGCAAATAAGAAAGGTGAATCTTAATTGCTTAAGCACCCCATCCAATAAATTATCTCCTTTCAAGTTTATCCTATGAATAGCATGCATGCATGCATGCATGCTTTATGTTAAAGACATTATTTATGAACAAATAGTAATTAGTTGTTATAGTCAAAGTACCATCTTCACCAAGGCAATAGATATATTTGAATTATAATCTTAACATGATTATAGTGAATCTAAAAGTTTAAATTCGAGGTAGTTTTTAAACAATTTGGTGTTTTCACCCTAGTTTGTCTAGGCAATGGAGATATCCACACCACCCCCCACCCTCAAGAGGATGTATTGTCGGTATACCCTGTAGTGAAAATCAATCGGTTTAAATTATGCACACCACACTTCTGTCAGTTTTCGATGTTGATGAGATTCTCATGTAAACACAAGGTGTAACTTGTAACTTGTAAGTTATCAAGAATGCTCACCAGTCATTACATACATAGGAGATGCATAGACATAAGTTCCCATGACTCAAGTAAAAGCATGAGTTTTGTCTCCTCCAGGTCCATATTTTGCTAGACCAAAGTCAGAAATCTCGGCATTGTATTCCTACATGTGGTACATAGTCTTTCAGTCATGCAAAAAACTCATTACAGTGCATAGTCTCTCAGTCAACCAAAATACATCATAGGGACAAACTGAATCCATACTATGAAAATGATTAGTAACTTAAAGTATGTGGGGTTATATGGAAAAACTAAATCCAACAAGATATTGGACATCTTAAAATACCAATAAATCACAGGCCTTTCAACTCTTCCATGAAGAAATTCCAGGCGCTTGGTTGCACCTAATGCAATTTTCATTCTGATAGACCCTGGAAGGGGAAGGGACCATTCTGCATGCACAATGGTAACACAAGACTACATTAAAAATCTGCAAAATATTTTTGTTAGTATCACACTCAAACTACGTAATAGTTCCTATGTATAAATCTAAGAGATCCTAGCCAAGTCGGGCATTTTTTGGTATTTCGTGTCGAATGGTATTTTTTGTCCCATAGTATTCAGCTGCCCAATGTATCGCATGTAATGCAACCTATAAAGGGCCTGGAATACTCCATTGTAATGTGGCCTGGAGGTGAGCAGGTGAGCTCACTTGGCCTGGTTGGATTGTTTTGGCCAAGGAAATGAATATCTTCATTGGATGGTCTTTCCCCTCATGGGGTTTTCCAGGGTAAATGGTTGTGTTCAATGTTGTTGTTGCTATGGTTATGATTATGGTTGTTCTCTGATTATATGTATATGCTTGTTTAAATCCTAAGAACTAGTATTAAAGCATGTGGTTGGTGATCATCGAGGATGGATTTTTTGTACCTAAATTTTAATTAATATGTTGTGTGGTGCATGATTAGTGGTACCCGATGCCCCAACAATTTTTTGGTTCTTGGTTATAATGTGATTTCCCCTGGTTCTTAGAAGCACAGAAAACAATAAAAGCATTGTATCCCTCTTATGTGCAAAGAAGAGATGTGGCATAAAGTTGTGGAATGAACCACTAGGATAGGTGCAAGGGTGGAAGGTGTACTTGTAGCCTAGATTGATGTGGAATCAGAGAGGTTGAGTCTTCGATTGTGGGAGGAATGTGAGATGGTTTAATCTCAGTTTTTGGACCAAGATTGGTGAACCATGTAGCTGAAGATAATTCCTAAAGAACTGGAAATTACAGTGGTTGAGGACCCATGCAATCTAGTTGATGGATTCCTTTTATGGACGTCAATGACAAGTTTGTATGAAGGTACAAAAGGAGGCATGCAAGATGATGAGCCTGGAAAAGTGAGAGGATGTAGAAACATATGGCAATGGAAAATTCACCATGAGACACATGAACAAAAAAATATATTATTATAATGGGGTTGAAAATTGTATTACATGTAAATGGGAAGATGATTATAAGACCTAGTTAGGAATGCATACCCTTGGTAACTAGATGGTAAAGTCTTGTAGACCTAGGTGATGATGTGGGCATGCAAGATTCCTTATTAACAAATTTGAGGGGGATTGGTCATTAATCTAAATCAAGTTTAAAGGGGGTATTTTTAGGTTAACCTTGACTCGGTGAATGAGTCATTGAGCTAATATTGGTTTGGGTCAAAGAAAATAGTATTTGGTGGCCAATGGTATTTGGTTTCCCATAGTATTTGGTGGCCCAAGGTATTGCCTGTAATTAATCCTATAAAGGGCTTGGCATACTCTATTGTAATGTTTCCTAGAGGTGAGCGGGAGAGATCACTTGGCCCAGTTGATTGGTTTTGGCCTAGGAAATGAAGATCTTCATCGGTTGTTTTTTCCCCTCATGGAGTTTTCTAGGGTAAATGGTTGTTTTCAATGTTGTTGTTGCTATGGTTATGATTATGGTTGTTCTCTCATTGTGTGTGTATGCTTGTTTAAATCCTAATACTATCATGCTTGTCCTCTATAATACTTGATGTTAGCCCACTGCCTTCTCATTGGAACCAAAAAATGAGGATGACATCATCGTCCTGCAACTAGTAATAATTTTAGAAATCTATTTTTAAAATTCGATTTTATATAATAATAAAAATTCAACCTTTGTCCAAATTATAGGAATATGAAAAAATTTATAGAATAGTATAGGCTCTAGCCCAAATTAATAGGGATTCAATGACCCCGTCGGGGACATAACAATCTTCTCTTGAGGTAATAAGGTGTTGGGAAGATGGGTGTTTCTTTGGCACCGTGCATGGCAAGTTTTCAATAAATAGGCACTATGTGTCGGTAGGTTTCGATTTATTTTATGTCTCAGGATTAATAAGAATTATGTTATACCGAGACCTATCACATTTTTAAAGCCATAACATTTTCAACAAGATAAATAGAAGCACAGCTTCAAGTCCAACGCCTATTTCATTAAACTTGGACATATTCTAGTCCAAGTCACTTTGAAGATGGGTCAAAAACAACCTTTCTAAACCCCAAAGTCAAGGTTTCTAAAGTGCAAAATCTGGTTCCAAAAGTGCCAAATCTAGGTTCCAAAAGCATACTTTTGCTTTTGATATTGCCACTTTTGAAATTGGTTTTTGTGCTTTTCCGATATGATAAATATGATAATGGCACTTTTAGAACCTGATTTTTCCCTTTTGGAAGGCTACTTTTGACACTTCCAATACTTAAATTTGCAATTTTGAAAACCAATTTTGGCACTTTCAAGCTCTGATTTTGCACTTTTGAAAACCAAACTCGACAATTTACAAGTATTATAATCACAGGGAAATTGAACATACTAGTACAAACAAACATTAAAGTGTATTATTTAACAAAATACTTTCTTTTTATTCACAATTGGCCTCACATCATTCACACCATTCATGTCTAGCAAGCAAGGCCATAATTGATCTAACAAGAATGTGTCATTGACATCTTGGCAAGTATATGTTTTTGTTATAATATAGTTCCCTTCCTTGTTAAAAACATGTTTTTCTTTCGATTTATCTACAATCACTGTATTTGTATCATCCCAACCATGGATCAAAATGTCCCAAACTTTGTCTAAAGGCTTGAGAAATACATAAGGATTTCCATCACCCTGATAATCCACTCTTGCTATGCAAGAACAATATTCTTGTGTTAAAATTACTCTAAATTGTTCCCCTTGCAATCCTTCTCTTTGTAATAACATTGGCAAAAACTCCTCAATGTTTTTTTGTTGTGCAGATGTTCATATCCCAACTTCAAATATACTAAATCATTTTTTTAAAAATTCCCTAAATCCTAGACGTATAAAATAATACTTTGTGGTTGATTCGATATCTGGTGTTCATGGAAATCCGATTTTTTTTTTATGAACTACGTGTAACAAAACTCCATTGAAATTGAAAATAATCAATGGTTTACTAGTAACAAATCTTCTAGTATCTGCAAACAAAAAAAATACACACAACCCAGTCAATAAAGTATTATGTTTCAATGTTTCTAAGTATATTGCTTGCATGTTCTGCATTTTTTGAAACACATCACTAGATACATGATACGATGTCCATAAATAATATGAGAACTATCCAAGATAAATATATCTAAAAATTACATCAATTAAATGTATAAGTTGTCAAAATATACAAATCACTAAATGAAGTGTTGTCTATATAATATGACATTCTTTTGAAGTTGAATGTCTTTAAACAACACCCCATTTTTGAACGAGGCCTCGTATAATTCAACAGAGAACACAACATTGTTTTTATAGTTATTTATCTCTCTTGTGAACCATCAAATGTGCAACTAGTTGGCATTTTCAAGTAGTTTTCCTTGCTATTATCTGCTGAATGATATTTCCCTTCATCTATAAACAACATGTTTGTTTTTTATATATCTCCATATTGAATACGTACATCCTTGAACGACTTTTTGCATATGTGTAGTACTTCAGCAACATTATAATATGTAGACATTCAGTAATTATAAATGGTACTATGCTTACATTGCTATCGACCCCAAATAAATAGAAAGTATTGATTCTTCAACCATTCAAATATACCAAGGAATTTTTTAATTTCCATGGTGTCGAGTGAGGAAAACCACAGAGCAACGCCAAAATGTTCTCTAGCAACACTGATAGTATTGAGGTTGAACATCCATGCATAATAACGATAGCAATTATTGACAAAATGAGGTTGTTTGGAAAAATATTCAATGTTGGATAACATAAGATCTCCAAAGAGCAATCCCTCCACTCCCAGGACCAATAGTTTCTTTTGCGGTGATATCCAGATTGCATACAAAAATCGTGACTATATATATAACCACAACTGCAACACTTCATTAATGAAGTTAATGATCACAAACATGCAACTACAAATGAGGATTTTGATTTTCAAAGATTAATACAAAAATCACCCAAAATTTCAAAGGTTCAAATGATTTAATAAAAGCATCACACTGAACCAATATATGTTAGATTCAAACGAAAATAGCAACACCACCGAAAAAACAAAAAACACATTAAATGATTTAAAATCTCCATGGATTACATCTAGTGTTTCCCGCTCTTTAAAGAGACAATGATATGTCACATTTGATGGATGTCACTCAACTAGAAGAAGGCATTGAAGGTTCTAATATCAGTTGATTCATGCATTTTAATAAAACCCTTCCAGAGTCAATGTACCAATTCACTATATGTCCTAGCGGATGATGTAATAAAAGGCTTACTCAAAATACAGTTTTCACATCATCACCCTCCAAAACAATCATTGTATTACTTTGCGAAGATTTCATTGGGAACTCCTCCCACACACTCTCCATATTTTTTTTGTGTATTTCCTTTTTTATCGTTGATACATCTCTCTCGAAACCATAAAATAAAATTTGTTCCCCATGTGTTTTTTCTACACTACCTACCCTAATTGTTTTTGTAAACAATGACTTCCCCTCATTGACCCAACATTTAGATGACCAAATCCCAATATTGAATTTGGAAAGACATAATACCAAAAATTGTATTGCATATATTCGTGACTCATATGAAGTTTCCTTGTCTTTAAATTCAAATTCACCAATAATACTTTCTTCCCCCTTTTTACTTTTTTGTCTCTAACAATATTTTTTTTTATTTACCTTTTTTTCTCTTTTGGAGTAATTTTCCGTGACTTTCTTGCGAAATAGAAACCTTCTATTTCTAATACCAATAATATTTTTGTATGGGGAGTTGCACATAAATATTGCTTGTCATTATATATTTCAGAATAAATTTGTCTTATCAATTTAAGTAGAAAATAATCTTTGTCTTTTACCTGTCATTGACCGGCCAACATTTGAGTGGTGAGTAACATTGCTGGAGATACCGTATTTTGACACCAAGCCCTCATCTGGTTCATTATTATCTAAGGAACCCATCTCCAATGTGATTTGTTGGGTAATATACATGGACATCGTCGATCCTAGCTCTGGTTCGGGATGATCCACATGTTGAATAGCAATCCAATCATCTTGATCTGGAAATTTGTAGGTATACATTTTATATAACTTTTTTCAAGTATTCAAGGTCACTATCCCTATTCAAAATTTAGTTAATTTAACTAGGATATTTGAAAAATAAATTTTTACCTTCTTGTTCATCTTGTTCACCAATTTGGTAGTTCTTTGTGGATTCTCCATCACATTTAATGTTTTCATCAGACACTATAATTTTATTGGAAGATACCTGAGTGTGCTCTTTATTTGAAGTTGTAGTAGAATAGGAATTTGAAGAAGTTATAGAACATAACCGACCGAGAAAAGTAAAATACAATGAAAAAAGACATCTGAAAATGTTAATACAAATACCTTGGTTTATACCCAATTCCTGATAGAAACTGTTCATAAAAAAATCTTGTTATATTGTCTCCATAATAGAAATAATTATTCTATATGGAAATCTAATCAACGAATGAATAAATCTACCTCCTGCGTACAACAAAATAACTATACCTCAAGAAGAGACAAGTCTGTAAACTATGTGATCCCAGAATTACCGTGTCCTTTCGTTTGCAAAAACATGGCTTCTTGAACTATCATTGGTAACCTTGGGAAAAGGTAAATCAATCATTGGTAGGCCCTCATCCTTCCAATCCATATCCATTTGAAAAGCATATAAATTATCCTCATCCATTCCAATTCTCTAACACTATATAATAGAGAATACTATAAACAAGTCTTTGGAGAAATCTCTATAAACTCCCTTGGTAGGATTCTGCGCTACTTTTTTTTTTTATTTCTTGCTGAAATGTGTGAAAGTTTTAGAAATCATACAAGAGTTTTTCATATCAGCTAAAAAAATACAAGTACATGTCAGTTCATTTGATTATACGTAGTACAACAACACAAGCATATCTTCTTCTATCCAAGCACTATCACAATTAAACATATCAACAATAACAAATTCACAGCTGATTGCTGCACCAAAAAATGCAATGGATCTTAGTATGTTGACCAAAGATGCAGGACAAGAACATTGACAAGCAAACTGTGAAATATCTTTGATGGAGTGAATGGATATACCCATCCCCTCTTTATTGATATATATGTTTAATATTTTCTCAACATCCTTTGGTAATTTAGTATCATTATCCTCTTCATATTATTTCTTTTTCTTTTTACTAGGATATTTTGCTTGCTTTTCATAGCATAAAATACTTCACAGTTGTTGGAGATGATTTGGTGCAATTTTATAGATTTCAATGACATTATTGTCAGTGATAATCTATGATTGAAAAGTATGAGCATCATGAACTTTGAAATATTCAAAGATCGAATGCATGGTTGAACTCTTGTCCTTGATTCACTTGCAATATTGATATAAAGTCTCTATGCAAACATTTTTGTCAACTCATGTGCTCAGCCAAACTGATCCGTTGATTATATTGTCTGCCACAATGGTCAATTCATCTTCATCAATTTCACGCAATGGTCTAAGAAAATTAGATCCATGATTCTTTATTTTATTTTGAACAAAAATTAACCTAAGTGATGATCTTGGGTGAGCATGGCAAGGAACCACTTTTGTAAAGCTCGAATATAGACATCCATTTGCTCCACAGTCGATTCGATGTCAAAACTAGAGTTAGCTTGTATTTAAGGTTGTCCTTTGTTTGAACAACAAAGATATCCATACATTCACCTTAGAAAGACTGCAAACATATAAAATTAAATATAATATTTAATTTGCTAATTTTCATAACACAGACATCAATTTAAAGAATTTGATTGATAAGAAGAAAAAATCTATACTTGTCAATCATCACTAGAAACATTTCCCTTTCCTGGACGGGATGACCTACCACACGATATCCATTTCTCTCTTGCTTTTACAACTTGAGAAATGAATGGAGTGTCTGCAAATTACTTGTTTGATAAACAAATTTGTTTGAATAATTTGATGATAATGTTTTGAGGAACATCTTTATGTAGAAGACAAGTGGTTCGATGACGATACCATGAATGGACCAATTGATATTTATCATTTTCAATGATTTTTTTCTGCCCAAAAATAGTATGCTGCCCATCCAATATATGAACATTTTCTGAAGGAAAATTAATTTTGTCTTCATTTCTAGGAATAAATCCCAACGTGGTCTCCTTATCGAAAGGAAATAGAATAACATCTCTCATTGTTGTTGTAAAAGCTAAGACAAGAGATAAAACAATCTTTTCCATGACCTCCTCATCAACTTTTAGATATTGCAAATGCTAAGGTGCAACAACACATCTTGTTACGTAAATAGAAAAAACTTTCTCATCGAACAAAAAGTATTTGATCTGTTCTTGTTGAACTTTCGAAGCTCTTAGTCGCTTTCCGCATCATCGCTATAGAAGGACTTGATTTGAGTGCTTTTGAAGGAAGATTTGGTCACATAGTTTTCAATACGATTGAGAAATGTTCTTCTAAAGTAGAAAATAATATTTTCATGGTCTACATTTGTCAAATTCTTTTCAATATTCATGTAATGGAATACAGATGAGGTTTTAGTAGCCATGATTCTTTTCTTCCATACCGACAAAATTCCTTTCTTCAAATATAATGTGGTATTAATTCCGTACCGATTACAAACATTATAGGATGGAAAAACCCACCCTTTCTTCGCATAGGAAAATAGATCTGAATTGAGACCACTTTTCATTAGATCTGATAAAAAATTACAAACCATAAGATCATCCTGTAGAAGGAAACATCGGTCTCTCTCGACCACTTCAACTTGAACACGTAATAAATCGTCAGAAATGGGATCTGCAGATATCAATATTCTATCTCAAGTTGGAGCTCCTTCCTCATCCAAGCAGAATAGATATAAATCCGGGTACAAATTATCTAGTTTATCCATATCAACATACCATCCATGCTTCAATAAGTCAAGGTTGTGATCTTTTAACAAATCAAGGAACGAGATTTACTGGTATTGACTAAGGCTGAACAACGCAAACATGTTTTATCTGCAAAACAATAAATATTGTGTAGTTAATATAATAATGCATACAGTGTTTATAATTATCAATTAGTGTTTTAATATTAGATTTATACTTGCAAATGTTTAGGAGAATGATTGATGGAGAAGGAACGACCACTCATTTCCAAAATCAATTGATTGATTAAGAACAAATCTTCTAGCATTATCCATGAGAGATCAAATGCACATTTTATATAGTCATTTGAGATAGAATTGATCATAGAAGGAGCGATCATTATTTCATATTAACTGTCATTTTAATTTGGTATTTGTGCTAGAAATAAACAGATCGAGATTATTACAGGAAGTTACATTTCAATCAAGACTGCTACTCCTTAGCATTGAAATTGATCTTTATTGTGGTTTGTAGAAAATGGATCGATGCAAGAAGTAGCACCCGTTCCTTTCTGAAAGCTACTTATGTCAAATTTATCTAGGTAGAATATCTATGTGATATTCTTGATATTTGGAGAATATACGAAGGGGAGTCCTATCCTTCTTGGGATTTATTTTACTAATAGTTCTATAATACAGAAAGGGTCGTTTGATCCTTGTTGGATTCACCATTCTAGATATAGGTGAATTGTTGGACGACCATTCAGAGCTTCAATAGTTTTACAATTCTCTAATAAAAAAAGGGGCAACCGATCCTTTCACTCCATGCTATTCTTCATATTTGGAGGATATAGAAAGGGGAACCCGATCCTTGTTGCGTTTTACATTTCTCTCATAAATGAAGGGGTGACTGACCCTTCTTGTGCTTAGTATTATTTTCATAATAGTTCTATAATACAAGAAGGGTATGCCGTTCCTTCTTCTTTTCACCTTTCTGGATATAGATGAATTGCTGGACATCCATTCCTTTCGCTCCATGATATTCCTGATATTTGGAGGATAGAGGAAGGGGCTTGATCCTTCTTGTGTTTACTATTCATACAAATCCCACAATACATGAAGGGTTGGTCGTCCATTATTGTGTTCACCATTCTGGATATAGATGAATTGTCGGCCTATCCTTTGTAGAATAAATAGTTTTACATTTATCTCATAAATGAAGGTTCGATCGACCCTTCTTGTACTCAGTATTCTTCTAGTATTCACTACTCTGTATATACATGAATTGTTGGCCTAGTCTTCGAAAGTTGAATATTTTTAAAGTTTTCTTATCACTCAATTGGAAACCGAACCTTCATGTGCTAAGTATTCTTTTCATATTAGTTTTAGAGTACAAGTAGGTTTATTTGTTCCTTCTTGTGTTCACCATTCTGGATATAGGTGAATTTCTGGACGAATATTCATAGGTTCGATAGTTTTACAATTCTATACTAAACGAAGGGGTGACCTATCCTTTCTATCCATGATATTCTTGATATTTGGAGGATATAAGAAGCAGTGCTCAAACCTTCTGGTGTTGGCCATTCATTCTTTTGTTCACCATTCGGGATATAGCTGAATTGTTGTCCTAACTTTCATAGATAAAATATTTTTACATTTATCTCTTGAATGAAGGGTCGATCGACTCTTCTTGTGCTCAGTATTTTTACATTATGGATATACATGAATTGATGGCCTAGCATTCGTAGGTTGAATATTTTTACAATTCCCTCATAAATGAAGGGGCGGTCAACCCTTATTCTTCCCAATATTCTTTTCATAATAGTTCTATATAGAAAGAAGGGTTGTTAGATCCTTCTTGTGTTAACCATTCTGGATACAGGTGAATTGTTGGATATAGGTTTTCACGATTCTCTACTAAATGAAGGGTGGCCGATCCTTCTTGTCGGAAGTTGGAAGTCGGGATAAATATTTTTTATATTTTATAACTTATCCAATGTCCCGATCCCTATTATTTACTGCGGAAGTCAAAAGTAGGGAATGGTCGGCCTAGCCTTCATAGATTAAATACTTTTAAATTTCTCTCCTAAATGAAGGGTTGGCCGACCCTTCTTGTGCTCAATATTCTTCTAGTTTTCATCATTCTGGATATACATGAATTGAAGGCCTAGCCTTCATAGGTTGAATATTTTTACAATTCCCTCATAAATGAAGGGGAGGTCGACCCTCTCTTGCCCAGTATTATTTTCATAATAGTTCTAGACTGCAAGAAGGGTCGATCAATCCTTCTTGTGTTCACCATATTGGATATAGGTGAATTGCTAGATATAGGTGTTCACAATTCTCTAGTAAACAAAGGGGCGGTCGATCCTTCTTTTTGAAGTCGGAAGTTAGGATAAATATTTTTTATATGTTATAACTTAGCCATTGTGCCGATCCCTACTATTTACTACAAAAGTCATAAGTCAGGAATTTTCGTCCCAGCCTTCATAGATTAAACATTTTTACATTTCTCTCTTAAATTAAGGGTCGGCTGACCCTTCTTGTGCTCAGTATTTTTCTAGTGTTCACCATTCTGGATATACATGAATTGGTGGCCTATCCTCTGTGGTTGAATAGTTTTACAATTTCCTCATAAATGAAGGGGTGGTCGACCCTTCTTCTGCCTAGTATTCTTTTCATAATAATTATAGACTGCAAACAGGGTAGGTTGATCCTTCTTGTGTTCACCATTTTGGATACAGGTGAATTGTTGGATATAGGTGTTCACAATTGTCTAGTAAACGAAGGGGCAATCGATCCTTCTTGTCGGAATTTGGAAGTCGGGATAAATATTTTTATATGTTATAACTTAGTCAATGTCGTGATCCCTACTATTTACTACAGAAGTTGGAAGTCGGGAATTGTCAGCCTAGCCTCCGTAGATCAAATATTTTTACATTTCTCTCGTAAATGAAGGATCGGCTGACCCTTCTTGTTGTGATATTTTACAGGATAGATCACACGGTTAGAGTAAATCTCACTCAAGAATTGCAGAGAAGAAGAAAGAAGAAGAATGGAATCAGTAATACTCATTAACACAAGAAATGAAAAAAAATGATGTAATCATACATCAGTTGTAACTTGGCACTGTGAAAGTAGAATGATAACTCAATACAATCAAATGAATTTGAATAATCCTAAGGTCATTCGAATTCTCCTCAATGTGTGGCTTGGATAGCATTGGAGACATCACCCAAATAGTGGTAGTAGTCACAAATAGTCAAATGAGTCTAACTGAGTCATGTGAGCACAAATCAAGGGATGGAGACTCTAAGAGGGTGCATGGGGATATTAGTAGGTCAAATGGCACTCAGATACAGACAAATGGAAGCTACATGCATTTAAACTGAGCAATAAATGCAAGAACTGGTAAATCAATGCTGCAACTGACTGTTAGTGATCCAAGTAGTGTAGTAGGGAGAATTAATCATCCAGGTGAGGAAAACAAGGTGCACTAGGTAGGTAGGAGGGATCCTGAAGGGTAAAAACAGGCTCTAGGGGGGTGAACATAGGATCCAGGTGCTGGGGAGACTACCATACTGATGACTGGATGCATGTAGAATGCATGCAAAACATGCAAATATAAAAAATGATGGTGAGAATATTACAACACCCCCCCGCAAGGCAAACTATGAGGAAGTAACTGAAAACTAGCAGGGCTCTGGTAATTGATACCAAAGGTCACCCCATGCAACAATCTAAATAAATAAAGTGAGGAAAGAGGGAAAACCCAGTGGGAAGAAATCCCCCCCTCAAGATAGACTGTAGAAGGTAATCAATCATGTACATAACTCGCCCCAAATGGTAAGTGCACTTATCCATCGAAGAAGGATCCGTTGGCAAGAAATGGATCAGTAATGTGAGAAGAATGAAACATTTCATTCTAATAATAAGGTCTGGTTCTCCTTTGATCATGTGGATCTCCCACAAGATCTCTGTCAAATATAAGAGTAGTATGTACCCATATAGGAAGAGGAGGATCTGTAAGCTATAGATCTGGTCTTGGTCTTCCATTCGCTCATCTTCACTAATAGGTGCTAGATCTTCAGGTTCTTATGGATCTGGATCTAGCATTCCCTCTTCATCATCTTCACTCTCATACGCTGAATCTGAACTCTCATGTGATGAAGGTTCTTTCTATTGCTCATCAAGTAATGGTGGTGTGGTAGGAAATCTCTCTTGCTCAACAGGAGGAGCATCATGAAGTGGACATTCCTCAAACTGTACACTCATATCATAGAATATTGTCATAGTAGAATAGGATTTTTCACTCAATGCATAACCCACCATAATACACTCTCTTCTTTGTGGATCTAGGGCTCTCCTTTTCTCTGTTGGAATCCTTTCCCATGCTTTGGATCCAAACACTCTCAGATGAGACACATCAGGTTTGTATCCCATCCATTCTTCGAAATGAGTCATATCTTTGATTCCTTTGTGAGGAACTCTATTTTGAAGGTAGGAAGCACAGTTGATGGCTTCTTCCCAAATATTAGGGTGCAACCCTTTTGACTATAGCATGCAGGTTGCCATCTCTTTTAATGTTCCATTCTTTCTCTCTGCAACGCCATTATGTTGTGGTGTGTAGGGAACAATATGTTGCATCTCAATGTCTTCTTCAACACAAAAGATTTGAAAGTCACCTTTGATGTACTCACCTCCATTATCAGTGTGAATGGCCTTGATATTTCTATCTGAAAATGTTTCTACAGAAGACTTGAAAAACTTATAGTATCCAAATACTTCTGATTTTAATCTGAGAAAGTATACCCATGTAAATATTGAATAATCATCAATAAAAGTAAGAATATACCTTTCCTTGTTCAAAGATAGATCTGGAAATGGCCCTACAACATCACTACGAATCAAATCTATACGTTGAGAGGCTCTCCTTGCCTTCCCCTTCTCAAACTTCTTTTCTGGATGCTTTCCCATTAAACAACCATTACAGTTTCCCTTGAAAAACTTGACTTTGGGTAGTCCTTCAACCATCACTTGAGTATGCATATATTGCAGGTACTTGTAGTTGAGATGCCCAAATATTTAATGCCATAGTCTACTCTCTTAATTTGCATGAGTGTAAAGAGAAAATTGTTTAGAGAGAGGTAGAAAGTGGGAGAACTCATAGAGTTTTGACTTGTGGTTTGCAACACCTTTTGCAATGGTATATCCTAATACCATGTCTTGGATTTCGATCTCATTTGGAGAGAAGATCACCCTCTTGGACTCTCCAGTGTGGGTCATCTGTGTTGGGTGTTTTTTTTGTCTTAATGAATCACCAAATATTTAATTATTGACCGGGGTTGGTAATCTTAGAGTTGTGGAAAAGTATATGCTGAGGTAGAAGGGTACCTAAGACATCAGCTCGATAGACCTTAGAAATTTTTAATAATGAAAAGATCAAAATATCTTTCAAAATGAAAAACCGAGTCAAACTTCAGAAATACAACTACTAAGCTGAGTAGACCTAACCAAACTAATAGATCATAATAGTATCAATCTATACTACTCTACTCTATGAACAATAGTTGAAAAGATAAAAACAATACTACTCTGGGAAACAAGACTTGATCAAAAGCAAACTATTCTTATGAAAATGGAAACTACTAATCAATGATTCAAAATCTAATCTAGGAATTAGAAAGACTAGCTACCATGTAATAACTATGAACAAGTTCAGAAAAATATCTATGAAATTATTCAGTTTACAACTAACTATGTAAAGACAAAAAACTTGTACTATCTTAAGCAAGGTTACAACTACTTCATAAGACAAAGAAATTCAACAGTTAGACTAAACACTCAAAACGAAGCTAAGCTACCTAATTCCATTCTCCTTGAGGATTTTGAGGAAATGTGTCAAATGTGATAGGAACTGGAGAAAATGTATCGAAATGACTTTCAAATGTAACTAGGAAACAAAATGGAAGTAAATCTAATTTAACCTGTACAAAGAGATCTAAGCTAAAAAGTGAGCAATTACAACTGATTTTAAACATTGTAATCTATTCTTTATCCATAAGCAAATGATACTTAAGAACTAGCTACAATACCTGAAATGAAATGCTAATTAACAAAAGTACAAATCCTAAGTTATTTAATCTCAAATGACTACTTGGAATTTAAAACATGAAATGTTTATCTAACTTATGCAAATGCCTATCAACATCAAATGATATCTATCAATACTTCAAACTAGTTTATGAAACATTAACTACAAGAAAAGCAAACTAAACTAAGTACAAGACAATAACTTAAATGACTGAAATCAATCTCAACTTATAATCAAAACCTACAGCAGAAAAACAAGATGTTCTTACACTACCTCTATTTCAAATCAAACTATCTTCCAAGACAACACTAAAAGTGTAATGAAGCTGATCTATAACTTGAGTAGCAAACCTATATTAAACTAAGTTATGAAAACTATTAGATATTGAAAACTAATGAATCTATATTAAACACACATGAACTTATTAAACTTGGATTGAGACTAGTTCCTAATCTATTCTATCTACGGAAATGAAAGAACTTGAAATGATGCAATTAAACCAAATCAAAACACTATGTAAAATAAAAGTGAAAGACTAATTCGAAACTTGAATGCAAACGGGAAATGAAATACTAAACTGATTCAGAAATATAAAGACAAATTGAGATTTAACAAAGTCTATGATAACATTGTAAACAAGTTTAAGCTACAGAATGTGATGAAGTACTAGAAAATCAACCTATATCCTAGCTAACTATCTCTGCATAAAATGAAATACTAGCAATTCTAGAAATGACTACAAATTCTGGAAAATTATGTCTAAATGCAAATGAAAGAAGGTCTGAAAGGAAGTCTGAATGGATGGTGCAAATGGCCTACCGAATGGATTCTGAAGGAATAAATTGCATAAAAATGCAGGAAATTATATGTTATAAACAACAAACTGTCACCTACAGGAAAAACGAACTAATTGCTTGCAGAAACGAAATGACTTACAGACAAACGTAATAGATATATGCAAAAACAAAATTACTTAGCTGCAAATGTAAAAAGAAACTGTCGAATATACACAAATGGAACCTCTAATTGTTGAGGGGCCCTTCCCAGCAATAGGGATTTATCACCTAAGGTACTCGGTCACCAACCATTAACAAAAAATGAGAATGATCATCAACAGTTGAAACAGAGTCTTTCTATTAAACTGAAACAAAGTTACAATGTTTTTTATCTATCTCCGTGCATGCATTTCTCAACCTGAGACTTCTTTATATAGTTTTTATAATGGGAGATTAGGTCGACCCTTTTAGTGGCCGACCTGTCTAAAAATAGGAGGTCTTAATTACTAAAGAAAATGGCTCAGTACAACAGACAGGCTGTCTCCCACAATCCGTGAGTGTTGGTTCCCTTCACGTGAGCAGTTGGTGCATTGATTCTCTTTGACGTAGGCAAATGATGTGTTGTCAGGCTGGGCGAGTAGGAACATGGATCTTCTATAACGAGGCCTCATAAACCATGAGGGACACATTTCCAACAGAACCCACGTCATGGTTTTGCCTTTAGTGCCCCAGAATATTCTAACCAACGAATCCGAGGGTGCAAACGAAGGGCTAAACGATGGTCTGAATGTGGCTAGGCATCTTGGAAGTGAACACGCATCTGAATGAGAGTCAGTTTGAGAACCATAACCTGCAAAATGAAGTCTATTTTCCAAACAAGTCGAGAAATGCTAAATTAATGTTAATAAACCACAAAATAATGATAATCAACCAAGATTCATGTGATATTTAAAATGTATTCATACCTGAGTTCAAATTGTGGTATGAATGGCAAGAAGTATGACTTATCATATCAAAATGGTATAAATAATGCCAACAGAGCACGTTTAATGATAAAAAAATGATGACAAAATTGGGCATCAACACTCCCCCAAACCAGAGATATGCTAGGTCCCATTGAGCAAAGAAGAGAAGAATTCAGGAAGAAGGCTGAGCTGCAGTAGTAGCTACCTTCGACTTAGAAGAGGAAATAGATTTAGGCTTAAAATTCCTGGCTTGGGCTCTCAAGGTATCGTGCCTCATCCGGATAGAGCCATGAGAAGATGTAATGGCTCTGTTCAGGTCTTCGACACTCTTCACTTGTAGACACAGTTCCTCATTCTCTTGGTGAAGCTCAGAAATCATTCCAACATATTTCTGATTTTGGCTTGTTAATCATGCTACGTCCTGGGTCAATCTATCCACGGTGTGATGGATTGGAGTAGATGGTTCTGAAAAATACTTTGGATCTTTGTGAGGGCTTGATCCATTTACAAATGTTTTGGGATGAACAGAGGTGTTTTGATTTTTAGAAGCCTTGCCTTCAGTGATTGCAGGAGTAAGTCCAAGCATAGTGATTTCAAGCAAACGGGAAGAGACATCGGCTAATGTAAGAAGGGACATTTTAGGAATACGGTCATTCGTCTAGACGTTAAGGCTATTTGAATGAACCGACTGAATTACAGGATGAACGACAGACTGGATGACAGTTTGGTCGACAGACTGATCACGATTTGAACTTCTATATCTAGTGGGTATTGGTTAAAAGAGTGGGGGTTTCATGGCTGTGTCCTCATGGACAAGATCAGGAGAGGAGGATGAATGGACAAGGTGCATTTCTCCTGAGGTACTCTCATCAAATCGCAAAGACTTAGTGTCTCTTTTTGCTTGGGAAGAGGTTTGAGCAGGCTCATCAGCACGAGTTTGAAATGGATGATGCTTCTACGAAGTAGAAGCTTTAACAAGGGGCTTCTTGACCAAATGGGTGTTCAATACTTCAAACACAAAAATTTCCCATGCTTTCCCCTTTTCCCTAAATTGGTGAATGATCAGGATTTTAATGAGACAATGGTGATATAAACTACCAGTGGGGTTAGCTACGTTTTTCCTCACCTGGTTTGACATTTTCTCAAGGCTCTTCAGAAAATAAAATGGGAAATTGAGAGCTTGATTATTAAGAAAATGAGCTAATGACCTGAGATGACAGGCTTTGAAGATGGCGAACTAACACTCACAGGTTATCAACCAGATGATGATGGCTAAGGGCTCGAGATATTCTGGCTTAATCCACTACCAATGGAACCCTTTTGTGCCTGCAACGTGTTGATAGTCGGCCTTGAGAGAAAATTCATGAGCTGTCGAAGGGAGGAAGAGGTGCTTGGGCCAATGAGCACCCTACCGTGGAAGCTTTGTAGCCAACAGAATAGACTCTTCCGTCACAGGAAAGGTAAGGTGGCCAACCTTAGCCGTTTTGCCACTGAATCCCTTGGAAAATATGAGTGAGATCTCATGATCATGGCCCTGGAGAAGACGGACGAACGGAACCCATCCTGCTCGAAGAAAAATTTCACAGCATGCTTTTAATTCAAGGATAAAAAGAAAATCCTGGTAGCTCCCAAGCTCATGGTGGTTCGACATTGTTAGACAAAGGTAGATGGATGCAGGAGATACAGGGGATTGCAGGGAATGCAAGAAATGCGACTGGATGGACTCAGAGAGGACAAGAACGAGTAGAATGAAGGTAAAACACGCAGGCGTTGGTTTAAATCGTGGTCCATTTGAACGTTTGAGCGATCGTGAGATGGAGATTTGGCATGGTTAAATGATCACGCTCGCATTCAAACTTTGAACCATGTGCCCTAATAAAGATGTGTGCGTTAATGAATTTGTATGGTTGTGAAATATTCGACCATGTCCAAAGTAAACTTTGGACAGGTTGAATGAAATTTTCATCATGGAATTATAATCATATGGTGTATTGAAAAATCATGATGACCTTGATTAATAACATGAAAGTTCGCATGATGATTTTTACATATAACCTAATGAAGAATTAAAACCATATGATAGTCAAAAATTTTAAAAATCGCATTGATGCAAGATTAGTCAATTCATTTAGTGAAGCCGAGATGAGTCAATGAATGAGATTGCAGTGTTTTCATGAGCATAGAGATGAGACATGATAGTCCTGGATATGGTTAGTCAATTAAATTTCTCATTTATAGTCATAATTCAAAAATTAGATACCTTAGTACACTTAATCATGCTGTTATAGAGTTATGGTCTCATTCGGATCATCATTCGACACTTCATTCGACATCTCATTCATTTGCTTCATTCGTCACTTCATTCGGATCATCATTCGACCCTTCATACAGATCCTTTGTTTGTACAAGATGTGCTTTGCTGGATCTAACTGCTGCTGATTATGTAGAGAATTTCTCAGGCTGCCAACACACAAAAGGAAGATGTAAACCTGCTTTTTCTTAAACTTCAGTCACGTTATTCCCTTATTTAACATGGCTCAGAATAGTATTTCTTCCTCTAGTTGCATTATTCCTGAAACACATATCATTTTATCAGAGATAAATGAACTTTTTTTTATAAATAATCAGAAAAGAAAGATAATTCTGATCCTCCCCCAAACCAAAAATATGGCGTGTCTTCAACCCATCAAATAAAAATTGATTGATATTCAAATATGTCCAATTGACAGTGAACAGATAACTCTAAAAAGCTTTTATTTTGGTAAGAAAAAGAAATACTAATCAATGGAAATGATTCATACATGGAAATTCATCAGAAAATAATAGTGCTTATGAAGACCATATAAATAATGATAGTGTAATTGATGTGAAAATTCCATAGGAAAACCGGTCATCTTTGACTCATTTTGAAATATCTCTTGTCATCCAAAGAATATAGATAAATTTCACCCTGAAGTTCGTTAGATTTCTATAGTTATGGGTCCCACTTCTAGGATAACCATATCCTAGGTATTGTTTGAATTAGATGACAGGGTCCAAGTTCAACTTACAGCCATTCTCTAGTGGTAGAATGAATAATTGGCCTAAACATGTATTTGTGTACTCATGTCTTTTTAGATGAGCCATGTGTATAGTAATGCATTAACCATATATCTTTTACCCAATATTTCCCCGCTGCCAGTAGGCCTGTTCAGTACCCCGACGGGTTTATCTTGGTACCATGCAAGCATAGCCCCGCTGCCAACAAGCCTGTTTAGTACCCTGACGGGTTTACTTGCATTTACCGAGATTCCTTGTTTAAGATTTTACTTAGCATGGACCCGCTTCCAATGAGCCTGTTCAGTACCTCGACGGGTTTGCTTCATATAATGATTTTAGTATGTGGAAGCCGGTTGGCACTAGAGTGTATTAAGCTTGCTAAACACATAATTCAAATTTTTAGAGTGAGCCTTATGAGTAACTTTATTTATAATAGCCTGCATTACTAATCATTCCAAAAGATAATAACCTAAAGCCGTCCCTAGACCTCTCAGTCTATCTTCTTCATAAAAGATTAGTAATGTTCCCCACAAGTGGAAATATCACATACTCTTGGGCTACCTTTTAGAAAAAAATTGCTTAAGAGACAAGTATTGATAATGAGTCATGGATGAACTAGTAGTCCATAGGTGTTGAATAGATCTTTGAAAAACATGATGATTAAAGTAGGTCTTAAGCAACTATTCTAATGATAAATCAAGAATGTGCATGTTTGAATCAAATACCACATACAAAAGCATAAAAAATGAAATTAATAAAAAAGAATCATAGAAGAAAGTGGTTAGAAATGGTATATATAAAGAACACTTTATCTTTTCACTATAAATTTTCAATTCTCAACAATAATCAAAAGAGAATGAGTTAAGATGCATTATGAGTTTTTTAGAGCTCTTCCCTTTTTCAGATAATATTTTTATCAACTGATTATAGAGATAGGGTTCTTGTAATCAAATTGCAAAACCACTTGTTAGATGATTCAAATTTATTCAAAACAAAAACATATGCACAAAGAAAAACGATATGAAATTTTATCAAAAGATAGGAAAAGGAAAAGAGTCTTCTCTTCTTAATCGATGAAGTCTTATGAGTTGATCATAAGAGTGGAATATCTGTGAAAATACAAACCAACTGTAAAAAATAACTCTTATTTATTCAAAGAACGGAAATATATTTACATATGTACAAATGAAGATAACCCAAAAATAAGTCAAGAACTAGGAGAAGGAGAGACTTCCCCTTCAACCATCTCCATCTCCTTTTGCTGTGATATATTCTGCACAAAGTATTGTTTAGATATTGGCTGATGATAAAGTCTTATTCTATGTCCATTTACAAGAAAGGAAGTTTGTGAATCATCGATTGTTTTAATTTCAACAGATCCATTATCGAAAGCTGTAACAATTTCATATGGGCCCATCCAATGGGTAGTCAATTTTCCCTTAAAGTTTTTAAACCTAGAGTCAAATAGTAATGCCCAATCTCCAGTATTAAACTTCTTCTATTTGATATATTTATCATGTCACTTTTTGCGTTGGTTCTGTACCAGAATTGTATGGCATCTTGTCTTATCTCGTCTAGTTCATTTATTTGCAAGATTCGTTGTTTCTGTGCTTCTTCTAAATCAATCCCTAATTGTGCATCCATACGAAAGGTTCTTACTTGAAATTCAATGGGTAGAAGAACTTGTTTTCCATAAACAAGTTCATAAGGTGTGTGGCCAGTGGTATTCCTCCACATTATTCGATAAGCCCACAAGGCTTCTGGAAGCCTATCTGCCCAGTCTTTGTGGTGTAACTGGATAGCTTCTAATACTTTGTTTGTAAAATCTACCTAACCATTGGCTTGCAGGTGATATGGTGAATATTTTCAATGTCTAATACCATATTTTTCAGTATTAATCTCTTTCATTAACTTGGAGGTAAACTGAGATCCTTGATTAGTTACAATTTCCCTAGGTACACCAAATCGGGTAAATATCTCTTCATATATAAACTCTACCACTGATTTTTTTGTGGATCGGAATAAGGCTTTAGCTTCCATGCATTTAGTGACATAGTCTATACAGACTAGGATGTACTTCTTCTTGTGAGACATAGGGGAAATTGTCCCTACGAAATCTAGAGCTCATTTTTCAAAAGGCTCAATCATAACCTAGGGATGTAAGGGTATCTCATTGGATGGCATAAGTCTACCCATTCTTTGACAACTGTCACAACCTTTGACATATTTGGCAACATCTTTAAAAATGCTTAGACAATAATATCCAGAGTGAAACACTTTGTATGATGTTCTCTTATCAGAAAAGTGCCCACCACATGGTCCACCATGACATGCATGGAGGATCTCTGCCATCTCATCCTCTCGTACACATCGTCTAATAATAAGATCAGGACCAGTACGAAAAAGATCATTGTTCACCCAAGAATAATAAGAACTTTGGACTATGATCCTACATTTCTCGGATGGGGATAGATGGTTTGGGAGCTTTCGAGTTGCTAAATAGTTGGCTATGTCTGCAAACCAAGGTGTTCGAACAGACACAACGAACAAATATTCATCAAGAAAGCTATCATCGATGGGACTAGCACCATTGTCAATTTGAATATGGGAGATAAAATATGCTACAACATTCTCTCGTCCGAGACGATCAACAATAGTGATGTTAAATTCTTGTAATAAAAGAAGCCACTGAGTCACCCTGCCATTGATTATAGGTTTTTTCATTAAAAATATAATGTCAGAGTGGTCTATGTGTACAAAAAATTCGTATCCTGTGATATATTGACGAAACTTGTTAATAGCATAGACTACTGCCAGAAACTCTTTTTCAGTAACAGTGTATTTTGATTCTGTAGGAGTCAAATTTTTGCTTGCAAAATAGATGGCATATGATGCTTGTCCTTCCTTTTGACCTAAGACTCTTCCTATAGCCATGTCGAAAGCATAAGTGGATATATTGAAGGGAAGGGACCAATTGGGGCTCCTAAGTATTGGTGCCACTGATAGTTTTTCCTTTAAAGTTTCAAAGGCATGTTGACAAGGTTCAGTCCATTGAAAATCTATATCTTTCATGAGTAATTTGAACATAGGTGTAGCTATCTTGGCAAAGTTTTCAATAAAACATTTGTAATAGCCTACATGGCCAGGAATGATCCTTACCTCCTTCTGATTTTTTGGAGGAGGAAGATTAACAATTATTTCTATCTTGGCAGGATCCACCTTGATTCCTTGAAGAGAGACATGATGTCCCAAAACTATACCCCTGGTTAGTAACATCTTGCATTTTTCATGACTAAGGGCTAAGTTTGTTTCTTGGCACCGGATAAGAACTGTTTCAAGATTATCAAGGGTTTCTTGGAAGGTATTACTGTGTACTGTAAAATTCTACACAGTCATGTATAAGGTCAGCGAAAATTCCTAAGACTACATGCAGGAAAGTGGCAGGTGCATTACATAGGCCAAATGGAAAAACTCTATAGGAATATGTCCCCCAAGAACAAGTAAAGGTGGTCTTGTCTTGATCCTTAGGTGCTATTAATATTTGGTTGTATCCACTATACCCATCGAGGAAAGAAAAGGACTGTTTCCCAGATAAGCTATATAACACCTGGTCAATGAATGGTAAAGGGAAATAATCCTGAAGAGTGGCCTTGTTTAATTTTCGAATGTCAACACAGATATGCCATTTCCATGTAACTTTATTTGGAACTACTACTAGAGGAGACACCCACTTACTGTTAGAAATTGGGTAGATGAAACCAGCATTGGGGGGTTTTTGTAATTCATCTTTAACTATATCTTTTAGGTTTGGATTCATTCTTATCCGGGGCTGCCTGACAGGAGTTGTGTTTGAATCTGTGTAAATGTGGTGAATACAAGTATCTGGGTGTATACCCTTCATATCGGTGTATTCCCATGCAAATGCTCAAGTTTTACTTTTAAGAACTTTTAGTAATTGTTTTTGCTAACTCTCATCTAAACCTGCATTTATATGTAGAATTTTTTCAGGACTGACCTCACAAGGTATGGTATAGGATCCTATATGTTCTTCAATTGTAAAGACACAAGGTGTGTTTGTAAATGTGGAGAAGCTCATACTCTCTTGGAATTCATCTCCAAAGATTTGATCAAGTTGAGAAAAAGAATGAGGAAAGTCTATACATGTTGTTGAAGAGACAAATTGGTTCAACAGATTTTCAGTATTTTGTTCTTGAAGTGCCCAGGAGAAATCACTAAGAAGGGAAATTTCTTCCAATTTCTCATCACCAAAAGGACAATCTAACCAAAACAGGTTTTTGGTTAGTGGCTGTGCTAGTGGGTATAAAGAGAGTTTCCTTGTAAATAACCGATCAAATATGATCATCTCTCCATCCCTACATCCTATAAATTGTTGAAATATTGTAACTTCTAAGAATATTATATTTCTACTTTATTATTTTGGAGATGTTTCATTCCTCCGTGAAGACTTTATTGTATATCCGGAGATGTTTTATTCCTCTTTGGATAATGTGGTATCTTGGGTTATTATAATTCCCTAGTGGGGGTCGACCCTGTATTTTTTATGTGGGTTAAAGGGTTATTAGACCAACCTAGAGGGGTTGGACTAGTCAACATTATGTAAAGTGGTTAAGTTGGGGCCGACCTAGTTAATGTAAAAGACAAGTCGGAGTAGTGTATAAATAGAGGAGGTGTGTTCCTCATTTATCACACTCACTCATTATTCACTCACTTGTGAATGATGCATAGGTGAGAGAGAGATATTATATGGAGGAGAAGGAGATCATGTTTGAGTTATACATTTCTGTATTGTTGATCATCTATATTGAGGAAGCTTTGCTGGGTTTTCTACCCCATGAGGGTTTCCCAGGATAAATCTGTGTCTCTTGTGTTTATGCTGTGCTTGTTGTTCTTTCAGTGATCCTATATATGTTATTGTTGTGAAATGGAATGTAATACTGATATTCTATGTCTTATCATATTGAATCTTAACATGGTATCAAATCTAACCTGAAGGAAGGCAATGTATGACACTTACAACACTTGCTTTACTTGTGACAATTTGAAGGTTAGGGTTTTATATAGAAAAAACTGGTCATCATGGAACTTTCGCTATAAATAAATTTTGGCGAAGGTTCAAGATCTGAAACATTTACAGGTCGTGGAAAACATCCCCCTATACATTGTATCCAAAGTATAGCCTCATATTCATTGTACTTTGTGAGTTTTGATCAGTACAAGTTAGGGTTTCTGCCTCTTCCAGATCTCAGTCATAAACATGTGACCTAGGAAAAAAGGTCACAACTTGGGATAGGAAGCTCCAAATGAAATTTCGTAAAAAGTGACAGGTACAGAATAGATTGTACTTTCATAGGTAAGTGTTTCAAAGGCCTAAATTGAAGCAATGACATGTGGCACGCCGTATAAGTTTGCTCTCTTATTTTATCCCATAAACAGGTCACGTTGCGACACTTGGAATAACTCTCTCTCAGAGAATCCAATTGAGGTCAGACCTATGGGGTTGGAAAGATGATAGGTCATGATACAATAGGCCAATGTTTCAAACCCCGTGGATGCGTAATTTTGGAGTTACACCATAAACAATCAGGTGCATATTTTTGTCGAAACATATTTGGATTTTGAGCACCTTCATTCTTGGATCGTCACTACTGTGGGAAATTAGGGTTTCATAGAAAGTTGAAATTCTTGCAATCAGAGACAATGACTGAATTATACTCATGAAAATCAAAATTTAGATACCAAGATTGAATTTTTTGGTTGGGTATAAGGCCAGGCTTGATCAAACCCTAGTTCGGGATTTTGATCGGAAAGGTGGAAAATTAGGGCTTCTACAAAAGTTGGAATTTTTGAAGTCTATGACCATGGCTGGAAGCTCCTCAGAACAATCGAAGCTTAAAGCTTTGGATCAAACCTTCTGGTTGGGAAAAAGGGTGGGCTTTATCAAACCCTAGTTCAGGGTCTTGTCCAGTGAATCCAGAAGTTTCAAAGACAATTTTGAGGGGTCAAATTTTGCAATTTTCAAAATTGAAGTATACCAGCTTGGTTAGCTCAGAAAGCCACATCTTTCCATCCATTCAGAAGTTTGGAATTCAAAGATTGAATTTTTAGGGTTTCTCTAACAAACCCTAATCTAGCTCTAGATCCAGTTTCAGCAAATCAAAGTGGATTGGGTTAATCCTAGAAGAGAATGAATTGGACACATGCATAAGTGAAGAAGTTCCAGTTCCAGAGGGAGATGAGGCTAAGGCCTTACATAAGAATGCTACAAGCAATATCGATAGGTATGACTTGAAAAGACACAGGTATGTTTTGAAATCCAATTCTTGATTAAGTTCATAATATGTTTGTCTTCATGTTATTGAGGTTAGTACAATTATGATTGTTTGGTAATGAATGCATGTGAATGATAGAATACATTCATTGATTAGGGTTATGAAACTTATGATTGTAATAATGCACTTGTGGTGTTGTATGAGGATGATGTTGTCTGCTAACAAGATACAGGTACATCAAGAAGGACAAATCAAGTTCTATGACCATGAAGACAAATACAAAGACTCATCCATAGTCTTTGATCACATAGAAGCTCTACTTACGAGATATGTATGACTTTGTTCTACTATGCTTAAGCTATGAGATATGCAGGTTCTAGCACAAGGTCTCTAAATCATTGAAGAGAACAAAGAAGATATTGTTTGGGTATGTTAAGACAAAACCGAGCATGATAATCTAGGTATGTTTTCCTATATCAAGTTAGAATCCTACTTTTTTAGGATCTTAGGTAAGTATACCTATGTATGAAATGATCATGACCATACATACTTAAGATTATCTAGAATCATAATGTTTTCATAGTATTAAGACTATACTAATGAATGTATGATTATGTATGAGATCATGATGTTGACACTAGTGCACACTTAAGCATGCATAGTGGTCCAGGATGAATAGAAGTTCAAAGACTTATAATCATGATGCTGTCATAAAGATCAAGTGGGAGGAAACCACAGAAACATAAAAGATAAGTATTTGAGTTGTTATTTGAATATCTGAAATAGTAAATGATATTGCTCGTAATAGTTGTATGCATATTTGTATATATCATGCATAGTGTAAGCATTCATATGGCATTGAACAATATACTACTAATATGCATATGATGGGTAAGTCGGACAAACTTTCCATTGTTGTTTATCTAGAATGAAACCTCTTTGCTGACATGCTGAGAGTTGTGCATGCTCTTGATAGTATGTTCTAGTAGAGATGGAAGGCATCTAGATAGCCACTGTATGCATACAGGATATGGAAAAGTGTTGTGCCAAATTATTGGTCAAGATAGTTCATAACTATGTGAATCATATCTGTATGCATAATAGGTTATCATGATTCGATGGTTATGAAGTATTACTAATCATGTAATTAACTTTGATTTGTAGGAAAGATCATGAAGAATGATGATGAACACCGAACAAGTGATGGATGTTCAACAAGAAGACTTGCAAATCAAACACACTATAGAAGGCATGTGGCTAGAAGATTCTCTTAGAAAGAGGAAGAGGATCATGACGACATGTTTTCTCCAAGTGGCTAGATAAGACCATTCTCTTAATGGTGTAATTGAAGAAATCTCTGTACGGGTACCCAGGGTCGATAGTCATTTGATGAGATTAATGATCACCATGGGTGATGTGGATTTCAACCTTTGTTACAAAGTTGAAGATGGTTTCTATATACAGATTACATGGATGCAAGAAGGAACTCATTAAAGAGGTCGAATGATCTTGAGGCTCATATCAGTAGACCCATCTGACACGAGATGGAACATATAGATATGCAGAAGATCACTCAGAGTAGGAATGATGTTTAGTCACAAAGGGAGAATTAATAGCTTCTTGAAAAGCTTGGGATTTACCAAAAGTAAAGATGATCCTAACCTTTACCTTAAGGTTATGAATGATACTATGATTACATGTGGATGATCTCTTTCTGACAGGGAATGAGAAACATATCATGGAAAGCAAGAAGAAGCTAGGTACAGGATTTGAGATGAAAGATCTCAGATTAATATATTACTTCCTAGGACTGGAAGTATGGCAAGGCTTAGAAGGAATCTTTCTCAACCAGGGAAAGTATGCTGTGGAAATATTGAAAATATTTGATATGTCGGAATGTAAAGCCATGACCACTCCCATAGATTCAAACTTGAAGATGTTAGTTGATGACTCATCAGAGTTAATGGATGTAACTCTGTACACAGAGATTATTGATGTATCTAATGAACATTAGGCCAGATATATGCTTTTCTATGAACACCTTGAGTCGGTATCTAGTGGAACCTAGGCATGTTCACCTAATAGCTGCAAAGTATGTGATGAGGTACCTAAAAGGTATGATAGACTTTGGTCTATGTTACCTTGGAGATCATGACTTTAGATTGTATGGCTACACAGATGCTGATTGGGCACGAAGTGTATCAGACAGGAAGAGCACATCGAGTGGATGTTATTGTCTGGGATCTACCATGATCTCGTGGTTTAGTAGGAAGCAGTCTAGTGTGGCTCTTAGAACACCTGAAGCATAATATATAGCTGCTTGCTTTTCTAGTTGTGAAGCAATATGGCTTCGAAAGTTGTTATCAGGATTGTTTGACTTAGAGATGGACCCCACTGTGATCCTGTGTGACAACCAGTCTTGTATCAAGATGACAGAGAATCCAGTGTTTCATGATAAGTCAAAGCACATAGAGATCCGGTATTTCTACATACGGGATATGGTGCATAAAGGAGCTATCTAGATCAAGTATGTGAGCACTGGCGAACAAGTTGTTGATGTATTGACCAAACCTCTATCTCGAGTAAAGTTTCAGTATTTCTGAGACAAGCTTGGTGTAGTTCAGAGCGACCCTCCTCGAAAGGGGGAGTGATATGGTCGATGATGACATGAGGATACTTGTATCGATGACGAGGATACTTGTATTGATGATGAAGATACTTGTATAGATGATGAAGATACTTGTATTGATGATGAGGATACTTATATCAATGACGAGGATACTTGTATTGATGATGAGGATACTTATATCGATGACAAGGATACATGTATTGATGATGAGGTTACCTGTTCCGATGGTAAGGTCGATGATGAGGTTACGTGTCCTGACGATGAGGTTGATGATATCAACGATAAGGTTGATAAGTGGTCCTAAGACTTGGTCCCTAGTCGACGAAGAGGGATTGTATCATCCACGGAATTTGGTCCCTGAATTGATCCATAGACTCTTGTCTTCGAGAAAGATGTTGGTGAATGATGTAATGTGCACTCCTGGACTGCTCAGCAGTGGGTGATCATTCACAAAACCTGTAATGATGTAATGTGTGCTCCTGGATTGATCAATGTAGCAGTAGGTGATCATTCACAAGTGATAGATCCTAGATTTGTTCTAGGTCACATCCAGTATGAAAAAGGACTGGCACTATGGTTAGGAATACATCGTCCCTGAACGTTTGGTTCAAAATGTACGTGATGGGGATTGCATCATCCCGAAACCACTAGTTCAAAATGTGCGTGATGGGGATTGCATCATCCTAGAACCACTAGTTCAAAATGTACGTGATGGGGATTGCATCATCCCAGAACCCTTGGTTCAAAATGTACGTGTTAGGATTTTATCTTCCTTGGACTTATGTCCTAATGTGAGAAGGATTAATCATCCTGTAAGTTGATTTGGGATTGCATTGTCCCTAGACATAGTGAGGTGTCTTAAAGTGATAAGGACTAATCATCCTATAATCTGATTCGGGATTGCATCGTCCCTAGACATGGTGAGGTGTCTTAAAGTGATAAGGAATAATCATCCTTTAAGATGATTTGGGATTGCATTGTCCCTATACATGGTAAGGTGTCCTAAAGTGATACGGACTAATCATCCTATAAGCTGATTCGGAATTGCATCATACCTAGACATGGTGAAGTGTCTTAAAGTGATAAGGACTAATCATCCTGTAAGCTGATTCGGGATTGCATCGTCTCTAGACATGGTGAGGTGTCTTATAGAGATAAGGATTGATCATCCTGTAAGTTGATCTGGATTGCATCATCCATAGACATGAGAGATGTCTTAAATTGATATGGATTGATCATCCTGTAAGCAGATCAAGATTGTACCATCCTTGGACCTATGTCCTAAAGTGAGAGGGATTGATCATCCCGTAATAGGATCTTGTACATCGCAGAGTATGCTGCTATGTTGATACTGTTGATCGAGAGGATCCAGATGTTGATCGTGATGGTCTAGATGACTATGATGTTGATCGTGATGTTCTAGATGATGATGTTGTTTATCGTGACGGTCTAGATGACGATGATGTTGATCATGATGGTCTAGATGATGATGCTATTGATTGTGATGTTCTAGATGATGATGTTATTGATCGTGATGTTCTAGATGACGATGATGTTGATCATGATGTTCTAGATGACGATGATATTGATCGTGATGATCTAGATGATGATGCTGTTGATCGAGAGATCCAGATGATGATGATGATCGGTAGATCCAGACGATGAGGCTGTTGTTCAAGTGATCCAGATGATGATGATGCTGTAGCTAATCGAATGCTGTAGAAGATGAAGACTCAATACTAACGATGTTGATGTTTCAGTATTGATTATGTTCCAGTAACTAATTGCGTTACTAATAATGATGTATAAAGAAAGCTTCCAATGATTTATAGATGTATCATGTTGATGACTCCTTGATCCTGCAGATGTTGTTATAATATCCTTCTCGTTAAGGGGGAGTGTTGAAATATTGTAACTTCTAAGAATACTATATTTGTACTTTATTATTCCGGAGATGTTTCATTCCTCTGTGAAGACCTTATTGTATATCCGGAGATGTTTTATTCCTCTATGGATAATGTGGTAACTTGGGTTACTAGACTCCCTAGTGGGGTTCGACCTTGTATGTGTTATGTGGGTTAAAGGGTTATTAAACCACCCTAGAGGGGTCGACCCAGTCATCATTATGTAAAGTGGTTAAGTTGGGGCCGACCTAGTTAATGTAAAAGACAAGTCAGAGTGGTGTATAAATAGAGGAGGTGTGTTCCTCATTTATCACACTCACTCATTATTCACTCACTTGTGAATGGTGCATAGGTGAGAGAGAGAGATATGGTATGGAGGAGAAGGAGATCATGTTTGGGTTATACATTTCTGTATTGTTATCATCTATATTGAGGAAGCTTTGCTAGGTTTTCTACCCCATTAGGGTTTCCCAGGATAAATCTGTGTCTCTTGTGTTTATGATGTTCTTGTTGTTCTTTCAGTGATCCTATATATGCTATTGTTGTGAAATGGAATGTAATACTGATATTCTATGTCTTAGCATATTGAATCTTAACATAAATGCTTTAGCAGTGGCTAGACAAGGTCTTCCCAAAATACTAGGGTGTCCTTTGGAAGGGTCCTTTGATTCTATGACCATAAAGTCCACGAGATATTCCCATGAAGCCACTGATACAATGATATCATCGAGGATCCTAGCAGGCTACACATAGTGCAATCTACTAATTCCAGCATTGAGGGGTCATGTGTTGGAACTTTTGGAATAAATACATTTTAAAAAATGGAATCATTCAAGGTTTCAGTCGGTATGCCTTCTTCTTCATTCTCTTCACAAATAACAACTGATGATTTGGGCTGATCTTGCAGAACTCTTCCAGACTGCAGTTGAATCTCATGCACTGGTGTGGTCGAAATGGCATATGATGGAAGAGGTAGCAAACCAATGTTGTTAAGCGCTTGAGTTGGTTTATTTTTAGGATTTGGTATCGGTTGTGCAGGCAATATTGTGGGTCTTGGGGGATTTATATTCTGGAAATGGTGAGGCTGATGAGTGATAGGAGGTAGTGAAGGAGGCACAAATCCAGCCAAAATTTGCTGGATATTAGGTGGATAAGGATAGTTAGGCACAGGGGTAGGTGGATATTGAGCATATGCTTGTCCCCTCCACCCTTGTGACCACTATTGATGTTGAGCATTTTGAGGAGGATACTAAGGTGGCCAATTTTGACAATTTGAAGTGTTCCATTTTTGAGGTGGTTTATAAGGGTGATAGTAGGGTGGAAATTGTAATGATGGATCATGATATGATGGTTGGTATCTAGGTTTCCAAGGCCTCCTAGATGTCTCACCAAAATTTCCACTCTTATATACGAATTGCAACCCAGGAAACGATGGACAATTATCAGTTGGATGTTCTTCTATGCAAAGGTGACATACTGAAACATTATTCAATGGGAATTCCCATTGGGGGTGTTTAGTTCTACACCTAGGACATAAGATACTCATTGCTACTCGCTCTTCATCCTATCTCTTCTTAGCTTGTAATGCATCTAATTGGGAACCCATGGCTCCTAAGATATCTGTTTTGAAATTTTCTAATAGGTTCCCCAATTCTACCCTTGTAACTCCACCAAGACTAGATGTATTTCCTTTTAGGTTTCTAGTATAAGATTCCCGAAAGTGTCCCCCACTTTTCCCTCTACTCCTAGAGTAATTCCTACACAACCCACAAATTTATGGAAAAGACCTATGAGAAATATCTCCAGCTGCCGTGAGGTTAAGATTTTCTAACCTTAAGGAAGAGTGTTCTTACTGCATCTTCTCGAAGATCACTATATTTTGATTTATGTAACACATAGTTAAATCTTTCGAGATAGTCTTCTAGGATCTCATCTTCAAGTTGTTGTATTTTGAAAATGTCATTCCGAGAGTCCGTAGGTTTACAGTAATCCTGATATTTACATAGAAATGCAGTTTTCATGTCTTCCCAAGTTCTAATACTAGACTCTCCTAACCCCATAAACCACCTAAGAGTGGAGTCTTTTAATGTAGGAGGGAAAAGTTTTAACTTTTGGCCATTTTGTAGGTAGTTATAGCTCCTACATAGAATGTCAAATTTGAACATAAATGTATCCGTATCCTCACTAATCTTCCCATAAAAGTTCGGTAGTGAGTAGGGAGGGATTCTTTTCATGGTTACATCTTGTGCAGTGTCTAAGATAGGGAACCCAAAAGTACCCTCAGTTCTAACCTCTCCCTCTTCTTCATCTTGTCGTACATGATCTTCATTTTCGTTCTCCATGAAAAATTGATTTCCAAAGAGAGTGTACCTAGGTGGTTCCTTTCTTGGTGAATATGGGATGTCCCAACGTTCTGTTTTAGGGAAAGTGTTCCTCCGATGAGAAGAGTTGTAAGCTATGTGAGAGTCCAGCTCTACAGGGATTGTAGTTCCTATAGTTGATGTTTCTATTTATGAAACAATTATGTTTGCATAGTTTTCAAAAAGAGCATCTATCTATGAGGGAACAACAAAATCTACTAAATTCGGACCCCCTACTAGTGAGAAGGTTGTGTTTTTGGGTTTTGAAACTAATGGAGGATTAAGAGGTTCTGATGGTTTATATTTTTGAGCTTCTTCCTTCCTAAGTTCAGTTTCAATATGAGACTGAGGTTCTCCTAGTGGTGTTTCTTTATGAACATACTTCTCTGATGTCTCTATGGTCCCCCCTAAATGGTTTCCAGAAAGGATTTCCTTAGCTTTCCAAGTAGGACTATCCCCTTTAGGTATTTTCGATACCTTTTTGCTGAGTTAGTAATTGGGGTGGAATGCCCCCGTAAAGGTTAGTAGGAATTTTAGTGTTTTGGGGACTAGTTTTAAGGTATCTACCTTTTAAATCTCTAGGTTTATTCATGAAAACAAAGATAAAGCTAAAATAAATTTTAATTGCATTACTACTATTGTTGGCTTTTGGGGATGCCTGTTATAACAGATGCACAGGTTCTTACCTCTCGTCTTACCGCTCACCCTCCACCATCCTATCTCTAAGTTTCAAAAGGAAAATTCTACCTATCAGTAAGGTTTAGAAAGAAAATTCTACCTATCTACAACTCCCCGACAACAATGCCAAAATGTTGGGTGTTTTTTTATCTTAATGAATCACCAAATATTTAATTATCGACCGAGGTTGGTAATCTTAGAGTTGTGGCGAAGTATATGCTGAGGTACAAGGGTACCTAAGACATCGGCTCGACCGATCTTAGAAATGTTTAATAATGAAAATATCGAATGATGTTTCAAAATGAAAAACCGAGTCAAACTTCAAAAATGAAACTACTAGGCTGATTAGACCTAACCAAACCAATAGATATGAATAGTATCAATCTATACTACTCTGCTCTATGAAAAATAATTGAAAAGATAAAAACAGTACTACTCTAGGAAACAAGACTTCATCAAAATCAAACTATACTTATGAAAATGGAAACTACTGATCAATGATTCAAACTCTAATCTAGGAATTAGAAAGACTAGCTACCATGTAATAACTATGAACTAGTTCAGAAACCTATCTATGAAATGATTCAGTTTACAACTAACTATGTAAAGACAAGAAACTTATACTATCTGAAGGAAGGTTACAACTACTTAATAAACCTAAGAAATTCAACAATTAAACTAAAAACTAAGCTAATCTACCTAATTCCATTCTCCTTGAGGATTTTGAGGGAATGTGTCAAATGTCATAGGAACTGGAAAAAATGTATCGAAATGACTTTCAAATGTATCAAGGAAAGATAACGGAAGTGAGTCTAATTTAACCTCTACAAAGAGATGTAAGCTAAAATTGACCAATTACAACTGATTGTAAACATTGTAATCTATTCTTTATCCAGAAGCAAATGATACTTAAAAACTAGCTACAGTACTTGAAATGAAATGCTGATTAACAAAAGTACAAATCCTAAGTTATTTAATCTCAAATGATTACTTGGAATTAAAAACATGAAATGTTTATCTAACTCATGGAAATGCCTATCAACGTCAAACGATATCTATCAATACTTCAAACTAGTTTATGAAACATTAACTACAAGAAAAACAAAATAAACTAAGTACAAGACAAGAACTTAAATGATTGAAATCAATCTCAACTTATAATCAAAACCTACAGCATAAAAACAAGATGTTCTTACACTACCTCTACTGCAAATCAAACTATCTTCTAAGACAACTATGAGTGTGTAATAAAGATGATCTATAACTTGAGAAGCAAACCTATATTAAACTAAGTTATGAAAATTCTTAGATATTGAAAACTAATGCATCTATATTAAACACTCATGAACTTATTAAACTTGGATTGAGACTAGTTCCTAATCTATTCTATCTACGGAAATGAAAGAACTTGAAATGATGCAATTAAACCAAATCAAAACACTATGTAAAATAAAAGTGAAAGACTAATTAGAAACTTGAATGCAAACTTGAAATGAAATATTAAACTGATTCATAAATAAGACAAACTAAGATTTAACAAAGTCTATGATAACATTGTAAACAAGTTTAAGCTAATCTAGGTCCTAGGCATGAAAAGTAAATAAAAGTAACTCATAAAACTACCTAAATCATAAGCAAAAGACATTTACGCTACTTCTATTTGAACCAAAACTATTTCTCAAATGAATAGTAAAACATATGTTGAATGTAAATGAATTTCACCATTAATAAAACTGAAATGGTTAACCTATGAGAAAATGTAAGATGAGATATGAAATGTTAAGGATGGATTCGAATCCCAAACTAGCTACAGATGTGATGAAGTAATGGAAAATCAACCTATATCCTCGCTAACTATCTCTGCATAAAATGAAATACTAGCATTTCTGGAAATGACTACAAATTCTGAAAAATTCTGTCTAAATGTGAACGAAAGGGTGAAAGAAGGTCTGAAAGGAAGTCTGAATGGATGGTGCGAATGGCTGGACGAATGGATTCTTAAGGCATAAATTGCATAAAAAATGCAGAAAATTATATGTTATAAACAACAAAGTGTCACCTACAGGAAAAATGAACTAATTGCTTGCAGCAACGAAATGAATTACAGACAAACGTAATAGATATATGCAAAAAACGAAATGACTTAGCTACAAATGTAAAAAGAAACTATTGAATATAAACAAATGAAACCTATTATTGTTGAGGGGCCCTTCATAGCAAAAGGGGTTTATCTCCTAAGTTACTCAATCACCAACCATTAACAGAAAATGAGAATGATCATCAACAGCTGAAACAGAGTCTTTCTATTAAACTGAAACAAAGTTACAACATTTTTCCTCTTTCTCTGTGTTGAAATATTGTAACTTCTAAGAATATTATATTTGTACTTTATTATTCTAGAGATGTACATTCCTCCGAGGTGACCCTATTGTATATCCGGAGATGTTTATTCCTCCGATGGATTGTGGTAACTAGGGTTATTAGATCTCCCATGTGGGGGTCGGCCCTGAGTTTATCTATTAGGGTTTATTAGAGCCTCTTAGTAGAGGTCAGCCCCATAGGGTAAAAAGTCAGTCGGGAAACAAGTATAAGTAGAGGAGGATTCTCCTCACTTATCTCACTCTTCCATCACTCAGAAAGTAGCACACTAGTGACAGAGAGGTCTGCATAGGCGGTAAAGAAGGAGCTCTAGTCTTGGACTACATCTTGTATTTGGTTGATCATCTTATTGAGGAAAGCTTTGCTGGGTTTTCTACCCCATGAGGGTTTCCCAAGGTAAAATATCTGTCTATCTTGTGATTGTGTTTCTTTCAGTGATCTTGCTAGTCAAATTAGTATAAAATTAACATGGTATCAGAGCTAGCCTGAATAGGACATCTTTCACAAGGTGAAAATATCTCTCTCTTCCTTCGATGAAAATTAGGGTTTCTGCAAAAGTTGGAATCTTTGGATTCTGATTACATGGCTAGATATCCCTCCTCAAAATCGAACTTTTGAGCCCTAGATCGAACTTTTTGGTTGTGTAGAACTCCGGGAAATTCAAACCCTAGTTTGAAAAAAAGTGTGAAAAACCAGAAAACCAGAACTAGTTTTCTACAACAGATCCAAAGTTCGCTGGTCAAGTTTGGAGGCTGAAAAATTGAAGTTTTCAGAAAGTAAGTACATCAGTCACCTCGCCTCAATTAAGGCAATCTCCTGGTAAGGTCAGTTTTTCATTTTTGGAATTAATCAATTTTTGGTAATCCCCTGGGCAAGATGGCCCCAAGCACTAAGCTTGAGGACAAGCTAGAAGGCATAGAGAATTTTCGGGCATGGAAATATAGAATTGGTCTCATTCTTGAAGAGAGTGATCTGATTGGTCTCATATATCAAGGATGAAGTTGAAGAACCTGTGGAAGATGAAGCCAAATAAAAGCATAGGAAGGATCTGATTAGGGCAAAGAGAATCATTGTTGATTCTATTAAGGACCACTTGATTCCCCAAGTGGCATCCAAAAAGACTCCAAAGGAAATGTATGATGCCCTAGGAAGAATGTATGAAGGGAGGAACATCAACAGGAAGATGAACCTAAGATCTCAGTTGAAGAGTACCAAAATGAACAAAGGAGAATCTATTCAAGACTATTTCTCAAGGGTTTCCCAAATCAAGGAATAACTAGATGCCATTGGAGATACCCTTGATGAAGATGAACTAGTAATGACTGCTCTAAATGGTCTCACTAGACCTTGGGAGTCATTCATCCAAACAATGTGTTCCAGGAAAGAAAATATGAATTTTGATGTGGTATGGGAGGACTGTATTCAAGAAGAAGCTAGGGTAGCTAATAGAGAAGCCCTTCTCAAGGAGGATGACCAAGCTTTGGCTGCCCACACCAAAAGAATAAGAAAGGATCACTTCAAGAAAGATGACCACAAGGTATCTCAACCTTCCCATAGATTTAAAAAGAGAAGGGGAACAAACTCAGAAAGAGATCTCTCCACAATTCAATGTTACAATTGTCTTAAACTAGGATACCTTGCTAGAAAGTGTATTTCACAAACAAAGAAGAAGAAGTTTTTTCACAAAAGACATCATGTTCGGGTACATAGGGTACTACCAAAGGACTGAACACCAAGAGAAACCACTTCACACAAACAGATTACAGATCAACACACCAATGTTTTGACATGGTTTAAACCCTCTTGAGGGAAACACTCCACAACCCCGACCGAATAGCTTCTATGGGACAATTTATTATGCAAAGAAAGAAAGTTACAAATGAGCTTCTCATAATCGATCAACTTTCCAATGACCCTCCATGCTCTTTAAATAGAGATCATGGACCAATCGGTTGTTAAGCCACAGATTAAGGGTAGGTATGATTTAAGAGAAGTTGAGCCGTCAGATCACTCTATGTCGGGAACATATCATGACCATCGGATTAAGTATTTACAAATGCATACTAAAGAAACAAACTTTTCCTAATGGATACATTACACAAGTTGATCTTAACTAACTCCTAAGTGTCTAAATATCCTAACATCCCCACTTAAGAACAACTTGGGATAGGATTGAAGGATTTACAAAAGTGACACTATTAGGAGAAGGAAGGAGACATTAGAGCCTATCCCCCCTAATGACAAGTTCCTGAACTCCTAACGTAGATCAAAGTTTAGAAAAATTTGCTTCTGTAAGAGACTTGGTGAAGATGTCTGCAACTTGATTATCTGTAGGACAAAAGAGAAATTCAAGAACACGATCATGAAAAATATTTCTGATGAAGTGCATATGAAGCTCAATGTGTTTGCTGCGTTGATGTAGGACTGGATCTTTGGCAAGATTGATGGCACTTTGATTGTCGCACCAAAGTGGAGTAGGTTGCTTTTGCTCGAATCTAAACTCTGAAAGGATCTGTCAAAGCCATAAAGCTTCCTGACTGGCATTAACTACGGTTCGATATTCTGCTTCTGCTGAAGAAAGAGAAAGAGCTTATTGTTTCTTACAAGCCCAAGTGATAGGTTCAGATCCTAGACTGAAAACATAACCTATAGTAGACTTTCGATCATTAGGATCTCCGGCCCAATCTGAGTCAATGAAACCAACCAACAAAGGTTTCCCCCCTATACTGTAATGAATCCCAAACTGAACTGTACCTCGAATATATCGAAGTATTCTTTTAGCTGCTTTCCAGTGAATTTCATGAGGTGTCTGCATATAATGGGCAACACGACCAACGACAAAGGAAAAGTCAGGACGAGAATGAGTCAAGTATAAGAGACTACCAACAAGCTGATGATACAAGGTGGCATCGACTTCAGGTGAAGTACAAGTGGCAGAAAGTTTGACTCCATACTGGAAGGGAGAAGGGGCTGGTGTACAATCTTCCATGTGAAAGCGATGAAGAAGGTCACAAGCACACTTAGACTGAGAAAGAAAGATTCCTTCTTTAGTTTGCAGAACTTGGAGACCAAGAAAATAATGCAAATGTCCTAAGTCTAACATTTCAAAATTTTGTTTAAGACTAGATTTCACATGGGTTATAAGCTTAGGGTCACTACCAGTAAGAATAAGGTCATCAACATATAGAACAAGTATGATGAGATGGTTTCCTACTTTCTTGGTATAGAAATTCGGGTCAGAATGGCATCTAGAAAAACCAGTGTCAAGGAGAAAGCTATCCATTTTGGCATACCAAGCTTTAGGAGCTTGCTTAAGGCCATATAAAGATTTCTTAAGGTGGCAAACAAGGCTAGAGTTATTCTGAACATATCTAGGAGGTTGTTCCATGTAAATTTACTCCTGTCAATCACCATGTAAGAAGGCAGACTTGACATCCATTTGATGGACTTCCCAGTTTGTAGGGCTGCAAGGGAAAGAACAAGGCGGATGGAGTTCATTTTTGCGACAGGAGCAAAGGTTTCATTGTAGTCAATCCCTTCAACTTGGGAAAAACCTTTGGCAACTAACCTTGCCTTAAGTCTTTCAACACTTCCATCTAATGCATACTTAGTTCTGTAGACCCATTTACATCTGACAATTTTTCTTCCTTTTGGAAGAGGTACAAGATCTCAAGTATCGTTCGCCATTAAGGAATGATATTCTTCATCCATAGCTGCATCCCAATTTGGATTTCCTGAAGCTTCTGCAAAATTTTCTGGATCATGATTCTCAAAAACCTAAGCCAAAAGAGAAGAGGTTCACTGAAACTGAGAACGTGTTTGACGTTGATCTCTAGGATCACTTGCAAGATCACCAGCTGCTTCACATGTTGAACGAACCCATCGAGGAAGCACTTGTGCTCGTTCAACTGGAGGAACATGAGCAGGTGGAGGTAGATTCTCATCCTCACTGTCATCATAAAAAACTGGAGATGGAAACCTGTCAAGGAAGTTGGAAGAAGAAGAAGAAGGCACAATCACCGAATCAAGCTCATAGGCCAAAGATGGCACAATCACCGAGTTAGGCTCGCAGGCCAAGAGATTTTCATCAAATTTAGCATCTCTTCTAATGATTACATCATGAGAATGTGGTTGAAGAATTCTATAACCTTTTACATCTTTAGAATATCCAACAAATATGCACTTTTCACTTTTAGGCTGCAATGCTTTCCGTTTTTCATCCGAAATGTGAGCTCATGCTTCACTACCAAACACACAGAAGTGACTTACATCAGGTTTAGTTTTACTCCATGCTTCTTCCGGTGTGATACCTTGTAATGCTTTAGTGGAGGTGAGATTAACTATGTAATTTTCACAATTAATGGATTCAACCCAAAATTGAAGACTTGGTCCCTTAGATTGGATCATACAATTAGCCATTTCTTTTAAAGTGCGGTTCTTCCGCTCAGCTACACCATTTTGTTGTGGTGTATATGGAACAGTGTGCTATTGTTGGATATCTTGTTCAGTGCAGAAAGTAGTGAAATTTTTGTTAACATATTCTCCTCCATTGTCAGATCTTAACTTAATAATTTGATGACCATATTGTTTTTCAACAAGGGCCTTGTAGGCCAAGAACATGTTAAATAATTCGCTCTTAAGTTTTAGGAAATAAACCCAAGTGCGTCTGGTGTAATCATCAATGAAAGTTAAGAAATATTTGAAACCAGAAAAGGAATCAGATGGAAGAGGACCACACAAGTCACTATGCACAAGCTCCAAGGGAACCGAGGCGTGCCAAGAGGCATGTTTGTCAAAACTGTCCCGATAATGTTTTCTGAGTACACAACCGGAACAAACACCATCCCTGCAAGATACCATTGGAAGACCTATCACCATATTGTCTTTACATAGTTGTTGCAATGAGCAATAATTTAAGTGACCAAATCGCTCATGTCAAAGTTTGCTCAAGTTATCACTATGAGCAACAAAAACTGAAGGGAAAGGTGATGACCCAAAGTTGTTAAACTTGTACAACCTGGTAATATCATCAACAATTCCGGTAGCTAGGACCTATTGAGGATCTTTAAAATCCTTAATTACAACTTGGTGAGGTGTAAAGGTCACAATTTTACCTTCACCAGAATGAGTGATCTGATAGACTGATAACAAATTGCAAGAAATTCTTGGAACACATAGTACATCACTAAAATGACCATTATCTACTGGAACTGTTCTAGCTCCTACAACACTTAGAGATCTATCATCACCAACAAATATTTGTTTGGTGTTACATTCATGCATAGTAGAAAAGATGGCTTGATCCTTAGACATATGATAAGATGCTCCAAAGTCAATGAGCCATTTATTTGAAGTAGAAGAAGAAGATGCATTATAAGAATAACCAGAAGCACAAAGTGCATGTCCATGAGAGGTAGATTTTGAAGGCGAATCTAGGCTGATGTGGTGCTTCTTCATTGCTTCTTCCAAGGCTGTCATCTTCTTGAAGCACTTAGATTCATCATGATTATATTTTCTGCAATAGTTGCAATGATGCTTTGTATTCTTGCCTTTTGGCTTGGATCCTTTGTCATTTTTTAAAGAAGAAGCTGACTGAGAGGGTTTGGATCCCTTGTTTGACTTATTATTGGGAAAATTTTATTTCTTGGGAGGCTTGGACTTTTCTTTCTGTTGGGACAATAAGGATTTCCTAGATGTATCTGCATTGTTGATTATTCCAAGATGGATTAGTTTATCTTTCTCTCTGATCAACGAATCACAAAGGATCCAAGACTAGGATGTTGATAGCTAGCTGCATTCAATGATTCTTTCATGGAGTAAAATGTAGATACAAAAACATAATATGTAGGTCCAAGTTTGGAAAGAATATGATAAATGCATTTTTGTCTTCCTTCTTAATCTTACATTCTGCACATAAGAGTTTAAGAGTTTTGTACTTAGATAAATAATCTTGAATGCATGAAAAATCACTTGGATTTAAAGAAATCAACTCATCTTCGAGTTGATGACCTCGAATTTCATTGTGTTTACCAAACACAGATTCCAACTTGTCCCAAGCAGCATCAGGTTCATCAATTCCAGATATGTGGAATCGCAAATCAGTAGATATTGACATCCCAATCAATCCACGAGCTTCGTTACATATATTTGCTCATTTTATTTTCTTATCATCATCGATGGGTTCTGTTTCTTTCCCCGAGGTAATTCTGAAAAGTCCCCTACTTCGTAGAACATATTCCATACGAGATTTCCATGAGAAATAGTTGGAACTATTAAGTAAAATATCACAAGGGGCGGCCATATTTGTAAATTAATGGCTGTAAAAGTAGAAACCAATAGTTTGGATGTGAAGAGCTCGAAAAAATAGGCGGTTTAAAAAAAAAACGACACTGAAAACTGACTTCGGATGATAAAGTTATGCTTGAACAAAGAAACTGTTGAAGATGTCCCCAATAGTGACGTGGCACATAGAGAATGACTAGCTAAAAAAAAGGACCCCCCCTTCCCAAGATGAACCTTTTACAAGAAAGTTGCTTTAAGTGAATCACTTTTGTAAAATAAGTGATTTCACTTTTACAATGATATTACTTTTAAATAATGCAACAATAAAAAGAATTTAAGTGACTCACTTTTTATTTTTATTTTTTATTATTTAAGTGAGATGCACTTTTACAATAAAGTAACTTGAAAATAGAAATTGTATGCATTTTTATTTTAAAAGTAACTTCTTAAGACTTGAACTCAAGACCTATTAAGGAATAAAGCAACTTTGAACCAAGTGAGCTAGATTAAAAGGTATGTAAAATAGGGGAATGAGGAAGGGTTTTATTTTTATTTTATTTTTACTCTTCTTACTCGGTTTCCATGCTTGCTTTTTTTCCTGCAAATCACACCACAAAATGAAACAAGAAAAAATTTTCCACACTTGTGGACTTAGATCTCGTTAGCTTGCTCGGAAATTCTACATTTTCTCTATTTCTGATTTGCCAAGATCACGCAAGATGCACGGCAAAGAGCATACGCAGCCGATAAAAACCCTTTCCCTTTCTTTTTTTGGTTTGCCGAGATCGCACAAGGTGCACGGCAAAGAGCATACGCAGAAAAGAAGAAAAAAAATCTGAAACAAAAAAATCTAAGAGTAAAAAATGATAAAATATGAGATTTTTATTTTTTATTTTTAAAACAGAAAATAAAAAAAATGTGTTACTATAACATTATACCTTCATATATGATGAAATACACGTTTCTGGAGCAACTGGGAACCATTTTCGATCAAACGAAAACTATTCCCCAATGGAAACGATGCTCCGGACGCAATGGAACACCTACCACGGCCCATAAATGCACAAAAATATCAGAACCAGAAACCCTTTCGAGTTTCGGTAACAACAGTTCAAGATCTAGATCATAACCGAAAGTGGCTCTTCATAAAAGCTATGATACTATGTTCGGGTACACAGGGTACTACCAAAAGACCGAAAACCAAGAGCAACCACTTCACACAAACAGATCACAGATCAACACACCGATTTTTTGACATGGTTTAAACCCTCTTGAGGGAAACACTCCACGGCTCCGGCCAAATAACTTCTACGGGACAATTTATTATGCAAAGAAAGAAAGCTACAAATGAGCTTCTCATAATCAATCAACTTTCCAATGACCCTCCATGCTCTTTAAATAGAGATCATGGACCAATCAGGTGTTAAGCCACGGATCAAGGGTAGGTATGATCTAAGAGAAGTTGAGCCATCTTCTCACTCTATGTCGGGAACATATTGTGACCGTCGGATTAAGTATTTACAAATGCATACTAATGCATACTAAAGAAACACACTTTTCCTAACGGATATATTACACAAGTTGATCTTAACTAACTCCTAAGCATCTAAATATCCTAACACATCATGTACATATGGCAGAAGATGATAGTGAAGAAGAAGAAGAGGAAAGACCTCAAAAGAAAAGAACTAAAGTAGAGAAAGAAGATGCGGAAGAATATGTTCTATTTTCTGCACTCTCTGGGTCTGTCACTTGGAGAAGATACATGGCTCATTGATAGTGGTGCTTCAAAGAACATGATAGGTCAAAATAAAAATCTCTCAAGACTTGAAGAAAACACCTCTCCACAAAAGGTATCTCTAGGAGATGATTATCAATATTCCATCAAGAGAATTGGTGAAGCAAGCTATAAGCTTGATTCTGGAACACCATTGAAGATGAAAGAAATTTTATATGTACCAGGTTTGAAGAAGAACCTACTTTCTATTTCAACATTAGATAAGAAAGGCTTTAGAGTTGCATTCATAGATGGCCAAGTACTTATGTGGCCTAAAGAAAAATCAATTGAGGATGCAATTGTTATTGGTGAAGAGGAAGGAGGTCTATACAAACTCAAGAGCCATTCAGAAGTTGCCCTTGTTCATGAAGCCACTAGCCCAAGTGAGCTATGGAATAGAAGGCTTACTCACATTAACTACAAAGCCCTACCTCATGTGAGCAAGGTAGTTATAGGTCTACCAAACTTAAAGGTTGATCATGATGCCACATGCAAAGGATGTGCAAAAGGGAAGAATATCAAGAACCCATTTCCAAAGAGTGAAACAAAGACTAAGAATACCTTGGAGTTAATACATTCAGATGTATGTGGACCAATGCACTCCACATCCTTGAGTGGATATGAATACTATCTCACATTCATTGATGACTATTCAAGGAAGACTTGGATATACTTTCTAAAAGGAAAGAATGAAGTCTTTGGAAAATTGAAAGAGTTCAAAGCATTGATAGAGAATATTTCAGAAAAGAAAATCAAAATACTCAGAACAGATAATGGCGAAGAATATACTTCAAAGGATTTTGAATATTTTTGTAAGGAAGCTGGAATCAAGAGGGAGCTAACCACTCCCTACAAACCCCAACAAAATGGGGTTGTGGACAGAGACAATAGAACCATCATGGAAGCTGTAAAGACAATGATACATGATCAAGACCTACCCATGTATCTATGGACTGAAGAAGCTAGAACAACAGTCTATGTTCAAAATAGACTATCCCATAGTGCTCTTGATTTCAAGACTCCAGAAGAAGTGTTCATAGGAAAGAAGCCTGAGGTAAGTCATTTCAAGATATTTGGATGTCCAGTGTACATTCATATTCAAAAAGAGAAGAGGACCAATCTAGATCCTTCTGGGAAGAAGGGAATATTTGTTGGATATTGTGAATCATTCAAAGCATTCAAAATTTACATCCGAGGTTTTCATCATATGGAAATAAGTAGGGATGTGACATTTGATGAAGAAGAAGCTCTTAAGAGATCTAGGAAGTACCAACATGAAGAGATATATGAAGAAGATGCATCTCCTAGAACTACAGAAGCTGTACCCATCCCTGAAGAAATAACACCTGAAGACCATGACATACTAGAACCTCAAGAACCCCCCATTTCAAACATTTCAAGGAAAAGAATTCCAGCATGGGCCAGAGACATTATACTAGGAGATGAAACGTATGGGGCTCCTGAAGGCTCCACTAGAGTGAGCAAGCAACCAAAGCTATTATCCAACTATGTGGCTTTGATGTGTGATCTGGTGGATCAAGAACCTACTAGCTATGAAGAGGAAGCTCAGAAGAAGGAGTGGGTAGAAGCAATGACGGAAGAATACCAGTCAATAATGAAGAATGATGCTTGGGATATAGTTCCCAAAACAAAAGACAAGAGTGTGGTATCCTCAAAATGGATATTCAAGATAAAACATGCTGCGGATGGTAGCATTGAAAAATATAAGGCAAGATTTGTAGCCAAAGGATTCTCTCAGAAAGAGGGAATTGACTATGAAGAAACATTTGCACCAGTTGCAAAGTACACTTCCATCAAAACCATCATGGCACTTGCATCTATGATGAAGTGGAAATTACACTAGATGGATGTTAAGATAGCTTTCCTGAATGGTGTGATTGAGGAAGAAGTGTACATAGAACAACCATAAGGGATTAAGGTTGAAAATGGAAGAACACATGTATGCAAACTGAAGAAGGCTTTGTATAGATTGAAGCAAGCTCCCAGAGCTTGCTACAGAAGAATTGACAGTTTCTTGACAAGCATGGGCTTTACCAAGAGTAAAGCTGATCCTAATCTTTATCTCAAGGTTATGGATGATGAACTTGTCATATTATTATTGTATGTAGATGATCTATTTGTAACTGAAAATGAGAAACAGATTATTGAATGCAAGAAGAAGCTCTCTTCAAAATTTGAGATGAAAGATATCGGATTGATGCACTACTTCTTAGGTCTAGAAGTATGGCAAGACCAAAAAGGAATCTTTCTAAATCAGGGTAAGTATGCTGTGGGGATTTTGAAAAGATTCGATATGTTGGAGTGCAAAGCCATGGCCACCCCCATGGACTCCAACTTGAATTTATTAGTTGATGACTCATCAGAGTTAGTGGATATGACTCTATACAGATAGATTATTGGGTCATTGATGTATTTGACAAATACTAGACCCAACATATGATTTGTCGTAAATACTTTGAGTCAGTATCTAGTGGAACCTAGAAGAGTTCACTTAATAGCTGCAAAGCATGTGATGAGATATCTAAAGGGTATGATAGATTTTGGTCTATATTATCTTGGATATCATGACTTTAGATTGCATGGCTATTCAGATGCTGATTGGGTAGGAAGTGTCTCAGACATGAAGAGTAAATTAGGTGGATGTTATTGTCTTAGATCTTCCATGATCTCGTGGTTTAGTAGGAAGCAGTCTAGTGTGGCTCTCAGTATAGCTGAAGCGGAATATATAGCTGCTTGCTCTGCTAGTTGTGAAGCAGTTTGGATTCAGAAGTTATTATATGTTTTATTTGACTTAGAGATGGAACCCACTGAGATCCTATGTGACAACCAGAGTTGTATCAAGATGACAGAAAATCTAGTGTTCCATGATAAGTCAAAGCACATAGAGATCTGATATTTCTATATATGGGATATGGTGCAGAAAGGAGCTATCAAGCTCGAGTATGTAAGCACTGACGAACAAGTTGCTGATATATTGAACAAACCTCTGTCTCGAGTAAAGTTGGAGTATTTTCAAGACAAGCTTGGTGTAGTTCAGAAGGACCCTCCTCGAAAGGGGGAGTGAATTGGTCGTTGATTATGAGATTGCCTGCATCGACAGTGAGGTCGATGATGTGGATACCTATATTGGTGATGCTGATAGTAAGGTTGGTGAATGGTCCTTAGACAGGGTCTAAGTTGATGAGGGGATTGCATCATCCTTGAACAAATGTTCTAAAAGGATCTGTAGAAATATGTCTCCGAGAATGTGGTCCCTAGTGGATGATAGGGGATTGTATCTTCCCCGGACTTTGGTCCCAAAATTGATCCCTAGACAGATGTCTCCGAGGATGAATTCCTTAGTGGACAGGTGGGGATTGCATCATCCCAGAACCCTTTGGTTCAAAAGGTACATGATAGGACTACATCGTCCCTGATCCTTTGGTTCAAAAGGTAGGTGATAGGACTGCATCGTCCTTGAGCCTTTGGTTCAAATGGTACGTGATAGGACTGCATCGTCCATGAGCCTATGGTTCAAAAGGTACGTGATAGGACTACATCGTCCCTAATCCTTTGGTTCAAAAGGTACGTGATAGGACTACATCGTCCCTAAGCCTTTGGTTCGAAAGGTACATGAGAGGACTGCATCATCCCTGAAGATTGGTTCAAAAAGTATGTGAGAGGACTGCATTGTCCTTGAACATTGGTTCAAAAGGTACGTGAGAGGACTGCATCGTCCCTAAACATTGGTTCAAAAGGTACATGAGAGAACTGCATCATCCCTGAACATTAGTTCAAAATGTACGTGATGGGATTGCATCGTCCCTAGACATGAGACTTGTCTCAAATTGATAAGGAATGATCCTCTTGGAAGTTGATCTGGATTGCATCGTCCATATAAATGAGACTTGTCTTAAAGTGATAAGGATTGATCATCCTGGAACTTGATCTGGATTGTATCATCCATGGACCTATGTCCTAAACTGAGAGGGATTGATCATCCCGTAATAGGATCATTTGTATTGCAGAGTATGCTGTAGATCGAGATGATCCAGATGTTGTAGATCGAGATGATCCAGATATTGTTGATCGAGATGATCTAGATGTTGTAGATCGAGATGATCCAGATGTTGTAGAATCGAGATGATCCAGATGGTGTAGATTGAGATGATCCACATGCTGTCGATCGAGATGATCAGATGCTGTAGATGGAGATGATCCAAATGTTGTAGATCAAGATGATCCAGATGCTGTTGATCGTGAGGATCCAGATGTTGTTGTTGATGTAGTTGTTCAAGTGCTGCAGAAGATGAAGACTTAGTACTGAAGATGTTGATGTTCCAGTATTGAAAATGTTGCAGTAACTGTTTGAGTTACTGATGATGTTGAGAAAGCTTCCAATGATATATAGATGTATCATGTATGATGTATTCGATGAATTCTTGCTCCTGTAGATGTTGTTATAATATCCTTCTCGTTAAGGGTGAGTGTTGAAATATTGTAACTTCTAAGAATATTATATTTGTACTTTATTATTTCGGAGATGTTACATTCCTTTAAGGTGACCCTATTGTATATCTGGAGATGTTTATTCCTCCAATGGATTGTGGTAACTAGGGTTATTAGATCTCCCATGTGGGGGTTGGCCCTGAGTTTATTCATTAGGGGTAATTAGACCCTCTTAGTAGAGGTCAGCCCCATAGGGTAAAAAGTCAATCAGGAAACAAGTATAAGTAGAGGAGGATGCTCCTCACTTATCTCACTCTTCTATCACTCAGAAACTAGCGCACAAGTGAGAGAGGGGTTTGTATAGGAGGTAAAGAAGGAGCTCCAGTCTTGGACTACATCTTGTATTTGGTTGACCATCTTATTGAGGAAAGCTTTGCTGGGTTTTATACCCCATGAGGGTTTCCCAGGGTGAAATATCTATCTATCTTGCGATTGTGTTTCTTTCAGTGATCTTGCTAGTCAAATTAGTATAAAATTAACACTTTGTGCATGTGTTTCTCAACCTGAGACGTCTTTATATAGTTTTTCTATTAAATTGAAACAAAGTTACAATGTTTTTCCTCTATCTCTGTGAATGTGTTTCTCAACCTGAGACGTCTTTATATAGTTTTTACAATGGGAGAGAAGGTCGACCCTTTCTGTGGTGGACCTCTCTAAAAATAGGTCTTAATTACTGAAGAAAATGGCTCAGTACAACACACAGGCCGTCTCCCACAATTTGTGCATGTTGGTTCCCTTCACGTGAGCAATTGGTGCGTTGATTCTCTTTGACGTGGGCAGCTGATGTGTTGTCAGGATGGGCGAGTAGGAACACAGATCTTCTAGAATGAGGGCTCATGAACCATGAGTGACACGTTTCCAACAGAACCTACATCATGGTTTTTGCCTCTAGTGTCCCAGAATATTCTAACTAATGAATCTGAGGGTGCGAACGGAGGTCTGAACGATGGTCTGAATGCAATTGGGTGTCTTGGACATGAACGCACATCTGAATGAGAGTATGTTTGAGAACCATAACCTGCAGAATGAAGTCTATTTTCCAAACAAGTTGAGAAATGCTAAATTAATGTTAATAAACCACAAAATGATGATAATCAATCAAGATTCATGTGATATTTAAAATGTATTCATACTTGAATTCAAATGGTGGTATGAATGGAAAGAAGTGTGACTTATCATATCAAAAATGGTAGAAATAATGCCAACAGAGCACATTTAATGATAAAAAATGATGAAAAAATTGGGCATCAACACTCCCCCAAACCGGAGATATGTCAGGTCCCACTGAGAAAAGAAGAGAAGAAGTCAGGAAGAAGGCTGAGATGCAGCAACAACTGCCTTTGACTTAGAGAGGAAGTAGATTTAGGCTTAAAATTCCTAACTTGGGCTCTCAAGGTATTGTGCCTTGTCTAGAGAGAGTCATGAGAAGATGTTATGGCTCTATTAAGGTCTTCAACACTCTTCACTTGTAGATGCAGTTCCTTATTCTATTGGCGAAGCTTGAAAATTATTTCAACATATTTCTCATTCTGGCTTGTTAATCGTGCTACGTCCTGGGTCAATCTATCCACGGTCTAATGGATTGGAGTAGATGGGTCTGCAAAATACTCATGATCTTTGTGAGGGATCGATCCACTTACACATGTTTCGAGATCAACAGAGGTGTTTTGATTTTCAGAAGCCTTTCCTTCAGTGATTGCAGGAGTAAGTTCAAGGACAACGACTTCAAGAAAATGGGCAGAGACATCGGCTAATGTAAGAAGGGACGTTTTAGGGATAGGGTTGTTCATCTGGATGCCAAGGCTATCTGAAGGAACTCGCTAAATGATGGGTTGAACGACAGATTGGACGACGGTCTGGTCGACAAACTGATAACGATTTCACCTTCTAGATCTAGTGGGTATTGGTAAAAAGAGTGGGGGTTTCGTGGCCGTGTCCTCATGGACAAGCTCAGGAGAGGAGGATGAATGGACAAGGTGCATTTCTCCTAAGGTACTCTGATCAAACCGCACAGACTTAGTGTCTCTTTTTTCTTTGGCATAGGTTTCAGCAGGCTCATCAACACTAGTTTGAAATCGATGATGCTTCTGCGAAGCAGAAGCTTTAACAAGGGGCTTCTATACCAAATGGGGTTCAATACTTCAAACACAAAAATTTCCCATGTTTGGCCCTTTTCCCTCAACTGGTCAATCATCAGGATTTTAATGAGACAATGGTGATATAAAATACCAGTGGGGTTAACTATGTTTTTACTCACCTGGTTCAACATTTTCTCAAGTCTCTTCAAAAAATAAAATGGGAAATTGAGAGCTTGGTTATTAAGAAAATGAGCTAATAACCTGAGATGGAAGGCTTTGAAGATGGTGAACTTACCCTCACAGGTTATCAACCAGATGATGATGGCTAAGGGCTTGATATATTCTAGCTTAATCCACTCCTGGTGGAACCCTTTTGTGCCTGCAATGTGTTGATAGTCGGACCTCGGAGAAAATTCATGAGCCGTTCGAGGGAAAAAGAGGTGCTTGTGCGAACAAGCACCCTCCCATGGAAGGTTTGTATCCAATGCAATAGACTCTTCAATCACAGGAAAAGTAAGGTGGCCAACCTTAGTCGTTTTGCCATCGAATCCCTTGGAAAATAGGAGTGATATCTCATGATCGTGGCCCTAGAGAAGACAGAGGATCAGACACCATCCTGCTCGAAGAAGAATTTCACGGCATGCTTTGAATTCAAAGATACATAGAAAATCCTGGTAACTCCCAGGCTCATGGCGGGTTGGTATTGTTAGATAGAGGTAGATGGATGCAAGGGATACACGGGATTGCAGGGAATGCAAAAAATGTGACTAGATGGACTCAGAGAGGACAAGAACGAGCAGAATGAAGGTAAAACACATAGGCGTTGGTTTAAATCGTGGTACATTTGAACATTTGAGAGATCGTGAGATGAATATTTGGAACGGTTAAACGATGACGCCATCATTCAAACTTTGAACCATGTACCCTAATAAAGATGTGTGCATTAATGAATTTGTATGGTTGTGAAATATTCAACCATGTCCAAAGTAAACTTTGGACAGGTTCAATGAAATTTTCGTCATGGAATTATAATCATATGGTGTATTGAAAAATCATGATGACCTTGATTAAGAACATGACAGCTTGCATGATTATTTTTACATATAAATTAATGAAGAATTAAAACCATATGATAGTCAAAAATTCTAAAAATCGCATTGATGCAAGATTAGTCGATTCATTTGGTGAAGGTGAGATGAGTCAACGAATGATATTGTAGTGTTGACATGAGCATAGAGATGAGACATGATAGTCCTAGATATGGTTAGTCAATTAAATTTCTCATTTATAGTCAGAATTCAAAAATCGGATACCTTAGCACACTTAATCATGTTGTTATAGATTTATGGTCTCATTTGGATCATCATTCGACATCTCATTCGTTCGCTTCATTCATCACTTCATTCGGATCATCATACGACCCTTCATACAAATCCTTTATCTATACAAGATGTGCTTTGCTAGATCTGATTGCTACTGATTATGCAGAGAATTTATGAGGATTCCAACACACAAAAGAACGATGTAAAGCTGCTTTTTCCGAAAATTCAGTCGCGTTCTTCCCTTATTTAACATGGATAAGAATAGTCTTTCTTCCGCTACTTGCATTATTCTTGAAACACATATCATTTTATCAGAGATAAGTGAAATTTAAAAAAAATAATAATAAGGAAATAAAGATAATTTTGATCCTCCCACAAACCAAAAATATGGCGTGTCCTCAACCCATCAAATAAATACTGATTGATATTCAAATATTTCCAATTGAAAATCAACAGATAACTCTAAAAAGTTGTTATTTTGGTAAGAAAAATAAATACTAATCAATGGAGATGATTCATACATGCAAATTCATCAAAAAATAACAGTGCTTATGAAGACCGTATAAATAATGATAGTGTAATTGATGCGAAAATTCCATAGGAAAAATGGTCATCTTTGACTCATTTTGAAAGATCTCTTGTCATCCAAAGAAAATAGATAAAGTTCACCTTGGAGTTCATTAGATTTCTATAGTTATGGGTTCCACTTCTAGGATAACCATATCCTAGGTATTGTTTGAATTAGATGATAGGGTCCAAGTTCAACTTACAACCATTCTCTAGTGACAGTATGAATAATTGGCCTAAACATGTATTTGTGTACTCAATTTTTTTAGATGTGCCATGTGTATAGTAATGCATTAACCATATCTCTTTTACCCAATATTGCCCCGTTGCCAACAAGCCTGTTCAGTACCCCGTCGGGTTTATCTTGGTACCATGCAAGCATAGCCCTGCTTCCGGCAAGCATGTTCAGTACCCCAATGGGTTTACTTGCATTTACCGAGCTTCCTTGTTTAAGATTTTACTTAGTACGATCTTGCTGCTAGTGAGCCTGTTCAGTACCCCGGCGGGTTTGCTTTGTATAATGATTTTAGTATGTGGAAGATGGTTGGCACTAGAGTGTAGTAAGCTTGCTAAACACATAATTCAAATTTTTAGAGCGAACCTTATGAGTAACTTTATTTATAATAGCCTGCATTACTGATCATGCCAAAAGAGAATAACCTAAAGCTGTCCCTAGACCTCTTAGTATATCTTCTTCATAAAAGATTAGTAATGTTCCCCACAAGTGGAAATATCACTTACTCTTAGGCTACCTTTTAGAAAAAAATTGCTTAAGAGACAAGTACTGATAATGAGTCTGAGATGAGCTAGTAGTCCATAGGTGTTGAATAGATCTTTGAAAAACATGATGATTAAAGTAGGTCTTAAGCAATTGTTCTAATGATAAATCAGGAATGTGCATGTTTGATTCAAATACCACATACAAAAGCATAAAATTGAAATTAATAAAAAGAATCATAGAAGAAAGTGGATAGAAATGATATATATAAAGAACACTTTATCTTTTCACTATAAATTTTCAATTCTCAACAATAATCAAAAGAGAAGGAGTTAAGATGCATTATGAGTTTTTTAGAAAAATTCCCTTTTTCAGATAATATTTTTATGAGTTGATTATAGAGATAAGGTTTTTGTAATCAAACTGCAAAAGCACTTGTTAGATGATTCAAAATTATTCGAAACAAAAACATATGTACAAAGAAAAGCTATATGAAATTTTATCAAAAGCTAGGAAAAGGAAAAGAGTCTTCTCTTCTTAATTGATGAAGTCTTATGAGCTAATCATAAGAGTGGAATCTTTGTATAAATACAAACTAGATGTCAGAAATAACTCTTATTTATTCAAAGAATAGAAATATACTTACATACGTACAAATGAAGATAACCCAAAAATAAGTCAACAACTAGGAGAAGGAGAGACTTCCCCTTCAACCAGCTCCATCTCCTTTTGCTGTGAGATATTCTACACAAAGTCTTTTTTAGATATTGTTTGATGATAAAGTCTTAGTCTATGTCCATTTACAACAAAGAAAATTTGTGAGTCATTGATTTTTTTAATTTCAACAGATCCATTATCGAAAGCTATAACAATTTCATATGGGCCCATCCAACGGGTAGTCAATTTTCCCTTAAAATTTTTAAACCTCGAGTCAAATAGTAATTCCCAATATCCAATCTTAAACTACTTCTATTTGATATCTTTGTCATGCCACTTTTTGCATTGGTTCTATACCAGAATTGTGCGTTGAATGGCATCTTGTCTTATCTCGTCTAGTTCATTTATTTGCAAGACTCGTTGTTTCTGTGCTTCTTCTAAATCCATACCTAATTGTGTAGCCATATGAAAGGTTCATTCTTGAAATTCAATGGGTAGAAAAACTTGTTTCCCATAAACAAGTTCAGAAGGTGTGTGGCCAGTGGTATTCCTCCACGTTATTCTATAAGCCTACAAGGCTTCTGGAAGCCTATCTTCCCAGTCTTTGTGGTGTAACTAGATAACTTCTAATACTTTGTTTGTAGACTCTACCTGACCATTGGCTTGTAGGTGATATGGTGAATATTTACAATGTCTAATACCATATTTTTCAGTAAGCTCTTTCATTAACTTGGAGGTAAACTGAGATCCTTGATTAGTTACAATTTCCCTAGGTACATCAAATCGGGTAAATATCTCTTCATATATAAACTCTACCACATATTTTTCTGTGGCTCAGAATAAGGCTTTAGCTTCCACCCATTTAGTGACATAGTCTGTACAGACTAGGATGTACTTCTTCTTGCGAGACATAGGGGAAAATGGCCCTACGAAATCTAGAGCCCATTTTTCAAAAGGCTCAATCATAACCTGGGGCTGTAAGGGAATCTCATCAGATGGCGCGGGTCTACCCATTATTTGACAATTGTCACATCCTTTGACATATTTGGAAGCATCTTTAAAAATGCTTGGCCAATAATATCCAGAGTGCAACACTTTGTATGTTGTTCTCTTATCAGAAAAGTGCTCACCACATGGTACACCATGACATGCATGGAGGATCTCTTCCATCTCATCCTCTCGTACACATTGTCTAATAATAAGATCAGGAGCAGTATGAAAAATATCATTGTCCGGCCAAGAATAATTAGAACTTTCGACTATGATCCTACGATTCTTGGATGGGGAGAGATGGTTTGGTAGCTTTCCAGTTACTAAATAGTTGGCTATGTCTGCAAACCAAGGGGTTCGAATAGACACAATGAATAAATCTTCATCAAGAAATCTATCATCGATGGGACTTGCACCATTGTCAATTTGAATATGAGAGAGAAAATCTACTACCACATTCTCTCGACCGGGACAATCAACAACAGTGATGTCAAATTCTTGTAATAAAAGAAGCCACCGAGTCACTCTGCCATTGCTGATAGGTTTGTTCATTAAAAATCTAATGGAAGAGTGGTTTGTGTGTACAAAAAATTCGTATCCTGTGATAAAGTGACAAAACTTGTTAATAGCATATACTACTGCCAGAAACTCTTTTTCAATAACAATGTATTTTGATTCTGCAGGAGTCAAATTTTTGCTAGAAAAATAGATGTCATATGATGCTTGTCCTTCCTTTTGAACTAAGACTCCTCCTATAGCCATGTTGAAAGCATCAGTGGATATATGGAAGGGAAGGGACCAATTAGGGCCCCTAAGTATTGGTACCACTGATAATTTTTCCTTTAAAGTTTCAAAGGCATGTTGACAAGGTTCAGTCCATTGAAAATCTATATCTTTCATGAGTAATTTGAACATAGGTGCAGCTATCTTGGTAAAGTTTTCAATAAAACGTATGTAATAGACTACACGGCCAACAAAGCTCCTTACCTCCTTCTAAGTTTTTGGAGGAGGAAGATTATTAATTATTTCTATCTTGGTAGGATCCATCTTGATTCCTTGAAGAGAGACATGATGTCCCAAAACTATACCCTTGGTTAGTAACATCTTGCATTTTTCATGACTAAGGGCTAAGTTTGTTTCTTGGCATTGAATAAGAAGTGTTTCAAGGTTATCAAGGGCTTTTTGGAAGGTATTACCGTATACTGTAAAATCATCCTTGTAAGCTTCTACACAGTCATGTATAAGGTTAGCAAAAATTCCTAAGACTGCACGCAGGAAAGTGACAGGTGCATTACATAGGCCAAATGGAAAAACTCTATAGGCATATGTCCCCCAAGAACAAGTAAAGGTGGTCTTGTCTTGATCCTTAGGTGCTATTAATATTTGGTTGTATCCACTATACCCATCGAGGAAAGAAAAGTATTGTTTCCTAGATAAGGTATGGATGGTAAAGGGAAATAATCCTGAAGAGTGGCCTTGTTTAATTCTTGAAAGTCAACACAGATACGCCATTTCCCTGTAACTTTCTTTGGAACTACTACCATAGGAGACACCCACTTACTGTTAGAAATTGGGTAGATGAAACCAACATTGAGGAGTTTTTGTAATTCATCTTTAACTATATCTTTTAGGGATGGATTCAATCTCTCTGGGGCTTCCTTACAGGAGGTTTGTTTGAATCTGTGTAAATGTGGTGAATACAAGTATCTGGGTGTATACCCTTCATATCGGTGTATTCCCATGTAAATGCTCCAGTTTTAATTTTAAGAACTTTTAGTAACTGTTTTTGCTAACTCTCATCTAAACCTGCATTTATATGTAGAAATTTTTCGGGACTGACCTCACAAAGTATGGTATAGGATCCTATATGTTCTTCAATTGCAAATACACAAGGTGTGTTTGTAAATGTGGAGAGGCTCATATTCTCTTGGAATTCATCTCCAAAGATTTGATCAAGTTGGGAAAAAGACTGAGGAAAGTCTATACTTGTTGTGGAAGAGACAAATTGGTTCAACACCTTTTCGGTATTTTGTTCTTGAAGTGCCCAAGAGAAATCAATAACAAGGGAAATTTATTCCAAGTTCTCATCCCCAAAAGGACAATCTAATCAAACGGGTTTTCGGTTACTGGCTGTGCTGGTGGCTATAAAGCGAGTTTTCTTGTAGATAACCCATCGAAGATGATCATCTCTCCATCCCTACATCTTATAAATGCATTAGCAGTGGCTAGCCAAGGTCTTCCCAGAATAATAGGGTGTCCTTTGGAAGGATCCTTTGATTCTATGACCATAGAGTCCACGGGATATTCCCATGAAGCCACCGATACAATGATATCATCTAGGATCCCAACAGCCTGCAACATAGTGCGATCTGCTAGTTCCAGCAGTGTTGGGGTTGGGTGGAGAAACTGTCCTAAATGGAGAATTTCTAAAACTGTGGTAGTCATCAGGTTAATAGTAGCCCCTAGATCAATAAGTCTATTTCCTATAGCAGTGTTATTGATGATAACAGTTACCATAGGATTTCTTGGATTTGTATACTTTGGAATTCTAGGTTGGTTTGCTATGTAATCTGACATTTCACCTATGACATGAATTGTCGGAGGGTATTTTTTCTTCTTACATGGTCTTTTAATACAGAGTTCCTTTACCACTTTACTATAAATTAGTATATATTTAATGGCTTGTAACAAAGGGATCTTGATACAAATATTTTTCAATTCATTAATAATATCATACTCTGGAAAAGTTGCAGGTTTTTCTATTGCTAGACACTCCGGATATGGGGGTAATTTTTCTACTAGAGTTGCTTCTTTCTGAGAGGGGTCATGTGCTAGAATTTTTGGAATAACTACATTTTCGAAAATGGAATTTCCTTCAAGGTTTCAGTCAGTATGTCTTCTTTTTCATTCTCTTCACGAATAAAAAGTGATGATTTGGACCGATCTTGCAGAACTCTTCCAGACAACAGTTGAATCTCATGCACTGGTGCAGTCGAAATGCCATTTGTTATAGGGAAAATATGCACTTCTCCGTCCATTATCACATTGCTCTGTTGATCACACAAAATGGCACTAAGGATTTAAGAGCTAGGTTGACCTAGATGACTTATTGACTGAAACTACTCTCTTCAGTTGAGAAACTTACTGTTTCTACTGATTTCATTTGATGAATGCTACTCTCTGTATAGAAAACTAGTGTACACCTTGGAGATGAACGCTTCTTTTCTCAAGGAAAACCAGTGTACACAAGTAAAAATGTTGCAAATGCTTGTTGTAAAGCACAAAAGTTGCTTACTGTACGCCACTCTGGTTATATAAAACCCGCGTACATCTTAAGATGAAGTCAAAAAATATATTAAGATTACGAATTGGGATTAGTTGAAGTTAGTTCTGCAAATTCCCCAACCTCCCAATTAAACCACCTCTCGAATCCAACTACCTACCTTGTCCCATAAATACAAGGAGGATCCATGAGAGAAAGAACTAGAAGAAAGGCCTGAAGTGCTGTTACGTTGGAGGAATTCCCAAGTCATTGTGAAGAGTAGGAGCCTAGGATTCGGTTGTAGAAGAATATTGACACGTCAGGTATATTGTACTAATTTCATGTTTCTTTGACAATAAAAAGGTGGAAATACCCTTCCTGTCCCAAATTGGATGTCTACTAGATTGCATATTCATTTGTCTTAGTATCTGATTTTTGTTGATGTTTATTTTCTTTCAATATTCATCATATTTATATAGTCAAGATACGTTGAGGAAGGTATCTTTTGCGTTGTAGGTTCATCATAGCAATGGATCAAGCAAAAGACCAAGCGAAATTTAGGACCAGCCGTCGATTAAAGGTACATCTTTCTATATCTTGATCTCTTTCATTTGTAGGTACTAAATGCAACATAATGAATGTATTTACCTGTCAACCCCACCCAAGTTGGTAGTGTCTCTCCTCACTATAAGGTAATAATCCTGCACAACAGACTGGCGACTCCGCTGGGGAGTAACCGGTAGTTTTCTTTTTTGCTCTAGGAGACCTAGTTTAGGGTTTCTTCCAGTCCATTTTCAGTTTTTGATTCTCTGAGAGGTCTTATAGGGCTTTGTTACTTGTTCCTTACTGCTTGATTCATCTCAGTCCACTACTGCAAAGCCTATTTGTTTGCTTCTGAGCCTTGTACGCTGGTTTACCCTACATACAATAGCGTTTTTTACCTGATGAAAGCTGCTTTGTGCACTACTTGGTAGCACTTCTGTCATAGTATACCCTAGTTTATGCACTGCACAGTAGTGTATTTTCCTGTAACTTTCAGTTTTATGTTAGGGTTTCACTTCCAGTCTGTTTGGGTTCACTTTTAGCCTGTTGCTTTGCCTCCTGGACTGACCCCTGAGACTTCCATGTCTCTTTTGAGTCTTGTTTTCCTCCCTTGAGTCTTCTAGTTTGCTTTTGCTTGCTTGAGTACTTGTTTAAGTGTCTTTACTGCTTTATAGCCCTTTTTGAAGTTCATGCACTATTCTCTTTTTGACATAGCTGCATACTTTCACCCTAGTTGCTTGTTGCAGTCATGCAAACCTGCGTTATTAATGTTTGTTGTTTGTGCCACCATTAGCACACTTTAACTGTGTCTTATCCTTCCCATTAGGGTTTGAACTCATGTTTGAGTCCTTAGGGTTGCTTTTGAAAGGTTGTTTGGTTTAGATACTTTTTGATTGTCTTGTTAGTTCAGTCCAAGTGAGTCAAATCTTTCTAGTTATCTTTCTTTTAATTTTGTGTTGGTAAGGTCATTCTTGGTTCGCTTGCCTGCTTTTTTTGCTTGGATTAGTGTTTTCTTAGGGTTTTGGTGCTTAGGAGCAACTTTTTGAGCTTGTCTTTCCATTAAAAGCATCTCTGTTTTTCTCTTGTTTCTTTTACACTTTGTTTCCAAGCCTAAATTTTTTCCTCTTTTGGAACAACTTGGTAGTTGTGAGTCTTCCTTGAATATTTTATGTAATGTCCCGCATTTTGACCCTTGTAATATTTTAGGCTATAATGTAAATAATGTATGCATATTATGTATGATTCCTAGCGTGGAGCTCAAGGCCAAGGCCCCGCTAGTGAATGCTTGATCTAGAAGAGGCAAGTATTTGATATAATGCTACCCATGTGCTAGTGAACAATGGGAATTGTAAATATGCATTTTAATATAAAATCCCACAACTAGCTATGCAATGCAACAAAAGATGGGGGCACGATGTTACAAGGAATTGGGAGGGAAATATTCAAACCCTTGAGCCAATGAATTCAAGCCAAGTGTCAATGAGAGAACCCATCAACCATCAACTACCCATGTTGACTTTGGTGCCCAATCACTCATTTCTCCCAAGAGCTGGGTGAAGTAGTTAATGCGTTGGGGATTGGGGAGGTATGGTTTTCCAAATTCGAGTATGGGAAAGCCACCCTCATGGAAAATCAGGTTTTTTCTTCTTGGGCAAGAAAACAGTCATGATTTTCTCCCTAACCCATTACCCATGAAGGCGTTTTGCCTCTCTCACGTTTTTGGAATGGCCTGGGCGTTTTCCAGCCACGTTTTTCTGGTTTCTCTGGGTCTTCTAGCTGGGAAGAGGGCATTTTTGTGTTGCAGACCTGTTGGGAGCTGCCTGGGCGTTTTTATCCACTGATTTCTAGTTTTTTCCTCCCTTTTGGCATTGTTGGGAACTCGTTTTTGTATTACATACCCATTGCAGCTCTTTCAATGCCCATTGACGTTTTTTTAAAATGAAATTGCCTTCCCAGTGTTGTTTTCCCCAGTTCTCACTTCGTTTTGGTTGCCCATGTTTTCCATTCATACCCAATACTTGGGATTTTCCTGTTATGTGTATCCATGCCCAGTTTATGAGTTTATGTGTGTAGGGGATTGTTGGGGTTGAAATGGGTTTCCATTGTTTTGGCTTGAGCTTGAGTGGAAGCATCCACAAATGAAGAGAGTTCATATTTAGCCTGATAAACCCAGATGTGGACTGGCTTGGCTTAAATGCAAATGATTATTCGGTTGTGTATGAGCTTGAGAGTCCCCTTTTCCTTGTAGATATCATGCCCAACTCGGGGGTGGTCTCTGAGTGCTGAAATAATATAGGATGGGAAGAGACCTACAATTGGGAGGAATGTTGCAGCAACATAGCTAGTTGTGTGGGACAGTTGCACAACAAAGATAAGTGTTTTCTATCTATGTGTTTTTCCTCTGCAGTGTTTAAAGTAAATGACTGTTATTGATATATTGAATGCATATGAAATTATGTGTGTGGATGAATTTATCTCCGCTGTGCATGTTTGTTGAATTTACATCTACACACATGGGTTTCTAAATTGTATGAATCTAATGAATGGGTTGAGTTTGTTTAAAAATCCCCATAGATTTCCATCATGTTCCCTCCCTTGCCTTGGATGGATAAGTGGGGACGTTACATTTGGTATCAGAGCTTAAGTTTCAACACTATGGCTATTGGGCCCTTCATAGAAATATAAATCATTGTGTGTACATGTATTTTGTATTTGGAATTAAAATGCATTAAAGAAACCTGAAGATCTCATGGCTTCTATTTGTTAGAATGGGAAATCATTCCAATGACTGTTTTGGGGATTTTTGCAAAACTACTTGCATTGATTCCATTCTATGAAATTGAGGAAGGAGGGATAAAATCCTTTTTCAAGTTGAATGCTTGCTTTAAATTGTTTCCAATGCAGTAGCATTCAGTTTTGTATTCGTCTGTTTGCCTCCATGGAGGAGAGAAAGGAGGCGCAACCTTTGCCATCTTATATTATTTTGTTGTTTTGTTGTTTTATTCTTAACATGAAAGAGGTGCAATTTTCTTGACATACCTTTATGTTTTGTTCTATGCGAGTGTCATCTCTAAGAGGCTTACCTCTGTGAAGAAACGAAGCAAATATTTCCAGAAAATTATAACTGTCTTTGAAAATTTGCAAAATTTTTCTAAGTATTTATGAGTTCTATTAAAGGCTACGGCGACAAAATTTGTGTCAATATCTGCGACGTCCGCGGTGAAGTTAAGGATAAATTTTGCGCAAGCGGTGGAAAAATTAGCGAGAAGAGCCACACCACCCGCGGCAATTTTAATCTTAACATCCGCGACAATGGAGGCCATTTTTAACCTCAATATTTGCGCCAAACGAGGAGAAGCAATGGGAGCAGTAAGGCAATGCTGATGAAAGGGAAATCCCTCACCTTAAACCATTTATGTTTATAACATAATAATTACATGTTTGGAAAATATAAAGAATGAACAATTACACGTATGTATATGTTGAATTGCTAATTCATGAGAAGATCATAGATAATGGTTGCTCGTATTCTTGGTAGGAAAGCCAAGAAAAGGATCAGCTATGATGTGGAGGAGGGACTCCATGCTATGATGAGAAATGGGAAAGGGAGAATTCCTTAACTCCTCCATTGTTATTATATTTATATTCCCTAAGTTTATATACTAGAAATTATGGCATAGGGATGCTGGAAATGCAAGAGAATAATGCATGTGAATTTCTTATGCATGAGCATGATATTGCATATCAGTAAAATAATGAGTTTTTGCATATGCAATGAGCCACTTAAGATAATGATTGTGGTTGCTAATAATTAGTTGTGTTTGCATTGGTTATAGGACCAAAGGAAACTGAAGCATGGCTAAAGATGAGGATGATGTTGTTGCATATGACCAACAACCGTATGAGGAAAGGATGGTGCAACAAATCTATGATCATGAGGTTGGAAAAAAGGACTATGTAGCCTTGGTAAGAGGCCAATTGATCAGGTGACATCAAGTGATGTTAATAACAACCATGCAGGTAATGGTTATTTGTGCTTAATTGCATGAATGTTGAAAGAGGATTTGGTGAGCTCCCTTCAACTATGTTTTGAACTATGATGATTTGGTTTGCATATGGTATTGAATGCCCGAATGGGACTGTTAACCTACCAAGTATGGTGAGGTATGGGTAAGTGAAGGAAATGATCCTTACACCCTATGATTGCTTAGAAATCACAATGCATTCATATGAAATTATATTATGCCATTTGTGTATGTTGGTTGTGAGTTTAACAACCAAAGCACATGATGACTTATGGTCCTGTGGTAGTGTATGCAATATGAGAGAAGCATGGTTAGGCCATAATATGTTGGAATGCATAGCATTCATGGATTAATGCAAGGTTGCATTGATGGGTTATGCATTAAGTGAATGCACATCAAAATACTATGTAAATGTTGTGGATGTGCATGCATATGTGTGGGTGCACATGTTGAGATGCGTTGTGTGAATGCATGGTTGTGATATATATATATTTGAATGCAATTAGATGACAAATGAAATGGTGAACTATTGTTAGTACTGAGACCATTCCATGAGCTGCTGTGAATGCAGGAGAATGATTGCATGAAGAAGGTAGACATGTGATGCGCTACCAGAGTGCTCTGTTGGAAGGACAGAATTGCATGGAATGTGAAGTAATGAGTATTTACAGTTTATTTAAATTGCATGGATAATGTGACCGTGTCTTGCAATTTTATTGTGATAATGATGCATATATAGGAATATATATATTTCATTGCATTTCAAATGTTAACAGTTGAAGGTGTTTGAATTATTGAGTGTCATAATTCTAAGATCACTTCAGTCACTATTGTGGAAATGAAAGGATTATATGTGTAGATACTCACACCGTGTTTGGCTGATTGAAGTTTCAGTTTTCATGTAGAAAAGTCTTACATATGGCAATGAGGATAAGTCCATAGTAAAGACTGGGATCTACCATGTGCAGAAGCCAAAGGCTATGAGAAGGTTCTCATGGTTGTAAAGAGGACATGTTGTAGGTGGATGTTCGTGTATGGTAGCAAGTGTAAAACCATAATGGACAGAGTGATACCACTTACGAGAGCCAAACAATATGAGGATGGCCTCATGGTTAAACAAATCAATTTCTGTAGGAGACAGAGTTGCAAATTCATGTTGAATTAATTATTAATGCTAATGATTGATTATGGAACAATCATACTTGAAGCTTATTGCTAAATGTTGCTAACTATTTGTCTATTGATAAATGTGCCAGGAAGACACATTGCAGGAAGACTAGGAGTGATGGCCTGCAAAATCCAAACTAGATGGGAAAGACCCCATGCTTTGGAAATGGGTTTCGGGTGGAATGCCATTGACAATATCTCAGCTAAACCGCATGTCGGTAAACCATGAGAGTGAGATGGTAAAGCTATGCCCAGAAGGAATGTGAGATACATCTTCAAAATGAATGAGTATTTTGTGACCCTAGACAAGAACATGCATGTCTAAATTATTAGGGTTAATATGCAGAGCATGCTTTGCAGACTGCTTGAGTATGATTAGGGCCTATATGGTGTTAAATTTTTAGAATTTACTTCAATCTGATCTAGGATATTAACTAAGAGAACAACATGTACAACAAATCTATGACATATCAATCATGGACACAATAATGCAAGCACACAAGAGACACAGAGTTTACTTGGGAAAAACCATAAAGGTGAAAAACCCCAATACCTTCCTCAGAGATAGATAGAGCAATGATACAACCATAATACAAGAGATAGTCTTCTCCTAGCAGCAGAGCCTCCTCCTCCACAAGTGAGCCACTCTCCAAAGTGTGAGTGAGAGAATAGAATGTGTAAAATGAGAGAGACACACTCTCTATTTATACACTAACTTGACTTGACCTTTACTCAACTAGGTTGGCCTCAACTTAAACACTTAACATAATGCTGACTGGGCCGACCCCCACTAGGGTGGTCTAATAACCCTTTGAACCACATGACTTATACAGGGCCAACCCCAACAAGGTGGTCTAATAACCCATCAAGTATAAGTTACGACACTTACAATATAAATGACGACACTTCCGTATAGAGGAATAATAACATCTCTATAGGAATACAAAATACATATATGAAATACATTCCGAAGTTACATATACATCAACACTCCCTCTTAACTAGGAAGGTATTTCTTGACATAGGTCTGCTAGTACAAGTCTTCTTCTTTGGATCATCATCAGTGAATCATCATCCTCGAATCATCGTCATCGTCACTGTTGCTACTATCTCAATCAATCTCTGAATCTACTCGTCATAGGAAGTTCTACAGAGCCAGTCCTTTTTCATACTAGATGTAGGCCCACCACCTGTAGGTCTTCATCATCACTGGCCATACTGTGGAATCCTCAGGACTTATTACGTGCATCACAAAACCTTGCAAGAGCATCCCAGGCTGTTATGAGCACACAGCTCTACCTATAGGATCTCCCATGGCCATATTATATGTGACCTCACCACAAAACCTTGCAAGAGCATCCCAGGCTGTTACGAGCACACAACTCTACCTATAAGATCTCCCAGGGACAGATTATATGTGGTCACCAAAAAACCTTGCAAGAGCATCCCAGGCTGTTACGAGCACACAGCTCTACCTATAGGATCTCCCAGGGACAGATTATATGTGGTCATGGCAAAACCTTGCAAAAGCATCCCAGGACTTATTTCCGGCACACAACCCAACCTATCAGATCTCCCAGCGACAGATTATATGCCATAGGACAAAACCTTGCAAGAGCATCTGCTAGATGTCCCAGGGACAAATTATATGCCATAGGAAAAACCTTGCAAGACTATCTGCAGATCTCTCAGGGCCAAATTATATGTCCTCCCAGAGAAAAACCTCAAAAGAGCATTTGCCAAATATCTCAAGGCCAAATTACATGCCATAGGCAAAACCTTGCAAGACTATCTGCAAATCTCCCAGGGCCAAATTATATGCTCATCTGCACAACCTAATCCACGGCCATAGAGTATCAACCTGATACTCACCATACATCATCCTGATGTACACATGATCATCATGATCATCATCACTGCAACATCCTGCTACATGTCATCTAGAGAAACATACTGAAGCTCGTCATCCATGATCATCCTGATCATATAATGCATCTACCTAATGCATACCAAGTATCTACCTAATACATATCATCATACATGATCCACCTGATCATGAAATGTATCCACCTGATACAAATACAAATACATGATCCACCTGATCATACCTGATACATATCAACATACATGATCTACCTGATCATACAATGTATCCACCTAATACATATACAGATACATAGTACAAGTATCCAACATGATGCATATATACATAAATGATCCAACTGATCATAACAAGCATCCAATATGATGCAATGATCCAACTGATCATAACAAGCATCCAACATGATGCATGTACATATACATAGTAGTAACTGGAGCATCGTCCTGATGCTCATCATCCATGATCCTCCTGATCATCATAGCATCGTCCTCTTCAGATCATCTCATCATCCTCGAAGCACAACCCAGATGCACATCATCCAGCACTTACACCACCGACATGGGAGAACACATCTACCACCATTCGGGGAAGGATCCTGCCCTTAATTTTTCACCATGGGAGAACACATCTACCACCATATGAAAAATGGCTCAGCAATTACATCATGACCAAGGGAGAACACATCAACCATGTCAGAAAAGCTCATGTGCATCTGCATATTTTGGACTCATCACTTCCCTTTGGAAGGAACCTTGATTTGAAGTGCACCAAGCCTCTCTTTGAAGTACTCAAACTGCACTCTGGCCAACGGCTTGGTCAATACATATGCAACTTGTTCATCGGTCACAACATACTCTGCTTCAGCTATACTCAGTGCTATGCAGAATTGCTTCCTGCTAAACCAAGAGATCACACCTGATTCCATACTAAAGCAGCACCCATATGTGCTCTTCCTATCTGCAGCACTTCCTGCCCAATATGAATCAACATAACCGTGCAGGTTAAACTTTTTATTTGCATCATACTTGAGCCCATAATCAATTGTACCCTTTAGGTACCTCAGAATATGCTTTACAGCTACCAAGTGAACACTCCTCGGATTCGTCAGGAACTGGCTCAATGTGTTCACCGCAAAGAAAATATCTGGTCTCGTGTTCGTCAGGTGCATCAAGGACCCAATCATCTGACGATACATAGGGATATCAACCGGCTCAGATGAAGCATCACATAGAAGCTTCATGTTCGATGCCATAGGTGTGTCCATAGCTTTGCAGTCCATCATCCCGAAACTCTTCAGGATCTCTACTGCATACTTTCCTTGTCCAAGGAAGATTCCATCTGCACTCTACCACACCTCCATGCCAAAAACAAATAGTGCATCATCCCCAAGTTCTTCATCTCGAACTCGGAAACAAGCTTCCACTGCATGTCGAAAATCAATCTATCCTCACCTATTATAAATAGGTCATCCACATACACTTCTTCTTCAACTACACCTTTCAAGAAGGCTGTCTTCAAATCCATCTAGTGTATCTTTCACTTCATCACTGCAGCCAGAGCAAGTATTGATCTAATGGAAGTGTATTTGGCTATAGGAGAAAAATTCTCTATGTTACCACCTGCAGCATGCTTGATCTATAGATCCTCTTGGAAGTCATTACAGACTCCCCTTCAGGTCTTGGGACTGCATCCCAAACATCTTCATGATCAACTGGTACTCCTCAATCATGGCATTCTTCCCAGATCCTAGGAACTTCAATGTCTTCAATATTTTCAATAGATAACTTTGTTGCTGAACAAATGTTGTAGTCCTTCTTTTGTAGGTGATGGTATATGATCTTTCCTGCACAACAAGTTAAATTGCATGATTAGAAAACATCTCATAGTTTTCAGAACAAATTCTTACACATAAAGAAATATGTCATACAGTCATGCAATTATCTTAGCCAATGCTTCAATACAACATTTATCCATTTCCGTAACTTTCTCGATGCCTTCCAATCTCTACCAGAACATTGTTAAGAGTGTTCACAACTCCTAACATGTCAGCAAAGAGGTTTCATTCTAGATAAGTAGCAATGGAATGTTGTACAGTGCCATAGGCCACTTACCCATGTATATTAGTAGTATACTGTTCATCAATGCAACTATTCTAATATGCATAATACACAACCTAATTCTAGGAACATAAGCATATACATCATTGAATAACATTATGTAATAAATGACAATTCAAATACTTATCTTTGTTTGGTTGCTGGGTGGACTCCCTCTGAATCTTTTCAACTCCATTCTGATGTGGATTGTGAGAAGTGGTCAACTCCCTCTGATTATCTGCATCCTTGCAGAAACTACTGAAGTGTGCTCCTTTTCTTTCTTGTAGGAACAACTGGAGTGTGCTCCCTTTTGATCTTTGCTTCTTGGATTACCTGTCCTTGAACTTACATCCATCCTTAATCACTTATGCATCCTTATTAGTATCATCATTGTGTTATCCTTGAGGTCTCATACATAATCACACATTTGTTAGTATAATCTTAATACTATCAAAACACAATAATCTCAAACATGTATATTCATGATCATTCACAGATAATAAACATTAGTATTCAAGGTTTTAGGGAAGTCTTCTTTTACTCATGCATATTATTATTTGATCCTAGGACTCTTTTGATTAGTTAAATCATCAATGCATAAACCTGTGATTACTCAAACCTATACCTTCATGATTCTTTTGGTTAGTCATATCATAAATTATGGTAAGAAACATAATATGCATACAACCATGACTATTCAAACCTATGACCTCATGAATAATCATTATCAACAACATAACAGTATAAGATCCTAACACAAGGGGGGATTCTAGCTTGATATAGGAAAAACATACCTGGATTAGCATGCTTGCTAGTTATGTCTAACATATCCGCATAATGTCTTCTGGTTCTCTTCAGTGACTTGTGCTAGTAACCTGCATGTCTCATAGGTTAACCATTGTAGTACCAAGTCATACATACCTAGAAAGTAGATCTTCTATGAGATCCATGACAATGGATGAATCTTTGTCTTCATGTCACCATGATCATATGTTCTTGAAGTAGAACATGATTTGTCTTTCTTGGTGTACCTTTTATGTTAGCGAACAACATAAACCTCATACAACATCGCAATGCATTAGTACATTCATAAGTGTCAAAACCTTAATCAATGAATATCTTCTATTAAGGTGATACGACAAGTCTAGTAATTAATCAAGATTGTATTGTAATAATATGAAGACAAACATATGATAAACTTAACCATGAAACATACCTGTAAGCCATACCTATCAAGATTGCTTGTAATCTTCTTATGGAAGGCCTTAGCCTCATCTCCCTCTGAGACAGGAACTTCTTCACTTAGGTGACCAATCCATCTTCTTCTAAGATTAACCCAATCCACTTGATTTGCAAGAACTGGACCTGGAGTTGGATTAGGGTTTGTCAAAGAAACCCCAAAAATTCAAACTTTGAATATCAAACTTCCGAAAGGATAGAAATATGTTCCTTGATGAGCTGATCAAGTTGGTATATTCAGAATTTGAAAACTGCAAAGTTTCACCCCTCGACATTGCCTTTTAGATTTTCGGATTCACTGGGGAGGACCCTGAATTAGGGTTTGAGTTTCCCAAAGCTTCACCTAACAAAAATATTTGATTCAAATCTCTAAGCTTTGATTTTTTTGAGGAGCTTCCAGCCATGGTCATAGATTTCCAAAATTCCAATTTTTGCAGAAGCCCTAATTTTCCATCTTTCCGATCAAAGTCCCGAACTAGGGTTTGATCAAGCCCGACCTTCTTTCCAACCAAAAAATCTGATATTAGTCTCTAAATTTCAATTTTGATGAGTAGCATCCATCCGTGGTCTCCGATTACAAAAATTCCAACTTTCTCTGAAGCCCTAAATTTCGGAAGCCATGAATGAAGGTGCTAAAAAATAATTCTGTTTTGACAGAAATATGTACCTGATTTTTTCTAGTGTAACTCCAAACTTTTCGATCCACAGGGTCTAAAATTTTTTCTTGAGATAGCTCGACCTATTATATTTCCATCCTGATAGGTCCAACCTCAATTGGATTCTCTGAGAAAGAGTTATGCCAAGTGTCGCAACGTGACCTGTTTATGGGATAATACAAGAGAGCGAAATTGTACGGCATGCCACGTGTCACTGATTCAACTTACGCCTCTGAAAATATTTTCTAAGATATCCAGACCTATTATCTTTCCATCCCAATAAGTATGACCTCAATTGGATTCTCTGAGAGAGATTTATGCCAAGTATCTCAACGTGACCTGTTTATGGGATAATACTAGAGAGCAAACTTGTACGGTGTGACACATGTCACTAGTTCAACGTCGGCCTCTAAAAACATTTTCTGAGATAATACTATCTTTGTACTACCTGTCACCTTTTACAAAATTTCATTTGGAGCTTCCTATCCCAAGTTATGAGCTTTTTCCCAAGGTCACCTGATTTTGACTCAGATCTGGAAGAGGCAGAAACCCTATATTGTACAGATCATAAATCACAAAGTACAACGAATTAGATGTTGTCCTTTGGACACAAGGTACATGGAGATCTGATATTAGAACTATAAAAGTTTCATATCCGAAAACTTTTCCAAAATGGATTTATAGTGAAAGTGCTACGATGACGGGTTTTTGCTATATCAAGCCCTAGCATCGTAAGTGCAACAAGTGTCATACATGCCATATCATGCCTTCTTTCAGGCTAGCTCTGATACCATGTTAAATTTTTAGAATTTAGTTCAATTTGATCTAGGATCTTAACTGAGAGAACAACATGAACATAAAATCTACATCATATCAATCATGGACACAATAATGCAAGCACACAAGAGACACAGAGTTTACTTGGGAAAAACCATAAAGGTGAAAAACCCCAATAACTTCCTCAGAGATAGATAGAGCAATGATACAACCAGAATACAAGAGATATTCTTCTCATAGCAGTAGAGCATCCTCCTCCACAAGTGCGCCACTCTCCAAAGTGTGAGTGAGAGAATAGAATATGTAAAATGAGAGAGACACACTCTCTATTTATACACTAACTTGATTTGACCTTTACTCAACTAGGTCGGCCTCAACTTAACCACTTAACATAATGCTGACTGGGCAGAACCCCACTAGGGTGGTCTAATAACCCTTTGACCCACATGGCCGACCCCCAATAGGGTGGTCTAATAACCCTTTGACCGACATGACTTATACAGGGCCGACCCCAACAAGGTGGTCTAATAACCCATCAAGTATAAGTTACGACACTTACAATATAAATGACGACACTTCCGTATAGAGGAATAATAACATCTCTATAGGAATACAAAATACATATATGAAATACATTCCAAAGTTACAAATACATCAACACATGGCGCACATTGGAAAGGGGGTGCACACCTTTTCTGGTGCTGGGTCATGATAGGGTTTTCAATATTGACTACACCCTCAGGGAATGGATGCATTCCTGGTGTTTCAATACTTGATAGTGAATGATATGGATTAGGGTTACAAAATTGAACGACAATACTGATGATCTTGCTATCCTTCTTGTGTTGTCAGCCTAGATAGATGCAGATTGATACTGCACATTAAGAGGCAAAGTGAAGAAGGGTGCTCAAGAGGACTATATGGGCAGTGGTAACCTTTCTATGCTCACACTAAAGGACACTAGAAGATATGGATAGGCCCGAGGAGCTGTGTTGCAGAAAAAGGGTATCATCCTTGTGTAGTGTGAGTGGGTATTGTGGGGCCATGCTAGCTTGCAGTCAAGTGAGTCACCTATGGAGTTCCTGGAGGGAACTACTGGTTGCATAAGAGAAGGAGCCACGTAATCATATTATGTTGTTCGTATTGCCTGATAAACCCAGTCGATGTACTGGCTTGGCAATGGTTGTTGTATGCCTGATAAACCCAGTCGGTGTATTGGCTTGGCATTGGTTATTTGGGTGTTGTGGCTAAGGGTTGTTGGATTCCTGATAAACCCAGTCGGTCTACTGGCTTGGCATGTTATTAAATTGATGCCTCACAAACCCAGTCGGTGTACTAGCTTGGAATTGGTTATTTGCATGTTGTGGAGGTATTGGTGAAGGGTGTTATTTCTTGACAAACCCAGTCGAAGAACTGGCTTGGAAATGGTTATCGTATGCTTGATAAACCTAGTCGACGTACTGGCTTAGCATAATGATTTTTGAAATGCTTGATAAACCCAGTTTGCATACTGGCTTAGCATACTGATTATAGGGATGCCTAATAAACCTAGTTGGAATACTGGCTTGGCATTGCCTATTCAGATGATGTTGTGGAGCAACAGGTGTTTTAGCCAAGCATCCACCCCATAGGTGATCCAAGGCTTGTAAAGGAGAGAAGGAAACCTGTGGAGTAGCGAGGAAAATGCACAATACAGATAAGTATTCATTTTCATTTATTTCTTGTTTGGAATAATGAATATTTCAGGTATAAGTCTTATGACAACCAAGCTAATACATTGTTATTTCTTTGTTGGAAACCTTGTCCATTGCAGGAAGTAAGGACCCTGAAAGAGCCACAAACGCTTGGTAAGCCAGAGAGTAACTGGTTGTGCACTATGAAATTCTTGATAAAACTAAAGAGTAACTGGTTGTGCACTATGAAATTCTTGATAAATCCAGAGAGTAACTGGTTGTGCACTATGAAATTCTTGATAAAACTAGAGAGTAACTGGTTGTGCACTATGAAATTCTTGATAAAACCAGAGAGTAACTGGTTGTGCACTATAAAATTCTTGGTAAATCCATAGGGTAACTGATGCTCGATAAATTAAGAGAATAGTTGGTGGGAACATTAACCACTTGATGTTGTCGAGCAGTCGGCATGCTGCCAAACATTCCTTAATTAATTGATAAAAAGCCAGTCAACGTACTGGCCTAGCATTGCCTATTCGAATGGTTGTGGAGTAGCTTGCATGCTGGCCCAATATTCATTATTGTACCCACGGGAAATCCAAAACTAGTAAAGCAAAGACGGATCCCGTGGAATAAAGAGAAGACATCCAATACAGATAAGTATTTGGTTATCTTGCAACTCTTGCTTATGAATATACGTGTGTATATGATTTAATTATGATTTCTTAAACTCTTTTTTAGAGATAAACCTTATGAAAATACACTAAACATGGGAATTGATTCAATGTTTGAGTGTAGGTATTGCTGGAAGCAAGGACTATGAAAGCATCTGGAGGATGCATGTGGACATGTGACCATCCTAAAGAGAGCTGAGTATGAGCAATAATGAAAGATGGTGCTAGTAGATATGTGTAGGTCCCAGCAGCCAAAGGTTATGTAAGCAACAATGGGGAAGGATTCCCTAGTTGAAAAGCATTAGATAGACCTTAGACATTAAGTGTCATAGCCAAGAAAGGGCAAGTCAAGCATTCACATTGAAGTGAAAGAGTCTAAGGAGCATGAAACCATGGTGATGGTGTGGCTTCGGATTGGAACAAGACTAAGAGGGGGAAACTCTTACTCTTCTCTTTTCTTTTTGATTGATACATTTCAGAAATAGAGAATTGTTGAATGCATGTATGACTGAAAGTAGAGTGTGGTTATGCTTGAAATGAATTGTGAATGTTGAATTAGTTATTTTCTTTGAAAGGATGAACTGGAATGAGTTCATGTGTATGTTGGGAAAGCATGAAATGTGTGGAAGTCACATGAGTAAAGCATGGACGTTCCAAGTCAATTGGGAAAATAATTGACTAATTTTAATATTGTGTTATGCTTGTCCTAACAGGAGTTTTCATGATGAGTCTCACAGGTGAGACATTGAAAGCCATCGAGTGTAGCTAGTACTAGATGTAACGCCCCTACTAGGAACTGGGTCTCTATCTGTATTTTCATGTAATTACCAAGTTTTTCCCTTATGTTTTCTGAAAAAATTTCAACCGTCTATGTCTCTGTTATCTAAATGTTCATATGTCTCTGCAATTTAAATAAACATAAACTTAAAAATTTCATTTCAACTCTGTTCTTTTAACATGCATAAATTAAAAATAACCAGAAAATACATTCCATTTAAGCTAGCTCAGTAAAATACCTGGATCTGTAGATTTGTAGTAAGGTAAGAAGATTCCTGCAGTGGGTTCTGTAGGTTGCCTTAGCAACCCAAAATGATGTGTCCACCCTGCCGATCAGCTATTATCTTGCTGACCCTAGGAAATCAATGGATTTCCTATCCCCCGAGCCCACCGACCGATAATCCCGACAGCAACTTTCCGTCGAACCTTTCCAAGCTCAATGGTAATACTTTGCTGAGTTAACCCCCTCCTCAGTCTTTTCTTTTGAGTTTCCCACCTCCTCAAAGCTTCGAGTTAACCCCCTCCTCGGCATCGAGTTAACCCCCTCCTCGGCATCGAGTTAACCCCCTCCTCGGCATTCCTCCTCTTTCACAAATCCTCACCCTTCTCCCACAATAACCCCCCTACTACTTTGTTAATTCTTCTCTTTATAGGAATCCACCTCCTTCATAAAGTCAAACTTCCTTATCACTCCACCGTCCTAGCTATCAAGGTTGGGAAGTACAAATCATTAATGCAACCCCTTTTCAAGGTAAAGTGAGGATTATATATATTTTAAATTATCCAAGTTTCTCTCGAGCCGTGGGATTATTCAATAATTTATTTAAACAATCCTTTTAATTTACTTGGAATGATTCTGTAATTTAATTAAATGAATTATCTATGTGATAAATTATTCCATCCACCATGCTTTATAAAAATAAAATGATTATTATCATTATTATTATTAATTAAATAATAAATTTAATAACAATAATAATTAATAATAATAGTAACTAAATTAATTGTGAATAGTAATTAAAGTATTTATTTGTTTATTCGGTAAGTGTCAACATAGTACTTCTCGGTATAATTAATGAAATACAATTAATGGTTTAATTAATCATGATCAACAATTATATAGAACACTCTTCTAGTATTGACGTTTAACTATAATACTTCATGTTGAAGACACATTCACTTGAGGATACTTGCAATTAATGACATTTATTTTATTTCTTCATTACAATGTTTACATACAAGGACTAATTAACTTATTTTACACATTAGAACTTGATAATCTTTTACTAATTAAGTCATCCCCTAAATACTTAATTGACTTATCTATGATAACTTATAACATGGTTAAATCTTAATAAGTATGTTGTAAACCAATATTATTGCGCATGTGCATAATGTGCATGCGTGGCCAGCATATGCACAAGACGGACATGTACTATAAACATACGTCATATTTCCTATTCATAACAGCTAACTAATACCAATAATACTTATGCAAACTGAACAAGTATACATTCATCATAATATTACTAAAACATCCTCGGTTATTTTATCCGTTAACCTTTAAGATTTCATTTCGTTATTTTTATGATTACATTTGATCAATCATTCAGGTGCAAGGTGAGCTACCTACTACCACTAACTCTGGGTCAAGGAATACCCAACCCCCACCAGTACTAACTATCATATCCTCCCATCCTAACCTACGTCCACATCCTCCCTATCCTTCCTCTACTAGTACAAAAGTGGATGTCGGACTCATCAACCTGACCACATAGAACTTGAGAGCGATAGAGTCGGCTGAACAACGGACCTATCCTCCCCTAGCAGGCATCCAACCATCGTCATCACAACATACATGGGGAGCGTGTCTCAGCACGACCCTCCCACGACCTCAGGTATCATAGGAACATAGGGTGGGAAACACATCCATCCCTCTCAACATACTAGGCCTACGCCCTTATCAAATCATACTCTGTTGCTATCGAGATTATTGGTCCATGTCATCGTATCATCAGTTTCGGTTGCTAAGGTTTACTGCATGGATAGGCTCTTATCCATATATCAAATCAAGTATCCGGCTATCCCATAGCCCTTATGTCCTGTAGGTTAGTATTCTGCAGAATACACATTTTATAACAAGCATTTCCATTCGATCACCAGTTGATCCATATCATCAACATCATTTCATTTCACGTCACAATTTTATCGCATCACAGGTATGTCTGGAATATAACAGTTCTATCAATTTCATCATAGGATGGCATCCACGTTCAACACCATATATTTCACATTTCATCAATGAAAACGCTAAAACATATATTTTCATCATAAAAGAAATGAATCTCATGATAATCATAACTTAATAACTGCATGAATATAGTGACATCATAAACATAGTAGCAACATATCATCATGTCTATTATGCCGAAACATAGTTCACTCTGTCTAGTTGAGGCCCATCAGATAATGAGCAAATAACGTGAAAAGTGTCTAACTCATAAATAGGCCTAGTCAAAATATGGGGCGTTACATACACCCACCCTTCAGGAAACTTCGTCCCGAAGTTATGGTCATAATAATGCAGGGAAATTCTTGACACATAAACTCTTCGTTCATGCAGGTAGCAGGTGTTGGCCATACTGTCCTACTTAGTTTTGACTTGACCGAAGATGCCGATATTATCCTATGGCTTTGCTTCTTTCATCCCCTGACGTGTATTCTAATAATTAGAGGAACATTTAGATTAATCCTTCTATTGAATCTCTAGAACCCCTAAGGTTATAATCAAGTGCTATCCACCTTAGTATCCTACTTTTACCGTTTAGTAACATCCTTCAAGTTATAACATCCAGAGAGGTTTACTCATCACAAAAGCTTATATTGATCCAACTTAGCATAAAATAATCAACGATATATATATATATATATATATATATATATATATATATATATATATATATATATATATATATATATATATATATATATATATATATATATATATATATATTATTTTTTTTAAAAGGAGGGCTGAGAGTTCATAATCTTTAATTATTCAACAAGCGACTACGAGGATATTTAAGATTTGCATAACTCTTCTAGGAGATGAAGATCCCTGTTATTTCATCCTAAGGTCAAACATTCTTATTACCTTAGTGTTAATAAGCAATCTGCATCCTTGATAACCATAAGAATTGTAACAAATATTAAATTAGGGGAAGTATCATTTATTAGGATGTTCTTAGTAACTATATCTTACCAAAATGCTTAAGTTCACTGATAGTATCTATTAGGGTTTTAAACAACGTAACTTTACTCGTTGAGGTGCACATCGGTTCCTATTTTGCCCCCATTATTAGCCCATTTACTAGTATTACTAGTTCACTTAACCTGGTTGAGGGTTCGGTGCACATTCATTCACGGTAACTTCATTAGTCCCTCAATAATTTACCTACTTTTATAATTTACTGCTCCTTCATTTTGTAATTATTAAACCCTAGTTGTTTCTCAATAATATTTCCCCCATCATGACAATTTAACCTAAGCAAGACTAGCGGCATCTAACCCTTACCCCTTTCTCGCACATACCCAGTTACTTCAATATCTTTCCACTTACTACATTGAAACATGATTAATTGCACATTACACATAGAAATTTTACGGTGTTGATTTTAATACATAGATATCTCCCATATCTTAATACTAATTAAATTTTTCAATAGGGGAATCCATTCACACATACCTTAAATATTGACCTACCACCTCTATTTGGGGTGCCTCATACAACTACACATTATCACTAGACATGAGATACACATATAATATTACTCCCTTTCTTTCCAGTTTTGTAAGGATACCCCCTCTCATCAATAATTAATTTCATCATTTCTCATAATTGGAAATGCACTATTTCCCTAAAACATAGTTTTATTACAAATTCCAAGTACTTGATTTATAACGGTTGTTAGACTATTGGTCCAGTGTTATTGAATTTCAATTATCTCCCATTTTGTTAGCTTCCTACCATGTCCTTACTCCATTTACTACCTTATTAGATCTGGTTAATACATCTCTTGTTTCTATTGATGATCATGTACATAATGGGAAGCAACACAATTATCCTAGTCGCTGATAGTGGTAACCATCATCCCTTAATATTTGAACACAAATGTATATTTATTCAACAATTCAACGCATTATTAAACATAAGTGGACTCCACTATTGTTATAGGTCAAAATTGCACCTCTCCGTCCGTGATCACCCTGAGCTGCTGATCACACAAAAGGACAACTTGGATGGAGGAGCATGTTGACCTTGGACCATATGACAACTCATCCTATTTCCTGAAAATATTGGAAAACATACAAAATATCATTTTGAGGTATGAGCACTACTCCACTTAAATAGACTAGCGCCCATACGCGACTCCAGTGTATAATAGTAGCGCCCATATCAATATATACGCTACTCCTTCTTATCAAAGTAGCGCTCGACATTTAAAACTGAATGAGCGCTAGTTGTTAAACAATAGGGTAGCGCCCTATACGCTACTCCACTGAGTAATAGTCGCGTATATCTTAAAAGATGATTAAAAAATATATTAATTCATCGAGGAGGATTAGTTGATGGCAGTTTCATTAACTTCCCCAACTTCCTCCATAACTACATCTCGACCTGAACTGCTTCTTTGAACCTATAAATACCAAGAAGGTTAAAGGAGCAAGGTTAGAGAAAATGATTGCTAGAAAAGCTAGAGGATGAGTTAATGGAGAAACTTTAGGACATTGGAGAAGTTGTTACAGAAGACATTCAAACAAGAGCAGAGCCAGAGCCCAGAATCTAGTTGCAGGAGCCTGCTTCATTATCAGGTATATTTGTACTGCATTCTAATTTTGACAAATAAAGGTTGAAGTGTTTCCTTGTTCCAATCTGAATGTGTTATGAAATGGCATTTTAAGTTGGATTTATTTTGGTCAATGCTGAATATTAAACATAGTTTTTGTTTATTTCATGCTTTATATATTGCCCAAAACGTTTGAGGAAGGTATTGTTGTTGCAGGTTTGCTGAAAGAAAAGTAGATTTGGAAGCTGGACACAGGATCGAGTCAAGGCTAGGATCAGACTCCGGTTAAAAGGTGTGTTCCCTAAATCTACAATCTATTTCTTTTGTAAAAACGTCTCTGTAATAGGGTTAATGCACTTACCTGTCACCCCAACCAAGTTGATAGTTTAGTTTCCTGACTATAGGGTAGAAATATCCACCAACAGACTGGTGACTCCGCTGGGGATATAGAGTTTTTGGCTTTAGGAAACCTTGTTTTTGGGTGTCTTCTCAGTTTATTTTGATTTCTTCGATTTGTTAAGAACCTTTTTAGGTATCCCTTGTCTTTGTCTTTCCTGCTTTCATCAGTTTGTATACCTTCCAAAGTCAGTTTCCAAGCCTTTGAAATATGAGCGCTACTCTGATATATGTACAGTAGCGCCCATACGCTACTGTTCTGTATATACAGTAGCGCCTGTTTTGGCATGGGCGCGAGTTGCTCTACTACACAGTAGAGTACATTTCCTGAAGCAGTCAATTTTTGATTTGCTTGTTTTTTTTAGCCCTGTGCTGATTTGCTGACTATGCTGTAGGATCCCTTTGATGATTGCATAAGGTTTTTAATTGTTGTTCAAGTCATAGAACCTCTCCTTAAAGTTTTTCCATCTTTTAAACCATTTTTCGACCTTTGGAATTTTTTGAGACCTTTTATTGAATTTTTGGAAGACTTGGTGGTGTTTGGTGACGAACACTTTCACTTTTTTCAGAACCTGACTGCTTTTTGCCTGTTTACAAACCTGTACACTCCTGTGTCTGTTGTTTGTGGTGAAGTTGTCTGCTCTCTACTACCCTCGTCCTTTGTTTAGGGTTTGGTCTTTGGTAGAGCTTCTAGGGTGTCTTCTTTTTGGTCAAGTTTCATTTCTGAGTCCAGGACTTCTTGTCTTCTGCTGGTCACAAGTGCTTTTTAAATAGCTGTAGGCTAGTTTCACCTCTCAGTTTCTTCGTGTTAGTAGGGCATCCTACTTGTCTACTTGTACTTGGCTTTGTGGTCTTGCTAGGGTTAAACACTTTAGGTCAGTCCTTGGGTGTTCTCTCCTTTGTTTTCTCCCACTTGGTGTCCAAGGTTATAGGCTTTTTCTTAGTAAAAAACCTGTAGATCAAGTCTTTCTCGAGCTAGGGTTTCGACAGTTGTAGGCCTAAGAACATTTAGCCATACCTACACACTCCGCATTTAAAAGTTTTATTTGGCTTTCCATCTTTGCATAGTTCTTTTCGGTTTTTGAAAAAGAAAAAAAAATTGGTACTTTAAGTTAAATTAGAACTTGTCTTTGTCATTACAAAATAGCTTAGTATATTTTGTATAATTTAAAAAGAAAACAAAAAATCTTTAAGAAAGTTTGCTTAGATTTTCAGTTTCAAAAAAAAAAAGTAGATGAAAAAATGAAAAAATTTTGTTGTAGGAAAGATTGAATTATATTTGCATTGTTTTTTTCTTGTTATAACCACGCTCACACACTCACTATCCTTTTTGCGTAATAAAAGCCCCTAAAATTTGTTAGTAAAATGAACTAGAAATCTTTTCTTTTTAGGGTACACTACACCAACTAGTTTTGGTTAGGGTCTTAGGTTTAAATCACCTTAAACCACCCAAGATCACACATTGCGCAACAATCGTAGTGAGACTATCATAGGCAAACCCACCTCACTCAAAATTTGCCTGGGAGCATATGCAGTAGGTCATTGCGAGATCAGTTTGTGGGAATACTCCTCCTACTTGCTGTTCGAGCATACGCCAGGATCAGATTGCGTATTGGGGACTCTTTCGAGTTTCGGGCTTAGCTACCCTACCCACGCTTTCTGATTTGACCGGTGACTGTTCCCCCAGGAATTTTCGGTGTTGTGGTATCCATAGTATCAGACTTCTAGGTTCTTACACAGGTGACAGCAGAGGGTATATCTACTGTACCTAAGACAGACGTGGGAGGAAACCCCGTGCAGGTCTTTGGGAGGGCGGTTGGGTGATTCCATCACTTGCACCCTTAGTCATTGTATTGTGGACCCCGGGTAACTATCTTTCTTCCTTCGTTGATCTGTTCTGGGCCCTAATCATCCCAGACTCTTCTTCGGAAGGCACCTTTGTTTGACTGGTTTGTATACTTAGGAATTTTTTTAGTTGGTGTGTTGTTTGCCCCCTAGTCATAGTGGCCACTAGGTTCTAGGCTGTTATTTTATATTTATAATCACGGAGAATCAACAACTCCGTAGATCGAGAAGGATTCAGAACCTTCCACCTGTTAGAACAAAACCTATACAACCAGCTAGAAGACAGCGGGTAAACCCCGGTATTTCTTCAGAAATTACCTCTGAAATAGATTTGCTTGAAGAAATACTTATAACAGAAAACCTTGAAATTGAGGTTCCTGAGGAACCACCACCAGGTACCACAGATCAACAACATTTTAGTACTGTTGAGGTGGAAGATCTTACTTCCGCGGAGTATAGCACTCCTTTCAATCCTCCCTTAACTAATACTAGAATTCCGCTTCTGTCACCTGTTGGTTTCCAGCAGCCCCTTTTCAGTGCAGATCTTTTGTTTCCCGATCATCTGATGTCTAACACAGGAGGTGAACCAGGGGGTCTCCAAACTCCCACTTTAGGTATGAATACCAGCACAGTTAGCCCTTCTTTTACTGCTACATCTAGTCAGGCACAAACCACATCTGTGCCTACTCCATCTTTCAGTTTCAACACTAGTACATTAGGAATGCCTAGTTTCACAACAATGGCATCTATTCCCACGTCTACTGTTGGACCTAGCAGTATGTCCAACTGTGCAACACCTTCTACTTCGCAACCGTTATGTCAGATCCCTAGTACTTGGGTTTCCACACCTGTGGTAGGACCAAGTGTTTCTGCAAACATGCCAGTCATGGGTACCATGACTGCACCATCCACATCAGCTTCTACTGGTTTCAACACCTTTGCAGGACCTAACTTGAATCAAGGTAACATACCTGCAAGTAACATCCCTTTTTCCTTATTTTCAGGGGGAGGGGGCAACATCTTCAACCAGCAATATGGCGGGGCTAACACCCAGCCACAGTGGACGAACCAGCAAAGCACTAATCCGCTCTCGTATGGGTGGGGAAATTTTAATAATTCTTTCTCACAACAACAACAACTGGCAGGGGGCAACCCCTACCAACAAATACCTGGGGGTAACCCCTACCAATAGGTAACTGGGGGTAACCCCTATCAACAGTTGGTAGGTGGCAACTCCTATCAGCACATGGCCAGGGGCAACCCTTATCACGAAATGGATGGGGGCAACCCCTACCAACAATTCATGGGACAAACGATGGGTGGTTTCCCTTATCAAGCTTCATCTTACCGGCCTCGTCTACCTTTTCTGGCAACTTTGAATTTGCCAGACCTTTCGAAACTGACAAATGATCCTGTGTGTCATAACGCCACATGGCCATCAGTTCCCACCAAATTACCTTGGAATATTCCCAAATTCGAAGGGAAAGCTAGTGAAGATCCTGGTGACCATGTCACTACCTTTCACTTATGGTGTTCTTCAAATTCGTTGAACGAGGATTCCATCAGATTGAGATTGTTTCAAAGGACCTTAACTGGTCCCGCGGCCAAATGGTACATCGAGTTACCTGCGGCTACTTTCTCTAGTTTTGGGGATCTAGCAACCGTCTTTTTGAACCATTTCCAGCTTCCTGTTCGGTATGATGCCGGAACAGAACTTTTGTCTACTTTTAGACAAAACAAAGCCACTCACCTATCTGACCACATTCAGGAGTGGCGAAGACGGAAGAGGATCATAAAGGCCAATATCCCTCCAGAGTTCCTGCTTGAGTGGTACTTGAAATCACTCCTTCCTTATATTTCTAAGGAAGTAGCGACATCTGGAGTTTCCAATGAAGAAGAAGCCATCTTAAGGACTCAACAGTTAGACCTTGTATACACACAATCTGGTTTACTGTACGAGATTATACCGGACGCACCGAGATCAAACACTGATCTAAGTAGACCCAAACCTGGACCACATGCTGACGGCATAGTGGGTTCAGTTAACTCTGCAGCCTTCGAAGCACTGACCAAACAGGTCCAAGCCTTAACTGTCAAACATTCGACTGTAGACATTGCTTCTGTCACAACCTCTCCTTCTACTTCTGAATCTGTTAATCAGGTTCAGAACAATCAAAAGGGCCCTCGGCAGCCCAACAACAAAAAGAAGGGCAAGAAAGGAGAGGGGAACCAACAAAAGCCCAAAAAAGATAATGCCGAAGAGGGCAACAAAGAAGAGAAGAAGGTTAGGTTCCCTTGTAAACTTTGCAAACAAAACCACCTTACTCATCAATGCCCTCTACTAGAAGAAGCCCAGAAGCTCTTAAGAGAGAAGAAGCCTGCCGTCTTGAAAGATCCATTTCCTAAAGGGCAAGCCTCAACTTCTGGCACCTCCAAAACTGGGGGCACTTCGCACGCTTCGGTTGATCAAACATTCATAAATATGGTCAACTCAGATGCACTTTTGCAAACCAGAGCTAAGAACTATACCCTGGAAACGCAGAGAAAGGATAAGGAGATTGCTGAATCCTCCACTCCACTCCACGGATAAGGAGATTGCTGAATCCTCCACTCCACTCCACATACCTGTGGACCCAATTCCCAAGATTCCGAAAGGTGTCTTGAAGAGGGCATCGCACAATCCCAACACACGGGCTGCTTCCAACTACAATCTGGTTGAAGATCTAGCCCAAACCCCTTGTGCCATGTCTACTCTAGAAGTCTTGCAGAGTTTTCCATTGCAACGAAATGCACTTCTGGCAGCTATTGGGAGTATGGAGTCCTCCAACATGTCTGCGCGATTTGACATGACTGATGTCAAATACCGGTTGCCATATCACGTTGCCCTCCAGATTGAGGTCGTTCATGGTCCAATGACCATCAGACGAGCTGTGGTAGATGAGGGAGTGTTGACTTGCGTAATGTCGATTTCCTGTTGGAAAGCTCTAGGTTCTCCTGAGTTCGTCCCTTCCAACACAATGCTTACTGCATTTGATGGCAGAACTTTCCGTCCACATGGAGTTTTGCCATCATTTAATGTCACTTTGGCCGGTAAGACAGTTTGCTGTTGAGATAGAAGTTCTGGACGCTCCGCTCGATTACAACATGTTATTGGGCAGGAGTTGGACTTATGCCATGCAAGCCATAGCATCGGCAGTTTTTCGAGTGGTCGTGTTCCCATTTGAAGGTAAGATCGTTACAGTCGATCAACTTTCTTTCACTCAAGGAAAACACCAGAATTCTTCGGAAACTACGGTTCCTATGATTGATCAAACCACTCCAGTTAGTGAGAGTTTAGGAGCAGGACTTTTTGGATCACTAATTGGCACTTTTGACCTACCCGCTCCTACTTTATTTGTTGGTACTGAGGGATGCTCATCGTCTGAAACTCCTATGGTTAGTTCAACAATCGACTCCGAGTTTCTCCCAACTAATACAAACCCCTTAGTACCCACCCCTGTTGTATAAGTTACTCACTTAGATTCTTGTCAAACTACAATAGAAGATATATTGACTCTGCCCGTGTATGTCGAGTCAAACGTGGATTGTGCCACTACTCAGACACCTAACCCGATTCATTCTCTCAACAGTGCAGGAATTACTTTACCTTCTGATGAAGAAATGTTATAAGCCCTGAATGACCCGGATCATCCTCATGAACATATAAATCGCGTGTCTTTCCCGTTTCCTTTTCTTCACTTATTAGAGAGAGGTGAATTTTGTTCACCACCCGATGAGAATACTGGTCTCACTCCTTCACAAGTTGCCATTGTTGAAGCAAATAGAGTACATACTTCGTTGGTGAACATTTTTACTGGGGTCAACGGAAATTTTTTCTTTGAAACGGGATGTTATCTCGATGAAATAATCTCGTATACCAACCTTTTCCGTGAGTTCCATAACACCTTTTCCCGGCCTCCTGAGGAAGATCCAGGAATTGACCCTACCTGAAGAAGTACTACGCCTAGGTTGAAGTACTTTTTCTTGTAACATAGCTATATTTTTTTGTATAGTTAGTTTTTTTATGCTCGTTAGGTGATTCTTATGTGTGTTTCTCGTTTCGTGTACTAGATGTCAACCGCACATTTCCTAGGATTTGCTGATGGCGCCAGTCGCCACACCTGTTAGTTGGCTGCAGCAGCTTGGGTCATTTACTCACCCGCTGACCAACTTGTCTCTTCTGGGGGGGTTTGTTTGGGACCTACCACGAACAATGTGGCTGAATACAGTGCAGTTATAGAACTTCTTCGAGATTCCCTCAGTCATGGCATTTCATACCTGGAGGTAAGGCTTGACTCACAACTAATTGTATTTTAGTTAATAGGTGTCTATCGGATCAGAGATCCAGGATTGCTACGTCAGTTTCTACGAGTTAGACTATTGGAAAGACAATTTCATTCTATCAGATATGAACACATTCCAAGAAGTTTAAACACTTTAGCTGATTCATTAGCAAATTATGTGTTAGATTGGAATTTGCATCATATATTGTAAACAACATTCCACACATAAAATTTAAACGCATACACATGTAAATAACCGATACTGTATATATAACTGGTACCGTATCAAAAAATATGAGTTTTGAGTCATGAGTCTCTCAAGTCAAGTCATAGAAGTACAAAAGCTGGGCATGGTAGCCTCAAAAATATATACATGTAATGTTTTTCTTCTCCTATGGAGAAGGAGGAACCTCCTCATCATCTACCGCATTGCGGTAGCATATCACTAGTCTAGCAACCCTCCGCAACAATCTAAGCCATGCTGGGGGCACCCCAACAACATCTTCCTGCATGTCAACTGGTATCTGGTCCATGCGGCATGCAGGAATCTCATGAGTCAACCGACTCATTTTTCTCTCCAGGGTTCCCAACATAGCTTCGGCTGCGGTGATATCAGCTGGCCTCACATAGATGGTAGGATGGCCCTCGGGACGAACAGGTCCAACATCTGCATTTGACACTTGATTAGAACTCCAAAACTCATTCATAAAAATCAGATACGTGAAAAGTTTGAAAAAATTAAATAAATTCTCAAAAGTAAACATACCAATATCTCCCCAGGCTCCACCTGGCGGAAGCACCAGCTCTGGATCGTGACGGAAATCCAATCCAGCATAGGGAAACTGCTCAAAAGCGGGAACCTGCCTCTCCCACCACCCCCAGAAGTCATCAGTGTGGTAACAATAGTGACTCTCCCCCACCACCCTGGCGGAGAAAAATGTCACCCCAACGGCCTAGTCTGGGCTCACGGGGGTTAACCTATGGTAGAGGCATCCCCAAACTAATAGCAGGCATCCTCTCAAAGAAGAAAGTACACAAGATACTCCCGTACCCGAAATTCTTCATTGTGCCGGATTTGCAACTTGTCAATTGATACTTCATGTTTGCCAACAAGCTAGTACTCCAATCATAAACATGGCCATGCAAGCACTGTACATCGATATGCATTGAATGCCTAGAAGCTAAGTGCTGTGATGCACTACCGGATACCCGGTTGATCATGCTCACTATCACTTTCAGCGGGAGACCATCAATAGTTGAAATCAGGATTTGGCTTCCCGATTTTTCTGCTCCGGCAACACAGTATGTATTTACATATTCTTGCACTGATCGTGCACCCAAACGAGCTGTCCCTTTTAGATTGATTACGTCTCCTCTCCTTGAGAGACCGGTAATAAAGTATATATCCTCAACGGTAAGCTCAAGAGTTTGCCCCCGGATGATGAAGGTATTAGTATCGACATCCCAATACTGAATCAACCTTCGAAACATCTTGTTTAATGCACGCATGTTTACGGTTCGATAAAATTTCAACAAACCGCATCTACGAAGCACATGGAGGGTAGCCGGGTCTTGCATAACTAGTCTATCCATGTCTTCATGCTCCCTTTCCCTCCATTATAAGACCATCCTGCACAAAAACCCCAAAAATTTTGAGTCTCGGCGCTTTAAAATGGCTTTGCAAGTATGTACGCTACTGTGTATACTACACAGTAGCGTGTAGGCGCTACTCTGTTTGAGCAAAGTAGCGCCGATTGCCTTCGTATGCTACTGTTGTGTATACACAGTAGCGCCCGGGCATAAAACCTTATGAGCATCGCGTTTCGGGCCATGTTTTGCTCAAAATTTTAAAAATAAACCATTGAAATGCAAGTTTGGTTGATTTCTACTTACTTGGTGGAAGCAGTTTGGCGATTGGATGCTCCGTTCGATCACGGTGGAGATTTGAAATTCGTGAAATGGTGCCCAATGTTTGCCCTACAACACAAAATGAAAATTGATTTTTTAACAATGAAATTATATATAAAATTGGATTTTAATTTTTACCCATAATTTTTAATTTTCCATAGTTTCAAACACTTTCAAAAACCCTAATTAATTAATTGAAACACAAAATAAGGTTTAACACTGATCCAAGTTCAATTTTCACTCAATTGTTGTCGGATTCGTCTCCTAAGCCCAAATTTCTTAATGATAGATCTTGTTAGTTAGCTAAACATTCCAAATTCATATATCATTTAAGATTTTTGCGACATCGACTAATATTTTGTTGAAAACCTAGTTTTTGGCAGGACATGAAGTTACGATCCCAGAAGCTGACTTTTAAGTCATTTTAAGCTCTTGTTTGGACTATTTAAACCTAAACAAGCTTGCCGAGCAAACTTGTCCTCTTCGAGCTCGTTAAAGTATCCGAAGGCTCATCCACTCAGGCATAGAATTATCCCTTTTTCGGGCCTCAGTGGATTAACTACGGAAAAGGTATACTCTAGGTATACTTCTGTATGCGCTAGAAGAGTTCTCCTTTCATTGTTTTATACTTTTTCGGGGGAGGAGACTAACTATACGAAAAAGGACCTTCTGGAGTCTCTCTTTAGGGTTTTTTAGACTCTTTAAATGTGAAAATACCAAGCGAGCATTCACCTACTCGGGCTCGATGTGAAATCCACGAGAGGGTAAGTAGAGGACTGTTTAAGTTTTTCAACTCTATAAACAAGAAAACACCGCCGAGCACAGACCAATCCGGGCTCGATATAAAATCCACGGATAGGTGAAAAGAGGATTGTTTAAGTTTTTCAGACTCTATAAACAGGAAAACACCGGCGAGCATTAATCTGCTTGGGCTCGATACTAAAATCCACGAGCAGATATATGGAGTTATTGTTTAAGTTTTTCAGACTCCTTAAAATTGAAAACACCGGCGAGCAAGAACAGATCTTGGCTCGATACTAAAATCCAGAGATCAGTACATATCGAGTAATCTTCTATCTCTTCTTCGAACTCTTTAAATTATGAAGAAGGTACTGAGTCTTCCTCCCATGAGCTTGTTAAACTATTTACATGGTTGGATCTATTGAGTTTTCATTCTTTCTTGGACTCATTAAATCCACAAGAAGGGTATTCTTTTATCTAAAAAGAATAAGGAACGAGAAAACATATCATATCTTCATTGTCAAAGGCAGTTTCAGTCAAGTCCTATCCTTGAACATAGCACCTACTTGAGTCTATCTTGTCGGTTGGGTTTAGTTTTTGGCCTCAGGGTGAACCTTTCCTCCGAGTTATTTACTCCCCCGGTTGGTTATTCTTCCAACCATATGGAGGGTCTGTTAATGTCTCTTACATTTCAAACTTATTTACCCCATTATGTCAGACACTGCCTAAGTCACTTTGTGTCGTGCTCACTATTCAAGGATATACCCTGTGTTGGCCATTCTGCAGTTTACCTTGACCTCATGTGTCGGCCTTCCTAGTGTCAGTATTGTCGCATATTATTCCATATCAGCTCTTACCAGTTGAGTGTTCCTCGAGTTGGATGATGGAGGATGCCTTAAGGCCTCCCTTCTAACGGACTTCTTCCCATCGACATCAAATCATTATTATGGGATTGAAGTTTTGAGTTTCGGTTAGTACCTTGTAGATTGCAGTCACCAGTGGCAATTTTCCTCGCTGTTGAATGATGAGAATACATCAATGTCTCTTCTTCGACAGGATTCCCAAGTGTTCGACTCCAAGTCCATCTATTCACATTTGGCGAATCGTACTTGGTACCTTGGACCCCATCATCATTATCGGTGGAAGTCCTCGCGTTTGTTAACGGTATACATCAATGACCGGTAATCAGACGATGCCCTCCATGTTCGATTGTCAGCTCATCTATTCACATGGTTCCGGTTTGTACCTAGGGTTGTTGTGGGATGAAGACCTTGGGATTTTGATGACATAACCTCATTTTGTTATCACCCAAGTAGTGCAAGACTGAGCCTCACTTATATACGGCTCTCCATGAGACATAGATCCAGTGTGTTGTTATGGCTATGATCTCTCCGTTTGACATGGATCCATGCTTGTATTTCAAGTGGCCATGCTTTTATATACATCTCCTTGTTATGTATCGGAGATCATGTTGTATCACATTACACATCTATACGATGTCAACAATGTAATTGCTTACTGACCTTGATCTTTGTTGCAGGTTTCTTGCGACTTGTTCTGCGGTTCTATGCTCCTCCTCTGGCTTTGGATTGTAATGTATTTCGGCCATCGTTTCCCTCTGACCTCACACATTAGGGGGCATCTTTTATAGGTCAAAATTGCACCTCTCCGTCCGTGATCACCCTGAGCTGCTGATCACACAAAAGGACAACTTGGATGGAGGAGCATGTTGACCTTGGACCATATGACAACTCATCCTATTTCCTGAAAATATTGGAAAACATACAAAATATCATTTTGAGGTATGAGCGCTACTCCACTTAAATAGACTAGCGCCCATACGCGACTCCAGTGTATAATAGTAGCGCCCATATCAATATATACGATACTCCTTCTTATCAAAGTAGTGCTCGACATTTAAAACTGAATGAGCGCTAGTTGTTAAACAATAGGGTAGCGCCCTATACGCTACTCCACTGAGTAATAGTTGCGTATATCTTAAAAGATGATTAAAAAATATATTAATTCATCGAGGAGGATTAGTTGATGGCAGTTTCATTAACTTCCCCAACTTCCTCCATAACTACATCTCGACCTGAACTGCTTCTTTGAACCTATAAATACCAAGAAGGTTAAAGGAGCAAGGTTAGAGAAAATGATTGCTAGAAACGCTAGAGGATGAGTTAATGGAGAAACTTTAGGACATTGGAGAAGTTGTTACAGAAGACATTCAAACCAGAGCAGAGCCAGAGCCCAGAATATAGTTGCAGGAGCCTGCTTCATTATCAGGTATATTTGTACTGCATTCTAATTTTGACAAATAAAGGTTGAAGTGTTTCCTTGTTCCAATATGAATGTGTTATGAAATGGAATTTTAAGTTGGATTTATTTTGGTCAATGCTGAATATTAAACATAGTTTTTGTTTATTTCATGCTTTATATATTGCCCAAAACGTTTGAGGAAGGTATTTTTGTTGCAGGTTTGCTGAAAGAAAAGTAGATTTGGAAGCTGGACACAGGATTGAGTCAAGGCTAGGATCAGACTCCGGTTAAAAGGTGTGTTCCCTAAATCTACAATCTATTTCTTTTGTAAAAACGTCTCTGTAATAGAATTAATGCACTTACCTGTCACCCCAACCAGGTTGATAGTTTAGTTTCCTGACTATAGGGTAGAAATATCCGCCAACAACTATCATATTTAACTAATAGAACTAGAACACTTCTTCATTCCTTACAATCTTTAAGGTATATCACCTTACCCTTTCACTTATCAGTAATAAACAATAACAAAAGTATCGTAACATCATTAAATTAGGAGAACTATTATTGTTTAAAAGGTTTTCATGGCTATTTCTTATCAAATACAATTGTTATTGTGTTTATTTAATATTCTCATTTTCAAACCAATATAATTGGTCGGGGAACCATTACTTCTTCAATTCCTTAAAAATCTCGTAGCTAGTTTTGTTCCCACCCTTACCATCGCAAAGGTAATTACTAGTATTTATCCTAGTATGCCATTGTAATTGTACATCACCACTCTTCATACCCACACTGGCAACCTTTATGTACTTCGTAAAGGCCTTAATCTCATCCTACAAGTTGAACGAAACATCATTACTTAATATGTTTAATCATATCAGAACTTTATAACCACTGGTTTAATTGAGTTAAGTTGAGGATTAGATGGAGATCCTTATGAATCTCTTGTTATTATTACCCGAGATCATCACTATATTAGGTATGGTTAATCCAAAATTTTCTCAAAACCCCTGTTACATTGTTACCCCAATATTTAACTTATTCATTATAAAGTCATGTACCCCCTTAAGAAAATAGTCTTTTGATGAGCTTTATATGCAGCCTCCTTCTTTACGTGCATGGTGTTTCCGTAATGTGATTCAAAAGGGATACCTATCCTTGTATCCAACAAATTTACTTCCATCCTTTATCTTATCTAAATAATATATAATGTATTTTCTAAGTCTTTCTCTATCTCTGAGCTTCATAACATTTCATATCTTATCCTTTCCCAACTAAAATACTTGTATATTATTACATTTATTTATATTTTAAAATGAAAATTCTATTTGTAAACATAATTATGAGGTGTTCATGAGTTTTCACTTTAATTTGTACTCTGTACCGAGTTATCTATATACACACACACATTGATGTTTGTGCAATCTGTTGTGGGGACCTAGGAACTCACAATTCAAACACCACTCCATGTTTATTTTACCATATTCTCTTATTCCGCATAAGCAAATTTTAGATGCGGTCGACCTAACAAATGACACCTTCACATAACCACAAAACATGTCGGTTACTTAACATGTAAAACCATTCAATAAAACTAAATGTTGTTACTTAGCATTGCCACTAACGCATTCTACGAAATTCATTAATAGATTTAAAACACCAATTTTCCTTTCTTAGTTGATATATAAAAATTTCCACTCTTTTAATACTCATTTGAATTATTCTAGATGGTTGTGGATGTTAACTTTTAAGTTGTTCTTTCTACGTGAGCGAATGTATTAGACTTTTAGCATGTATTTCTTTTATCATAAGACTGTCAACTTAGCTTAAAGTAAACTAAATAAGGTTTGTATAGGAAACACTAAATTCTTAAGTTTATTTTTAATAAAATTATGGAAGCCACTGTCATCAAAAGTACCCCATCCTCGTACCAAAATTTGAACTGAATTTAGAGAAGAAATATAAGAAAATAAAGGAATTCATTTCTACCTTGTCATTTTACATCACGAGGAAAACCTAATGCAGTGCTCCTTAAAATGCCTATATTCATACTTATGTGCAAGGAACGGTTTGTTAGGATCAACATGTTGAAATCTATGGTCGTTTTCATTAATGATTTTGTCATGTAGTGAAACTAGCGTCTTAGCATTTAGCTTGCCATGCTCATTTTAGCGGTTCCTTGTTTTCAGATTAAGTGTTTGTTTCGTCTCTTCGACTATACGTTGAAGTCTCGACAAAGTGTTTGTTTTCAGATTAAGTGTTTTTTTTTTTCCCTTATATTAACTTTTAATTCTTAACAACAATTAAATTAAATTAAATTAAATAATAAATAAAAATAAAGGAACATATGTAGCAGATATGGTTAGGAGAAATTGTGAAGGCTTTGGGTACTCTTTGAAGGTCATGGGGTCAATTCCCATGGACTCCCAATTTTTTTTTTTTTTTTAACTTTTAATTCTTATCAACAATTAAATTAAATTAAATAATAAATAAAAATAGATTAAATTAAATTAAATTGATTAAATTACGTTAATTAATCAAAAGACATTAAATCAAATTAATTAAATTAAATTAAATTAAAAGACATTAAATTAAATTAATAAAATTAAATTAACATTAAAAGTCATTAAAGTAAATTAATAAAATGAAATTAATATTAAAAGACATTCATTTAAAAAAAGAACAATACAAAACAAAAAAAAAGACCTTTTCTTTTTCGCATGTGGGATTGGCGCCAAGGCTAAAATAAATGAAAGAAAAATAATAATAATACGGTGAGCTAAAGCCCAATTCTCTTCATGTGAGAGATTTGACGCGGAGGAAGGTGATTCAGACGTGGTAAAGTTCATTTTTTTTTTAAGGTTTGCGAGAGCCGTACAAGACGATCGACGGCTCTCTAACTGTCCCGCGTTGCCAACTTGCATGCGAGATATGGATGGTTGGTGGTTGCGGTAAGGAAACTGCCATTACACGTGTCTAACCCTTACTCATCCGCATATGAAAAGACGGTATGGTAAACCACTTAAAGGGGCATGAGGAAACCGCCTTACATGGCATCGACTCTACTCCCTATTTATGGAGGAAATGAGGTTTATTTTTCTGCGTAGGGTAGACTGCGTCGGCACCTTTGGGCTCAGCAGCTAGTCGCGCGATTTCTCTTGGCCCTCAGTACTGAGCTTGGGATCTCGGCTTTTGGGTCCCGGTGCTTGTATTGTAATGGTGCGCGGTGGTCCTATTTGACTAGCAGCTGGTTCTCGGTGGTGAGAGCTAGGGTTTGAGCGTGCGTGAGCTTGGCGCTTGGACTGTTTTGGGCATTTTCACGGCTGTTATGCTCCTCGTGGCTTGGCGCCAGGCCTTGTCATGTGCGTTCTGACGGCTGTGGTGGGAAGTTTAGGGTAGGCTCTTAAGTGGGCTAGACGCTGTCAAGCACTCTATTTGCAGATAAATTAATATCAAACACACAGAGCATATGAAATTTATTGTCAACCCGAGAAAGTATTTTTATTTCAAAGGATAAGTGCACAATATATGCTTAAACACAAAACCATTAGAAGTGAATACTTTTATCTTCTATCATCCATGTTCATCCCAAGAATCTATGCAATCCCAATTGCCTTCTAACTGCTATACTATAATTCTTTTCTATTATGCATCAAGAAGAAATGATATCAGATCTAATCAACGATTGCAAAAGGAAATCTCATTCATATTCTAAAATAATCATTTGTCTAATCTAATCAAGCTGGAAATCATAAAGAATGAACTGAACATTACTCTAGAATTTCAAATGAAAGAAATTGAAGCAACTGTTCTCAGAAACTGAATTGCGAAATGAAAATCAATCAACACATAACAGGAAAGCTAAATTGTAAGAGCTCCTGGGATCACGTCTCAACTGTAGGATGAACACGGCAGTGTGAACAAAAATTGAAATGTGTAAAGCAACCCTGACTCAGTCGACTGTTATTCTATACCATTCGCCAATCTCACAGAAATGTAATCTTTTACTGAGAAATCCACACAATAAATATTGCTGTTGCGTACAAAAGAAAGAACAAAGCATCACACAACAAGAAAGATAAAATCCTAATTTAACTCAGCAATCTCTGTGGAAGACGGGCCCAGTCTTCACACAGAGACGCTGGTTGAACAACACTCTCTTTAACTCAGAAGTAACCCCTTATATTAACAGAAGAATGAGTACACCGTTTGGCTTGGCTGCTAATACAAAATAAATTAATTGTTTGCTGTCCAACCCCTGGGTCGAGGCAACTCCCCATATTTATACATACAAATTGTAACGTCTAATCCTATAATTGGGCAGCCATGAAGATCTCTGATCTTCAGGCGCCCTAAATAATCTAGCTGTTACAATGCGTGGCAGACCAGAAATATCCAAATATGAGAGAGTTATTAATTGCCCCAAGAGTGGCGGTCCTTCCAGCTCACAGCTGGACTCGAGCAGTGACATACTTAAGATAGAAATTTCTGTTACAGCTGCCCTGTCACGACTGTGCCTTGATTGATGATTCGAGCCCCAAGGAACCTTCTACAAGAAATGAACGTCCCTTCCTTCATGACTTGTTCAGCTCCGATCTTCCTGCAGTCTATTTGTCTCAACTACCTTCATAAATCGCATCATGTTAGCACAAATTAAGAGATGCACAACTTTAATTATCACAATCATAAGTATTAATACAATAAAACAATAATCGGCCATACCTTGGTAATTTGGGGAATAAGATAAGGACAATAAGTCTAATTGCCAAGATAATTGGTGTAGGACAAGGGAAGGGAAGATGATAAATGATGATAAAAAAGGGCCAATTCTGGGCTCAACATCTCCCCCCAACTACCCTGTTGCATGTCCTCATGCAACAACCTGCATCTGAATCGTGAACTGAGCTCTGTCCAGGAGAGAGGAAAGAATGTAGGGAACTCAGGCATCTCATCTATCTTTTGAAAGGCTTCTGTGAGTAACCCAGCATCTTCCAATTTCACTGTTTCCTTTCCACTGCTACTTGCTAATATCTGGGAATGCACTTGGTGTGGTGGGAATCTTTCTGCAGTTTCATTATGCTATGCCTGGGGGAGTTGAAGAGAAAACCTCAATCTGAATCCAACTCAATGACATCTCTAGGAGGTGGAAGCACTGGTTCTTGTGGGACAGTGTCTTCCAGCACATCTAATTTTAACAGGAGAGTTGCTGGTTCTTGTGTAACAGCAACATCCCTTAAACCTTCTTCAGTAGCTACCTTTATTGCTTTTGGAGACACTGGTTCTTGTGTAACAGTGTCTTCTTTGTCCTTCTGCTGCTGAGACTGGATATCCTTTTCAATTTGCAGCTCCTCCTCCAAGATTTCAGTGTCACCTGAGCATGGTGTCTGTACCTGTTCATCTTCACTCCACTGTGTATCAGGAATGATATCTACTCCCAGGTTATCTTCCAACTGCAATTCAGGAGTTCTTGCTGCAGCTTCCAAGGATGTTGGTTCTTGTGTAACAACATCTTGGCTTACCTCTTCATCCTTCTTTTGCTGCAACTCCTCTTCTATGAGTTCTGTATCATGGGAGTCCTCTGGGGTTACAACCCAGAGTTCATCATTAAATTCCAAAGTATCCTCTGTCCCAGCTTCTTCTCCTGTCTGCTCGACCGGTTGGACAATTATATTCAGGGTTGCTGGTTCTTGTGTTACAGCATCCTGTTCCACTTTATCACTGTCCTGCCTTTCTGTCTCTCCTTCTAAAATTATTGTGTCCTGGGAACGTTCTGGGGTTACAGCATAAAATTCTTCACTAACCTCCAGAGTATCCTTCGGCTCCATGATCTCTGTATCGTGGGAACATTCTGGGGTCTCACTATATTCTTTTATAAGCTCCAGAGCATCCATCATTCCACGTTCTTCTCCCATCTGTTCTATAATCTTTATGTCGTGGGAACATTCTGGGGTTACCATACATTCCTTATAAATCTCCAGGGCGTCCTCCACTCCAAGTTCTTCTCCCATCTGTTCTATAATTTTTGCATCATGGGAAGTGGCAGCTGTAGCGAGGATGTTTAAAAGTGCTGGTTCTTGTGTGACAGCACCTTCTTTTTCCACTGCTTTCCCTACTGTGGCTGCAGGCTGTTGTGCTGAATAAGTTCTAAGTAAAATTTTATGGCCTGCTTCCTCAAAGATTTCTCCACAGGTGGGGCAGAGTATTCGCTCATCCTTTTCTCCAGCTCCAACAGAAGCTGATTCCTCCACTTGGTCTGCAACCTCTATTAATGTGTACATTTTTCTTCCACCCTGCTTTCTGCATGTTTCCTTCCAAGTTTCCAGCTCCCTTTTAAGTGCTTGAAGGTCCTCTTTCAGCATTGCATTCTCATACAAGAGTCCTTCAATTCCAGGTTCTTCCTCCACTAGCCTTTGTGGAGCATCCCTCGGTCTTGGTGTAAGGATTGGGGGCTCAACCTGTGTCTCTAAGGTTGCCCATTTTTTTCTAGCTGCCTCTGCTGCTGTGATTGATCTAGTTCGTTTCCTCCTAATTGGTGCTATTAGATCAAATTCATTGGTGGCCCTCTTCCTTTTCTGTGGCGTTTTCTTTTGTGCCTTTTCTTTTTGTGGTGTTTCTTCTTGTGGAGCTGGAATATAGGGGGGCAAGACTGAAGTCAAAGGAATATTTCCCTGCCCCCCATGCTGTTCTTCTTCAATCACAGCTCCTCCTCCTACCCACTCAAGTGAAGACTCGATTGTGACCAGCTCAATATCTTCTTCCATTGCTCTAGCTCCATCATCTTCAGGTTCCATTGTCGCAGCATTTGATGCTGCTCCAATTTCACCTTCTGCTGTCGGAGCTGCCCTGTTATCTAGGTTTTCCACAAAGGTTTCATCTACATTGTCGCCTGATGGCTCTATTTGTGCTTCCCCTCGCTCTCCTTCAAATGCAGTGTCATCCCCCACTGGTTCTGCTTGTGCTGGGGATTCATACACCTCGAATGGCTTTGACTGTGCCCCTGGTTGTTCTTCCTCTGTGGTTATACCCACCCCGGATGGTCCTGCCTCTGCCCCCAGTTGTTCTTCTTCTGTTTCATACCTCCCCCCAACTTCACTGGAGGAACTCCGGTCCTCCTGTTGTGGTGGAACCTGTAATTGCTGCAATGGGATGACCCTCAAGGGAACAGGTTGCTGTGGTCAGGTTATAAATTGTTCCCATGTTATATTATGTTGGGAAAGGGTTCTTACAATAATTAACTTAATAAGGCCATGGTGGGTGAGAGAGGACAGTGGGTGCTTTGCAGACTGAACAAATGTTTCCATATGACGCAAGTCGTGCAATAAATAAAATGGAATATTCAACAAAATGCCATGGCGGAGATGAGAAAGCAAAGGAAGTTCAGAGTTATACACAGTTTGGTATCTACCTTCGCAGGTAATGTATTTCTTGAGGAAGACAGCAACCTGGTCCCATGGCTGCGGAAGTGACTTCAGTGCAATCCCTCTCCTGGATGCTTCAACCTGCTCCCCTAGAAGTAAAAATTCTTCTCGTGCAACCGTTGCAGGGACTCGACGGTTAAACCAAGGTTTTCCCACCATCGGGATAGCTGTAACCTCGGATATAATGACCTCAGAGACGTCTATACAAAGTCCCCACACCATGGAGTGTGTTTTAGTAAGATTCAAGGCAAATTGCAGGGCTGCGTCCCGATCGAATCCGTCCAATCGCTCAAAGAACTCGACCCAGCCAGCAGATTGAAAAATGGCAAGAACTTGCAGATTCCGTCTGAGTTCCCGGGTATTGAAAGGTTCATGGCAAACTGGAATGCCCATGGTCCTGGCTGCAAAATGAGACTGCTATTCGACAGATTACAGGATCCTAGAATGGAAGTTGCAGCACAGAGAATGCACGAATCGTTGAGCGGAGACGTTGAGCGAATGAGCAAATTCGGAAAGTTGAGCACAGAAAAGCGTTTAAAATTTCCTTGCCGAATTGGGGAAGGTGGAAGTTATTAGTATTACGTCGTACGAGGGAAAGGTTTAATCAGGTATAAATGGTGGTATGAGTGAAGGTACGACCAATATCGTTTAAATGATATCAATGCTTAATCACGTGATAAATGAAAGCCATACCTCATAAAACTGTGTGTCGGAAGGCTGCGGAAACTGGTGGAGCATGCAGTTGGTGACGTCACGGAGCCGAATGCGTGCATAGTCAGACGTGGGATCATGATGACTCGGATAAGGCAATAATTTCTTTCGCCGGTGAAACACAAGCCATCGCGTTCTCGGGGTTGGAATGATGAGTTCGCCGGCATGACTGGGATGAATCAGCATCATGATTAGCAGGTTGAAACAATTCCTCTATTAACACGAGAGTTACCACTGCAAGTTGCCAAAGAAATGATAGCACGGCCGATGAAAAAGATGTTGCAGCTGGCGGGAAAGAAGTTGCAGCCACCGGAAACAAATTCACGGCAGCCAAAAAAAAGAATTTACGATATCAGGGAAAATTTCGGCTGTCACGAAAAAAATTTACGGCGGCGGGAAAAAAAACATACAGCTGGCGAGAAAAATTTTACGACTATGGAAAATATCTTACAGCGCTGGAAAGAAATGGCAGCTGCAGGGAAATGATGCGGCAGTGACTGGTCAATGAGGTGGCAACCACTGGGAAATGAGGTGGCAGCCGCTGGAAAATGAGGTGGCAGCCGCCGGGAAATGAGGTGGCGGCTGCGGGAAAAAGATGTTGCAGCTTCCGAAGTTGCAGCCGCCGAAGTTGCAGCTGCCGTAATTGCAGGTGCCGGAAAAGATTGACGGCTGACGGAGAAAGGGCATTACGGCTACCGGGAAATGAAATGGCCGTGGCTGGTAAATGAAGTGGCAGCCGCTGGGAAATGGAGTGGCAGCTGCGGAAAATGAAATGGAGTGGCAGCTGCAGAAAATGAAATGGCAGCCGTGGGGAAGATGAGGTGGCAATAGCTGGTGAACGAGGTGGCAACCATGGGGAAGATGAGGTGGCAGCCGCGGGAACTGAGGTTGCAACTGCCGATGTTGCAGCCGCCGATGTTGCAGCCGCCGATGCTGCAGCCGCGAATGTTGCAGCCGCTAATGTCGCAGCCACTGATGTTGCAGCCGCGACTGTTGCAGCCGCTAATGTCGCAGCCACCGGAAAAAAAATCGACGGCAAGCGGGAAAAGGGATTTTTGCGGCTGCTAGGAAAAAGGATAATGTGGTTGCCGGAAAAGGATATACAGCTGCCGGAAAATATGTTGCATCTGCTGGAAAATATGTTGCAGCTATCGGAAATTTTATTTTATTTTATTTTATTTTATTTTTATTTTTATTTTTTTTAAAAGAGCAGGGACGGCACAGGGAGATTTTCATTAACGGGCCCAAACTGGTCGTTCTCCTGGCGCTTCCCTGAAATTTTTTGAAAGATGACAGCAAGCAAAGAGATCAAATGCAAAAAAAGAAAGAAAACAACAACTATACGCTACAGCAAGAAATTATTTATGTACAGCAAATACAATTTTCAGTTTAAGGTTTGGCAAAGGTAGAGAAAAGTTCCTGCTCTGGTGCCATTTGATAGTCTGGATCAGCAGCAATCTGTGAAATGAATTCATCTTTCGAAATGGGCTTCCGATACAGTCGCAGTCTGTGGTCGTTAGCAAGTAATGGTATACGGTTTTCATCAATGGTAACCAGGCGAACAGTGCCGTTGTCAAATACCCTGTCAACCAAATATGGACCCAGCCATCTTGTCCGTAATTTTCCTTTAAAATCCTTCTTGAATATGGAGTCGTATAATAGTGCCCAGTCTCCTTCACGGAAGATTTTCTTTTTGATGAATCGGTCATGCCAATTAGATCTCTGTTGCTGAAGCAGCACAGTCTGGTCTACTGCAGCTAACCGTTTCTCATCCAATTCATTTAATTGATTCAATCTTCTTTTCTGGGCTTCTGTTACATCCAGGTTCATTTCAATGGTTGTTTTCAGGGTCTTGATCTCAAATTCAATTGGAAAGATGGCACTCTTTCCATATACCAGATCATAGGGAGAAAAGCCCATAGTGTTGCGCCAAGTCGTGCGATATGCCCACAGTGCTTCTGGAAGCCTGTCAGCCCAATCCCTTCGATGGCTTTTAACTGTTTTAGTAAGGATTTCTTCGATAACTTTATTAGTGCTTTCCACCTGACCATTGGCCTGGGGATGATAAGGTGAAGCTATCTTGTGCTGCACATGATACTTCCGGAGCAAGGATTCAAATTGGTGTGAAATAAATTGTGGTCCCCCATCGGTAACTACTTCCTTTGGTACCCCAAAACGGGTAAAAACATCACTGTACAGAAAATCAATCACCGCCTGGTCATTTGCCTTATCCAAAGCTACAGCTTCTACCCACTTGGTCATGTAATCTGTACACACCAAAATGTAAACCTTTTGTTTGGAAGGAGGGTTGATAGGACCAACAAAGTCCAATGCCCATCTATCAAACGGTTCTAGTACCACTTGGGGCTGTAAAGGCATCTGATCTGTCTTATTAGGTTGGCCCATCCTTTGGCAACTGTCACAGGACTGAACATATCTTTTAGCATCTCTGAACAGTGTCGGCCAATAATAGCCCATCCGCAACGCCTTATGCCCTGTTCTTTTGTCTGCAAAGTGTCCTTTGCAAGGTTCATCATGACAGGCCTTCAGTATATGAAAGATATCATCTTCCCTTACACATCTTCTAATCTCAAGATCAGGTCCTGTGTAAAAGAGATGGCCTTTGAGCCAACAATACCTGGCACTTTGCTGAATAATTTTTCTTTTCTCTCGTTTAGACATATGTGGCGGAAGCTTCCCTGCAACCAAATAATTAGCAACATCTGCATACCAGGGTGAATGAGCTGAGAGTGCGAATAAATGTTCATCCGGGAAAGCATCCTCAACAGGTGAACTGTCATCACTGTTAGTAAATCGTGATAAAAAATCAGCAACAACATTTTCTTTTCTAGGTTTATCTATAATAGTAATATCAAATTCCTGTAATAATAAAAGCCACCTGGTTACTCTGGCCTTAGTGACAGGTTTGTTCATTAAATACTTAATGGCAGAGTGGTCAGTATGCACAAATGTAGGATACCCAGTAATGTAATGCCGAAACTTATTAATAGAATAAACAATAGCAAGGAATTCTTTTTCAGTAACAGTATAGTTTAGTTCAGCAGGGGCTAAGTTTTTACTAACATAATAAATAGCATAAGGTACTTGACCATCCTGCTGTCCTAGTACTGCTCCGATGGCAGTATCAGAAGCATCTGAAGAAATGTGGAAAGGTATGGTCCAATTAGGTCCCCTTAAAATAGGGGTTGTGGACAGTTTCTCTTTAAGCTTATCAAATGCTGTCTGGCATGCTGCACTCCACACAAACTGTGCGTCCTTCATTAACAATGAAAACAAAGGAGAAGCAAGTTTGGAGAAGTTTTCTATGAATCTCCTGTAATATCCAGCATGCCCCAGAAAACTTCGCACCTCTTTCTGAGTTGAAGGAGTTGGTATATTTTTATCACCTTATTTTTGAAGGATCCACTTGAATACCATCAGTAGAGATGAAATGTCCTAATACCACCCCCTCACTCATCATCATGTGGCATTTTTCAGTGCTTAGTGAGAAGCGATCATGTTCACAGCGAATTAAAACTTTCTTTAAATTTTCCAGTGCTTCCTCAAAATCCTTGCCATAAGGAGTAAAATCATCCATAAAAACTTCCATGCTATCATTAACCAATTCAGAAAATATGCCAATCACAGCTCTTTGGAACGTTGCAGGTGCATTGCACAAGCCGAAGGGAAGCACCCTGTAGGTGAACGTTCCCCAGGGGCAAGTGAAGGTGGTCTTATCCTGATCCTCTGGAGCAATCTGGATTTGATTGTACCCACTGAACCCATCCAGGAAGGAGAAGAACTTCTTCCCTGATAGGGTATCAAGTACCTGGTCAATAAAGGGCAGAGGAAAATGATCCTTTTGTGTAGCTTTGTTCAGCTCCCTATAATCGACACAGACTCTCCATTTACCATTTTTCTTGGGCACAATTACAAGTGGGGAAACCCACTCACTATCTGAAATAGGATAGATAAATCCTGCTTCCAAGAGTTTCTGGATTTCCTCCTTCACTATATCCCTCAAATTGGGGTTCATGCGTCGTTGGGGTTGACATACAGGCCGGGAGTCATTTTTAATATAAATATGATGAGTGCACAGACTGGAAGGAATACCCTTCATGTCTGTATACTCCCAGGCGAATGCCCCCTTACGTTCGTTCAAGAGATTGGTTAGGCGCATCTGTTCTTCTAAGGAGAGACCAGGGTTGATGTTCAAAGTTCTTCCAGGCTCTACCTCAATAGGAATGCTTCTCGAGTTTTTCAAAACTGGGATTATGTTTGCGTCATTGACTAGTGCTTCCTCCGTAAGTTGTTCTTGTTCTTCCTTACCAAGGGTACTGTTCAGGAGTTGATAAACTTCCTTATCTACTGAAGCAGGTTCGCTAATGAAATTATTAATGGCATCGTCTTCTATTTCGTTTTTGAAGGTTAGTGCCTTCCCTATTGTTAGTAATGGCTGAACATCCTCCTCCTCTTCCTGTTCTATCCAAAGGGAAGTTTCAGTTTCTAGACTCGGCCGTGCTGGAGGGTACAGGGTGAGGTTTTTGGTTTCCATACCATCAGATATAGTCATAGATCCTGATCGACAGCTGATGCAAGCATCAGCTGTAGCCAACCAAGGCCTCCCCAAGATCAATGGGTGTCCCCCCAGCTGTGATTTTGGTTGTAATACCAGAAAGTCGGCAGGGTATTCCCATGAGTCTACTGAAATAACAAGGTCATCCAAAATCCCTTCGGGTCTGATGGTGGATCTGTCTGCCAATTCCAAGATGGTAGGGGTCGGTCTAATATTGGTGAATCCGAGCTTCTTTACAGTCTCCATCGTTATAAAATTGATCGCAGCTCCTAAATCTACTAGTACGTTGGGTATCTGCGTTTGTCCTATGTGTACAGTGACAGTAGGATTGCCAGGATCCTCATATTTGGTTATAGGGGTTTTTTCGGTCATTAAAGCAGATAAATTCCCTATGACATGAACAGTAGGAGGATCTCTGGGTTTCCTTCCCGGTATTTTAGTGCACAGGTCCCGAACAGTTCTAGCATAAATAGGTACATCTTGAAGAGCTTGCAAAAGGGGGATCTTAACATAAAGGTTCTTCAATTCTCCTAAGAGATTGAACTGAGGTTGCCCCCCTATTTTTGGCAGCATCAGTCTCTCAGGGTATGGTGGCTGCCTTACCAGCTGAGTAGGCTGCGTGTTATCTGATTTATCGTTTAATGTTTCAGCCGTCCCATCTGAGGGATGCTCAGCACCTTCAGTGATAGGAACCGGATCAAATGGATGCTGGGAACTCTCTTCTTTGTCATGCACAGACGGTGGGATATTTTCTGAAATTACACGTTCTATTATCTTCCCAGACCGTAGGAGAATATCATTACAAGGTACAGGGGAGAGAGAGTAGGCCGGCATATTGAGAACTTCCAATTGGTGGACTGTTTTATTATTTGGGTTAGGGTTAGGTTGGGCAGGCAGCTGAGGCCGTATTGGTATATTAGGAACAGGATTATTTTGCAGCTGCAGCTGCGATTGCTGAGGTGGGTACTGAGGATATTGATGAAATTGAGGATATGGAGGATACGGTAACTGTTGAGGTGGAGGTGGTTGAGGAAACTGGTTCCCAGGATGGAAGTTCCTCCATCCAGGAGACCATGAAGTAGGTTGATGTGGTGGCTATGTCCAAGGACTCCATGAATTATAACCTTGCATCGCAGGTTGAGGGGAATTCCACTGAGCATAATTTGAAGGGAATTGTGTATTCACATTTTGCATATTAGTATTCCAATTATTCAAATTATTCAAAAATGGAAATGAATCGGGAGACATACCTTGATTCCGGGGCTGCCAGGGTTTCTTCTGTGCAATGAAGTAGGCTGAATCCACCTCTGGAGTTGATGCCTGCAGAACAGCCTTCACTTGGGGAAATGTGGGGCATTCTTTCATATCATGGTTCAGCTCGCACAACTGACACACTTGTATTTTTCAAGAGGGCATTCTTTCAGTGGATGAGTCTTTCTACATCGGAGACAAAACACACCTAGTGTGAGATCCTCCACTGCCTGTCTTTGCTTGGCCTTCAAGACATCAATCTCTGAAGAGATAGAGCTCATCATTTCTGTTTTAAAATTTTCAAGAAGATTGCCTATCTCTGCCCGTGTAGCTCCCCCATTGGATGACTTCTGAGTTCTGTCGAAGACATCACGTTCCAACTTATCTCGTTTATTCTGCTTGTTATGCCTAGAAGATCCCCTGGAGTATCTCTTACATAATTCCACAATTGTCTCAAAAGGTTCCTTAGAGATATCTCCCTTTCCTAATAAATTTATCATGTCTAAACAATCGTCCCTAATCCATCGAAGCAGGATTATCTTAAGCACATCTAGTCCCATGTTTGTCTGCCCATCTCTCTGCACATTGTACAGCAACCTCTCTACAAAATCCTCCAAACTTTCATCCTCCTTCTGTACCATCTTGAAAAACTCCTCCCTTTTGTCCCTGGTGTTGCAATATTCTTGATATTTTTCTAGGAACACTTGCTTCATCTTATTCCAATTAGCAACAGTTCCTCCCCCAAGGCTCATGAACCATCGTAATGCATTGTCCTTCAGGGTGGCAGGAAAAAGCTTCAACTTTTGGGCATCTGTGACATAATCTTAGCTGCGACAGAGGATATCGAATTCAAAAAGGAATTCATCTGGATCTTCTGCCGCCCTGCCATGGAAGCGAGGCAACACCGACGGTGAGATATTTTTCATAGGAGCTGTCCCCTCTAGCTGTTGTATTGGGAATTGCAATGTAGCCATAGTTTCTTCTGGCGGGGAATCATCTTCACGATGGTATTGTACCACTGCTTCTTCCTCTTCGTTCTCATGTCTGTTATTCATCTTTTCTTCTGTATCCTCTCCTTTGTTCGTTCCTTTGTTCCTTACCTCAGTTGTAACAGCTGCGTATTCTTCAGTTGTAACAGCTGCGTATTCTTTAGTTGTAACAGCTGAATCAGTCGTTCCTTCTTTAGCAGGGGTATATGCAGGAATCACAGCTGCTCCTGTATCTTCCACTGTAGATCCTGATGCTGGCGCTCCAGGATCAGCAGGGACTCTTTTGATAGGAGTCTCCCGTTGACGAGGTCTGACAGCTGAATCAGTTTTGTCAACAAGGTCGTCGATGAATGTTCTTCTACCCAGCGGTGGACCTCGACCACGACCCGAACCACCTGCACTGTTAGTAATTTGTGGGGTTTTGGGGGTTGGGAGGTGATCGCGTTTTACCCTCCTCGTATTCATGCGAAGCAGATCATTTTTAAAAACAAACAAAAAGACTGTCTAAAAGCAATTATCAGATGCAACTAATGACTAGTGTTTAATTTTCATCCTTCCCCGGCAACGGCGCCAAAATGTCAAGCACTCTATTTGCAGATAAATTAATATCAAACACACAGAGCATATGAAATTTATTGTCAACCCGAGAAAGTCTTTTTATTTCAAAGGATAAGTGCACAATATATGCTTAAACACAAAACCATTAGAAGTGAATACTTTTATCTTCTATCATCCATGTTCATCCCAAGAATCTATGCAATCCCAATTGCCTTCTAACTGCTATACTATAATTCTTTTCTATTATGCATCAAGAAGAAATGATATCAGATCTAATCAACGATTGCAAAAGGAAATCTCATTCATATTCTAAAATAATCACTTGTCTAATCTAATCAAGCTGGAAATCATAAAGCATGAACTGAACATTACTCTAGAATTTCAAATGAAAGAAATTGAAGCAACTGTTCTCAGAAACTGAATTGCGAAATGAAAATCAATCAACACATAACAGGAAAGCTAAATTGTAAGAGCTCCTGGGATCACGTCTCAACTGTAGGATGAACACGGCAGTGTGAACAGAAATTGAAATGTGTAAAGCAACCCTGACTCAGTCGACTGTTATTCTATACCATTCGCCAATCTCACAGAAATGTAATCTTTTACTGAGAAATCCACACAATAAATATTGCTGCTGCGTACAAAAGAAAGAACAAAGCATCACACAACAAGAAAGATAAAATCCTAATTTAACTCAGCAATCTCTGTGGAAGACGGGCCCAGTCTTCACACAGAGACGCTAGTTGAACAACACTCTCTTTAACTCAGAAGTAACCCCTTATATTAACAGAAGAATGAGTACACCGTTTGGCTTGGCTGCTAATACAAAATAAATTAATTGTTTGCTGTCCAACCCCTGGGTCGAGGCAACTCCCCATATTTATACATACAAATTGTAACGTCTAATCCTATAATTGGGCAGCCATGAAGATCTCTGATCTTCAGGTGCCCTAAATAATCTAGCTGTTACAATGCGTGGCAGAACAGAAATATCCAAATATGAGAGAGGTATTAATTGCCCCAAGAGTGGCGGTCCTTCCAGCTCACAGCTGGACTCAAGCAACGACATACTTAAGATAGAAATTTCTGTTACAGCTGCCCTGTCACAACTGTGCCTTGATTGATGATTCGAGCCCCAAGGAACCTTCTACAAGAAATGAACGTCCCTTCCTTCATGACTTGTTCAGCTTCGATCTTCCTGCAGTCTATTTGTCTCAACTACCTTCATAAATCGCATCATGTTAGCACAAATTAAGAGATGCACAGCTTTAATTATCACAATCATAAGTATTAATACAATAAAACAATAATCGGCCATACCTTGGTAATTTGGGGAATAAGATAAGGACAATAAGTCTAATTGCCAAGATAATTGGTGTAGGACAAGGGAAGGGAAGATGATAAATGATGATCAAAAAGGGCCAATTCTGGGCTCAACAGACGCTTGGGTGTAATGGTGTGCGTGACCCGCATTAGACTCTGCAACCGGACCTCTGTGGTGAGCTCGAGCTTAGCATTCGAGCTGCGATGGTGTATGTGGATCCCCAGTCGACCTGGCAGCTGACTCATGGAGTTGGGTGCATGGCTAGGCCTGAATATGGAGTAACAAAAGGGAGAATGCTCTTGGGAAGAGCTCGACGCTTGGAATTCGATATTGTGCATTCCTCTCCCATTCAACCTGGTAGCAGACTACTGGTGTTGAGCGCCTAGGCTGGCCCAATATGAAGTAACAAATGAGGAAAGCTTTGGCGTTGGGTGTTTGGGCGATGGAGAATTCGTGGGGTCTCTTCGATTTGGCTCTTGGTTTCATGTAAAAGCCTCGGTGCTGGGCAGATAGATATTTTTATATATTCCCATTCTGGAGCTACGCTAGGGTTTCAAAGGAAGCAACATTTGGTGTAAAATTTGTTTTGGACAAAACAAGCAGCAGCAATGGACAGCAGCATGGAAATCATGCTCAGGGACAAAGGATTGCTGTGCTCTTGGGTGTAATGGTTTGCGTGGGTTCCTTCGACTTGGAAGCTGATCGCCTGCTAGGCTCTTGATGTTGAGCGCTCAGGCTGGGGCCATATACTTTATTACATGGGAAATAAAAGGGGTGCTCCTGCCTTGGGTACTTGGGCTGTAGTGGAGCGTGTGTGGCTCAGGTTATGGGGATTCCTATAACGCCCCTCCCAGTGGTGTTGCTGGTGGTGCTCCCAACAGTGCTTATTCGATGGGTGGTCCAGTTCAGGCCGATCCTGCTTCTGCGGATCGTGCTAGTTGATTGCATTTTGGTATAATCTTTCCTTCAGGTCTTACTTTAATAAGATCAATTCAAAACTTTTGCAATCATGTAACTTTTCTGTGTTTCCTTCTTTCTCAGTTGTGAATTTACTAAGTTTACTGGTGTGCTGAAATTTTCAAATTGGTGTGACGAATCTTGAGATTAGAATTATTTTCCGAAGCATTTAATGATATATTACTTGTAAAATGAATTAATAACTTGTTATTTTGTTTTTATTTTATTTTATTTTGAGCAGGCATTGAATTTTTGAGGGAAATGAGTGCCCATGGTCGGTGTCAAACTGCTGCAATGATCAAGTTTTCTTCATGTCGTCCATGTCACATGATGTATACTTACAGCCTAATATCAGGAAAATAAAAGTCGCACATTACAAGTAGTTCCAGTGGATTAATTCTTCAATTGAAATATGTCCTATTGGCAGATTGTCTTATGTATTCAGGTTGGATACTACAAGATACTTGTTAGCACGATAGTTGTTTCTGCTGTAACTGGAATTAAGATATATCCTCTTTCCCCTATCAGCTCATCACTATGCATATTAACAAATTAGAAATGCTTCTCTGAACCACTATAATAGCTGTGTTGGAGAATTCACAACATTTTTTTTTTTCATTTTAGTTGTTCATCATTTGTAGTGAAACTAATTTCTAGCAATTTTTGGGTTAAAAACCTTATACTGTATGCTATTTTCTTCCCTGTACATTTGAGTTCATTTGTAGCTCTTACGCTCTGTTGAACATTTTTAGTTGCAGTGGAGTATATTATTTTATGTTCAATTTTTTTTTTTGGTGGAGGATGCTGGATTTACACAAAATTTCAAAATTTTATGTTGAATATATGTATATATATATATTTATCGTTCAGGTTTTGTTTCTGTTATGCTTTGTAAATAAATAGGAAAAGGGCTCTTCAAGTTATCTACCCTTTTGTTGCAGACATGCTATGGTTTGTTATTTTCTAGTAAATTTCCCTATAATTCCAGGTGTAGTTAGGCCCTGAGGTCTCAGGGTTTGAGCCAGGGCTCTGATACCAAATGTAATGCCCCTACTAGGCACTGGGTCTCTATCTGTATTTTCATGTAATTACCAAGTTTTTCCCTTATGTTTTCTGAAAAAAATTCAACCGTCTATGTCTCTGTTATCTAAATGTTCATGTCTCTGCAATTTAAATAAACATAAACTTAAAACTTTCATTTCAACTCTGTTCTTTTAACATGCATAAATTAAAAATAACCGAAAAATAAATTCCATTTAAGCTAGCTCAGTAAAATACCTGGATCTGTAGATTTGTAGTAAGGTAAGAAGATTCCTGCCGATCAGCTATTATCTCGCTGACCCTAGGAAATCAACGGATTTCCTAGCCCCCGAGCCCACAGACCGATAATCACGACAACAACTTTCCGTCGAACCTTTCCAAGCTCAATGGTAATACTTCGCTAAGTTAACCCCCTCCTCAGTCTTTTCTTTTGAGTTTCCCACCTCCTCAAAGCTTCGAGTTAACCCCCTCCTCGGCATCGAGTTAACCCCCTCCTCGGCATTCCTCCTCTTTCACAAATCCTCACCCTTCTCCCACAATAACCCCCCTACTACTTTGTTAATTCTTCTCTTTATAGGAATCCACCTCCTTCATAAAGTCAAACTTCCTTATCACTCCACTGCCCTAGATGTCAAGGTTGGGAAGTACAAATCATTAATGCAACCCCTTTTCAAGGTAAAGTGAGGATTATATATATTTTAAATTATCCAAGTTTCTCTCGAGCTGTGGGATTATTCAATAATTTATTTAAACAATCCTTTTAATTTACTTGGAATGATTTTGTAATTTAATTAAATGAATTATCTATGTGATAAATTATTCCATCCACTATGCTTTATAAAAATAAAATGATTATTATCATTATTATTATTAATTAAATAATAAATTTAATAACAATAATAATTAATAATAATAGTAACTAAATTAATTGTGAATAGTAATTAAAGTATTTATTTGTTTATTCAGTAAGTGTCAACATAGTACTTCTCGGTATAATTAATGAAAAATAATTAATGGTTTAATTAATCATGATCAACAATTATATAGAACACTCTTCTAGTATTGACGTTTAACTATTATACTTCATGTTGAAGACACATTCACTTGAGGATACTTGCAATTAATGACATTTATTTTATTTCTTCATTACAATGTTTACATACAAGGACTAATTAACTTATTTTACACATTAGAACTTGATAATCTTTTACTAATTAATTCATCCCCTAAATACTTAATTGACTTATCTATGATAACTTATAATATGGTTAAATCTTAATAAGTATGTTGTAAACCAATATTATTGCGCATGTGCATAATGTGCATGCATGGCCAACGTATGCACAAGACGGACATGTACTATAAACATACGTTATATTTCCTATGCATAACAGCTAACTAATACCAATAATACTTATGCAAACTGAACAAGTATACATTCATCATAATATTACTAAAACATCGTCGGTTATTTTATCCGTTAACCTTTAAGATTTCATTTCTTTATTTTTATGATTACATTTGATCAATCATTCAGGTGCAAGGTGAGCTACCTACTACCACTAACTCCGGGTCAAGGAATACCCAACCCCCAGCAGTACTAACTATCATATCCTCCCATCCTAACCTACATCCACATCCTCCCTATCCTTCCTCTACTAGTACAAAAGTGGATGTCGGACTCATCGACCTGACCACATAGAACTTGAGAGCGATAGCATCGGCTGAACAACGGACCTATCCTCGCCTAGAAGGCATCCGACCATCGTCATCACAACATACATGGGGAGCGTGTCTCAGCACAGCCCTCCCATGACCTCGGGTATCATAGGAACATAGGGTGGGAAACACATCTATCCCTCTTAACATACCGGGCCTACGCCCTTATCAAAACATACTCTGCTGCTATCGAGATTATTGGTCCATGTCATCGTATCATCAGTTTCGGTTGCTAAGGTTTACTGCATGGATAGGCTCTTATCCATATATCAGATCAAGTATCCAACTATCCCATAGCCCTTGTGTCCTGTAGGTTAGTATTCTGCAGAATACACATTTTATAACAAGCATTTCCATTCGATCACCAATTGATCCATATCATCAACATCATTTCATTTCACATCACAATTTTATCGCATCACAGGTATGTCTAGAATATAACAGTTCTATCAATTTCATCATAGGATGGCATCCACGTTCAACACCATATATTTCACATTTCATCAATGAAAACGCTAAAACATATATTTTCATCATAAAAGCAATGAATCTCATGATAATCATAACTTAATAACTGCATGAATATAGTGACATCATAAACATAGTAGCAACATATCATCATGTCTATTATGTCGAAACATAGTTCACTCTGTCTAGTTGAGTCCCATCAGATAATAAGCAAATAATGTGAAAGGTGTCTAACTCGTAAACAGGCCTAGTCAAAATATGGGGCATTACACTAGACAAGTGTTGCTACTGAGAAAACCGAGAGCCAGTTGTGCACATTGATCATGGAAGCAAGCCAAAAGCTATTTTATTTGGTTGAAAATCTTCCTCAAATAGTTTCCAAGGACAACAAGAAAGATGGCATCCATGAAATTCTAGACTTGTAGATCAGCTGGAAGGTAAATAAAGGGAAGGGATTGTTGTGGAGCAATGCCCACCTGCAGAGCTGGAAGACTAAAGCTAGCAGGAGAAGCTTTTGGAAGCCAAAGGACTTGATCCTAAAAGTTCAAAGTAAAGGGTGAAATGCAGGACAAACTTGCCACATTTTGTAAATTTTGAACATGTATAAAGCGTGTATGTATTCCTTGGTATTGGAACACCAAGGACGATGTTATTCCAACTGGAGGGGAATGTAATGTCCCCCATTTTGACCCTTGTAATATTTTGGGCTATAATGTAAATAATGTATGCATATTATGTATGATTCCTAGTGTGGAGTTCAAGGCCAAGGCCCCGCTAGTGAACGCTGAATCTAGAAGAGGCAAGCATTTGATATAATTCTACCCATGTGCTAGTGAACCATGGGAATTGTTAATATGCATTTTAATATAAAGCCCACAACTAGCTATGCAATGCAACAAGAGATGGGGGCATGATGTTATAAGGAATTGGGAGGGAAATATTCAAACCCTTGAGCCAATGAAGTCAATCCAAGTGTCAATGAGAAAACCCATCAACCATCAACTACCCATGTTGACTTTGGTGCCTAATCATTCATTTATTCCAAGAGTTGGGTGAAGTAGTTAATGCCTTGGGGATTGGGGAGGTATGGTTGTCCAAATTCGAGTATGGGCAAGCCACCCTCATGGAAAATTGTGTTTTTTCTCCTTAGGCAAGAAAACAACCATGATTTGCTCCCTAACCCATTAACCATGAAGGTGTTTTGCCTCTCTCACGTTTTTGGAATGGCCTGGGTGTTTTCCAGCCACGTTTTTCTGGTTTCTCTAGGTCTTCTAGCTGGGAAGAGGGCGTTTTTGTGTTGCAGACCTATTCGGAGCTTCCTGGGCATTTTTCTCCACTGATTTCCAGTGTTTTCCACCCTTTTGGCATTATTGGGAACTCATTTTGTATTACATACCTGTTGGGAAGGAGAGAGCATGATTTGGGGGTTTGTAGAGGCCATTGTAGCTCTTTGAATGCCCATGAACGTTTTCTGGAAACAAAATTTCCTTCCCAGGGTTGTTTTCCCCATTTCTCACTTCGTTTTGGTTGCCCACATTTTCCATTCATACCCAACAGTTGGGATTTTGCTGTTATGTGTATCCATGCCCAGTTTATGAGTTTCTATTTGTAGGGAATTGTTGGGGTTGAAATGGGCTTCCATTGTTTTGGCTTGAGCTTGAGTGGAAGCATCCACAAATGAAGAGGGTTCAGATTTAGCTTGATAAACCCATCTGTGTAATGGATTGGCTTAAATGCAAATAATTATTCGGTTGTGTATGAGCTTGAGAGTCCCCTTTTCCTTGTAGATATCATGCCCATCTTAGGGGTGGTCTCTGAGTGCTGAAATAATACAGGCTAGGAAGAGACCTATGGTTGGGAGGAACGTTGCAGCGACATAGCTAGTTGTATGGGACAATTGCACAACAAAGATAAGTGTTTTCTATCTATGTGTTTTTCCTCTGTAGTGTTTAAATTAAATGACTGTTATTGATATATTGAATGCATATGAAATTATGTGTGTGGATGAATTTATCTTCGCTGTGCATGTTTGTTGAATTTACATCTGCACACATGGGTTTCTAAATTGTATGAATCTAATGAATGGGCTGAGTTTGTTTAAAAATCCCCATAGATTGCCATCATGTTCCCTCCCTTGCCTTGGATGGATGGGTGGGGACGTTACATTTTGATTCATTTGTTTTGAGCCATTTAGGTGTTTGTCTTACCCACGCTTTACATTTAGATCTTACTTGCTCTTGTACAAGTTCTCTTTCTTTTACAATTATCAGAAAAAACCAAAAATTGTTTAAGTAGCTTAGTAGTAAGGTCTATCATTATTTTAAGGTAGCATAGTTTACTTTGAAATATTAAAAGAAAATACAAAAAGAAGTTTGATTTTAGGATTGCCTAGTTTTTCGATTTTTGAAAGAATATAAATGGAAAAGAGAATTTTTTTTGTGAATTTGAAAGTACTACTTTACATGCACTTTACTTTCATTGAAACCATTCCACACACTACACTACAACCCTTGAGTAAAATGTAGCCCTTAAAAAGAAATATTAATAAAATTTATTAGTAACATTTTTCTTTTTAGGTATACACATCATCAACTAGCTTAGGCTAGAGTTTCAGACTTAAATCACCTTAAACTATCCAAAACTGGCTTCATTACTCAACAATCGTAGTATGACTATCTCTTAGGTAAATCTATCTCTATCAAATAGTCTCGGGATGCTCTAATCAAACCAAAGTTAAGCACGAGGCCATGGGTGATTGGAACTGTTGTGGATATCCCTTCACTTTCCTCTCAACCATAAACCAGAGTTGATTCATGTATGGGGGTCCTTTCGGACTTCGGGCTTTGCTACCCTGCCCATGCATTTTGACTAGGCTGACGAATCTCCCCCCAGGTTATTTCTTATTGATGGTTGATCTAGATGGATATCGGTGGCCACCCACCTATTCCATTGGCTCAAAACAGTTTCCCATTTTGCCAATTTTCTAGTAATTTTTCTACAGTTTTTCGGGTCCTAAACTTACGGGGCTGTTTTGAGGCCCTAAACGACCTTTTTTGGCGATTTGGGGGGCCTAATGGTTTCCATAGACATGCATTTGTTTCTAGTCGAAAGTTGTAAATCTTGGACAGCCCTTTCCAATGGGCTACTAAGCGCCCCAAACGAAGATTGTATGCAAACGTTATGACCCCGGGAAGTTGACTATTCAACTAACCACCTTAGGGCCGCAAACTTTATGACGATTCATCTTCTAGGGTTAGGTTTTTGGATGTTTGGGATTATTTCCCTTATGCTTATGATAAATAGGCCTTTTGGCCTCTCTTTGTATTCATCTTGGCACGAATGAGCATAGCGGCCACATCTCTTCTCAGAGATAGATACCACCATTCCAACTATTGTATTTTACAGTCTGTTCTATTTCTACTATTTAATAGAATATGTGTTTATTGTATCACTGTGTTTCTTTCCATATATTTGTGTATGTGATTCTGTATATGCTATCTTGTTTCGTTCCTACATAAATCTGAATCAGCGGTATCAGAGCGGTCTACTCTTTGATTGTTTCTCGGTGCATGTCCCCGACGAAGTCAGGATACAGAGAGTTGGGTCTCGAACTAGTTTCACTTGGGGAAGACCACTCTCGACACCCCAAACAGATTCCCATGGCGGAGGAAAAGAGAGACGACGGAGCAGTAGATCTTATCAAGTTGTTTCTCGAGGAAGCCCTCGTGCGACAGAGGAACGCGATGATGGATAATTTTTCCCAGATCCTTCGACACATGCCGACAACAACAGATACACCTTCGACAAGCAGTCATTTCGGAGATGCGACTCCCTTCAAGGTACAAGTTAACTTTGATGTCCCTTTATTTGAAGGCTAGATCGATGCCAATGCCATAGATAAATGGTTGAATCTACTAGAAGGGTATTTCTGTGTCCACATTTTTTTCGACAGGGAAAATATCGTCTTTGCACTCCTCAAGGTCGTCCCCCATGTCAAAAAGTGGTGGGAAACTTATTGTGAGAAAAACTCATGAGACGAGTCTGGATTGTTTGATCATTCCAATTCCACTTGGGCCTCTTTTATAGATGTTGTCAAGGAACAATATTACCATTTTGGAAACTATGATGACCAGTACACAAAATGGTCCATTCTGCACCAAGAGAGGGACCAAACGGTGTCGGAGTACATCAACAAATTTCATACCTTGCACACAAAGCTAGGTATCAAGGACTCCGAGCGACACCTACTACTGAAATATCGTAGTGGCCTACACCGATACATACTAATAGAGATGAATTTCCTGGAAATATATTCACTCAGATCCGCCGATCGATATGCTGTCAAAATTGAGCAGAAATTTCAGAAAAAAAACAAGTGTGACTTCGGAACTGCGCAGAAGCAGAGCAAGGGAAACTCTGGCTCACAAAACATAGGGCAGGGAAAGGAAAACCAGTCCCAAACACAAGTGAAGAAGGGTAACGAAAAGAAAAATAAGGACACCGGGAAGTTATGTGAGTTCCACAAAATCCATGGCACAACACTGATGAATGTCGCTCAAAACAGTCATTGGTGGCTGAGGTCAAAGCTTCAGAATCAGATACCAGTTCTGATTTTGACTCGGAACCTAATTTCACAATCGTGCAAAAAGGGAAGCAGATCATTGATGCAGAACCCAGTGCCATTGTTGACACCACACAGATTCAACCAGAGGAACCTGAAGAGTCGGAGGCAGAGGAGCGCCTTTTCCACTCACAGATGTGGGTGAAGGGAATTCCCCTACACTTTGTTGTGGACAGTGGCAGCTAGAAGAACCTGGTCTCAACATAAATCATCAAGAGATTGGAGCTACCAATAACACCACACCCACAACCATACACCATTGGATGGCTAAGCCAAGGACGAGGGATCCGCGTCACTCACCAATGTCGCCTACCATATAGCATCAAGCCCTTCAAAGATGAGGTATTGTGTGATGTGGCCCCAATTGAAGTATGTGATGTTCTTTTAGGACACCCATATATGTGTAAGCATCATGCTGTATATGAATCACGACCTCGCAGTGTCACTGTCACTTTGGGAGGACAACTTTATCGGATACCAGAGATAGTTTCACCTACCCCAACGAAGCAGGGCAGGAAGATAATCTCCCACACTAGGAAATTTTTCCTATTCGCAATGTCCACTAAAGGATAACATCAGATCGCAGAGACATCCACAACCTCTGAACATTATCCCTCTACTCAGCGGAAACAAGAAAAACACAAATTCAGTGCCGCATCACCTATTCGAGTACCTTTGTAGTGCAAGGCCACGTATTCAAGGTGCTCCTCCAAAAAGAAACCATCCACGCTGGTGCAGACCAATAATACCACAACAACCAAAACTGTTGAACAGCTCCAACGCATCCAACAACAACAATTTCAACCCTCTGAAGATTTCAAAGAAAGGCAACCTTTCCACTTCAGCAAATGTCACACCAGGAGCTCAACTCGAAACACTGCTCAACATATGATAAGGGATTTCACACAATGGAGACCATTTCTTCCTAAGGGGGGAGGATTGATCCAGATGGATATCGGTGGCCACCCACCTTTTCCACTAACTCAAAACAGTTTCCCATTTTGCCAATTTTCTAGTAATTTTTCTGCAGTTTTTCAGGTCCTAAACTTTCGAGGTCGTTTTAAGGCCCTAAACGACCTTTTTTGGTGATTTGGGGGGCTAAATGGTTTCCTTTAGCATGCATTTGGTCCAATTCGAATGTTGTAAATCTTGGATATCCCTTTCCAATGGGCTACCGAGCGCCCCAAACGAAGTTCGTATGCAAAAGTTATGACCCCAGGAAGTTGACTGTTCAACTAACCACCTTGGGGCCGCAAACTTTATGATGGTTCATCTTCTAGGGTTAGGTTTTTGGATTTTTTGGATTCTTTCCCTCATGCTTATGATAAATAGGCCTTTCGGCCTCTCTTTGTATTCATCTTGGCACGAATGAGCATAGCGGCCACATCTCTTCTTAGAGATAGCTACCACCATTCCATCTATTGTATTTTACAGTCTGTTCTATTTCCACTATTTAATAGAATATGTGTTTACTGTATCACTGTGTTTCTTTCCATATATCTATGTATGTGATTCTGTATATGCTATCTTATTTCATTCCTCCATAAATCCGGATCAATGGTAGCCTTAATTAGTATCAAACCTTTATGATTCTACACAGGTAGAGTGGGCGGTTATTCCCACTTCACCTCGGATAGATGTAGAAGGTAACCCTTTGGCAGTAATTCCGGGAGGGCGGTTTGGTGATTCAAATGCTTGCACCCAAAGGTCCACCGAAGGACGCCACGTAACTGACCGTCAATACTCTGTTGGTCTATTCTAGGCGCTAATCATCCCATACTTGCTTCCGAGAAGTATTTGCCATTGTTTGCCTGGTTTGATTACTTAGGAAATTTTTTATTTGTATGTTGTTTGCTCCTTAGTTGTAGTGGCCACTAATTTTTTACTTAGTTTATTTTATAGTTGTGGAGGACCAACATCTTCGTCGGTCTCGGAGGTTGCAAAACCTTCCCCCACCCATTGTGGAGCCTCCATTGCCACCGCGATGGTGGAGGACAAACTCCCGTGGTTCTTTTGAACTTATGGGTGAAACAGAGGTTCTTGGAGAACCACAGCCAAGAAACCTAGATTGATAAGTCTTTGATACTATCGAGGTTGAGGACCTAACTTCTACAGTGTTTAATACTCCTTTTAACCCTCCTCTTACTGGACCCAACGATCCACTTCTAGTACCTATTGGATTTCAACAACCCGAGTATAGTGCTTATTTATTTACACCTGGTTACACCATGGTTAACCCAGGAGACAAGTAGGGAGTCCCTCAAACTCCCACAACTTATATGCCTACAAAGATTGTCAATCCTTCATTCACAAACACTGCCACACCGAGTTCGTCGCAGACTGCTTCTGCTTCAACTCCATCCTTTAGTTTTAATGCTGGTACTCTAGGCATGCCAAGCTCATTAGCTTTGACATATGCCTTAGTTTCCACCCCTACGTTTGGACCAAATAATGTCCCTCTGTTAGGGATACCCGTAGTGAATTTCACTTAGCCTCCTGTTACACAACAATTTCAGGGTGTAACTCAAGTTGTTGCTTCCACTTTCGCTGTAGGATCAATTCCATCTATATCTATGCCTATCATGGGTACCATGACTGCACCGTCCGTTACAACTACACCTGGTTTCAACCCCTATGCAGGTTACAATGTAAACTCATTGAACATACTCGCAGGGAGTATGCCTTTATCTTTGTTTTCTAGAGGAGGGCGTAATATGTTTAACCAATAGTATGGCGAGGCTAACACCTAGCCATAATGGACAAACAAACAGGGATTTAATCTGCTTTATTTTGGGTGGAACAATTTCAATCCTTTCGTTTCACAACCGATGGCTGGGGGCAACCCCAACCAATAGTACACAAATCAGGTAGTGGGTGGTTCCCAATACCAGGTTCCGGTCTATCAGATTCCATTGGCTCAAACCCGTTTACCTTTTCTCACAACTTTGAACTTGCCAGATATTTCAAAGCTTACAAACAACCCTATGTGTCATGACTCTGCATGGCCAGCCGTTCCCACTAAGTTTCCTTCAGACATACCAATGTTTGAAGGTAAGACTGGTGAGGACCCTGGTGACCATGTTACGACATTTCATCTCTGGTGCTCCTCAAATTCGTTGAATGATGATTCCATAAGGTTAAGGCTCTTCCAAAGAACCTTGACAAGTGTCGCAGCCAAGTGGTATATCGAATTGCTTGCAGCTACCTATGGCACCTTTCGGGATCTTGCTATTGTTTTCCTGAACCACTTTCAACTTCCCGTCTGGTACGATGCCGTCACAGACCTTTTGTCAACCTTTCAACAAAACAAAGCCACTCATCTATCTAATCATATTCAAGAGTGGTGAAGGCGAAAGAGGCTCATCAAATCTGACATCCCCCCAGCACTCTTATTAGAATGGTACCTTAAATATCTTATTCCTTATATTTCTAAGGAAGTTACCACTTCAGGGGTGTCCTCTAAAGAGGAAGCCATTTTGAGAACCCAGCAGCTGGACTTAGTCTATGCTCAGTCTGGGATTTTATACAAAATTATTCCTGATGCGCCAAGGTCTAATATAGACTTAGGTAAACCTAAACCTGGACCATATGTTGATGGCATTATGGGTTCAATTGACTCTGCAGTGTTTGATGCCTTAACAATGCAGGTTCACGCCTTGTCAGTCAAACAGTCTATTGCAGAAGCAACTTCTCTTGCATCCTCCCATTCAACAACAAAATATGTACAGTAGGTGCAGACAAACCAAAAGGGCTCTCGAAAACCCAACAACAAAAGAAAGGGCAAGAAAGGGGAGGGAAACCAACAAAATCCCATAAACACACAAAATGCCAATGAGGGTAAAAAGGAAAAAAGGAAGGTCAAGTTCCCTTGCAAGCTATGCCAAGAGGACCACCTTACCCATCAATGCCCTCTAATTGAAGAAGCCTAGAAGTTGATCCGTGTGAAGAAACCTACTGTCTTAAAAGACCCTTTCCCTCACGGACAAAGTTCAGCTTTTGGAAGCTCTAGTGCTCAGGGCACCACTCATGCCACCTCAGCTGATGATTCATTCATTAACATGGATAATTCAGATCCTCTATTGCAAACTCGAGCAAAAAATTATACCCCGGATCTGCAGTAGGAGTATTTTCCTGAATCCTCTAATCCTCTTCACATACCAGTGGAAACGCTGCCGAAGATACCGAAAGGTGTGTACAAACGGGTTGTGCACAACCCTAACGTGCGAGCTGCCCCCAACTCAAATTTTGTGGAGGATTTAGCACAAACCCCCTGTACCATGTCTACTTTGGAGGTACTGCAAAGTTTCCCATTGCAACGCAGTGCACTCCTTGCAGTGATTGGGAGTGTTGATTCATCCACCATGGTGGCACGTTTTGATATGAAAGATATCAAGTTCTGGTTGCCGTACCATGTCGCTCTCCAAATAGAGGTCCTTCATGGTCCCATGACCATTCGACGAGCTGTTGTAGATGAGGGTGCATCTACGTGCGTAATGTCTATTTCTTGCTGGAAGGATTTAGGTGAACCTGAGTTATCCCCCTCTAATATGGTACTTACTGCCTTTGATGGAATATCTTTCCGTCGACACGGAGTCTTACCATCTTTTGATGTTGAACTTGCGAGAAAACTAGTATCGGTAAAGGTTGAAGTTTTGGACACTCCACTCGATTATAACTTGTTGTTGGGTCAGAGCTGGACATATGCCATGTAGGCAGTGCTGTCAGCTATTTTTCGGATCATAATGTTCCCTCACGAAGGCAAGATCATTACAGTCGATCAACTTTAGTTTTCTCGGAAGACCAACTAGACTTCATCGAACTCAACTATCCTATTGGTTGATCAGTCTTGCCCAGTCACTGAGAGTTTGGGAGTAGGGATCTATGGGTCACTAATAGGAACTTTTGACCTACCTTCTCCCATAAATTATATTGGTTCTGAATAATGTTCTTCGTCTGAGACTGCCATGGTCCGTTTAACGATAGATCCACGGATTCTCCCCACTGAATCAGAACCAGTTGTGCCTGTATCTATTGTAGAGGTAACCTACTTGGATACACAACAAGCCGCAATAGAACATATCATGACTCCGCTGGTCTCTGCTGAGTCAGATATGAACTATGCTCCTGCATGGTCAGTGGACTCTACCCACTCTCCTGATTGTTTAGACATGGTTTTTCCTTCTGACAAAACGTTTCTGGAAGCTATGATAGGCCTGGACCACCCTCAGGAACATATACACCCCAGGTCCTATTTACTTCCCGTTCTAAACTTGATAGAGAGAGGTGAGTTCTCTTCGAGACCGAGTGAGAATGTTGATTTGTTCTCTATTTATTCTACTTCGCAAGCTATTTTTGCTGAAGGGAATAGGGCGCATACATCAAGAACCATCCCGATCAACATTTCCACTGAACCTGAAGTCACGAAAAATATTTTTATTAGAGCAGACTGTTATCTTGATGAGATCATTCCGTATACCAATCTTTTTAACGATTTCTGCGACATTTTTTCCCGGTCTCATGAAGAGATCATAGGCATTGACCCTACTTGAAAATGTACTATGCTTAGGAATCTGTGCTTTTTCATGTATTATAGTTGTACATTTTTGTAGAGTTAGTTTTGTTTACGGTTGTAGTTACGTCTCATGCATTTATTGCTTTGTGTTTCAGATGTCGACTGAACACTTTATAAGGTTTGATGATGGTGCTATCTGCCACACCCGTCAGTTGGCCGCAACTTCTTGGGTTATTTACTCACTAACTTGTCAACTGGTGTCTTCGGGGGGGATTCTTTAGGTCCCACAACAAACAATGTGGCTGAATACAGTGCAGTCATAGAGCTACTCCGAGATGCTCTGTTTCATGGCATTTCACATTTGGAGGTGCGGCTCGACTCACAGTTAGTTGTTTTTCAGTTAATGGGTGTTTATCAGGTTAGAGATACTACTTTGCTACGTCAGTTTATGCGCATTAAGCTACTTGAGAGACGGTTTGATTATATCACATATCAACATATTCCAAGAAACTTGAATGCATTAGCTGATTCATTTTCAAACTACGTTTTAGATTGGAATTTTCATCATTCACACACATAAGTAATTCATGCATAAAACACAATAACACACATGTAAATATAACCGATACTGTATATATATATCCGTATCAAAAAGTAGTATGAGTTTGGATCATAAATCTATCATAAGAGTCATGTCATAAGATACAAAATTGGGCTCGATGGCCTCAAAAATATACATAGAATATCCTTCTCCTATGGAGAAGGTGGGGCCTCATCTGCCTCGGTTGCCTCTCGGTAGAAAATGACCAGCCTATCTACTTTCCACAGTAACCTAATCTAGGCTGGGGGCACACCAACCACATCCTCCTGCATATCAACCGGCATCTGCTCAATCTGATATGTAGGAATGTCATGAGTCAACCAACTCATCTTCCTCTCCATGGTTCCCAACGTGGCATCAGCTGCACCCACTTCCACTGGTCTCACGAAATTATATGGGTGTCCCTCAGGGCGTACTGGTCCAACATCTGCATTTGACACTTTGTTTCAGTTCTTCAAACTCATTATAAAAATCACATATATAAAATATAAAAATTAAATAATTTTTCAAAAACATGAGCATACCCATATCTCCCTAGGCTGCTCCTAGAGGAAGTATCAGCTCAGGATCATGGCGGAAGTCTATGCCTACATACAGAAACTGCTAAAGAGCTGGCACCTGTCGTTCCCACCAACCCTAGAATTCATCCTCATGGTAACATAAGTTACTCTTGCCACCACCCTGGTGGAGGAAGATCTCACCCCAACGAGCCAACATTGGCTCATGAGGGCTGACAGGGAGCATTTCCATGCCCAAACTGATAGCAGGCACCCTCTCAAGGAAGAAGGTGCAAAGTATGCTTCCATACCCAAAATTCTTCATCCTCCCGGTCTTACACCCCGAGAGTTGAAGCTTCATGTTCGCCAAAAGACTTGAATACCAGTCATAAACATGCCCTTGTAAGCATTCAATACCTATATGCATATAATGTCTTGAGGCAAGATGTTGTGAAGGCTTCACTTCCCCCCATTCGGTTGAGAACACTCAGAATAACTTGGAGAGGGAAACTTACAAAAGTTGAGATGAGAACTTGACTACCACATTTCTCAGTTCCCGGTAGGAAATAAGCATTGACATATTCTTGCACGGACAAGGCACCCACATTGCATAAGGACCCCTTTAGATTCACCGATTCTCCCCTTCGAGAGAGACCCATGATGAATTAAATGTCATCTATGGTGAGATCTAGTATCTCACCTCGGATATCAAACACCATGGCATTTGCGTCCCAATATTGGACGAGTCTTTCAAGCAAGTGGATTTGTGCCCGCATGTTGACGGTTCTATAAAATTTCAACAATCCACATCTTTGGAGCATATGAAGGGTCATTGGGTCTTGTAATGCTTCTCGATCCATGTCCTCATGCTCCCTTTCATGCCATACCAAAACCATCATTCCAAGCAATAGTCAATTCTTAGTCTTTTTCACATTTTACCCTACTTTCAGGGATGTACGCTGCTGTTAGTACTGAACATACATGTTTGAACGATGCTCTTTATGAGCTAAACCAATGCACCTGGCCAATGAACGTTGCGTTTCCTCATACACAGCAGCGTACACGCAGAACATGATGTCAACATTGCCAGAAAATGATTTTTGACCATAAAAATTGACAAAAAATACATGAAATGGCAAGTTTGGGAGGAATGAACTTACTTGGTGGAAGCGGAAGATCGATTGGTGGTCTGGTTTGGTCATAATCAACGGAGAGAGATCAAGGTTTTGCTCCAATTTTTCCCTAGAATTTTCATTTGTGATATTTGATTTTCCAATTTGAAACTAGTTATATAAAATTGATTTTAATTTTTACCTACTTTTTGTAAAAGTGTATAGTTTCAAGTTGTCCCTAAAATGTTTTATTTAATCACTAATACCTACAAGTTTTTGTGAGGAAATTTAACCAATATATTTCAAATTTTCACTAGATTTTCAAAGTATTAAACCGGGCATGACTTATTTTCTTTTGGATAGACCAATATAAGTACGATGTTGTTATTATTATGTCTTTGAGAAAATTTGTTGACAGTTACTAATGCGATTGTTGAGATCCTATTCTTTGGCAGGTCATGAACCTACAATCCTAGAAGTTGTCTTTTAAGTCGTTTTAAGCTCATGTTTTGACTATTTGAAAAACTAAACAAGATTGGCGAGCAAACATGGTCTTTTCAAGCTCGTTAAAGGAATTGAAGGTCCATCTGCTTAAGTATAAGTTTAACCCTTTTCCAGAATTTCGTGGATTACTTATGAAAAAGGAATACTCTAGTCATACATGGCTAGAAGAGTTCTTCTTCCATTGTTTTACACTTTTTTGGGGGAGGAGACTAACTGTACGAAAAAGGACCTTTTAGAGCCTTCTTTAGGGTTTTCAGGCTCTCGAAACATGAAAACACCAAGCGAGCATTCACCTACTCGGGCTCGATGTGAAATACACGAGAGGGTATATAGAGGATTGTTTAATGTTTTTAGACTCTATAAACAGGAAAATACCAGCGAGCATTAACCTACTCAGGCTCGATATTAAAATCCACGAGTAAGTGTATGGAGGATTATTTCAGTTTTTTTTACTCCTTAAACAAGAAAACACCAGTGAGCAAGAACAGATCTTGGCTCGATATTAAAATCCAGAGATTAGTATTATAGAGTATTCGTCTATCTCTTCTTCGAACTCTGTAAAAAATGAAGAAGGTCCTGAGTCTTCCTCCCATGGGCTCATTAAAATTTTTACATGGTTGGACTTATTGAGTTTTCTTTCTTTCTTGGACTCATTAAAACAACAACAGGACATTCTTTTACCAAAAAGAATAAGGGATAAAAAGGGTATATCACATCTTGTTAGTTTCAAAGGAAGTTAAGTTAGTCACTTCCTTGAACACAGCACCTACTTGAGTCTTTTATATCAGTTGGGTCTTTAGTTTTTGACCTTAGGGTGAACCTGATCTCCGAGTTTTTACTCCCCCGGTTGGTTATTCTTCCAACCATATGGAGGGTATGTTAATGTCTCCTACATTACAAGATTATATCACTTCCCCTTCCTGTTAAAAGCTACCTAAGTCACTTTGTGTTGTGCTCATTGTTCAAGGATATATCCTGTGTCGACCATTCTACAGTTTACCTTGAATTCAAGTGTCGACCATCCTGGTGTCAGTTTGATTCATCTTGTTGCTTGTCCTACTCCAAATATGCTCATACCTTTGAGTGTTCCTCGTGTTGGATGATGGAGGATGCATTAAGGCCTCCCTTCTAGTGAACTTCTTCCCATCGACTTCAGCATTATGCTCTGGGAGCGAAGTTTAGAGTTTCGATTAGTACCTTGGGGATTGCAGTCATCAGTGGCAGTTTCCCTCATTGTTGAATAATGAGAATACATTAATGTCTCTTATTCGACAGTCTCCTCAAGTGTTCAACTTCAAGTCCACTTATTCACACTTGTTGGATCGTACTAGGTACCTTGGACCCCATTATCATTATTGATGGAAGTCCTCGCGTTTGTTAACGGTATACATCAATGACCGGTAATCAAATGATTCCCCCCATGTTTGACTTTAGCTCATTTATTCACATGGTTAGGGTTTGTACCTTGGGTTGTTTGGATGAAGACCTTGGGACTCTGGTAGCATCACCATATTTATGTTATTTCCCAAGCTGCACAAGACTGAGCCTCACTCATTTTGGATCTTCATGAGACATAGATCCAGCTTGTTGTTATGGCTAGGATCTCTCATTTTTGACATGGATCCACGCTTGTATTTCAATGGCCATGATATATATACATCTCCTAGTTATGTATCGGAGATCATGCTGTATCATGCTACACATCCATATGATGTCAAGATTGTAATTGCTCACTGACCTTGATCATTGTTTCAGGTACTTTTGTGACTGGGCTCTGTGGTTTCTTGCTCCTCCTCTAACTTGGAATTATAATGTATTTCGGCCATCGTTTCCCTCTGACCTCAAACATTAGGGTGCATCTGTTATAGGTCAAATATGCACTTCTCCATCCATGATCACATTACTCCGTTGATCACACAAAAGGACACTAAGGATTGAAGAGCTAGGTTGACCAAGATGACTTATTGACTGGAACTACTCTCTTTAGCTAAGAAAATTACTGTTTCTACTGATTTCATGAGATGAACGCTACTCTCCGTATAGAAAACCAGCATACACCTTGGAGATGAATGATTCTTTCCTCAAGGACAACCAACGTACACAAGTAAAAATGTTGCAAACGCTTGTTGTAAAGCACAAAAGTTGCTTAGTGTATTGCACTCTGGTTATATGAAACCCGCGTACATCTTAAGATGAAGTCAAAAAATATATTAAGATTAAGAATTGGGATTAGTTGAAGTTGGTTCTGCAACTTCTCCAACCTCCCAATTCAACCACCTCTCGAATCCAACTTCCTACCTTGTCCCATAAATACAAGGAGGATCCATGAGAGAGGGAACTAGAAGAAAGGCCTGAAGTATTGTTACACTGGAGGACCTCCCAAGTCATTGTGAAGAGCAGGATCCCAAGACTCAGTTGCAGAAGCATTTTGACATGTCAGGTATATTGTAATGATTTCATGTTTCTTTGACAACAAAAAGGTGGAAATACCCCTCCTATCCCAAATCGAATGTCTACTAGATTGCATATTCATTTGGCTTAGTATCTGATTGTTGTTGATGTTTATTTGATTTCAATATTCATCATATTTATATAGTCAAGATACTCTGAGGAAGGTATCTTTTGTTTTGCAGGTTCATCATAGCGAAGGATCAAGCAAAAGACCAAGCAAAAGTTAGGACCAGTCGTCGATTAAAGGTACATCTTTCTATATCTTGATCTCTTTCATTTGTAGGAACTAAATGCAACGTAATGAATGTATTTACCTTTCAACCCTGCCCAAGTTGGTAGTGTCTCTCCTCACTATAAGGTAATAATCATGCACAACACCATTGTAATGTCCCTAAAAACAGTAAAAATTAAAAAAAAATCATCTTACTAATAACATTACCTAAATAAATAATGTAATGCAAATTAAATTCAGTACTGGGAAGTTGAGTTGATAATTATTTGATGCAATGGGAAATATGTTCTAAGAGAGTTGGTTTCACTAGTTTATGTTTTCTGCAGAAGCAATGAAGTATGGTAGGATGATGTGCATAGTTCAATCTTGGAAAACTTAATGCTTTAAGGTTTTCTCTTTAAGTACTTCATCTTTAAGTTTTAGGAGTATGTTTTTTTCATTTAAATGTTTAAAATGGTTTATATCACTAATCCAGGCTTGATGGACTTTGTGAGAAGAGGGTGAGTCCTTCTAGGGTCTTTCATGTTGATATTCATACCATTGGCAGAGTTGCCGAGAGGTAAGGGTGATGTTTGGAACTATCCTTGCTTACTTAGCAAACTTGCTAATGCCCTTTTTGTAATATGTCTTGCAAGCATAAATATGATGGCTCCTTCCTAATTTACCTAAATCAAAATTCTAACAAGGTCTAATGTTATGTGTTTAAAAGAAAAGGCTAAGGACCAACTCTTTGGAAAGTCATGGCATAAATAAATGTAGTTTGATGCCTTCACGATTTTAACTATAGTGTGGGGTATGTTATTGAAATGATAAAGGATGTGGTTGGATTTTTAAATGCTGCATGTGAAAATCATGTGGCCTTGTGGCCAGCTAGGCACAAGGGTTTTACCTTGGTATTCACCCCTGTCTTTGTCATTTTCATGGATTTTGGCTAAGAGTAGTCCCTTGCTGCGTCTGGATTGATAGTGCTCTAACCTGAGTTATGCTCATTATCATTGCACTCGTTGTTCACTATGAAAGGAGGTGGAGAGTGTCATGATTCACTGCCAGGTAACTTCTACCTACAACTTTTAATATTTTCTTCCTTCATCCTGTATGTATTTAATTAATCTCGGGGTTTAACTTGTGTTTTTTCTTTTACTTTTACTAGCAGGTCATAGGTTATGATACCCACTGCATTGGGTGCTAACAAATTACCGAAAGCTTGGTTTTTGGCATAAGAATGGTAAGTCCGGGTCCTCCCAATCATTCATCCCTTCCTGTCGTAGATATGGTTACCAAGCTATGAAGTTTCGAGCTCTTTCATTTTGTAACTTCGCTAAGTCCTTTGGACTCTCTGTAACTAGATTTGAAGTTTCTAATGGGTCGACTTTGGTTGGACCGGTAGTTAGAAGGAAGAGGATTTTAAAGAAGAAGACTTGGAGAAAATTGGGGTTTTAATCTAGTTAATGTTTAAGATGTCTTTGTTTTCGTTTTGATGATGGGATAACATTTGAGGGTTTCTCCCTTGCTATTGTATTTGAAAATGAAGCTCTGTCTACATGGAATTTTATATCCATAGCATGTAATGTTGGGTGTTTGTATAAAATACTGGCATTTGGATTTCTTTTAGGTGTAGGGTTTTATCGTGTTACTGGCAAAGAGACAGATCTTTGAAAAATACCATGGTAAATTCTAATGTGTATAGGCTCTATGCTTTTTGTTTGGCATGAAGCAGTTTCTATGGATACGCATATGAATATAAATTGCTTAAGGTGTATCTCTGTTGTTTGAAGGTATGTTGGCCAATGAATGGCATCTTTCTAAAAGATCTAATTCACTCTCTGTAGGTTTCTTTTGTTTAAATGGAAGGCTGCTTTAATAAAATCATGATGTTTAGGAACTGCGTTTGACCTTTGTCTGAAAGGTGGGGTTTCACCTAAAGTGAGATCTAAACTGATTAGAAGGGTACTGTAAATCCTAGATGGGAAAGATGTGCTTGCTAGTTTTTTTACTGGGGATTTAAGATTGGAGTTTCCATGCTGCGTATCCAAGATACCAGTGATACCAATTGTTTAAAGTTCTAATGTGTTGTTAGTGGGTTTTGATACCTTGACCTGCATTTTGTTTATCCCTTTTGAAAGAACACCCAAATGAACCGAGTTTGACTTCATTTGGATTTAACAAGATCTACATGGGTCCTACCTTGCGAATCTAATGGTTTAGTTTGTCCAATCGATTTCCTTATTGTTGATAAGATTCGATATGCTGAAATGTCTAGATAAAAAAAGAAATCGTATTGATAGTTTTGTTTTTTGTCTTATGTATAGTGGGTAAATTTATGTTGTATGTTTCAATATGGTAATGATCCTGAATAGAATATGTTTATGGTTAATTTTGAAGCTCTAACCTGCATTTATTTCTGTTGTTTAAAATCATGGAAAAGATAGACTAGGTTTTGATTTCATTAGTTTCATGGATCCTGTTGTTTTTAGAAAGTTGAGTTTCAAAGGAACGTGCTAGATAAAAGAAAACTTAAACCCTAACTTTCAAATGAATGAAATAATTCAAATGTATAGTTAGAGGGTTTGGAAGATCAATGCAATTTCATTCTGTAAAGTTTAAAAGTGCAGTTATTAATTAATATTAAAATACATGTTTGGATTCTAAAACTTCTGCTAAAATAAGTGTAGCACAAGCTAGCTAGGATAGCCCTGCTAGACCCTTGAAATATTTAGTACAGACCCCTAAATTTAACAGAGATAATAATTAAAAGAAATTTGATACTAGAATGTAACCCTGAGAGCCCATGCCAATTGGCCCTTACTCTATGAAAGAAAATAAATATAATTATAAAGTATAGGGACATAATTGCTGCATAGTAAATTCTACTTTAAGTTCCTAGATCTAATTGAACTGTATGTAAATTTGTAGTTCATACCTGGTTCTTGAAGCTTTATTCTCCTTTGCAAAATCCTGCACACTCAAACACTAGTTAATGGAAAAAAGTATGGATCTAGTTGACCTGTAGGATGATCTTTAACTGGATAACCTTGGGAATACCATGTTCCTCCCAACCATGATCCTTATACCATTCTTGGTTCTAATTGGATCCCCCCGAGCTGGTTCCAACATGCAATAAGAGAAGTAGAGGCTCTAGGGTAAGCTGCAGATCGGATTTGGAAAATGTAGTAGACTGTTTCAGGTCTGCAGAATAATTCTCTTCTGTTAGCATAAGGGAATGATAATAGAACCAAATTCCCTCTCTTGGGATCTACCCTCCTTTATATAGGTAAGTTCTGTTTGGAAATATAGTTGTTTGAATATTATTATTTAGTTTTTAAATTAATTTGAATTATAATATCTTTAAAAGATATTTTACTAATTATTTACTCCTATTTTATCTAGGATATTTATTTTGTTATCATTAGATGTAACTTAAGTTAACTCCTAATAATAAAATACTAATACTATTAATAATATTAATAGTAATAACAATATGAGAATTATCCTATTCATAACCTTTATGTATTTTATTAATATAAGTAACCTTTTCTTTTAAGACAATAATAACAATATTATTATTAATAATATTAATGATAATAACAACTTGAGAGCTATCTTATGCATAACCTTTATGCATGTTATTTACATAAGAATAATTAAATCTAATTATTCAATAGTTTAGTTATGGTAACTTCTTTGATTTAATTATGTATATACCATAATACTCCTTTTAAATATTAAGTACAAGGCCCACTTCTTCGGGCAGGGTTCTGGTAAGCTTGGATAATTGGTTAGGTAAGGTACCTCTAGGTCTCTCTCTTGCATGTTGGATTCCCTCATTTAACATGGTATTTCCTGCAGTATTTGATGATAGATAGAAAATGATTCCTTTAACCAATTTAAATAAATGTGATGAATAGAAGTGCTATTAAGAGTCTTCTCGACTCAACACTTTTAAGATCAAGTAACCTGGAGTGCTCTTCAGATATTTAACTCAACACTCTCACGTGGGTGTTACGCTAGTGCAATTCCAGAGCATTCTGCTTGTAATATCCCTTGTTAGTAATTTTATTAAAATGACAATTTTTCACTTTTTTCCCTAGTTTGACCTTTGACTAATTTTGAGCTCTAGGTCCCCAAATTGCTCCAATTGCTCCCAAATATTTGTGAAAATCCTCACAGCAGATCTAAGAGATGATGTATCTCACAAGAGAATAATTATGATTAAGCAAGAAAATAGAAGAAGAGTGATACATGCAGTATAATGAGCAACAGAATAATATGGTACAGTAGAACTCAGATAGAAGCAATAATACTTCGGTCATACTAAATTATTAATCACAAATGGACATATAAATAATACAATGCATGAGGAATTCGAATGCCTAAGGTGGCAATTCGAATTAGCCTTCATGGAGTGATCAAAGGATCACTGGAGTGTCATCGGAGCACAACTAGGTGTCCTCATGATCATCGGAGCGCAACTGGAAGTCTTCATCATCATCAGTGGAGTCATCAATGCTCAAGTAACTGTCAACCATCAGTCAAACTAACTCTGGTAGGTGTAACTCAGTGTAACTAAGTGTAACTCAGTGTAACTGAGTGTAACTGAGTGTAACTCAATGTAACTAAGTGTAACTCAATGTAACTAAGAGTAACTGAATGTAACTGAGTGTAACTCAATGTAACTGAGTGTAACTGACTGTAACTGACTGTAACTAAATGTAACTGAGTGTAACTCAATGTAACTGAGTGTAACTGACTGTAACTGAACTGGTAGGTGAAGAAGGGCGAGTTGCTCCCTAAAATCAAGGAAGAAGGGCGCACTAAGCAACTGGAGGGCTAAAAACTGAATAGTGAGAAGCTCCTGGGGGCTGGCTAACTGAGGGCTAGGTGCTGGACTGATGACTGGGATGCATGCAAAATGCATGCAAACCCTAAAATGCATGCAAACCCTAAAAGGTGCATGCATGACTGAAAATGTAAATGATCAAAATACTGGTGGGACTAGGATGGAGTATAGGAATATCCTAACACCCCCCCTTAATCCATCCTGGGCCCTGGTAACTAAGACCAAAGGTCACCCAATACAATGAATAATAACAATCAATAAACCAAGGAAGTGGGAAAATTTCGTGGGAAACATACCCCCTCCTCAAAAAATAGACTGTAAGGCACACATAAAAAATAAAAGCTCCAAACTCAAGCATGTGTGATGCTTGGTCATATGTCTGGAGGTATCTTCTTCTTGGGAAGAAGTGGATCATGCTCAAAAAGCATGTGCTTGTACTTGCTCTTCAGATCGAATGTGATGAGAACAAATCCAATAGTATGAGAATGATCCTTGAACCTGTGATTCGAATCAGCTGAGGTAGGATCAAATTTTTGAATGTGCATATAGTCCTTTGTCTTCTCCTTCGAACCACCATGGGTGAGATTATGCCAAAAAGAACTATTACATGTTTGCTTGAAATCAAAATCAGATTTAAGACTTTCAAAACAGTTTCTTGAGATCTCCTTTGAACCAGCAAGGGTGAGATCAAAACTATCATATGCATGAGAAATTATCTCAAGCGGGTGGCAATGGCCATATTCTTCAATAACCTTCTGAAAGCATGTGCTAATGATCATATAGTAGTAAATAAGAGATGTTTTCTGAAGAGGAGCGAATGCATTACCTCCAATAGATGATGTTACCTCCGAAATAATCATGTGATCATGATGCAAACCAACAAACTCTGGTGCAAGACAGGATTTAGGACCTTCTGCAATATCTAGAGTGTGAGCTGGCACAGAAAGAGAAGAAAGTTTGAGCATGAGCGGAGAATCTGCAAGTTCTTTGTCAACAACTTCAATATGAGATGATACTGGTTCATGATCTGAGAGATCATCAAGGGGAGCAAATGCAACATGATCTGAGAGACCATCAGAAGGAGCGAATGCATCATGATCTGAGAGACCATCAAGTGGAGCGAATGCATCAACTTGCTTGCTTTTGAAGGGATTTGGACCAAAACCATCATTCTTTTTGCCGAATCTTTCATCCAGATGAGCCCATAACTCTTTTGGAGTTTCAATATCAAAGATGGTCGGGTACAATATGTAATCAGTCATAGTAAGCTTCATTCTTCCAATGTGCATGTCACCTTTATTCAACCATTTAATCTTCTTTGTAGAGGATTCGAACTCTCTTTCAAAATAGCAATCAAAGAGATCATGGCTCTTCAAATATGCTATCATTCTTGGTTTCCATTCATCATAGTTGAATGGAGAAAGAGGAGTAATTTCTTCTAAATTCATTGAAGTTGTAGAAGACCTGCAAAAACAATATAGAATAACTGCAACTGCTACTGCTGCAAAAATGCAGATTCTGCTACAACTGCTGCACTCGAAATCTTGGTAATAACCTGCAAAAAACTCTCAAGAATGGAGATAAACAATACTCTCAACATGCTCTGATACCATGTGAAAATCCTCACAGCAGATCTAAGAGATGATGTATCTCACAAGAGAATAATTATGATTAAGCAAGAAAATAGAAGAAGAGTGATACATGCAGTATAATGAGCAACAGAATAATATGGTACAGTAGAACTCAGATAGAAGCAATAATACTTCGGTCATACTAAATTATTAATCACAAATGGACATATAAATAATACAATGCATGAGGAATTCGAATGCCTAAGGTGGCAATTCGAATTAGCCTTCATGGAGTGATCAAAGGATCACTGGAGTGTCATCGGAGCACAACTAGGTGTCCTCATGATCATCGGAGCGCAACTGGAAGTCTTCATCATCATCAGTGGAGTCATCAATGCTCAAGTAACTGTCAACCATCAGTCAAACTAACTCTGGTAGGTGTAACTCAGTGTAACTAAGTGTAACTCAGTGTAACTGAGTGTAACTGAGTGTAACTCAATGTAACTAAGTGTAACTCAATGTAACTAAGAGTAACTGAATGTAACTGAGTGTAACTCAATGTAACTGAGTGTAACTGACTGTAACTGACTGTAACTAAATGTAACTGAGTGTAACTCAATGTAACTGAGTGTAACTGACTGTAACTGAACTGGTAGGTGAAGAAGGGCGAGTTGCTCCCTAAAATCAAGGAAGAAGGGCGCACTAAGCAACTGGAGGGCTAAAAACTGAATAGTGAGAAGCTCCTGGGGGCTGGCTAACTGAGGGCTAGGTGCTGGACTGATGACTGGGATGCATGCAAAATGCATGCAAACCCTAAAATGCATGCAAACCCTAAAAGGTGCATGCATGACTGAAAATGTAAATGATCAAAATACTGGTGGGACTAGGATGGAGTATAGGAATATCCTAACAATATTTTGAGAAGGTATATATATGATGTTAGAACATAAATATGTATTTCATGGATGCTTTTGGGCCTTTAAAATACTTCTACAAATCCTCTTTCAATTCTTTCCAATGTAGGGAACTTTACTAGTAATTTCCCTTTGACCAGTATTGGTATCTAGGTCTCGAATTGACTCCAAATGCATTCAAATATTAAAGAAAGGTGTATGAATGATATTAGGACTTGAATATGATGTTCAAGGATGATATATGGCCACCAAAATACCTCTGCAAACTCTCTTAATATTCTGGACCAAGTATGCAATTTTACTAGTAATTTGGGGTTCAAATCCCCGTGGAGTTAGTACTGAAAATGGCTTCCCAAATGCCTCCAAACCCACTCAAATTTATGAACATAGGTAGGGAATGTATTAATTATATTATTAAGGTCTCATGTGAACCATTAATTTATTATTATATATGTTCCAACCCTCTCCCATTCAACTGCAAAAATCACCAATTCGACCCTTGGGGAAATGGCACTATTTCTTCTCCCAATGCAATTAAACTGAGTAAAAATACTTTAAATGCTCAAGTACAGTACATCAAACTTGTAAAATAAATCCATGGCAGTCAATTAATCAAAAATGCATCAGAGAATCATCCATTCATTCGAAATCATCATCAATACATTGGTTCACAACAAGGTAGTGGGGAAATGGCATTGTTCTTCCATTAAAAATGAGAATTATACATTTCTACTTGGACTTTCGACCTAAAACTTTCTGTAGATGAATAACAGAGTATTTAATTCATATTACAAAATAAATGGGGCATGATAATCTCCCCCAAAGAGTACAATAGCTCACCAAAAATGCCCTCCCTCAAGGATCAAGAATATGCCATCAAAACTGGAAATGGTTGAGAGAATGTGCTGCAATAGAAGAAACCATGAGCTGCCCTATAGATTACACCTACAAATAAAGACTCCATTAAAGCTCCAAATTAAATATATGAATGACCTTTCCAATTACCAACTTGGATGGGAATCTTTCACCCTCGAAATTGGCTAAGGCAAGAAACTAGTCATCCACTACCTCTCCCTCTACACAAATGCAATTGCAAATTCTACAAATGATAAAAATCCGGTTTCCTTCTTTGTTATGGAAATTTATAAAGTTTTAATATCCTCCATGGGTCGAATTCCTTCCAAGAGACTCATTCCAACTCAAGTTGGGAAGAGATTCCAAAGAACGTCACTTGTACAACAATTCCCAGTCTCCCACTTCCACCAAATCACATGTGGAAGCATCTTAGTTGCCCTAACACCCTTGAGCACCCTATTGGAGTCTAGTTTTAGCCCTGACATGTCATATATGTCATATGTTAGCCTTTAGGTTTGATTTGTGTCATAGGTGTCATAGCATCTTCATCATTGTTGTCATCGAGCTAGAGAATCTAGCCCAAGTGTCTCACTAGCTCTAAATTGTCTCTTCCTCTTCCATGGGAGTTACTCTTCCTCTATACTTTGACCTTGGGTGAGTCATTCCATGAATAATACCTTTTTGAATCCCCCTAGTATGTTACCATTCACCTTGAATTCGAATTGGTGAAAGAATAATGCCAACTGTAGTTTGGAAATCTAGCCATATGTGGGTCCCACTTCCTCCATGTGTCTTCATGATCAAATGCCACTTTGATTTTCACTTGTATATATTTATTTAGATCCTTTATTAAATATTTATGCCATTCTAATGTTCAAACATAATTTATTATCTCCAATATTCCAAATCCCAAAGCTTCCACCCCAAACCTAGGAAATTAGTAATTTTCCTCCTTGGGAATTATTTTGCCTTTAGCATCAATTTGACAAACTCTAATGAATAGGGCCAATGTGATTAGGCCATTGTGACCCAATGCCAAATTTGCGACATGAAAAATCCTCCCTTCACAATATTGCTTGTCCTCAAGCAATTTTAAACATGGGTGTTTAAGAACCTGCTTTCTGTATAATTCTTTGAAGTTGCCATTGAATTGCCCAACCTTGAGTCTTTGATTTTCCATGAAGATTTTAGAGAGAAACCACAATGCTTGATGCTGCACTATTCGGATAAAAATCACTTTATTAAGTGGGAAATCCATCTCCCATATTGCTTGTTTCCCCAAAAAAATTGAAACCAATGAGATAAAAATTATTCTAGGGTCATTGTTTGTATTGCACCCCAACAATTAAGAGTGCTTTCCAACCCACACCATTAGAGAAGAGGATTCCTGGATCCCATTTTCTTGTATGCATCCTTCCAAACATCATGAGTACCAAATATATATCATCAAAGTACATAACAACATAATGAAAATGTACATCAAGGATATGCTTCATCAAAGAGTCATGAAAGTGCTTATACCTCCAAGCAAGTAGACCACCATTTTCCAAGTGCATACAAGCTTCAAGTGACCAATCAAATCTGCTCCAATGACATAGGTGAGGATCCCATGTCCTATAATGCTGCTCCAAAAGGATGTGATATGCATCAAAATATTCAGCCATGTATTCTTTCATCCAAGAAGTGAATGAAGAATCTCCACTAAAATCTGAACCAAATAATGAGTAGAAAAAACAAGGAGCTTCAAATGACTCAAAGAAGTCTCACCCATATATCCCTGAATGTAAGAATCATAAAGATATAACAAAGTATGTGGCTTGCAACAAAATTTTTCTCCAATCATAAATCTATTCACCCAAGTGTTGGATGAAGTTCCTCCGTCATCAAATGAATCAAGTGTCGATCAAGAAAAAACATGAGTCTTCAAGTGACTCAAATGCATATGATAGGTGCATCCATGTAGATGTGCATCATGTTGAGATATTGTAACTTCAAAGAATATTATATTTGTACTTTATTATTCTGGAGATGTTTCATTCCTCCTTGAAGATCTTATTGTATATCCGGAGATGTTTATTCCTCCGTCGGAATGTGGTAACTTGGGTTATTAGACTTCCCTAGTGGGGGTCGGCCCTATATGTGTTATGTGGGTCAAAGGGTTATTAGACCACCCTAGAGGGGTCGGCCCAGTCAGTTGTAGTGGGGTATTTAACCCACTGGTTAAATACGAGCCTACATGATTTGTGTAAAAGACAAGTCGGAGTAGTGTATAAATAGAGGAGGTGTATTCCTCATTTGACACACACTCACTCACTTGAGAGTGGCACACTTGTGGAGGAGAGGTCTGCTATGGAGAAGGAGGAGCTTATGCTCAGGGTTACATCTTTGTATATTGCTGGTCATCTATATTGAGGAAGCTTTACTGGGTTTTCTACCCCATGAGGGTTTCCCAGGATAAATTTGTGTCTCTTGTGTTTATGCTGTGCTTGTTGTTTCTTCTGTGATCCTGTATATGCTATTATTGTGAAATGGAATACAATGCTTCTATTTTTCGTATTAGCATATTAAATATTAACATGGTATCAGAGCTAACCTGAAGGAAGGCAATGTGTGGCACTTACGACACTTGTTTTACTTACGACAATTTGAAGGTTAGGGTTTTATATAGAAAAAACCAGTCATCGTGGAACTTTCTCCATAAATCCATTTTGGAGAAGGTTCGTGATCTGAAACCTTTACAGGTCTTAGATAACATCTCTAGGTATCTTGTGTCCAAAGGGAACCCTCAGATTCGTTGTAATTTGTATGTTATGATCAGTATAAGTTAGGGTTTCTGCCTGTTCCAGATCTCAGTCAAAATGAGGTGACCTAGGAAAAAAGGTCATAACTTGGGCTAGGAAAATTCAAATGAAATTTCGTAAAATATCACAGGTAGTAGACAGACTGTACTATCTCAAGAAACCTTTTTAGAGGTCGACGTTGAACCAGTGACACATGGCACGCCGTACAAGTTAGATCTCCTATTTTATCCCATAAACAGGTCACGTTGTGACACTTGGCATAACTTGGGCTAGGAAGCTCCAAATGAAATTTTGTAAAATGTGACAGGTATTACATAGAATTTAATATCTCAGGAAAAATTTTCAAAGGCCGAAGTTGAACCAGTGACATGTGGAACGCCGTACAAGTTCGCTCTCCTGTTTTATCCCATAAACAGGTCACGTTGCGACACTTGGGATAACTCTCTTTCAGAAAATCCAATTGAGGTAAGACCTGTCGGGATGGAAATATGATAGGTCAGGCTACCACAGAAAAAAATTTCAGACCCTATGGAGCAAAAAGTTCAGAGTTACAGCAGAAACAATCAGGTACATATTTATGTCAAAATAGAATTATTTTTGGAGCACCTTCATTCATGGCTTCTGGAATTTAGGGTTTCAGAGAAAGTTAGAATTTTTGGAATCGGAATCCATGGCTAAATGCTACTCAGGAAAATCAAAATTTAGAGACCAAGATCGAATTTTTTGGTTGGGTAGAAGACCGGGCTTGATCAAACCCCAATTCAGGATTTTTATCGAAAAGATGGAAAATTAGGGCTTCAGCAAAAGTTGGAATTTTTTAAGTCTGTAACCATGGCTGGAAGCTCCTCAGAAAAATAAGAGTTTAGAGCCTTGGATCGAACCTTTTGATTGGACAGAAGGGTGGGCTTCATCAAACCCTAGTTCGGGTTCATGTCCAGAAGATCCAGAAGTTTCGAAGGCAATTTTGAGGGGTCAAATTGTGGAGATTTCAAAATTGAAGTATGCTAGCAAGACACATCCTTCCATCCATTCAGAAGTGTGAAAGTCAAAGATTGAATTTTTAGGGTTTCTCTAGCAAAACCTAATCAAGCTCCAGATCAAGTTTCAGGGGGAGTTGAGGCTAAGGCCTTACATAAGAAGACTACAAGAAGTCTCGACATGTATGACTTAAGGAGGTTCAGGTATGTCTTGAAATCTGATTCTTGATTAAGTTCATGATGTGTTTGTCTTCATATTATTTATTAGTACAATCTTGATTAATGTTAGAATTGTCTTATCACCCTAGTAACAGTATGAATGCATGTGAATGATCGAAGACATTCATTGATTAGGGCTATATGATTGTACTAATGCATTATGGTGTTGTGTGAGGTTGATGAGGTCTGCTAACAAGATATAGGTACATCACAAAAGACAAATCAAGTTCCATGACCATGACAACACGAAGACAAAGACTCATCCATAATATTTGTTCTACTTACGAGGTATGTATGACTTTGTTATATTATGCTTAACCGATGAGACATGCAGGTTCTAGCTCAGGATCTCTAAATCATTGAAGAGATTGTTTAGGTATGTTGTACATAACTAAGCAGGTATACTAATCCAGGTATGTTTTCTTATGTCAAGTTAGAATCTTACCTTGTGTTAGGATCCCTTATATAAGTATACTTGGTATGATTGGTTATGCTAATTCATAAAGTTAGTAATCAAGGGTTTATGCATATTATGTCTCTTGTCTTGATGATTTAATTAACCAGAAGAGTACTATGATCAAACAAGAATATGCATGAGTAAAAGAAGACTTCCTTGAAACCTTGAATACTAATGATCATGACTATACATATTCAAGATTATTTAGAATTAGAATGTTTTGAGAATATACTAATGAATGTATGTTTGTGTATGAGATCATGAGGATGACACTAGTGCACACTTGAGCATGCACAGTGGTACAGAATGAATAGAAGTTCAAAATACATATAGAAGATCAAGCGGGAGGCAACCACACAAACATAAAAGATAAGTATTTGAGTTGTTATTTGAAATAGTAAATGATATTGCTTGTATGCATATTTGTATTCCTAGAATATATCATGCTGAGTGTAAACATTCATAGAGCATTGAACAGTATACTACTAATATGCATATGATTGGTAAGTTGGACAAACATTCCATTGTTACTTGTCTAGAATGAAACCTCTTTGCTGACATGTTGAGAGCTATGCACACTCTCGATAGTATGTTCTGGTAGAGATGGAAGGCATCTAGATAGCCACTGTATGCATACAGGATATGGGAAAGTGTTGTGCCAAAATATTGGTCAAAATAGTTGCATAACTATGTAAATGATATCTGTATGCATAATAGGTTATCATGTCAATATGATTTGATGATTATGAAGTATTACTAATCATGTACTTAATTTTGAATTGTAGGAAAGATCATGATGAATGATGAACACTGAACAAGCGATGGATGTTCAACAAAAGATTTACAAATCAAACACACTATAGAAGGCTTGTGGCTAGAAGATTCTCGTAGAAAGAGGAAGAGAATCATGATGAGATGTTTGCTCCAAGTGGATAGATAAAACCATTCTCTTAATGGTGTCATTAAAGAAGAAGTGTGAATCAGGTTCTGTATGGGTTCCCAGGATCGATAATCAATTGATGAGCTTAATGATCACAATGGGTGATGTGGATCTCAACCTTTGCTACAAGGTTGAATATGGTTTCTCTACACAGATGTTGATTGGGAAGAAATTGTATCAGACAGGAAGAGCACATCGAGAGGATGTTGCTGTCTGGGATCAGCCATGATCTCATGGTTTAGAAGGAAGCAATCTAGTGTGGCTCTCAGCACAAGCGGAATATATGGATGCTTGCTCTGCTAGTTGTGAAGCGGTATGGCTTTAGAATGGACCCAACTGTGATCCTATGTGACAAACAGATTTGTACCAAAATGGCAGAGAATCCAGTATTCTATGATAAGTCAAAGCACATAGAGATCTGACATTTCTATATACAAGATATGGTGCAGAAAAGAATTAAAGTTTGAATTTGTAACAAGTTACCAATGTACTAACCAAACCCCTACCTCAAGTAAAGTTTTCCGAGACAAACTTAAAATAGTTCAGAAGGACCCTCCTCGAAAGGGGGAGTGATGTGATCACTTATGATGAGATTGCCCGCATCGACAGTGAGGTCGATGATGTGGATACCTATATTGGTGATGCCGACAGAGAGGTTGGTGGATGGTCCTTAGACAGGGTCTAAGGTGACAAATGGATTGCATCATCCTTGAACACATGTTCTAAAAGAGAGTTGTAGACGTATGTCTTCGAGAATGAAGTCCTTGGTGGACATGAGGGGATTGGATCATCCCTGGACTTCAGTCCTAAAGAGATTCGTAGACGTATGTCTTCGAGAATGAAGTCCTTGGTGGACATGAGGGGATTGGATCATCCCTGGACTTCAATCCTAAAGAGAGCCTTAGACGTATGTCTTCAAGAATGAAGTCCTTGGTGGACATGAGGAGATTGGATCATCCGTGGACTTCAGTCCTAAAGATAGCCGTAGACGTATGTCTTCGAGAATGAAGTCCTTGGTGGACATGAGGGGATTGGATCATCCCTGGACTTCAGTCCTAAAGAGATCGTAGAGGTATGTCTTCGAGAATGAAGTCCTTGGTGGACATGTGAGGATTGAATCATCCTTGGATTTCAGTCCTAAAGTGAGCCGTAGACTCGGTCTCCGAGAATGTAGTCCTGAATGAACAGGTAGGGGATTGTATCTTCCCCGGACTTTGGTCCCAGAATTGATCCGTAGACTGATGTCTCCGAGAATTGAAGATAGGACTGCATCGTCCCTGGACCTTGGTTCAAAATGTACATGATGGGATTACATCGTCCCTAGACATGAGACTTGTCTTAAAGTGATAAGGACTAATAATCCTATAAGTAGATTGGGATTGCATCGTCCCTAGACATGGTGAGGTGTCTTAAAGTGATAAGGACTAATCATCCTGTAAGTAGATTGGAATTGCATTGTCCCTAGACATGGTGAGGTGTCTTAAAGTGATAAGGACTAATCATCCTGTAAGTAGATTGGGATTGCATCATCCCTAGACATGGTGAGGTGTCTTAAAGTGATAAGTACTAATCATCCTGTAAGTAGATTGGGATTGCATCGTCCCTAGACATGGTAAGGTGTCTTAAAGTGATAAGGACTAATCATCCTATAAGTAGATTGGGATTGCATCGTCCCTAGACATGGTGAGGTGTCTTAAAGTGATAAGGACTAATCATCCTGTACGTAGATTGGGATTGCATCGTCCCTAGACATGGTGAGGTTTCTTAAAGTGATAAGGAATAATCATCCTGTAAGCTGATTCAGGATTGCATCATCCCTAGACATGGTGAGGTGTCTTAAAAGGATAAGGATTGATCATCCTGTAAGTTGATCTGGATTGCATCATCCATAGACATGAGAGATGTCTTAAACTGAGAGGGACTGATCATCCCGTAAGCGGATTAGGATTGTATCATCCTTAGACCTATGTCCTAAAGTGAGAAAGATTGATCATACCGTAATAGGATCTTGTGTGTTGCAGAGTATGCTGCTATGTATTGATGATATATGTATTAGTGAGAATACATGCTTTTGATGATAGATGTATTAGTGAGAATACATGCTTTTGATGATAGATGTATTAGTGAGAATACATGTTCTTTTGATGATATATGTATTAGTAAGAATATATGTTTTGATGATAGATGTATTGGTGTGGATACTAATACAGATGATCCAGATGCTGTAGATCGAGATGATCCAAATGCTGTAGATCGAGATGATCCAGATGCTGTAGATCGTGATGATCCAGATGTTGTAGATGGAGATGATCCAGATGTTGAAGATCAAGATGATCCAGATGTTGTAGATCGAGATGATCCAGATGTTGTAGATTGAGATGATCCAGATGCTGTAAATCGAGATGATCCAGATGCTGTAAATCGATATGATCCTGAAGCTGATGATCGTATGATGACGATGCTGATGATGTGAGGATCTAGATGTTGATGTTGTTGTAGCTGTTCGAGTGCTCTAGAAGATAAAGACTCAGTACTAGAGATGTTGATATTCCAGTATTGAAGATGTTCCAGTAACTGCTTGAGTTACTGATGATGTTGAGAAAGCTTCCAATGATTTATAGATGTATCATGTATGATGTTGATGACTCCTTGCTCGTGCAGATGCTGTTATAATATCCTTCTCGTTAAGGGGGAGTGTTGAGATATTGTAACTTCAAAGAATATTATATTTGTACTTTATTATTCTGGAGATGTTTCATTCCTCCTTGAAAATCTTATTGTATATCCGGAGATGTTTATTCCTCCGTCAGAATGTGGTAACTTGGGTTATTAGACTTCCCTAGTGGGGGTCGGCCCTATATGTGTTATGTGGGTCAAAGGGTTATTAGACCACCCTAGAGGGGTCGTCCCAGTCAGTTGTATTGGGGTATTTAACCCATTGGTTAAATACGAGCCTACATGATTTGTGTAAAAGACAAGTCGGAGTAGTGTATAAATAGAGGAGGTGTATTCCTCATTTGACACACACTCACTCACTTGAGAGTGGCACACTTGTGGAGGAGAGGTCTGCTATGGAGAAGGAGGAGCTTATGCTCAGGGTTACATCTTTGTATATTGTTGGTCATCTATATTGAGGAAGCTTTACTGGGTTTTCTACCCCATGAGGGTTTCCCAGGATAAATTTGTGTCTCTTGTGTTTATGTTGTGCTTGTTGTTTCTTCAGCGATCCTATATATGCTATTATTGTGAAATGGAATGCAATGCTACTATTTTTTGTCTTAGCATATTAAATCTTAACACATCATCATAAAGTAACAAAGGATGCTTCTGCAAAAGTGAATAAGAATGTGCTCCAACCATGTCATCATAAAAGCTAAATCTAGGAGTTCCATACTCCTCATGTGGCACCATAAAAAAAATCCCTTTTACCCATACTTCTTTGAGACTAATGTTGCAAAAGATGGAATTGTAGGATGTAGGAGAATGAACTAACTCACCCAAATGATCACAAAGTGCAGAAGTTTCATCATGGGAAGGATCCATATGGTTAGTATCATGCAGCTGCTTCAAAAGTGTGAAATCTTTGTCATAGATTGGTTCCAATGTAGAGGAATCATGCTCTTCTTTAAAAATTACATAACCTTCATCAAGAGACAATTCAAGTTCCTCTTCCACCACATCAAGTGTTTGTATCTCTTCAAGTTCATCTTCAAACACATTAAACACATTCAAATTCCCACATTTCTCAAGATCCACCATGTCATGAGAATCCTCCAAACAATCTACCATTTGACAATCTGAAACATAGGAGGAAAAACAACTATCTTGCAGCTTTTCAAGAAGTTGCTCATTTTGAATTGTGAACTTATGAATATCCTCATTATTCTTCAAGTATCCATCATGTAACAATTCATTAAGCTCAAACAAATGGTTTATATCAAAAAGCAAATACATGAAATTACCTTTGATATGGCACATTGCTCTTTGAATCTTCTCCATGTCTTCAAGGAAGGATGTTTCCTCCAATGAAGTAGCTCTCCAACAAGAATTTGACACCAATGCTTGAGTGTCATGGAGAATGCTGAGGGACTCTTGGATCTTACTTTCATTCATCTTTAAGGACCCTTCAAGAAAATGAGGCTCTTGCAAATGAACCTCCTGATCTTCTTCATTTTTGCTTGGACCAACTTCATGAAGCTCAAGTGGTGATGGGGAAGTTGATCTTGGTTCTTCTTCAACTGCTACAAGGTCTTCATTATCATGCTTAATGTAACTTGGGCTTACATAAACACTTTCAAAAGTGATCTCTATGTCACCAACATAGAGGTGCGGGCACCCATCAGTAGGTACTCCTTCATAGTTTAAGCATCCATCAGTAGATGCTCTTTGGCTCATGTCTAGGCTAGAAGGTGTTTTGAAATGATCTTCCATATTTTCAATAGAATCTTCTTCATGCTCTTGTGATGTCTCTTCATTTTTATCCTTCAAGCAAGATGATGCATTTTGTTCCTTGTTTTCCTTATGATCAATATCTTTGGAATCTTTTTTTGAAGAATTCCCAAAAGCTCTCCTCAAGTGGGACATAATTTAATGCACACATATATGATACTCACTCCAAGGTTCTTTACAATAAGGGAATAAACCTTTATTTACTAACTCCACATCTTAATCTTTGGGCCTATTTTCAAAAACATGTTCAACATAGTACTCAAAATACATGGCATTTTGTGTATTTTTGCTCGAAGCAAGATATTCCTAATATTTTTGATATTGTTGGGGCAAGGTTTTATATGTTGCTCTCCATCTTTAGAACTCACTCATAGAATTATCCTTGGTTGGTGTGACACACTCATATTCATCAGATTTAAATTCATAAGACAAATCTTCATTTCTCTTGAAATTGTAAGAAGTGTTGCATGATGGCACCTCTTCCTTGTACCATTCACATTCTACTTCATATTGCACATAAGCATCTGCATATTCCTCATAAGAATTTTACTCATAGGATTCATCATAATAGTAAGACATGGATTACAATTATTCTTGAATGTATGTACCTAATCCATAGGTGCAAGGACCATGCTCTGATACCACTGTAATATCCCTTGTTAGTATTTTTATTAAAATGGAAATTTTTCACTTTTTTCCCTAGTTTAACTCTTGACTAGTTTTGAGCTCTAGGTCCCCAAATTGCTCCAATTGCTCCCAAATATTCTGAGAAAGTATATGTATTATGTTAGAACATAAATATGTATTTATGGGATTCTTTTTTACCTTTAAAATACTTCTGCAAATCATCTTTCAATTCTGGCCAATGTAAGGAACATTACTAGTAACTTCCCTCTGACTAGTATTGGTCTCTAGGTCTCGAATTGACTCCAAATGCCTTCAAATATTCAAGGAAGGTGTATGAATGATATTAGGAATTGAATATTATGTTTAGGGATGATATTTGGCCACCAAAATACCTCTGCAAACTCTCTTAAGATTCTGGACCAAGTATGCAATTTTACTAGTAATTTGGGGTTCAAATCCCTCTAGGGTTAGTACTGAAAATGGCTTACCAAATGCCTCCAAACCCACTCAAATTTCTGAACAGAGGTAGGGAATGTATTAAGGTCTCAGGTGCACCATTAATTGATTATTATATCTGTTCCAACCCTCTCCCATTCAATTGTAAAAATCACCAATTCAACCCTTGGGGAAATGGCACTATTTCTTCTCCCAATGCAATTAAACTGAGTAAAAATACTTCAAATGCTCAAGTAAAGTGCATGAAACTTGTAAAATACATCCATGGTAGTCAATTAATCACAAAGTCATCAGAGAATCATCCATTCATTCGAAATCATCATCAATACATTGGTTCACAACAAGGTGGTGGGGAAATGGCATTGTTCTTCCATTAAAAATGAGATTTATACGTTTCTACTTGGAATTTCGACCTAAAAGTTTATGGATATGAAGAAAATAGTATTTAATTCATATTAAAAAATAAATGGGGTATGAGAATCTCACCCAAAGAGTACAATAGCTCACCAAAAATGCCCTCCCTCAAGGATCAAGAATATGCCATCAAAACTGGAAATGGTTGAGAGAATGTGTTGCAATAGAAGAAACCATTAGCTGCCCTGTAGATTACACCTGCAAATAAAGAATCCATTAAAGATCCAAATGAAAGGTATGAATGGCCTTTCCAATTACCAACTTGGATGGGAATATTTCACCCTCGAAATTGGCTAAGGCAAGAAACTAGTCATCCACTAGCTCTCCCTCTACACAAATGCAATTGCAAATTCTACAAATGATAAAAATTTGGTTTCCTTCTTTGTTATTGACATTTATAAAGTTCTAATGTCCTCCATGGGTCGAATTTCTTCCAAGAGACTCATTCCAACTCAAGTTGGGAAGAGATTCCAAAGAACGCGACTTGTACAACAATTCCTAGTCTCCCACTTCCACCAAATCACATGTGGAAGCATCTTAGATTCCCTAACACCCTTGAGCTCCCTCTTGGAGTCTAGTTTTAGATCTGACATGTCATATATGTCATATGTCAGCCTTCAGGTCTGATTTGTGTCATAGGTGTCATAGCATCTTCATCATTGTTGTCATAGAACTAGGGAATCTAGCCTAAGTGTCTCATTAGCTCCAAATTGTCTCTTCCTCTTCCATGGGAGTTACTCTTACTTTATATTTCGACCTTGGATGATTCATTCCATGAATAATACCTTTTGGAATCCCCCTAGTATGTTACCATTCACCTTGAATTCTAATTCGTGAGAGAATAATGCCAAGTGTAGTGGGGAAATCTAGCCATATGTGGGTCCCACTTCCTCCATGTGTCTTCATGATCAAATGCCACTTTGATTTTCACTTGTATATATTTATTTATATCCTTTATTAAATATTTATTCTATTCTAATGTTCAAACATAATTTGTTATCCCCATTATTCCAAATCCCAAAGCTTCCACCCCAAACCTAGGAAACTAATAATTTTCCTCCTGGGCAATTATTTGACCTTTAGCATCAATTTGACAAACTCTAATGAATAGGGCCAATGTGATTACGCCATTGTGACCCAATGCCAAATTTGGGACATGAAGAATCCTCCCTTCCCAATATTGCTTATCCTCGACCAATTTTAAACATGGGTGTTGAAAAACTTGCTTTCTGTATAATTCTTTGAAGTTGCCATGGAATTGCCCAACCTTGAGTCTTTGAGTTTCCATGAAGATTTTAGAGAGAAACCACCATGCTTTCTGCTGCACTACTCTGATAAAAATCACTTTATTAAGTGAGAAATCCATCTACCATACTTCTTGTTTCCCCAAAACATTTGAAACAAATGAGATAAAAATTATTCTAGGGTCCCATTGCTTGTATTGCACCCCAACAATTAAGAGTGCTCTCCAACCCACACCATTAGATAAGAGGATTCCTGGATCCCATTTTCTTGTATTCATCCTTCCAAACATCATGAGTACCAAATATATATCATGAAAGTACATAACAACATAATGAAAATGTACATCAAGGATATGCTTCATCAAAGAGTCATGAAAGTGCTTATACCTCCAAGCAAGTAGACCACCATTTTTCAAGTGCATACAAGCTTCAAGTGACCAATCAAATCTGCTCCAATGACATAGGTGAGGATCCCATGTCCTATAATGCTTCTCCAAAAGGATGTGATATGCATCAAAATATTTAGCCATGTATTCTTTCCTCCAAGAAGTGAATGAAGAATCTCCACTAAAATCTGAACCAAATAATGAGTAGAAAAAACAAGGAGACTTCAAATGACTCAAAGAAGTCTCACCCATACATCCCTGAATGTGAGAATCATAAAGATATAAAAAAGTATGGGGCTTGCAACAAACATTTTCTCCAATCATAAATATATTCACCCAAGTGTTGGATGAAGTTCCTTCAACATCAAATGAATCAAGTGTCGAGCAAGAAAAATCATGAGTCTTCAAGTGACTCAAATGCATATCATGGGTGCATCCATGTATATGTGCATCATCATAAATTAACAAAGGATGTTACTACAAATGTGAATAAGAATGTGCTCCAACCATGTCATCATAAAAGCTAAATCTAGGAGTTCCATACTCCTTATGTGGCACCATAAAAAAGAACCCTTTCACCCATACTTCATTGAGACTAATGTTGCAAAACATGGAATTGTAGAATGTAGGAGAATGAACTAACTAACCCAAATGATAAAAAAGTGCATAAGTTTCATTATGGGAAGGAACCATATGGGTAGTATCATGCAGCTCCTTCAAAAGTGTGAAATCTTTGTCATATATTGGTTCCAATGTAGAGGAAAAATGCTCTTCTTTAAAAATTGCATAACCTTCATCAAGAGACAATTCAAGTTCCTCTTCCACCACATCAAGTGTTTGGATCTCTTCAAGTTCATCTTCAAACACATTAAACACATTCAAATTCTCACATTTCTCATGATCACCATGTCATGAGAATCCTCCAAACAATCTACCATTTGACAATCCGAAACATAGGAGGAGAAACAAGTATCTTGCAACTTTTCAAGAAGTTGCTCATTTTGAATTGTGAGCTTATGAATATCCTCATTATTCTTCAAGTATGCATCATATAAAAATTCATTAAGCTCAAAAAAATGGTTTCTATCAAAAAGCAAAGACATGAAATTACCTTTGATGTGGCACATTGCTCTTTGAATCTTCTCCATGTCTTCAAAGAAGTAAGTTTCCTCCAATGAAGTAGTTCTCCAACAAAAATTTGACACCAATGCTTGAGTGTCATGGAGAATGTTGAGGGACTCTTGGATCTGATTTTCATTCATCTTTAAGGACCCTTCAAGAAAATGAGGCTCTTGCAAATGAACCTCCTCATCTTCTTCATTTTTGCTTGGACCAACTTCATGAAGCTCAAGTGGTGATGGGGAAGTTGATCTTGGTTCTTCTTCAACTGCTACAAGGTCTTCATTATCATGCTTAATGGAACTTGGGCTTGCAGCAACACTTTCAAAAGTGATATCTATGTCACCAACATAGAGGTACGGGCACCTGCATATTCCTCATAAGAATTGTACTCATAGGATTCATCATATTAATAAGACATGGCTGCAAATTATTCTTGAATGTATGTAGCTAATCCACAGGTTCAAGGACTATGCTCTGATACCACTGTAATATCCCTTGTTCGTAATTTTATTAAAATGGCAATTTTTCACTTTTTTCCCTAGTTTGACCTTTGACTAGTTTTGAGCTCTAGATCCTCAAATTGCTCCAATTGCTCCCAAATCTTCTGAAAAGGTATATGTATGATGTTAGAACATAAATATGTATTTCAGGGATGCCTTTGGAACTTTAAATAATTCTTCAAATCCTCTTTCAATTATGGCCAATGTAGGGAACTTTACTAGTAATTTCCCTTTGAGTAGTATTGGTCTCTAGGTCTCGAATTGACTCCAAATGCCTTCAAATATTAAAGGAAGGTGTATAAATGATATTAGGAATTGAATATGATGTTCAGGGAGGATATATGGCCACCAAAATACCTTTTCAAACTCTCTTAAGATTCTGGACCAAGTATGCAATTTTACTAGTAATTTGGGGTTCAAATCCCCTAGGGTTAGTATTGAAAATGGCTTCCCAAATGCCTCCAAACCCACTCAAATTTTTGAACAGAGGTAGGGAATGTATTAAGGTCTCAGGTGCACCATTAATTGATTATTATATCTATTCCAACCCTTTCCCATTCAATTGCAAAAATCACCAATTCGACCCTTGGGGAAATGGCACTATTTCTTCTCCCAATGCAATTAAACTGAGTAAAAATACTTAAAATGCTCAAGTACAGCACATGAAACTTGTAAAATACATCCATGTAAGTCAATTAATCACAAATTCATGAGATAATCATCCATTCATTCAAAATCATCATCAATACATTGGTTCACAACAAGGTAGTGGGGAAATGGCATTGTTCTTCCATTAAAAATGAGATTTATACATTTCTACTTGGAATTTAGACATGAAAAATTATGGAGATGAATAAAAGAGTATTTAATTCATATTACAAAATAAATGGGGCATGAGAATCTCCCCCAAAGAGTACAATAGCTCACCAAAAACGCCCTCCCTCAAGGATCAAGAATATGCCATCAAAACTGGAAATCGTTGAGAGAATGTGCTGCAATAGAAGAAACCATGAGCTACCCTGTAGCTTACACCTGCAAATAAATACTCCATTAAAGCTCCAAATGAAAGGTATAAATTGCCTTTCCAATTACCAACCTGGATGGGAATATTTCACCCTCGAAATTGGCTAAGGCAAGAAACTAGTCATCCACTAGCTCTCCCTCTACACAAATGTAATTGCAAATTCTACAAATGATCTAAAGCTGGTTTCCTTCTCTTTTATTGACATTTATAAAGTTCTAATGTCCTCCATGGGTCGAATTCATTCCAAGAGACTCATTCCAACTCAAGTTGGGAAGAGATTCCAAAGAACGCCACTTGTACAACAATTTCTAGTCTTCCACTTCCACCAAATCACATGTGGAAGCATCTTAACTTCCCTAACACCCTTGAGCGCCCTCTTGGAGTCTAGTTTTAGCCCTGACATGTTATATATGTCATATTTCAGCCTTTAGGTCTGATTTGTGTCATAGGTGTCATAGTATATTAATCATTGTTGTCATAGAGCTAGGGAATCTAGCACAAGTGTCTCACTAGCTCCAAATTGTCTTTTCCTCTTCCATGGGAGTTACTCTTCCTCTATATTTTGACCTTGGATGAGTCATTCCATGAATAATACCTTTTGGAATCCCCCTAGTATGTTACCATTCACCTTGAATTGGAATTGGTGAGAGAATAATGCCAAGTGTAGTGGGGAAATCTAGCCATATGTGGGTCCCACTTCCTCCATGTGTCTTCATGATCAAATGCCACTTCGATTTTCACTTGTATATATTTATTTAGATCATTTATTAAATATTTATGCCATTATAATGTTCAAACATAATTTTTTATCCCCATTATTCCAAATCCCAAAGCTTCCACCCCAAACCTAGGAAACTAGTAATTTTCCTCCTTGGCAATTATTTGACCTTTAGCATCAATTTGACAAACTCTAATGAATAGGGCCAATGTGATTAGGCCATTGTGACCCAATTCCAAATTTGGGACATGACACCGCTCAACACTAGTACTAGAATGTGGTTGTGAAGCACATCTAGAATGAACAAATGGCCTCAGATCTGTTATTCATTATCAAGCTTGGAGTGCTCCAGGGATGATGCCCAACACTCTATGTACATGAAGGCTTACGCCCAGTATGTAATAAAATCCTCTAGGTACATAGGGGCTTATACCCAGTACGTAGGTCATCCGTTTGTTTCTGATTCCATGCTCAACACACTATATAAATCTATCATGTGAATCATAACTTTGCACAATATATAACAAAAAGGTCATCTCAGTATATTAGGGTTTGTACCCAATTCACATAACAAAACATAATCAATGCATTAGCGATTTCTCGTCCAGTATATAACAATAATGCATGAGTCAGTGTCCATGCCCAATATGTAGGTCTATAAAAGAAATGAATCATTTTCACTAGGGATTGTGCCCAATAATAAGAATAAATCATATGTGTTAGGGCTTTAATCCCAATATATAACATCAGAAATAGTTAGTCAAAATTTGGGATATTACAAGCATATGATGGAAGAGGTAGCAACCCAATGCTGTTAAGAGCTTGAGCTGGTTTATTGTTAGGATTTGGTATCAGTTTTGCAGGAAATATTGTGGGTCTTGGGGGATTCATATTCTATAAATGGTGAGGCTGATGAGTAATAGTGGGTAGTGAAGGAGGCACAAATCCAAGAAAAATTTGTTGGATATTAGATGGGTAAGGATAGTTAGGCATAGGGGTAGGTGGAGATTGAGCATATGTTTGTCCCCTCCATCCCTGTGACCATTGTTGATGCTGAGCATTTTGAGAAGGATACTGAGGTGGCCAATTTTTCCAATTTGAAGTGTTCCACTGTTGAGGTGGTTGATAAGGGTGATAGTGGGGTGGAAATTGTAATGATGGATAATTATATGATGGTTGGTCTCTAGGTTGCCAAGGCCTCCTAGATGTCTCACCAAAATTTCCACTCTTATATACGGATTGCAACCTAGGCAATGATGGACAATTATTAGTTGGATGTTCTTATGTACAAAGGTAACATACTGAAACATTATTCAATGGGCATACCCGTTGGGGATGTTTAGTATTACACCTAGCACAAAAGATACTCATTGTTTCCCACTCTTCATCATGTCTCTTCTTAGCTTGTAATGCATATAATTGGGAACCCATGGCTCCTAAGATATCTATTTTTAAATTTTCTAATAGGTTCCCCAATTCTACCCTCATAACTCTACCAGGAATGGATGTATTTACTTTTAGGTTTCTAGTATAAGATTCCCGAAAGTCTCTCCCACTTTTCCCTCTTCTCCTGGAGTAATTCCTACACATCTCACAAATTTGTGGAAAAGGCCTATGAGAAATATCTCGAGTTGCCATGAGGTTAAGATTTTCTAAAAACTCTTCTGAAATTCCCTTAAGGAAGAGTGTTCTTACCGCATCTTCTCGAAGATCACTATATTTTGATTTATGTAACACATTGTTAAATATTTCGAGATAGTCTTCTAGGCTCTCATCTTCAAGTTGTTGTATTTTGAAAATTTCATTTCGAGAGTCCTTAGGTTTACAGTAATCCTGATATTTACGTAGAAATGCAGTTTTCATGTCTTCCCAAGTTCTAAAACTAGACTCTCCTAACCCCATAAACCACCTAAGAGTGGATTCTTTTAATGTAGCAGGGAAAAGTTTTAACTTTTGTCCATCTTGTAGGTAGTTATAGCTCCTACACAGAATGTCAAATTCGAACATAAATGTATCCGGATCCTCACTACTCTTCCCATAAAAGGTCGGTAGTGAGGAGGGATGGATGTTTTTCATGGTTACATCTTGTGCAGTGTCTAAGATAGGGAACCCAAAAGTACCTTTAGTTCTAACCTCTCCCTCTTCTTCATCTTGTCGTACATGATGTTCATTTTCGTTCTCCATCAAAACTTAATTTCCAAAGAGAGTGTACCTAGGTGGTTCCTTTCTTGGTGAATATGGGATGTCAGAACATTTTGTTTCAAGGAAAGTATTCCTCCGATGAGAAGAGTTGTCATCTATGTGAGAGTCCAACTCTACAGGGATTGTAGGTCCTATAGTTGATGTTTCTATTTATGAAACAATTATGTTTGCAAAGTTTTCCAAAAGAGCATCTATCTGTGAGAGAACAACAAAATCTACTAAATTCGGACCCCCTACTAGTGAGAAGGTTGTGTCTTTGGGTTTTGAAACTAATGGATGATTAAGATATTCTGATGGTTTAGATTTTTGAGCTTCTTCCATCCTAAGTTTAGTTTCAATTTGAGGCTGAGGTTCTCCTAATGGTGTTTCTTTATGAACATACTTCTCTGATGTCTTTATGGTTCCCCCTAAATGGTTTCCAGAAAGGATTTCCTTAGCTTTCCAGGTAGGACTATCTCCTTTAGGTGTTTTTTGATACCTTTCTGCTGAGATAGTAGTTGGGGTGGCACGCCCCCCGTAAAGGTTAGTAGGAATTTTAGTGTTTTGGGGACTATTTTTAATGTATCTACCTTTTAAGTCTCTAGGTCTATTCATGAAAACAAAGCTAAAACTAAAATAAATTTTAATTGCATTACTACTATTGTTGGGTTTTGTGGATTCTTGTTATAACAGATGCACAGGTTCTTACCTCTCATCTTACCAATCACAATCCACCAGCCTATCTCTAAGTTTCAAAAGGAAAATTCTACCTATCACTAAGGTGTAGAAAGAAAATTCTACCTATCTACAACTCCCTGGCAACGGCACCAAAATGTTGGGCATTTTTTGTCTTAATGAATCACCAAATATTTAATTATCGATTGAGGTTGGTAATCTTAGAGTTGTGGCAAATTATATGCTGAGGTAGAAGGGTACCTAAGACATCGACTTGGCCGACCTTAGAAATGTTTAATAATGAAAAGATCGAAAGATATTTCAAAATGAAAAACTGAGTCAAACTTCAAAAATACAACTACTAAAATGATTAGACCTAACCAAACCAATAGATCAGAATAGTATTAATCTATACTAATCTACTCTATGAACAATAATTGAAAAGATAAAAACAATACTACTATGGGAAACAAGACTTGATCAAAATCAAACTATTCTTATGAAAATGGAAACTATTAATCAATGATTCAAACTCTAATCTAGGAATTAGAAAGACTAGCTACCATGTAAGAACTATGAACAAGTTCAAAAACTTATCTATGAAATGATTCAGTTTAAAACTAACTATGTAAAGACAAGAAACTTGTACTATCTTAAGCAAGGTTACAACTACTTAATAAACCTAAGAAATTCAACAGTTAAACTAAACACTCAAAACTAAGCTAAGCTACCTAATTCCATTCTCCTTGAGTATTTTGAGGAAATGTCTCAAATGTGATAGGAACTAGAGAAAATGTATCGAAATGACTTTCAAATGTAACAAGGAAACAAAACGGAAGTAAATATAATTTAACCTCTACAAAGAGATGTAAGCTAAAAAGTGACCAATTACAACTGATTTTAAACATTGTAATCTATTCTTTATCCATACACAAATGATACTTAAAAACTAGCTAAAGTACTTGAAATGAAATGTTGATTAACAAAAGTACAAATCCTAAGTTATTTAATCTCAAATGACTACTTGGAATTAAAAACATGAAATGTTTATCTAACTCATGCAAATTCCTATCAACATCAAATTATATCTATCAATACTTCAACCTAGTTTATGAAACATTAACTACAAGAAAAGCAAATTAAACTAAGTACAAGAAAAGAACTTAAATGACTGAAATCAATCTCAACTTATAATCAAAACCTACAGCAGAAAAACAAGATGTTCTTACACTACCTCTATTGCAAATCAAACTATCTTCTAAGACAACTATGAAAGAGTAATGAAGTTGATCTATAACTTGAGAAGCAAACCTATATTAAACTAAGTTATGAAAACTCTTAGATATTGAAAACTAATGCATCTATATTAAACACACATGAACTTATTAAACTTGGTTTGAGACTAGTTCCTAATGTATTCTATCTACGGAAATGAAAGAACTTGAAATGATGCAATTAAACCAAATCAAAACACTATGTAAAATAAAAGTGAAAGACTAATTAGAAAATTGAATGCAAACTAGAAATGAAATACTAAACTAATTCAGAAATAAGACAAACTGAGATTTAACAAAATCTATGATAACATTGTAAACAAGTTTAAGCTAATCTAGGTCCTAGGCATGAAAAGTAAATGAAAGTAACTCATAAAAATACCTAAATCATAAGCAAAAGACATTTATGCTACTTCTATTTGAACCAAAACTATTTCTTATTTGAATAGTAAAACATATGGTGAATGTAAATGAATTTCATCATTAATAAAACTGAAATGGTTAACCTATGTGCAAATGTAAGATGAGATATGAAATGTTAAGGGTGGATTCGAATCCCAAACTAGCTACCGAATGTGATGAAGTATTGGAAAATCAACCTACATCCTAGCTAACTATCTCTGCATAAAATGAAATACTAGCAATTCTGGAAATGATTGCAAATTCTGGAAAATTCTGTCTAAATGCGAATGAAAGGATAAAAGAAGGTCTGAAATGAATTTTGAATGGATGGTGCGAATGGCCGGCCGAATGGATTCTGAAGGTATAAATTGCATAAAAACGCAGGAAATTATATGTTATAAACAACAAAGTGTCACCTACATGAAAAACAAAATAATTGCTTGTAGAAAAGAAATGACTTACAGAGAAACGTAATAGATATATGCAAAAACGAAATGACTTAGCTGCAAATGTAAAAAGAAAAAACTGAATATACACAAATGGAACTCTGATTGTTAAGAGGCCCTTCCTAGTAAGAGGGGTTTATCTCCTAAGCTACTCAGTCACCAACCATTAACAGAAAATGAGAATGATCATCAATAGTTGAAACAGATTCTTTATATTAAACTAAAACAAAGTTACAACGTTTTTCCTCTATCTTTGTGCATGCATTTCTCAACCTGAGATGTATTTATATAGTTTTTACAATGGGAGAGTAGGTCAACCCTTTCAGTGGTCGACCTCTCTGAAAATAGGAGGTCTTAATTACTAAAGAAAACAGCTCAGTACAACACATAGGCCATCTCTTACAATCCATGCATGTTGGTTCCATTCACATGAGAATTTGGTGCGTTGATTCTCTTTGACATGGGCAGCCGATGCGTTGTAAGGCTGGGCGAGTAGGAACATGTATATTCTAGAATGAGGGATCACGAACCATGAGGGTCATACTGCCAATAGAACCAACGTCATGGTGTTTTCCTTTAGTGCCCTGAAATCTTCTAACCAACAAATTTGAGGTTGCAAACAGAGGGATGAACGATGGTCCGACTGCGGATGGGTGTCTTGGACGTGAACGTGTGTATGAACGAGAGTCCGTTTGAGAACCATAACCTGCAGAATGATTTCTATTTGCCGAACAAGTAGAGAAATGCTAAATTAATTTTAATAAACAAAAAAATGATGATAATCAATCAAGATTCATGCGATATTTAAAATGTATTCATACTTGAGTTCAAATTGTGGTCTGAATGGAAAGAAGTATGACTTATCATATAAAAAATGGTAGAAATAATTACAACAGAGCACGTTTAATGATAAAAAACGATGACAAAATTGGGCATCAACAATCCGGTAGACTGAAAGTATATTAGAAGTGAGTGTAGGGACATAGATCACTTCTGAGAAGTACCCATGATCAAGTTTGATTCTTCCAATCCCCTCAGAGGATACCTCAGAATCATTCCCCAAGATGATGGATGTTCCAACAATGGATTCGAAACCAATAAAGAGATCTTTGGAGGAAGACATGTGTCTTGATGCTCTTGAATCTATGATGAAGGAGGATTGTGTTGATGCACCTTCCATGAGAGTATGGCATCTCTCTTTGTCTTCTGATCTTGATGGTTCACCTTCTTTCTTCCTAGCACATGCAGGTACTGGAAGGTTATTCTTTTCAAGAAGTGAATTCATGACACCTATGGTCTTCTTCGTACATGAACTCTTAGGATGAAATCCTCTATTGCAATAGGTACATTTCGATTTCCCCTTCTTAGTTTGCTTGTCTTTATTGGAGTTTGAACCTCCTTCTGATTGATTTGGAGCCTCCTTCTTCTTCTGCTCATTTGACTTTCTGTAAAAAAAAAATTTGCTTTCCCTTGCCATTCGCTCTCTTCATTTCAGTGGAAGCAAGTGTTGAATCCAACTTGAGTTTTATCATTCCCATATGAACTAACTTATCCTCCTCAAGTGTGAGAGACTGGATGAAGTCTTCAAGTGTGCGAAAATTCTATTTTGGGATGGAAAGCTTCGCTGACTAGAAGGTAGTGACAAATACTAAGTAGTCAGGGCCTAGTTTTAATAGTATGGCAAGGATGAGTTGCTTCTCTTCTTTCTCAATTCCATATCTCTTCAATTGTGAAATCAAATTTTTGAACTTGTTTAGAAACTCAGTGATGGAGTCGAAACTACTAGGGCTCAAGGAGATGAGCTCATTTTCCACTTTTTGACCTTTCAAGTTATCTTTCTATCCAAGAAGATATTCGAGCTTGTCCCAAACTTATTTTGGATTTTCTAGATCTATGACATGAAAATGGAGGTCTTCGGAAATGCTGAGGAGCAATAGTCCTACTGCTTCATCAAGTTTATCCAAGTACTTAGATTTGTCAACTACACTAGTGGGTTCTTCTGCAGTGCCATTCAATACTCTAGAAAGTATTTTGGAGTTCATGAAAAAGTCCATCTTGTATTTACATTCGAAATAATTGAATGAATTCAGTTTTCGATCCATAGGTAGTTGTTGAAGTCGAATTGAAGATGAATTTGAATGATGGAGATAACCTGCAAAACAATGAAATTTTTTATGGAGATTTGTTGCAAATTCGAATTGAACACTGCCTTAGGACAATGAGCACATGTGAATGGATCCTTCACACCTGGCTATACCTCACTGAATTTCTCCAGTGAATTCAATACAATTGCACCAGGAATTGTTGTGGAAATCCAGAGGCTTCCGATGCTCAATGAAAGACAGTTGCTCAAAGAATTGTTGCAACTACTACTACTACAATTTGAATAGCTAAATCCATCTCTGATACCATGTGATATTTTATTGGATAGATCACACAGCTAGAGTAAATCTCACTAATATCACTCAAGAATTGCAGAGAAGAAGAAAGAAAAAGAATGGAATCAGTAATCACTCATTAACACAAGAAATGACAAAAACTATTGTAATCATACATCAGCTGTAAGATGGCACTGTGAAATTAGAATGATAACTCAATATAATCAAATGAATTCAAATATTCCTAAGTTCATTCAAATTCTCCTCAATGTGTGGATTGGATAGCATTGGAAACATCACCCAATCAGTGGTAGTAGTCACAAATAGTCAAATATCAATCAAATGAGTCTAACTGAGTCTAACTGAGTCATGTGAGAACAAATCAAGGGATGGAGACTCCAAGGAGGGTGCATGAGGCTGATGAGGCTATTAGTAGGTCAAGTGGCACTCCGATACAGACAAATGGAATCTACAGGAAGTTAAACTGAGTAATAAATGCAAGAACTGGTCAATCAATGCTGCAATTGATTGTTAGTGATCCAAGTAGTGTAGTAGGGAGCATTAGTCATCCAGGTGAGGAAAACAAGGCGCACTAGGTAGGTAGAGGGCTCATGAGGGCTAAAATAAGGCTCTAGGGGGGTGAACATAGGCTCCAGGTGCTGGGGATACTACCATACTGATCACTAGATACATGCAGAATGCATGCAAATATAAAATATAATGGTGAGAATATTCCAACACTTGTGCTCAGTATTTTTCCAGTGTTCACCATTCTGGATATACATGAATTGACATCCTATCCTTTACAGGTTGAATATTTTTACAATTCCCTCATAAATGAATAGGAGGTTGACCCTTCTTGTTCCCAGTATTATTTTCATAATAGTTCTAGACTGCAATAATGGTCGATCGACCCTTCTTGTGTTCACCATTCTGGATACAGGTGAATTTTTGGATGTAGGTGTTCACAATTCTCTACTAAATGAAGGGGCGGCCGATCCTTCTTGTCAGAAGTCATAAGTTGGGAATTTTTTTTTTATATGTTATAAATTAGCCAATGTTCCGAACCCTACTATTTATTGTAGAAGTCGAAAGTCAGGAATTGTCGGCCTATCCTTCGTAGATTAAATATTTTTACATTTCTCTCGTAAATAAAGGGTCATTCGACCCTTCTTGTGCTCAGTATTCTTGATATACATGAATTGACGTCCTATAATTCGTAGGTTGAATATTTTTACAATTCCCTCATAAATGAAGGGGTGACCAACCCTTCTTCTACCCAATATTCTTTTCATAATAGTTCTATATTGCAAGAAGACTCAGTCGATCCTTATTGTGTTCACCATTCTATATATAGGTGAATTGATGGATATAGGTGTTCCAACAAAATTGAATATTTTCATGTGGTTAGCACTAAATTATCACATTATGATTGGTGACAGATTTATAAAACTTGGAGGAATTGGACCTAATGTATGTCAGTTATGTTTCAGAGCCGAAGAAACATGTGATCATATGTTCAATCAGTGCGTATTCACTATACAGCTCTAGGATGAGATAGTGATTTTCCATTGTCAAGCAGGTACTTGGGCAGGAAGCACTCTTGATGAAAATCTTAAATATTGGTATTCAAATTTCAGACATTTGATGGCATATCCTGTTCATTTCATTTGTGGTCTTTCGTGACTAAGGAACTCTATCTTGTTTGATGAGAAAATATACACTTTGCGTGGGTTCGTGGAATTCATACTACATTACATGAACGACATAAACTGTAAGATGCCTGTTATAAGGAAAAAAAAGTTGACCTCTCAATTATAAATTATCATTTTTCTGTGGGTGATTTCGACGAAGCTAGTTGTTGGTCACATCACTATTCTAGAGGTTTTCCAATGTAGACCCAGGTACTTCATGGTACAAGATACCAAGAAAACCCCTATTCACTGGCCCTTTCGGAAATAGACTCCAAGCAGCCTGAGGTCTCACCCGAGGCGAAATTGGAGGGCATGGTTGTAGAAGCAGGTTTGAGTTGCACGTTGTGGTAAATGACTGCGTGGCGTCTTCCACTCTACATTGAGTGTTTTCAGGAACAAAAGATACTTGCACCCCCAACGCATCCACAGGCTATGCAATGGGGTTTAGGATACTTAATCACTTCTACTCAATGTTATTCAATAATTCTTAAGAATTCATCATTACTTAGATTGATAAACATCATGACTTATGCAGATAAGTGAGGTGCACAGTGCTGTGTGCTTTGATACTGCAATTCAATCCTTAACAATTAACTGTGTGGTTATCTCATCGATCCATTCATTCGAGACTTATAGGTGCTTTACAGTTAATATTCGTCCACACATGAACTACTTAGCATCTTATTCCATCCTTTCCACGACGAATACAGATCACAGTAAACATATAACAAACAATAATAACTTCATGCATGCACTGTAAGTAAATTAGATCACAAATTAATGGCAATCATACATAGAAATCACATAACACAATGGTTTAACGTGGTTCACCCCCCCGGATGGGAATCTATGTCCACAAGAACTATTGTTTATTTATCTAGGAAAGGGTACAACAGTTCTTCGTCTGCGCACTCAGCTGCAGACGCTCTTCTCTTTCTCTCTCAAAATTAGGTCTTTGTGCACTCAGCTGCAAATCCTTTGCAATGATTTAATATAATAGATCTCACAATATTCAATGCTATCAACAAAATGAGAGTTAACAACCCTTTCCCTTTACAAAATTTCTTATTTATAGATTAAGACCCGTAGGTCATGTCTTTTACATCTTGAAGGAAGAACCCTTAGGTTTTACAAAACTGTCACGGTTTTCCCAAAACCAGACTACTGATATCTGGCAGTGGATATTCTATTATATGCGTGCCAACATGTTGCTTCCGTCGAGATATTCCTTCTTTCTCAGCCTTAGATGACTGGTTCGAGTGGTAGTAGTCTTTTTCCTATTGTGATTAGACACCTACCTCTGATCTACACCTACCCACTGCTTGGTAGTTATCGACGATCTTTGCTAAAAATAGGTCTTCTGTGACCTAAACAAAATAACTGCCTCCATCCATCCATGCTTTGCTTAGCTGGATCTCCATTGACATGGCACATCGCGGCGCTGTACTCCTTGCAGCACTGACCTCACAGCTCCTCCGACACTATGTTGTGCGCAACTTCGCAGCATACCAAAACTTATCCCAAAATTGTTCAAACTTGACTGCACTTAGCTCCGCAGTTCTCAAAATTCTTCTTGTTCAAAAATGCCCCATCTAGACTAGGCCCAACAGGCCCCTAACACTTACATGTGGCTCACCCCCAAGCCACTTGGAACTCCCTGAAGGTGTTCTACTGCTTGTGGACTGATCTTTGCAGTGAACGCATTGAATCTTTCCATCAACTTTATACTGTGGCCTTTGTAACTTGTTCAATTTGTCCCACTGTTTCCACCATCTCAAGTGTTATCTCATGGCCGATATGGCCTTCCACTTGCTCTTGATTCTGGTTCAGCTCCTTTAACTTTTCTTCAATATCCTATGAGATTGTGCCGACGTCCTCTAATAATGGCTACGACTTGTTGCCCATTTATGTCTCCTTCTCACGCAACGCTTTAACTTCCTTCTTTAGGTTGTTGATTTCCCTATATTTTAGGAGTTTATCCCTTGCTAGTAGCACCTTAACCTCCTCACTCATCTTTTCTAGTACTTCTTGTTTTTCCTTCACTTCCTTCTTTACTACTTATAATTGTTGATCTTTTTCAAGGGCACTAAATGCCTTAAATGTTGCTTCCAATAGATTTTGGCACTTAGTCACTTCGACAACAATATTCTATGTTGCGGTCTTCACTACTCCTTGTCTTAACTGTTGTTCATCTGTTGGAGTTTGTAGATTGAGTTGTGCTTTCAGGGCAGCAATTTCAGACTCATGGAGAATCTCCATGTCTTCCTTCTCATTCTTAAGATTATTGACCAACTTGCCAATATTGAAGATAATATCTGATGGTTCTGTTTATATTTCAAACTCATCTATATTATCTGCAACCGTGGTGATCGTGGTCTCCAATCTCATTCAACTATCTCTTTCATATTGTAATTGCATGTTACTCCGTGAGCTCTCTTCCTCTATTTGCCTTTGTAACTCTGCCTATCCTTTTAGTGCTTCTATGGTTCTGTCATGCATTTCTTCACCAAGTTGCGTGTGTAAGAAATGGAGTCCTAGCAATCGTATGGTTGCAATATCAAGCTCCACGCACTATACATTCTTGGTATCTAGCATTACTTGATCTTGTAATGGAAACCTAACAGATAGTGGCTGCAAATGGATAATATGGGACCTCACGGGAACCCTTATTTGCTGCTACGGAGTCCCCGCGGACCCTTTTTCAACTACTGACTCGTGGTGCAAGGGTAATCTTCTGCTAACTTACTCAAATTTTTGGGATAAACCTTGTAGTGTAGTGAGGTTCTGGTTTAAGCTGTCTTGAATTGCCTTGTCTTTCTTCTCTTTATATGTCGAAAGTTCCTCCATTTGTTTAGTGACCCTCGCAGTGATCATTAAATAATCATCATCGCAAAGCACTGTGTCTAATTTTTCTTTGTTTGCTTTCTGCTTCTTCCTTTCTTCCTTTTGCTTGAGTCTTTATCTTCTACTATGGGACACGGGATAGCGTTATCCTTGCCAGAATCACTTTCTATGTCCACGACCTCAACTTGGAATTCAGCTGGCCATTCCTTCATTAAGTTCTCAATATCTTTCTCGTACATATGGTAGTTTCTTAGGTACCAATCAACATTCTTCTTCTACGATTTGGGTGAAATGGAGATACATTTCATCGCAACATAAAATTTTATAATGCGGATATATTTGCTTGTTACCTGATTTGGTATGTGAGGTGTGAGCATGATGGCCCCACACAGGTAGTCGTAATATGTGTAAAAGACCAGCGTTGTCTTGTGCTATCTTTCTGGATTCAAGTTTGCCCATAGATTTTGAAATCAAGCACCTTTTCAGTCTGAAGTTTTTGTGACCACTCTGACATAGTGCTTCGGTTCCCTCCACCCCAGGAAGCTGATCAATATGATGAGCCAGGTGAAATGGAAATTTCCACCATTGATTTGTGTATCATTTAGTTCTTCGAGGAATTCATTTAATAGATATTGGGACCAATTGAATTCGTATCCCTCGGCAGCTGCAGCGCCAAGTAGTACTACACCTGTGTTCACTTCTAATGGTCTGCACTTTCTTAAGATTTTCCCTCTAGTAGTTGTGTGACAAACCGTATTGCCTCATCCTTTATGTCCTTCGTCTGGAAGCCTCGCTTCCTTTTGATCACAGATTGTGTTTGCTTCATCAATGATGCTACCTCTTTATCCTTTGTCTTTCCCTAGAAGAACTTATTTGGGTCTTCCCCCCTTTTGCTTAACCCTGTTATACGATGGATTAAGTCATATGTCAATTTGATATTCTAGTCTAGCCATAAATATCCTGAGTGGATGTGAGCCATAAGAGTTCGCACCACCGCATTGAGCTCTGGTGATCTGTCAAAATGTGGAATCCTTAGCAGGTTGAGCAGCCCCGACTTAGCTATTCTTGACAACCAGCTCTCGGCGACCAAGGTGTGGTCACCCTTTGCATTCTTCTTCCAGCACATGTATTTGTCGGGCTGGAACTGTGGGAACTTTGGTTCAGTTGGCTTCTCCTTCTGCATTGCTAGCAGATCCTAGTCCTCCCATTTGCATTCTGGAATCTTTCCTAACAAGTTTTTGTCCACCTCAACATGCTTCGATATTGGTGGGAGTAGTATCTCATAATTTGGGCTCTTTAGCAGTTTAATGGCTAGTGCATCCACTATACGCAGTGAGATGTAGTCTGGAGTCATAGTTAAGGGTATCTCTTTATCGACAAGGGGCTGTTTTGGCCCTACCGAACTTGTCTGTGGTAGTTTTGATCTTGGCACTGCTGAATTTTTCCCTTTGTCTTGCATTGAGGGGCCGTGTCTTGGTGATCGTCTTGGATTTTGTTCTTATTCTTTAATGATTTTCTTGCTTGGGGTTCTCATTAATTCTTCAATTCCTTCGTGTTGGAACAACCTCACAGTCTCTTCAACCATGAACTATTCTTCAAATGAAAATATTTTATACATGCAAACACTTTCAACGGTTGTAGATGGCTTACGAAAACTAGCTCAGACAGAAGTATTTGCAAAAAATTCTAAGTGTTTGATATGCCAGAAAGACGATATGCAGTGTTATTTATAGGTGCGGTGGACCCTCCTACGTGCCCTTGAACGGCTAGATATTCATTTAATGGCGGTATCTGTTGGCCAAATCCAGTTTCTTTTGTTGTATTGTCTTTCAAAATTGTGTTTAGAAAAACTATATGTGCTTTAAATGCCCGAGTAGTTGGTAGGAAGCTACTGTATAACCACTATATTCCCAACCAACATTGTAATGGCTATTTTCTGGATTCTTGCATCGAACTGTTCGGCAGGCATTCCTTGGTTCTGCGTAGTGTTTTCGCGGCATATAATTTCTTTTCTTTTAAGTTGCTGCTTTTTAATGTCTTAACAGCGCATTGTTTCTTTTTTTTTTCAACGTGGTGCACTTTATAGATTTATCTCTATCAGTTTATGTATAGACTTTTCCACAGTTTCTAGTGCCCAATTCTGACTATATTTGGCACCTAGAAACTTTCTCTTCTTTACGGTTATACCAGATGCTGCGGAGCAGAACTATCGCGGTAAAGATTTAGTCTGCTTCCATTTATCAAATTGGGTAGTGTATCACCGGCTAAAGTAGCTAATTGGACTGCGCCACCATTAGTAACATCTATTACAGTATATGGTCCAAGCCAATGCATTTTAAATTTTCCAGGAAACTTCATGAATTTACTATCATACAGTAGGACTAGATCACCCACCTGAAAAGACTTATTCTTGATGTGGCGATCATTCCATGCTTTTTCTCGATCTTTCTGCACTTGATGGTGGAATCTTGCGATGAAGCGCTCTTCTTCCAACCCAACCAAGTGTGACAGCCTTTCTTCTAGTGCTGCATGATCTTCCATCCCTGTAAATGCAGCTATTCTTAAGCTGGGTATAATGTATTCCATTGGCATTATTGCTTCTTGTCCATAAGCCAATCTGAAAGGTGTATGTCCAGTTAATTTCTTGCATGTCGTTCTGTACGCCCATAATATAGATAGAATGCGCAGGTCCCATTCATCGCGGTTTACATTGCATACCTTGGTTAGCGCATTCTCAAGTACTTTATTAATGCTTCAACAGTGCCATTCTCTTGTGGGTGATAAGGCGTACTACGCTGATGATGGATGTAGAACTCTTCAGTCAAAGCTTCAATAGTTCTATTTAGAAAATGGGTGCCTTGATCACTCATCAAAATTTTTGGGCATCCAAATCGTGTAAGGATGTTCTCAAAAATAAATTGTGCGGCTGTAGCTATTCTATAGTCTTTGACTGGTTTTGCTTCTTCCCATATGGTGAGGTAATCAGTTTCTATAATACTGTACCTTCCACTAGTTCTTTTTCCCGGTGGGTTAATAGGTCCCACGAAATCAATTTCCCATTTCTCGAATGCCTGTAAGGTCAGGTGAGGGTTCAACAGAATTTCGTTTCTTCTTGACGGTTTCCCTGTCCTTTGACAGACATCTTAGTTCTAGCAATGTTCTTTGGAGTCCTTATGAATCGTAGGCCACCATAGCCATGCGCGCAATATCTTCTGCACAGTAGCCCTTCCTGCATAATGATCTCCTGTGACTCCTGAATGTGCGTCAACTAATATAAATGGCTTCTCATGTTCTAATACACATCTCCACAGCACTTCATCAAGTCCTAACTTGTAGAGCTGTCCTACGATAATGGTGAAGTCTGCAGCTCGCACTAGCAGTTTCTTCTTTTGTTGCGTAGTGAATTCAATAGGTGCGAACCCGGTAGTTAGAAAGTCAATGATATCCTGATAGTAATCATTGGCAACCTGTATAGCAAACAATTGTGCATCAGGCAGATTGCCTTCTAGATTTGTAGGTTCCTCTCCTGACTCGATCCTTGAGAGATGATCAAGGCCTAAATTTAATCTGCCTGGCTTAACCACTATTTTAAAATCATACTCTTGGAAGAGTAGAAGCCATCTGCATATTTGCCCCCCTAACACTAGTTTGTTGACTAGGTATTTTAATGCAGAATGGTCAGTAAACATTGAGAAGTGTGATCCAAGAAAATAGTGACTGAATTTTTGTATTGCATATACCATTGCGAGTCCTTCCCTTTCAGTTGTGGTATAATTCTTCTCAACAGATGATAACTTTCTGCTCGAAAATGCAATGGGATGATCAATTCCTCCTTCTCCTGGCTGCGCAAGAACGATACCCAATGCTATACATTATGCATCAACATGTACATGAAATGGATTTTCCCAATCTGGAAAAACAAGGATTGGCGCAGTGACCATTTTCTCTTTCAATGTATCAAATCCTTTCTCGTAGTCCTCATTCCAAATGAACGGTGTATCATTTTTTAAAAGCTTCTCCATTGCTGTGGTGATCTATGCATACCCCTTTATGAATTTCCTGTAATATCCAGTATGCCCTAGTGTAGTGTGCAATTGTTTAACTGAATTTGGTGTAGGCAAGTTTACAATAACTACTATCTTCGCAGGATGAACCATCAACCCTTGCTTACACACAATATGTCCCAGTAGAATGCCATAAGGAACACATAAAATACATTTCTTTAAATTCAATGAAATTTGATGCTGTCTATATTTTTCCAGCATCATTTTGAGGTTCGCGACATGGTTCTTTAGTAACCCAAAAATGGTCCAATCATCAAAGTAAACTTCTAAAATTTTGTGTATGAATTCTTTAAATGCTGCGATCGCCACTCTTGAAAATATGGCTGGTGCATTCTTCAAGACATACAACATCACTTTATATTGGAACGACCCCCATTCTGTTGCAAAAGTGATTTTGGGCCTATCGGCTGGATCAATTTTTATCTGATGGTATCGAGAAAATCCATCAGTAAAAGAGTATGCTTCATTCCCTCCAACATTATCAAGTACTTCATCGGTAAAAGGTGTAGGAAATGGATCATGCATAGAGGAATCATTCAACCTTCTGAGATCAACACAGATTCTAATATCAGCCTTTGTTTTCTTGTCTTGGATGACCATCGGGCTTATCCATTCAGATTCTTCAACCGGCTCAATAATTCCTGCATCGAGCATCTTATCGAGTTATGCCTTAACTCATTCTTTGTAGCGTGGATTCAGTCTATATGGCCTTTGTTTAATAGGTTTCTCTCCTGGCTTAAGAAGAATTCTCATCACTCCTAATTCTCTGAGGATACCTTTCATCTCTGTGAACTTCATTGGGAATACTTCTTGATATTCCTGTAATATAGCTGTGATCTCTGCAACTATGTCATCATCCCAGTAGTCTCCTATTGCTATGAGCTTCGACTCTTCAGGGGTGCCGATGTTCACTTTCTTTTTTTTAACCGATCCACTCATATCTGTAATTTCTAGTGGAGGCCCTTCTACCTCATGTATTCCTTTTGATTCTGGGATCTTTATGTTTCGCAGGTCCTCTTCGTCGCTATATTCAATTTCTTCAGCTATATTGTAGCAGTCTAAAGCCTGTTCTATCTATTCTGACCAATCTAGTTGTAGATTCGCAAGTACATTGTTTGTGTCAAAAAAATCTTCTAGTGTTATCTTTTCCTCCTTGCGATGTGGGATAAATATCTTTCGCTTGATCAGTTGAAGCGCGTCATGTATAGTCGGCTCGTCATCTTGAAAACTAAAATCCTTCTAGAAGGTCACAGCAAGGACGGACCAATCTGCAGTTCCTGTTCGCATCTCCTCCTGTAGGTACCATTTTTTTGGAATAGGCTCCTCCAACGTATGCACAAAGAGATGTACCCATTCTGTCTATGGTATTTCCTTCCACGCTTGTATACAAGCTACGATATGATCTCCTGATCCCTCTGGCCATTAAATTTCTCAAATTTGTCCCAAGTTGTCATTGTCTTTTTGTGTGTAGCCCACCATCTGGCAGGGGTTTCTCAGAGTGCCATGTCTAATTCTAAGATGCGATGTTCATCTGCAACTATTGCAGTGTATTCTTTGATAAATGAATATACGTTAGCTGTACCATCATAAGTTGGGATTGGAATTACCGGCTTTCCAATCCAGCGAAGTGACTTTGTAATTGTTGCGCATCTCCTAGAAAATACTTCATGCATTCTGTGTTTCCAATTTTCTAATCCTGCCTCTGAGTCTGAGATGCAAGAACTATCACAACGCTAGCTGAGCGTTCCATACACAGTAGGATCAATATAATTGAAATCATTTGTTGTCATTTGATAGATATGGTCAAGGTCTTGAGCTATGTACTATTCTTGAATAGGTTCAACATATCGCTCTCCCTGCAAAGGATCCAATGGTGCGATGACCCTTATGTCATTGCCTTCAAATATAATTTTCATTGTCTTCATATTAATGATGGTAGAGTTCGTCATTTCCCAATCGATGCCCAACAGTGCTGGATAAGGATTGCTATCATCCACAATTTCAATTACTTCGAAGTATGCATAACTTATCACTCCATCAATGTCGACAATGGTATTGGTTAACCTTCCCAGCGGTATAACTATGCCTTGATTAGCCATTCTTAACTTTATAGGTGACCACTGTAACTTTGGTTTTCCCATCTCCTACCATGTCTTCTTGGTTAAGACATTCACTTCAGATCCGAGATCAAGAATGATCTAGTCCATTTCATAGTCTCATATCTATGCAGTGAACCGCATTTCCCTGTCGGTTCTTTTGGGACTCCTAATGTTGTGTACTGCACCATGTACTATTCCTTTCTTACTGCATGATTCATACTGGTTTATCAGTTTTTCAAATTCCATAAGAGTGTCTTTGTTTTTTAATAACTTGATGTAGCTATGTAGAAACTGCATAGCAAAAGTGGATGTGTCTGGTGCAGCGTGCGTCTGATCATATGCCAGTGGCATATCTTCGATTTGTGGTACTTCACTTCGCAATGGGATCCTTGGTGAAGTAGGTGGTGGTTGTTTAAACATGTCGCGCGCTTCTTTAAATATTTCCTTATTTTCTGTAACTTCCACGGAGGTGTTTTCCCAGGAGCTTTTCTAATCCCTACTGTTTCTCCAGGGTTCTCTCTAGGATCAGTTGTTCCAGAAGTTGATGCTTCTGTGCTGTTGTATTTTCATGTATCAGCGCCACTGCGCATTACTGCATTGACACTCTGACTTGTAGGTCTGTTCTCTGATGCGATCAACTGAATGGTAGGATTTGTTGTTTCTGTTCTTCTCTGTTTCTACATTTCTACCTCAAGTATGGGGCAGTCTTCAATCACATGCTCAAATGATTTACAATAGTTTCATGTGGTGCATGGATTAGTACAATCTCAAGATACATGACTTGGTTGACCACAATTATAGCATATGACCTGGTCTCATCCTCTTCCTTGATTTTGGCCACTATTTCTTCATCTCCCATGATATCCACCACTGCGGCCTCTATATGCTCCTTGATCATAGTGGGTCTTCTCTTGCTTTGGCTGATTTTCCTCTTGAACACAGTACATTCCAGTACCTTGCATTGCTTCCATATCTCGCTTTCTTTCATTCATCAGTTCATAAGAACAATAGTTGGACTCATCATGTCCAACTAAATTATAGAAATTGCAGTATAAGTTTTTAGGTGTCTTTACATATTTTTGTATCATGTAGCAATCCTCAGGCCTATGTCCTCTACTTCTACAAATTTCACACCAGGGTGCCTAGTTCTGATTCATATTTATTGGGTTTGGTGTGACACTGTTAATATATTCTTGAAATAAGGGGCAATGTTCTCTAGTGTGGCCTTCTCCTTTGCATCCTCTGCACCAAACTTCATGTCTTTGTTTGTCTTTCTGCTCTTTTTCATTCTTCATACCTTGTAATTCTAATATCAAGGTGGCCAATTGGTTCTGAAATTGTATCATCCCAGAACTACTTTCTCCAATTGGTGACGCTTCCAAATTCATTGCGATCTCCAAGGCCTTAGCTTGAGATACAACTTTCTTCTGCATCAGTGGTTGTCTGATATGGGGCAACAACTAAGCAATGAACCATTCTTGATGTTGTTGCAGAGCTATAACAAAGCTCACTTAGTCTAATAATGTTTTGAATTTTTGGTCGAATTGCCATACCGATTCAGTAGGTTTCTGCTTGATTTCTTTCAATTCTGTTATGCACTGTGATTCTGATTTGGGTTTCTTAAACTTTGTTGCAATCGCGGTTTTGATCTCTGCTAGGGTTCTTGGTTGTGCTTGAGAATATTTCATAAACCAATGTAGTGCTCTATCTCTAAGAGTAGTTATGAGCTGCACTCTTTTTATAGCATCATCTATTACTTGCTTAACACTCCACATGGCTTCACATAGAAACCAATGTGGATCAGGGTCTTCCTGACCTGTTCCTTTTAAAATCGGCAGTTTTATATCATTATCTATCATTCTTCTTATGGATTGTGTGCTAGGGATAGTATTCTGTGGGATAGTCTGAGTCGTAGTGTTTTGAGCACTTGCTCCTGTGGTGTTATTAGTATTATTGATCTGTGGGATGGGCTGCGCGACACTCGCAGCAGGTCGGTTCTGGACTAACGGACTCTGAGGTGTAATGCGCTAGATTGTGGCTGATAACTAAGTTTTTGTAGTATTGAGGTCACATGGAATTTCGGTATCTATATGGTTTGTACATTGTCTGGGTTTATTTTCGTTAGTAAGCTTGTATCTCTTCCCACTTCTCAAAGTATGATTTTCTTCGTCAGAATCAATGTGTGTATTCTCTATCATGACAGACTTAAGAACTATTGTTTCATTCTTAAAACACTTTTCTCAGCTAAAATCATTTTAATATATAGAATAATGTTTTTCAGGAACTTACCTCTGAATCCTTCGAAAACATATGATTCAGCTTGGTTGTAGGACTTCAGCGTATCTACAGCAAATTCGGTCACAAATCCTTCTAGTATGTTATCAACCCAGAAGTCAACTGCTCATGATAGTGGGCTATCGATTTCTTTGAGATATGCAGTAAGCTCTAGAGTCCACTCCATAGGTATTCCACCTTAGGAAAAATTCTTTCTTTCTGCTAGGCGTGATAGCCACTCTTGTATCTCGTTTGGAAATGAAGCCCACAAAATTTTGTAGATGTCCCTCCACAAGTATCTGTTCAACCACTGTATGTCAGATAGTCGCGGATGTTCGTTTTCTTTCTTTGCAACGTCTCTTTCAATCTTATCGCACCAAGCGCAAATCTCTTTCTTTTCTAGATGCCAACTGTCGGACATTACTTTTCTGAATACACTATCGCATCACTGGTCTTAGCACGACAATAGAACCATTTTTTGGTCGCAGCACTGTTCTAGAGGTTTTCCAATGTAGACCCACCTACTTTGCAGTACAAGATACCAACAAAACCCCTATTCACCGGCCCTTTCGGCAACATACTGCAAGTAGCCTGAGGTCTCACCCGAGGCGAAATTGGAGGGGGTGGTTGCAGAAGCAGGTTTCCACAACCTTGTGATGCGAGTGTTTCAGATGACTTATGTACAGCACGATACGAGTTGCGTGTTGTGGTCAATGATTGCGCAGCATCTTCCACTCTGTGTTGAGTGTTTTCAGGAACAAAATATATTTGCACCCCCAGAGCATCCACAGGCCGCGCAATGGGGTTTAGGATACTTAATCACTGCTACTCAATCTTATTCAATAATTCTTTAGAATTCATCATTACTTAGATTGATAAACATCATGACTTATGCAGATAAGTGAGGTGCGCAGTGCTGTGTGCTTTGATACTGTGATTCAATCCTTAACAGTTAATTGTGTGGTTATCTCATCGATCCATTCATTCGAGACTTATAGGTGCTTTACTGTTAATATTCCTCCACACATGAACTACTTATCATCTTATTCCATCCTTTCCACGGCGAATACAGATCACAGTAAACATATAACAGACAATAATAACTTCATGCATGCACTATAAGTAAATTAGATCACAAATTAATGGCAATCATACACAGAAATCAGATAACACAATGGTTTAGCGTGGTTCACCCCCCCGGATGGGAATCTACGTCCATAAGAACTGTTGTTTATTTATCTGGGAAAGGGTACAACAGTTCTTCAAATGCGCACTCAACTGCAGATGCTCTTCTCTTTCTCTCTCAAAATTAGGTCTCTACGCACTCAGCTGCAGAGCCTTTACAATGCTTTACTCTAACAGATCTCACAATATTCAATGCTATCAACAAAATGAGAGTTAACAACCCTTTCCCTTTACAAAATTGCCTTATTTATAGATCCAGACCCGTAGGTCATGTCTTTTACATCTTGAAGGAAGAACCCTTAGGTTTTACAAAACTGTCGCGGTTTTCCCAAAACCAGACTACTAATATCTGGCAGAGGATCTTCTATTATATGCACGCCAACATGTTGCTTCCACCGAGTTGTTCCTTCTTTTCCAGCCTTAGATGACTAGTTCGAGTGGTAGTAGTATTCTGCCTTTTGTGATCAGTCACCTACCTCCAATATGCACCTACCCACTACTTGGCAGTTATCGACGATCTTTGCTAAAAATAGGTTTTCTGTGACCTAACCAAAATAACTGCCTTCATCCGTCCATGCTCTACTTAGCTGGATCTTCGTTGACGTGGCACATCATGGTGCTATACTCCTTGCAGCACCGACCTCGCAGCTCCTCTGACACTATGCTGCGCGCAACTTCGTAGCATACCAAAACTTATCCCAAAATTGTTCAAACTTGACTATGCTTAGCTCCGCAATTCTCAAAATTCTTCTTGTGGGGTAGGATGCATTGTTCATGGATTAGGAACATCACATAGAGATGTCATTTGGATGTAGAATGGGGAGCAACACAAGGGAAAAAACCATTGCATTATGGGGATTGTTGAAAATAACACAAAATATGGGTTCAAAAAGGATACACATTTTTGTTGACTCGTTATCTATTATAAATTGGATAAATGGAAGTTTCATATTACAAGTTTCAAATTTGACAGCTTGGAAACAAAGGATTGCGCATTTACACAAGAATTTTGAATATATATTTTATAAACATGTGAGCGGGATCTATAACATGTAGGAATACATGCTATCAAAAATTGGTCTCATTATGCATGAAGGAAGGACTCATATCTTCCTTTTTCACAAACAACAGGTGTTGGATGAAATTGACATAAATATATACTAAGCAGGGACGACTTTTTTGGACAATATTATTTTGATACATTACTTAAAATAGTTGTATAATACGGTAGAATATTAGCTAAATTGCATAGATAAATAGTTTTTGGTTTATTGATTGTGATATGGAATGCTAAATGTTGATGTGGATGGAAGATGACAAATAGAGTTATTATGAGATAGAAACCTGTGTAACATGAGGAATAGTGGCCATTTGGGAGACAAGTATGTTTTACATGTAACAAATGATTATCTTGATCATTAAATTTTATGGACAAGAATATGTGTAGTTTCTTTGATTCATAATATGAATAGCAAGAGGCTCTTTTTCTTCTAGAAGAAAAAGAGCATCTAACTAGGATGAATTCTGCATTAATTTGGAAGAAAGAACATTGGAAATATTTAAATCTGTGAATCATAGCATATAAAATGAATTCTAACTCACATAGTTCAGTCAAATATGAGGCAAAGTGATAAGATGGTGTAATAGGAAATACATTCACAAAATAGAAATTAACAAATTGAAGAAAGTGACAATATATGAATCTCTGTTTCTGATAGACCTATACTTCTGCTCTTCATTAAAGTCTTCAAAAAATATTACATCACTGTATTTTGTTCTATTGAATCCAACCCCGATTACTTTGTAAAATCAAAATTTATACTAAATGTTCTTTGAATACACTCTGATTGATTCTTTGGTAAAAATAGAAATTTCAAAGAAATATCTTCAGGAACATTTGTTTTGTTGTCAACCAAGATGGTATCGTGTTGATTTGATTTGGGTTGATGTAACACTCGAGCATTTAACAAAGGAACCGCAACTTCATTTTAAATTAAGACACCTGAATATTCATTCTTGATATAACCTGTATTTTGTTTTCCCAATTTTTTCGACAATTTTCCATTACTCTTGATTTGGGATTTCATAATCCATCATTTATTTCACCATCACCTCCAATTCTATGCATGATTTGTAACATACAACTGGGAGATCCTTCTTAATCATTAGAAATTGATCAAATATTTCAAAATAATTGGTCAATTTATCAATTATTATCTTTACAGTTAATCCTTTCACCAAACCTTCAAATTTTGAGTGATCCATACGAGCCTGTACTATCAAACTGTGATAATTTTATCAAGTCATTAATTTTCCATGATCACTCCAAAAAGAAGGTAGACCATTTTCAAAAATCGCCTGAAATAATTTCTTAAAATTTTGAACTTGAAGGAGCATCTGTTGCACTTTGTCTTGTACTGCTTTAGCACGATCATGCTTGCCAATAATTCTTCTTTCCCAAATGATGATTGATGGTCTGTCTTTGATTCCAAAACTCTGCATATCTGATTGAGTTAGAGTGTTTAAAAAACTGGCTGTATTTTGAGCTGTTTCTGAAGGCCTTTTGCTTAATGTCTCGTTTTCCACTTTACACATTTGGAGAGCTATGTTTGCTATAGCATCTTTATCTTCCATAAAATTCAAATGTGACCATAATTTTGTTACCTCCACTGATATCACATCCCATATAAGGTGTTTAGCTCCTTGTAATGGAAGCTTACCTATCAATCTATCTTTTAATTCATCAACTTTCTTTTGCAGTTGTTTTCTATCACTCAAAGTTTTTTTCTTTTCGTCAGAATTTTGAATTACTTCCTGTTTCAACTTCTGGTTTTCTGATTTCAACTCTTCTATCTCTACCTATTTCAGACTAATTTGTGACATAGCACTAGTCAATTCCTCTATGGATGAATTTTCCATTTGTCCTTCATCTGTACATATATATTGATCCCTTGGCTTCTCTGGCACTTGCACAGTTTCAATCTAATTGGTATTTAACACTGAAATTTGTGACAATAATTCAATCCTTTGTTTTTACCAAGCATGCTTTTCATCTTCTCAATTTAACATTTCACCTTTGTGATCCATCATTTCTTGATATATGGCTTCCTTTTCTTTTTGTAATGCTATCAACTTTGGAGATTGCACATGTTTATTATTTGGCACCTTCAATTTTTTCTTGAGCATTTGAATGGTGTTTTCTTTTTCATCAAGGAGCCTTTTGGTACACTAAGTGTTCCTTGGCTCAGCTCCCATAATCACAAGGTCCATTTGTAGTCTTTTAATATGGACCAAATTTTCTTTGTTTTCTTCATTCTCTTGCTTCAATTGACTCTGCAGCTTTGCTATCACAGACTGCACTTTATAAATTTTTAAATTGGATTGTAAAATATCGTAATACAAGACATCTCTTGTTTGTCTATGCAATTGAATCTTATCGGGTATATTAATATCATCAAGATTAACTTCATTTCAGAAACTTTCTCATCATTCACCACTGCAAACTTTATAGCATTTCTTTTTGGATCCTTAACGGTAAGAAGGGAAACTTTTTGTTATGCCAAGTTTCTTACTCGAGGGAATTTTTTTTGAGTTTCTACCAAAGACTGCTTCTTCTTTTCTGCATATTGTGAAAGGAAATCAAATCTGGACTTTTACTGAGAGTTACTTTCAAATTCCTTTATTTCTGAAAAAGAATATTGCTGCATATTTACAGGTGGTTGCGAAATCAAAGTAGTTTTTATGGAACAATTAAATCTCGTTCCTCCATACTAATAATTTCCTTCTGTTGTTCCACTTTTGATTTCTTCCTTGAAACTTATTCGTTGACTTCTATACTATCAACTTCTGAAATAGTTCTCTTGTTGGTGATATCATATTTAGATGGTGTCTGAACCAACATTGCCAAATTGCTTGTTTGTTCCATATTCGCTTCTTTCTTATCTTGTTGAAATTTGAATAAATTTTCCATTTCTTTTAATCCTTCAATTGTTTGATGATCAAAATCATTGTTTCTATTTTGTTGTCTCCTTTGTGATATAATTTTATGAGGATCATAATTAATCCTTTCATCCTCTTGGAAATCCATGATCTTCAATAATTTTTATACTATAGATAGGGATTCCTTAGTCTTAATGATGAATGGACCAACTTTAAGAGGGAATTTCACATTTGATGATTTTTTGAAAACAACAAAATGTTCTTCTTTGGAATGCAACCTTTGTCTAATAATTTCTAAGGAAAAAACCCTTGGTGTTAAAACGGATGGCAACAGATATGGTGCTCCAGTAAAACCATACACTCCAATTATAGCATGTTCTTTATACAAGAAAAAATCACATGTTTGGCCTTCTGGTGTAGGATGCAACATTTCTTTCATTTCTTCTAACACTCGGGGAAATTCAAAATTAAAAAAAATTCTGTAAACTTCTGTCATGCTTGTATTGGTGAAATCAAACATATTGATCTATTTAGTAAGGTCATGAGAAAACATGGTACCAAGAAACTTCAATTCAAAAATATTTGAACACAAGAACAGGTTCAGGAGATATGGCTGATATCTGAAATGCTTAAACTCATGGAAATTCACCAACTGGACATGAATCGCTTCAGCTAGTATTTCATCCAAATTAAAACCACATACTGGACTTGACTGTGACTCGGGTGAAATGACTTGCAAAAGGAAACCTAACATAACTTCCTTGATTGAATTAACACTATATAGAACTAAAATTTGACTCAACAAGGACAAAACTAACTGGGTATCTCACTAAAAGACAACAATACTCAAAGGGAACAATAGGTTTTTATGCGACTGACAATCTTTCAAGACTTGTAATAAAAAATTATCTTTTTCTTTTGGACTGCAATTTCTATAAAACTTTACCAAATTTTATTCATTAAATGACTTAGGGATTTTGGCAAATGTTACAGGTAAACCTAGAACCTCACAGACAGTTTGTGCATTTAATCAGCATAGAATTTTGGTTGTATAATTTACATTAATGATTACCCTTTCGGCCTGCGAATAATTCATCACACACCAACCAACAAAGTCGGGGAAGTTTAGGGTCTCTTCAACACAAAAATAATACATAAAAGAACCAAAAACATTAAACACATCCTTTCCCTGTGACTTAAACTATATTAATTTCTCTTTAGACTACAAAATACTACACATAGACAAAACAGGGTAAAAAATATCCCTTTCCATATCAATTACAAGCTCCTCATTTTCATCTAAACTTTCATTGAACGGAACAAGGTCTTCAATTTTCTCCATTTGGGAAACAAACTTTGAAAAGTGAGGGTTTTGAGCTACCTGTGAAGTGATCTTATGAACAGGAGAATGCTATGGTTGACTTCTGTGCTTGTTGATGAAGACAAGTGATGTGTTTTTACTGGCTTCTTCTCTTCCAGGAAATAATCAACAAATGCCTTTTTTCAAGATTCGAACATTAAAATTTAATATAAAATATGCTTAGGTTGTTTCGGAACTTGCGATGAGTGTTTTAAATTTTACCGCTTTTCATAGAGGACTACACCAACGCTTTCCATGTGGTAAGCAATTTAATTTCCGCTCCACCTTTCCAAGTTTAAGCACCATGCACTTTCTAGCGTCGAAACCCCTTGCCACCGTCAATTTGCTTCTAGGTGGGTCTGCATCATTACCCCTCCATGGGTTTACACATTTTCAACTTTTGGTGTGATTTGTTCAATTCTTTAGCGCCTTTTCCATCTCCTCCCTTGGTCAGTTGAGGCCCCCTGTGTGCATTTGAATCCCCTGCGTGAAATAATGAAGCCCATGAAGCTGACTTGCAAAGAACACTGTCGATCTAGGAGGAATCAAATCCAATGGATGAAATGCATTTCGGTGGGTTAACATGCACAAATTTCAACCCAAGAATGTGACACGAAATCCATTTTCAGTCCACCATCGATCTTGGCTGGGGCGATCCAATGGTACAGGACAATTTTGCTGGGTTAAGTTGTTCATATTTTAAAGCTCAGGATGTGATGTAAAATATTTATGAAATCTAGCTAAGCGCATGTTGAAGTCCTCAGGTGATGATCTCATATGTTCTTGATGGGAATTTTCCCAGCAAGCATTTCTGTCTCTAGTATACAAAACTGTGCCACCAATCTCTCTGTCGTTTGATCACTACCCCGCGGACCAAATAGTGAAACTGGGGATCCCCACCTAGATAACCCCATCAAGAAATAAATATATTCCACATCCAATGTGAGGATGTGGGAACCTACTCGGAAATCAAGGATAATTTTAGGGGCGAAATTTATCCCATGGGCTATTTTTCCATGTTTTTTTCCAAAAAATGATTTGCCAATTTGCATTTTTTGAAGCCCCATTTCGCCCAATTTTGATGGGGTAAAACTTTTTCACTCTAAAATTCACCAAATTATTATATAAACTATATAAAATCCTTAGAAATTGAAATAATTTTAGAAAAATATCACCAAATAATTTATAGTTGACATTTTAAGAATTGGTAAGATTTGCCAAGGTTTATACACTTTTAAATAAGTATGTGTCCTTAAAATTTTCCCTGTCGGAAATGTTGTTGATCCAGATCTCATAACCTGATTAGGTAATCTAGCAATTGTACTTGGGCCCTCATACCCTGTACATGAAAGAATTTCAAGAGTCCACATCTTTGCAAAGCATTCATTGAATTTGGATCGTTCTTCACTTGGGAATCTTTTATTTTGTGCTCTCTTTATTTCCACTGGACCATGGTATTGGTTGAAACCTCCATAAACATCAATTAAACAAGTATTAGAACCCTTTCATGGCTTTGATTTGGGTATTTTTGGCCCCAATTATTAAATTTTATTATGGATTTGTGCCGACACACCCCGCTTTCATGGAAAGTGCACCGGTGATGCACTTTCCCTGTGGATGAAGAATGTCAAACCCCTCTTGACGCACTTCCCACAAGGGGAAAGCGCGTCTCCTAGGGCGCGCGCAATCCCCTTCTTTTTTAGGCCAAAAAAACCAAAAAATGATAATTAAACCAAAAAATAGTCCACTAAAAAGGTAAAGAGAAGGGTTAAGGCCTACCTGTGATTGACGAGGCGTGAAATAGTTGAACGTAGCTTTCCCAATCGATATTTGAAAAATGGGCTTCAAATAGGTGTTTTCACTATTCCAACTTGGTAAAAAACAATTGGTAAGTATTTCTTTACTATTTGAATTTTTATATAAAAGAAGTGAAATATTCCTTTTTCAATATTTATTTTATCGATTTTTTACTATAGTTGGTGACCTTTTTACGTTTTAACACCTTATGATGAATTCTAACTAAGTTTTTGGAGTTCACAGATGAAGTAAAGTGGTGTTCTGACTTTATTGGAAACCATCGTAGACATTTCATACTCTTTATCATGTGTGAACGAGTCTCCAAGTGTTTTTTATGCTATCATGAGGCTCATTAAAATCAAGTATTAATGGCATCGAGCTCACTTTTTGTTCTTTCTCGTGCTCGCAAAACTATGAGAATAAGTTACCGAGTTATATTTTATCGCTTTTTTGAGCTCGTAAAACTCCCACGAAAAAGGAACCCCTCATATTTCCTCTTTAATCTCTTTTCAGGATCTCTAAATAGGAAAATATTGCCAAGCAAACTTGATTCTTTCATGCTTGTAAAATTATTTGAAAGTTCGTCTTTCTGGTGATAGTTTATCCCTTTTAGGACCTGGAAGACTATTTATAAAAAAGCAACACTCTGGTTAATCATGACTAGAAGATTTCTCTCACATGTTGTTTTATCCTTTTTTGGATGAGAAGACTAACATTTACGAAAAAGAACCATTTGGAGTCTTATTTAGTTCTTTTCAGACTCTTTAAATGTGAAATGAGGTTGAGTTTTCCTTCTCTGGACTCGTTAAAATATGAAATTGAAGGGCAATTATTGGGACGAACCCCTCCTATCTCAGGTTCGTAAAACATATGAGATCAGACTCATCCAAAGGATGAGATGTACCGAGCATCTATTACCGTCCTCATGATCGTTAAAAAACAAAAGAGGTACTCATCAATCACGATGGGAATAAGGAAAGAGTTTGTGTTTCATTGTAATTATGGAAGTATTTAGTCACTCTTGAACATGGTACATGTTTGCATATGCATTCAAACACTTGGATAATCTGCTTGTCTTCGAGTCCCACCAATTCCATGAGTCATTCCACTCCTTTTAGTCATCCAAAGAATGCTTCCACTATCAGTTGCATTAGGGGTTGGTGTTATTCTCATCGTGTCAATGCTGCCAAGTCATGCCATTCCCATGTTCAAGAGAGGTTTGTTCATCAAGTCAATCTCTGCAGCCGTTATACCTTCTATCATGTTGGTCACTCCTGAGTGAGTCTCATGTGTTACTCTGCAGTTTGATATATTCCAAAAAATATTTGATCCTGTTTTGTTTTGATGATGGGGGAAACATCATGGCCCTCCTTTGAAGGATTTATCCGTTTCGAATTCAACACATCATCCAAGGATTGAATCTAGAAACCAATCCAGTACCTTGGGCCTGCATTCTTCAATATAAGGTTACCTCACTTTCAACAGTAAGTTCACATCATTGACTTCTGATTGAAATATTCCACTGAGTGTTCGACCTCAACTCATTGATTCGCATTCATTGGTATGTACTATAATACCTTGCGAATCATTGACATCAATGGTGATTTCCCTCGTGCTTGTTAATGATATGCATTAATGACCGATAATCAAGTGGTTTCTACCATGTTTGACTTCAAAACAATGTAATTACATGGTTAGATTCGTATCATTGAGGGTTCATCTTGAAGACCCTATGTTAAGTCATGTATCTCACCTAGGTTGTGATGGATATTTTTTTAGTCATATCACACAGATCCACTTTGTATTGGTCATGGTCGTGTTATCATCTCATCATGCATCTATGTTTTTTTCTAGTAGCTATGATTGTGTTCAGTCAGTCTTTCCTATCATGGATCTGTAGTGTATTGGTCGGTAACCATGTTATGAGTCATTTTGAGACATGTATTTCAGAGTCATTTGTAGTGCAGGAGGTCTTTGTTTGTCACTCCAACCAACAATTCTTACCTCGATTTTTTCACTATTAGAAACCATTTCACCTACTCTATTTTACTAGCTTCATGCTATGGGGGGCATTCTGTTACACCAAAATCTTGTCATCATGATCTATGTGTCCTCTATATTCCCTGATTCCTAAAGTACTTGGGTTAAAACATCAAAAGGGAAGTTGTTGTTCATCCCTTTAACCTTATGTTATCACCCTGACACCCCATGATCTCTGGAAAGGTGCATCAAACTTAAGGTAATGCACTCTACACCTTAGCAAAGTGCGTTGGTGGTGCATGATTCCCTTGCACAAGGTGCGTCAACATCCCATTTGCGCAAGTTGATATTGTGGAAGGTGCGTTACTATTGGTTAAAATGGATAAAGAGAAGCTTTGAGCGACTTCTCTAATATTGGATAGCATGGAGACTTATCCCTACATATCTGTGAGGGTGGTAGTCGACCCCCTTACCTAGTGGGATGATCCCTCAAGCTTGTCCCCTAAATACTCAACCTCTCTTATCCCTTTATCCCTATGTATATGAACCCCCTCTCCATTTGTAAGGAGGAAGGATAGAGTACCTATAAGCTGGTGGAATTTCTCTAGGTGATCCTCTTCATCCATTAGGAGGCTAAGCATTTGATCTTGGAGGATAGAGTTTTTGGAAGGAGGTTATGACGTCAAAGCATCAGTCATAACATCTCTCTCATTGTACTTTTTATTAGTACATCCATTGCAAATTATTTCCATAAAATTGTTGTATTGATAATATTTAGGATTAACTTCTTTGACCATTGATCTAGGCCAATTAACATTCATGTTCTTTTATTACACATTTGTTTCCACATGTTTTGTCCGGTTTTGCAGCTAAAATCTGAAGAATAGGACTAGGATCAGCGAGGAGAAAGAAACTATATCCATACGGTAATCCATCTCTTTCACTTAGCTTGCATTTCAATTGATCTAGGAAAGGCATTTGTATGATGTATTGTTTTTGTTCTAGATCTGAACCATTAAGACTAGGGAGATACATTTGAGTCCTCCCTTACAAATTGTCTGTAAACACACATTTAGTTAATATCCCCTCTCGTTAGTTGAATTGAAGGATGGGGACATTACAGAGGGACTAGCATATAAAAGGAAGGATTACCTCAAAATTAGAGGGGAAAACCTTGGTAAATCCAAACAAACAATACATGAACTGAGTAAAAATGTGGCATCCTTGGAAGGAGGGATAAACGAGTGGCATGTCTGGCATGAAGAAGCACTAACAAAAGACAGGATGGAGAAAACATTGTCCATGACTAAATGAATAAAGTGGAAACAAATGTTTAGTAACCTTTCAAGACTAAGGCCTCATCTCTAATTAATTTTGGATTTCTTTTCAATTTACCAAGAGGTGAAGAATTATTTGGGGGAATACCAAGAGGTTTTACAAACTAGGTACCACACTACTATGGTAGCAGTAAGGGTGATAAATTCATTGACTCCAGATTAGTTGAAATATCTATAGATTCATGATAGAACATCATCTTAGATATTGGATATTGAGAGTTGTATAAGAAAATTTGGTAGCCTAGAGATTTTGAAAGGTGAGATGAAATATTTAGATACTTTAATTTCTCCATTTTTCAGGAAACTTGATTATATGGTTAGGAATAGTCTCCCCCGTCCATGGGGTACCAACCTAAATTTATATTCCACATCGACATATGATAATGTTGTGAAAAATTCATTACCTAGGCTTATTTTGGTGATTGATAAATAAATTATACCTACTCCCAATGAAATTTTAAATCAATTGAAACCCCTTGTCGAAAATGTGGCTTTGTTGAAATACCTAATCCAAAGTCTAGGAGAGGTGGACTATACTCCTCAATATGAATTGGATAAATCCTTTATAATTTTGAAAGGAGGTAGGGTTTTATCAGCACAACGGTGGGTTCATAAGTAGGCACTAAAGGAATTTGCTGTGAAGAACCTGCAATAATTAATTAATGCAAATACACGAGATATCAGAAATAATAGAACTTAGAATCACTTTTATATTGATCACATGCCACTTCGAAGGGGCAATCTCAATACAATTAACTTCATGGTACCTTCATAGGCCTCAACACACACTTATATACTAAGTCTAGGCACCAATACTATGGGTCAAAACCATGGGCCACTACAAACTATGGATCAACAATACTACGGGCAACTTACAAAGCATATGCGCCAACAACAATAACACAAACTATTGATCAACAAATACTACGGGACGACTTACAAAGCATATGCGTCCAACAAAAATATACTAACAAAGTAAAGACATGGGTTCCTAACATCCCCTCCCCCTTAAAAAAGCTTTGTCCTCAAAGCTTTAGATGTGGAAATTATGGTTGAATCTGAAGGAGTGGTTCCCATGTAGCATCCTCTGGTTGCATGTCGTGCCACTGAATTAAGACCTCTGTGATAGAGCGAGAGCAAAGCTGAAGAGTGTGTCGATTGAGGATGGCCTCCGACTCCAAAAGGATGGATCCTTCATTATCTAGTTTAGGTAAAATAGTTTTTCCACTGATGTGGGTGCCAAGAACTTTCTTCAGACAAGAGACATGAAATACTGGATGAATGCGGGAAGAAGGACGAAGTTCCAATTTATAAGCAACGAACCCAATCTTCTGAAGAATCTGATATGGCCCATAGAACTTTGGAGCGAGCTTATGATTCCCTTTGAGTTTCAGGGAGGATTGCTTGTACGGTTGGAGACGAAGAAAAACCATATCTCCTGCTTGAAAAGTGCGCTCAGAACAGTGTTGATCAGCTTGTTGCTTCATGCAATTTCTTGCCATGTGAAGATTGTCCCGCAAAATGCAAAGAATGTGATTGTGGTTTCGAAGGACCGTGTCAACTTCCTGAACTGGTGAACTGTTGGGGGTGTATGGAAGAAGAACTAGAGGTTCCTGACCATAGATTGCTTCATACGGGGTCATGTTAGAGGCAGTGTGGTAAGAGGTATTGTACCACCATTCAGCGAGAGGGAGCCACTTTGCCCACTAATGTCGTTGTTCAGAGGTGAAGCAACGAAGATAAGTTTCCAAGCATTTATTGATCATTTTAGTCTGACCATCTATTTGTGGGTGATACCCGAAACTCATCTTCAGTTTGGTGCCAGTGTGGCGAAATAGTTCTGTCCAAAAATGACTGGTGAAAGTCGCATCATGATCCAAGACATTGGAAGAAGGGATGCCATGAAGACAAAAGATCTAGTCCAGGAAAATTTGAGCGACTGAGGAGGCTGTATAGGGATGGCTGAGAGCACAAAAATGACTATATTTGGAGAGGTGATCAACCACAACAAGAATCACTGTCTTCCCGCCAGATTTAGGGAGCCCTTTAATGAAATCCATAGAAATATCTGTCCAAATCCATGTAGGTATGGGCAAGGGTTTGAGCAATCCTGGAAGGAGTGTTGTTTCACCCTTATTATGCTGGCAGGTATCACATTCAGCCACCATCTATTGAATTGTCCTTTTCATGCCCTGCCAAAAGAAGTTACATCGTGCCCGTTCATATGTTTTGAGGAACCCAGAGTGCCATGCTGATGGAGAAGCATGGAGTTCATAGAAGATAGCCTGTTGAAGATCTCTGCTCTGGGGAAGCACCAGACGACCCTTGTATCTCAAAGAAGCACCATCCCAAGAGTAATGTGGTATAGAAGAAGGGTTTTTGGTCAAGCATTGGATGATTTGAGATAAGGAAGAGTCATTGACATAACCCTGTTGAACAGATTGCAACCAATTTGGAACAGGCATAGAAATATATGAAAGAGAACCTTGGGCATAAAATGTGCGAGAAAGAGCATCTTCCACAATATTGTCTTTACCCTTCTTGTAAGTGATCTCATAGTCATAACCCATGAGTTTGCTAACCGATTTCTGTTGTGCTGGGGAGCAGACACGTTGTTTCAAGAAATATTTCAGACTCTAGTGATCAGTCTTGATGCAGAAATGATTCCCTAATAGGTATGGTCGCCACTTATGTACTGCATGCAAAATAGCCATCATTTCCTTATCATATCTAGAGGTAGCTAAATTCTTACCTGAAAGGGATTTACTGGTGAACGCAATGGGGTGTTCATCTTGAAGAAGAACAACAGCAAGTCCATTGCCGCAAGCATCACTCTCAATAGTGAAGGGCTTGGAAAAATCGGGTATAGCTAGAACAGGTGTAGTACACATAGGTTGTTTCAGTTTGTCAAATGCACACTAAGCAGCATGTCTCCATGTAAAAGCATCCTTTTTCAATAGAGTAGTTAATGGAGCTGCAATCTTCCCATAATCCTTGACAAACTTGCAGTAGTAGCCTATCAACCCCAAAAAACCACGAAGGCTCTTGAGTGTCTGAGGATGCGGCCAATTGTTCATGGCATCGATTTTGGTAGGATCCACGCGAACCCCTTGTGCTGAGATAATGTGCCCGAGATGCTCAACTTCCTTCTATCCAAAAACACATTTAGACTACTTGGTGTGGAGATGATGGTCAGAGAAAAGTTGCATGACAAGATCCAGATGCTGGAGATGTTCATCCCATGTTTTACTGTGGATGAGGATATCATCAAAGAATACCAGAATGAATTTCCACAAGTAAGGCCAAAATATTTTATTCATTAAGGCCTAGAATGTGGAAGGAGCATTAGTGAGGCCAAAGGGCATGACCAAAAACTCTTAATGGCCATCATGTGTGCGGAAAGCTATTTTAGGGATATCATCCTCATGAACCCGAATTTGATGATACCCAGAACGAAGATCCAACTTGGAGAAAAATTGAGCCCCATGAAGCTCATCAAGAAGCTCATCAACAACAAGAATTGGAAACTTATCCTTGATGGTGAGGTGATTAAGTGCTCGGAATTCAATGCAGAGGTGCCATGACCCATCTTTTTTGCGGACAAGAAGAACTGGAGAAGAAAAGGAACTAGTGCTTGGGCGAATAATACCTTGCTTCAATAAGTCCCGAACGAGCATTTCAATCTCCATTTTTTGGTGAAATGGGTAGCGATAGGTCCTAATGTTGGGAGGAACGCTGCCAGGAAGGAGATGAATATGATGATCTTATTGCCTTGAAGGTGGAAATTCCACTGGTTCAGCAAAGACACCTGTATATCGATCCAGAATTTGTTGTAGATCCAAAGGAGTAGTGGAGACCATTGATGGTTGCATCTGAATGGAATGGATCTAAGCGATGACACCATGTGAATTCTTCTTAAGTATTTTTTCCATGCGATGTGAACTGATGATGCTGAGAGACCCTGGTTGTAATCCTGTCAATGTGTGTTTTTGTCCATTGAGGAAAAACTGCATCCAAAGTTCAGCAAAATCCCATAAGATAGGGCCAAGTGTGCGTAGCCATTGAGCGCCCAAAACCACATCAAATCCACCTAAGGTAAAGGAAAACATGTCAGAGTGCAAGGTATAATCTCCCATAGAGATATGCACATTTCGACACTTCCCTTTGTAAGGTAAGGTGCCCCCATTGGAAACCATGACTTCAAAGTTGGAGCAAGGATGGATAAAACAATCAGCTTGTTTGGCGATCCGAGGGTCAATGAAATTATGAGTGCTACCAGAATCAATGAGTATTGTAAGAGGAAGCTTTTTTAAGTAACCCCTGACCCGCATTGTTTGGGGGGTGGTGATTCCAGCTAAAGCATGGAGAGATATCTCTGGCTGGTCATCCTGAGACGGCGGGTCAATAGGTGGTTCTTGAATGTCGACCTGAGCATCCATTGTTTATGGATCTTTGTCACCAATTTTAGAGGCAGGTGGAGAATCCACATCCAAGAGATAGAGCTTTTGCTGAACACATCTATGTCCCCAAGTGAATTTCTCATCACAATTATAGAAAAGCCCCTTTTGTCTGCGTGCTTGCATCTCTGTTTCAAACAAACGCTTGATAGGAGTTGGTCAAGGAGCCTGTGGTATGGGTGGTCGTTGAGAACCCATATTTCAGAAGGGAACAAAAGTGGGCTTGGAGCGCTGTTGGGCTGCAATCTTGTCTTCTGTCAACTTAGACAACCCTAGGGCTTCCATCATTGTGTTGGGACAGAACATTTTGACCTCAGAGCGGATGGAATCCTTTAGACCATTGATAAAACAACTCCTATAAAAGTCATCAGACAATCCTTCAGTGTGGTTGGCTAATTTCACAAATTCGGTTTGACACTCTCTCATAGTGCCAATTTGGTAAAGTTTAGTGAGGGCTCCTGTGAAGTCATCAAAAGCACTAGGACCAAATCATTGCAAAAGGAGCTGGCAAAAGTCTGGCCATTTTGGCTCTTCATGAGCCTTGATATACCAACAGTACCATTGAAGAGCTTCTTGTTCCAAATGAAAGGATGCAAGCAGAACTTTGTTGACATCAAAAGTATTATGCAGACTGAAATACTGTTCTACACGATAGATCCATCCAGTTGGATCAGTACCATTGAAGCGAGGAAAATCAAGCTTCGGACCACAAAAAATGCTGGAAGAAGAGAACCCATTGTCGGATGAAGACTCGGACTGTCGTTTGTTGTTCATAGCTAACTATTCAATATGGAGGCCGATAAAGTTTTCATCCAGATCCTGGAGTTTGCCTTGGATGGCTGCAAGTGCTTCTTCCATGGTTTTTGCTCCTGCGTGGGTGACAACCATAACCAACAGTTTTTTTTTTTTTTTGGTTGACTGGGTAGACAAACAAAAACAGAAACTGCTTCAGTAAAGGAAAATCTGGATTTGGGAAAAAATCTAAATGGTAATTGGGGTTTGACTAGGTTTTGGACACTGTCGATTAGACAAGGAAGCAAAAAATGAGGATTTCAGAAGCGGGGTGAAAGAATGGGAAAATTTGGCAGAGGGGGACAAAGAAGCAGAATTCGGAAAGGAACTCTGTGGTAAAATTTGAAGGTGATTGGGTGAAATCTGAGGAAGTTATGGCAAACCCTAAAACTAGACAAATGTGGGATTTCGAACTTTGGGAAGTGGAATTGGGGATAGGGTCCTTAGGAATGAAATATGCAGAATGGGATTACAGGGGTTCCCTGAAAGTTTCAAGGGAAAAGGAGTGAAAACAAGGGAGATATGGAGAAAAAGCTATTTTTGTTTTCTAGAATGGAGCGGCTATGGCTCGGAAGGGATATGAAATAGATAGATCTGCAACAGCCTAGAAGTGAGCGAAAACAGAGGGATCTGAAACAGATAGATATGCAACGGTCTAGAAGTGAGCGAAAATAGAGGGATCTGAAACAGCGCCGAATGGATTGAAAACGGCTAGATCTGGAACGGCCTTCAGAATGGATCTGAACGGCAGGATCTGAAACAGCGCAGCAATGATCGACAATAGTTCAGCTAGAAATAAATATGGACTCCAGGTATGTGTGTCTTCCTAACAGTTCAAGGGTTTCACTCGGCCACCAATGCTATCTGACGACTTGCATATTGGGGCAGTACCCCTCACTCCACGGCTCAGGTAGGGGTCGTTTCCCTTTTCGCTGGTAAGTCCTCTCAATGGGCCAGCTACTTCGGGGTTCCTATGGTACTCCTCACAATGAGTTTTAGGGCTTATGCCCAGGTACTTCCCACAGCTAAGCGGATAGGGATTATTCCCAAATCCGAACCTGCAATAGATGCAAAAAAAAAATTGGCAAAAATTTCACCCAACGAGCCCAAGAAAGTGCTCTGATACTAGATGTGAAGAACCTACAATAATTAGTTAGTGCAAATACACGAGATATCAGAAATAATAGAACTTAGAATCACTTTTATATTGATCATGGGCAACTTCAAGGGGGCAACCTCCTTTGAGCAAGATCAATACAATTAACTTCACGGTACCTTCATAGGCCTCAACACACACTTATATACTAAGTCTAGGCACCAATACTATGGGTCAAAACCATGGGCCACTACAAACTATGGATCAACAATACTACGGGTGACTTACAAAGCATATGCGCCAACAACAATAACACAAACTATTGATCAACAAATACTACGAGACGACTTACAAAGCATATGCGTCCAACAACAATATACTAACAAAGTAAAGACATGGGTTCCTAACATTTGCAAAAAATGGGAAGCAAGGATGAATGACACAATGGACATGAGCATCGTCCTAGACCCCTAAGAGACACATGCATAGGAATATAAATAAATAAATTTATGTGGCCTCAAGAGATATTGATATGTGCCATATTTAAGCCCACCAAAGAAACAACTCATAAGGTCAGTTCAACAAAGCCTAGTCATCACCTATACAAAACATTGCAACCAAAATATTCTTCACAAAGGGCATAGACAACATTCAGAGTAGAAGAGGTATAAAGAAAAAGAAAAAAAAGAAAAACAGAGGTGCATTCATTTTACATCTAGAAGACTATTGAAAATTTTGAGAAATTACACAAGAATCTGTGACATTGTCCATTTCTTTCTTTATTTTCTCTTTCTTCTTTGTAAATGAAATCATAGAACTTCCTCTTTCTAGAAAAATACAATAATATCAGGGAAGATATCATTAGGCCCAATTGAATTTTTCTTATTGTAATCACAGAAAATGAGAATGCAATTGGCTTAAAACCAGGACTGAGGTGATTTGTCATTGGTTTTCTTGAAAATAACGTCTCATATGTGTTGTGTATTAACCTTTTCTGGTGGTGGATATGTCTTTATTTGTTACTTGAATCAGTAGGTCTACAAATTTTGTGCCTACTTGATTTTCTATCTGTCTTGAATGCAATTTAACACAATTCCATTCAATGTTTTACTAATTGAATGTATTTTGGATATTGCCCTTGTTTTCGAAAAACTGGTCATGATCAAGGCACTCTTGTTACTCTTTATCTAAGTTATGTATTCCTTAATATGTGTTTGTTCCTTCTCTCAAAAATAAAACTCAAGTTACATTCCAAGTAGTTGAGATATATCTTGAGCACCACAAGTCTTAGTTGTAAATCTAATCAAGGTTTTAAAGAATATTCATAGCCACCTAGAGTGAGAGTTTGGGAAACATTTCCTCTCATAGATAGGGTATCCTCCCTTATCCTAAGGACTAGATTGATTGCTTAAAGTGGTGGAGGAAGGTGCGTCTTGCAGAACCTCCCTCATCCTTGTAACCATTCCTGAGAATTATTGCATTGTATTAACATATTTTACTCAAATACTGAGAAGAGAAAGAGTTATTTACTGTAGGGGTACAGGCTGAGGAATAATAAGATACTAGATTGATTTTCCTTATGGATGAATCTAAGTGGATTATCTTGATTATTATCTAAAGAAAAAATGATATAGATGACATCAGCTTATGTGTTGAAGTTGGAAACCCTAATTCAACATGTGTCCGCGATCCTTTCCCTACCCCATTTAGTGGTGAAGTTTTGGTTTAAGTTGCAGGAAAGGAAGCATATTCTTTCATTGATGGTTTCACAGGGTATCATGAAGTAAGTATATTGTAAGACAAAAAGAAGAATACTACATTAACTACAAAGTGTGGCTATTTTTCCTACAATGTGATGCCTTTTGGGGTTAAGAATTCCCTTGTGGTCTTCTCTAGAATTGTTGGTGCTACATTCAAATATTTAATACATAAGGTTTTGGAAGTCTACATGGATGATTGGTATATTTATAGTTTACTTTAGGAGCATAATAGCCTCTTAATGTTGTTGTTTGACAAATATCATTTGCTTCATATATATTTGACCTTGAAGAAGTTCATTTTATATATTCCATTTGGAAATCCAATCTTTTGGGACATATTTTTTATCGTGGATTTTTTATAGATCCTATGAAAATTGAGGTTATTGTGAACCATTTGGATCCTTTTGATGTTTAGCAGTTGTGTTCTACTTTAGGTCACACCATATATTACCAATAGTTTATATGCAACTATGCTACTATCGCAACCCAATTACAAATTATGAATTTTGAAGAAGATCAAAGCATTTATTTGGACTTCAAAACCCGATGATGCATTTGCACTACTCAAACAAATACAATAAATGCTCATATATTTTTTTCCTCAACTGAAATGTCAAATTTATTGTGCATGTGGATGATTTAGGTATTTCACTTGGACATTATATTTCATAACATAGTGAAGGTAATCTCGATCATTCTATCTATTTCGCCAATAGAAAATTATCTCAAGATGAATGCAACTATACAACCATTAACAGAGAATGGCTAGCTATGATATATTCTTTGTAGAATTTTCACCAGTACTTGTTGAGTGGCCATTTCAAAAATTTCACTGATCAGTTTTCTTTGAAGTACCAATTTAATAATCCTATTTTGGAAGGCCATATTTACAAATGGTTGGTATTGTCCCAGTAATTCTCTTTTGATGTTGTGGCTAAACTTGGGAAACATAATATGGGACCTGATTACCTTTCACAATTGGAATTAGGGGAGTTAAGAGGTGCCATTAATAATTAGTTACTAGATGTTAAGTTATTCAAGATTGAGGTTGTTCCAAACTATGTTGTGGAAATTTCCTTGAGTTTGGCAACAAGTTTAGCACCAGAAGAGTATGCTACAACTTAGAAATGTCACCTTGTTGTTCGATCTATAGAATATTATTTGATTGCAGAACAATTATATAAAGGTGTGTTATGTATTGTGAACAACAAATATATTATGGAAATACCAAGTGATTTGTGAGAGGACATTTTGGAGGAAAAGGTTAAACCATGAAAAAATGCAAGCTAGACTATGGCATCCAACAATATTTAAGGATTGTAAAGAATATGCTAGAGCTTGCAATGTATGTCAGTGAATTGGAAAGCCTTTAAGGAGAGATGTACTTACTCTTCAACCTGTACTATCTTTGCAACCTTTTGAGAAGTGGGTTGTTATTTTTGTCATTCCTATTGACCCACCTAAATAAAATTCTAGAGATCGGTACATTATTACCATAATGAACTATCTAACCAGGTAAGATGAAGTTGAGGTAGTGGGGGATTGTGCTAAAATAACTTGCATCCTATTTTATATTTGATAATATTACAAATCAATTTGGATTCCCCATAATCCTCACAGTGATAAGGGGATGCACTTGATGAGAACTACTATTACTTCATTGACTAGGGAGTTCCTCTTTTAGCATCATAGGATTCGTCCATATCATCCATAAGAAAATGGAATTGTTGAATAATTCAAAAATATTTTGGAGAATGGATTGAATAAAGTGTGCTCTATCAAAAGGGATGATTGGGACAAATGGGTACTTACAATACCATGGGATTAACAGACTACTCCTAAGATATTATGTAAGAAGACACCCTTTCAATTGCATTTCGGGAAAGAGAATGTTGTACTATTTCAATTCATTGTCCATAGTTTGTAAATAACTCATGTAACTTAGATGATAGAAGAAGAATCAATTGTGGTCGATTAGTGTAATTGATGCAGTTAGAGGAATCTAGGCTTCTAGTGGAGTTACATCAAATAGTGGAAAAAGCTAGGCAAAAGGCATGGCATGACCACCATATCAAGGAAAATAATTTCTCCAAGAATATTTTTTTTCTTTTATATGATAGTAAGTATGTCAAAAATCATGGAAAATTCTAAATGCATTGGTTGGGCCCTTTCTAGAGTTGTGGAATTAATAGATTCAGATGTTGCTCGATTATCACAACTTGATAGTTTCCTTGGACCATGATGGTTGAACGACACTTTCCAAAAACCCTATGTTCCATCCCGTTGAGAGACATATTGGAGAGTTCATATTGCAAGGAATGATGTAGGGTAGGCTTACTAGTTTCAAATTTATTTTCTTTTATGTCATGAGTAAGTTGAGTAGTTAAAGTAAGTTCAATTAGCATAGTGTGCTTGAATTGGCATATCAAGAATGCCAATTATTTCTATTTAAAATGTTATGAATTTTGGGTTGTCACTTCTATAGGTAAAATACATGTGCTCTAGGTGGGTACGAGTCTATTTAAAAGTTTTAATTTGAATAGATCGATGTCTAGTTCAATTTCCATTTTCATGGAAGTAAATTTGTTTGATCTATCAATATGAGGGTTTTAGTTGGTTATCTCAAAGATTGAATCCAATTGTAAATTTGAGTTGGTATGGTATAGGGATTGGTGGAAGTCTATGAGATTTTATTGGATGGTTATAAATGTTTCAATATCTCAAGTCACCATTAATGGTTCATGCAATATTAATGGTTGATAATGCAATATCCTCTGCACATTCTATGGATTTCACAATCGATTCTCGCACTCAACATGTATAGATTCATTAAAAGTCCTTGATTTCAACTAAGTGCTCAGTTTTCTTCTTATATCTTACTTATTCATCACATTGGAGCATACAAATGTTTCCTAAGAGTGCAGCCAAGATTCTACAGCATGACTCAAGCCATAAATTCAACGTGTGTATTAGAGAATATCAATGGAGATGGAAAAATATTCTAGTAGTGAATCTTCAATGTCGAAGGATTCTCCCAAGTTTATAGAAGCAATGATTGCAAAGTTTTTTTATTCATGAATGCAAATTATTGGTGACTTGCACGAGAAATCCGAGTAAACTAGGTTGGTCGACAATGACTTCCGATATGGATAATTGTTCCCTAATATGAATCTAAATTAATACCTTGATTTTGTCCCATTGGTGTCCAGGGAGATTGACGCTATATAGAAACCTTATTTTGATCCCCTATATAAGTCAATGCTTGGAGTACTCAATGACCTTATAGTTTTTGGAAAAACTGGTGAAATAGTAAAATGCACAAAAAATATTATAAGTAGAGTGCACAATCACTCTATATGGCTAGACTGTGCATATCCTATCCATGCCAATGTCATTCCCTTATTGAAAATAATTTCCATGGAAGGTGAATATGTGTACGACACATTTAAGGGTGCTTGTAGGAACAATTTGTAGGACATGTATGGAACCAAAGGAGGTGGTCATAGAGTAGTATTTTCCTTCATTAATAGTCTACAATTCAAGTTTTTTTTCCATCTAATCATTGGTTTATTTGTGAGGAAATACATGAGAGGTGAGTGCACATTTAATACTTTATCTATGGTGAAATTTTGTATCTAGAGAATTAAGTTGAATTGGTGCAAATTCCTCAAGGACGAATTGCTATAGGATTGTGTGAATGGCCACATTGCATATACCTATTTTGATTTTGGGTATTTCTTAGTTTCATTCACTATGTGGAAATGGGATCCTCTATAGGGGAGGGAGATTCACCCCACTCTGAACTAGAGAGTGTTGGATTTGTAATTTGAGCCCTATAAGAGCTGTAGTGACACTCATAATAGTGCATTTAACAAAGTGGTGTTGTTACATGGTATGACCAAGTGATTTCGATCACCACCCCATTTTGAGAATCCCATAGGCCCTCTTGGATGTACAAGCATGCAAAATATAGTTTGACATGTCTAGGGACAACACTTTTGCATTGCCTCGAATTTCCAACTTTGAAATATTCAAAGTGTTGATGCTTTGATGCCATTTGGTTGAGAAAATTTATGATATGATATTTTCCCTATGGTATGAAGTTCGAAAATCCAAAACTTCCCATGGAACCACCTATATTATGCCAAAGACAACTCTAGAAAAAAAGAGTGTTTGTGGAAGAAAAATAATGGTAATGGTGAGGAAGACCATGTATCCAATTTTGATCTGGAAAATGGTGAAGCCTCCTCTATGCTCTAGAGTTGTCTGTGTACCCACTACGCCAATTATAGACTTACCACAACTCATAGGGAAGGACCTCAAGCATTATTTGGGTTTAGTGGCATAATTATTATAGGGAAGTATGATTTGGGTTGTGTGACCCTTTTGTAGGCCCCAGGGAAAACTATAGCTTAGACTATAGGATCGTCCATTACGACAACATCTTCCACCACCACAAATTCAGAATCTACCCCTTTCACCACTGACATACAAACATTAGAGGTTCTAGAAAATCCTTTCTAACAAGAGCTTCGACACTTTAGTCCTAACCATGATTTTGGTTTAGTTGATGAGGCTCTCAAGTATTTCTAGAACTTTGAGAAATAAAAATCCTTAGTTCCCATCATTACAACTGATGGTGACCAGCTACAAATACTATAGAATTTTCTTGGTATTTCATTCCATACTAAAGTTGAGCAAAGGGTGTTTGTTGGTTCAGAACAACAAGCATCCATCCCCTAGAAGAAAACAGGAAGATCCAACGAAATTTATTGATAGTGCTCAATAGTTCACTGAAGAACTAATAGGGAAATCACATAGTGATTCTACAGGGGGTAGTCGTGTTGACAAGCCCCCACATCAACATTTTATTCAAAGACAATGTAATGGGGACATGGGTGGGTGGCCTTGCAGTTGTTGATATGGAGGATGCAAGAGGGGAGGAAACAACTAGGAACATTCCTAGCACTGTCCCTCCTTAATTATCACCATTGGACAATATTTTAGTGGTGGAACACTTGCAACAACTGGCACAAGATCCCAATCATTGTTGAGAGATGTTACATTTATATACCGGGCACAAGTTGATGACATTCCTTTCTTTACTATAGAAACATAGGATAGATATTTACAACATCATCATCCAGCACTCCCTCAAGCATAAGCTGAGGCATAAACTTCTAACATGTATGAACCATCCATTGCAGACAAATAACCACTGAATTGGCTGGAAGCAAGTGGTAAAGCAAATCAACCTACAAAATTTATAGCATGGTCCACCATGCAACTAATCCACATGAAGAGGGTTTGTTCCAGTGAGATTGAAAGTCGAATAGTAAGGTTGGAACATGATCATGAGGTTGTGAATGTTTTCTATCAACATTTAAATGTACAACTTGCCAAGGTGACAAATGAATTGGATTCAAAGAGGAAGCCTCAAGAAGTAGCATAATAGTGGATGAAATTTGTGTGTAATACCCGTAGTTTTGACTTGGAATGTATTTATCCAAAATTATGTAAATGATGTAAATATGCAGTGTGAATTCCTAGTGCGGAGCTCAAGGCCAAGGCCCAACTAGTGAATGGCTAGGCATGTATGATGTATATATTTTATTTCGACTGTTTGGTTGGATTTTATGTTGATTTAGAATATATGTAAATATTATGTGCATAAATAATAAAATGGTCCAAGAATGGTTGGGTAAAGAGCACCAAAGGGGCTATGATTCCACTAGAGGGGAAGAGGAAAGGGGGTCTATGGGAGACTATATTCTTGCTTCCAATGTTCAACCTTAGAACTCACCCAAATTCTATCGTGTGATGAGAATAAGCCAATTATCTCTTTTTTTGACAAATTTTCCAATCATTAATGCATGTGTGAGGTTGATGGGAAAAGTTACCTCATGTAGTTATTGAAGCATGGGACTGACTACACTTTTTTGATAGTTCTGTCATAACAAAATTCATTATACAGCTTCCAGGAGTCCTTTATTCTACTGTCAGAAGTTATGTTAGTTGTCTTTTCACATTTTTCCCATCTGCCTTGGAGTCAACCCTCATTCTCTCATTATTCTAGCATCCATATCTACACTAGGCAAAGCTCTCCATTGCTGTCCATGAGCATACCAGACTGTCCCTAACCCAGAAATTCGAATTTGGAGACCATGTTGCATATTTGGAAAGGAAAAATGATGGTTGTAGGTGAGCAAAGAGGTTGGGAAATCTAGGAACCCTTACCCATTGAGTTATGATACTCGTAGGTGCTTGAAAAGCCACGAATTAAGGCCACAGGTGGTTCTATAGTAGCACATATCATATTGGACTTCTTCTATGCACACACTGGAAGCACCCAGCAAGATGGATCACCCAAGAGAACCGTGGATCGATGAAGGCGATCCCTGAGCTAGAAGGTTGTTGTGTGGGGTAGGTATTGTGGAAGCCAAGGCTGTGAGGGCTGAGTGAGACCCCTGTAGAGCTCTGTATGAGGATTTTCCTAATCATAGAGAGAAGAATGGGTTCTGGTCTTAGATATAGAAGCATGTAGGTGTTTCATTCGCCCTAGTGGTCTCATAGCCCAACTTGAGGGTGGCCTCTTAGTAGAAAGATTATATGTTGGAAATAGTGTCTGTGGTTGGGTGGAAAATCGCTCTTACACATCCAGTTGCTTGGATCTACATTGGATAAATATAAGTATTCTCATGCATTTGAATTTCCATTGTTTTTATTTGATTCCTATAATGTTTATGCTTTTATTTGCATGCTATATTTTTGTGGATAGATTTTAATTCCATTGTGCATGTTTATTTATGTTTCTTCACACATTGTATATGTTGAAATTCATAGTATGAATTTGGGGCAAAATTTGAGATCCCAAATTTAGCTAGCATCCCCTCCTGATGGTCGAATTGGGTGAGGGGGACGTTACATTGTGTGGGTCCAATTACAATATATGTGGTAGATCTTCTCAAAAGGGACCCATCACTACTTGAGTTAGCTTTAGTTTCCTATCCAAAGGATACTATGGATATTTTATCCTCCTCTCGACGATTGTTGCAGACCACTGCCAAGGAGTTATAGGTCAAGTTAGATGCATCTTAGAGTCAAGATAATTGACAATAGTACAAGATCATGGCTAGACTCCCTCCTCTTTTCAATTAAGTGACTGCAACTTGTAGTCACCTTCACACAATGATTGAGAAAATCAATGTCATATTTTTAGCTATGCAGGATTGGATGGGCTTATTAGAAAAGCATTGACAACCTATTAAGGATTTGCAGAGTTGCAAGAATGAATGAATATAATGAATTCTGGGGAATAGTCAATGAGACCCTCTTAGAAAAAACAAAAGTATGTGGAAATCCAAGTTGTCGATGAACACGTGATGCACTCCATGAGGCATCAGTTGTGGAAAAGAAAACATTGATAGATTTCCAACCTGCGGCCCAATCCATGTATCTTATGTTGCAAAAACTTGACTCATTTGTAGACTCTAAGTGGACCACACTAAAGAACGACAACCCTAAAGTAACAGACAATGAGTAGGCATATCCATTCATCGCAAGTGCTACACTTTTATTAAGGAAGTGGAAGTCCTAGGTCAACAATTTCGACGAGCTCCACACCAAGGATTTAGAAGTGATACCTGAGATGACCACTTCATTTGAAGGGTCGAAGGAGTATCAAAGTTGACTCAAGTGTGATTCAACTATTGTGGTTGGGGCTTGTTGGGCCTCCATTTTTCAAGATCAAATCATGAAATATGGATGGAGTATTCAATTCATGGAGAATTGTGACAAAGCAAGTGGAAAATAATAAGAGAGATATTAATGCATCCAAGAGGAGAAGTTGGATTGTAACCATCTTATGGTTAGAAATGACCACTTTGTTTTGCATAAAACACATGTCCTTTGGATGTAGCTTGGGTGTTTGGGAGGAATGATTGTTATCCTCCCCACCCAAATTCAGTTCTTGTAAATGACATGATGCTCTTGTTGAGCTTGTATGTATTGACTATGTAATTATAGCTATACCTTGATTCTCCAGAATAGCGGGTGTTTCCATTTATCCTCTAGTGTAAAAGATATGAAACCGTCTAATAGAGGAATGGGAATAAAATGAGAAGGATTGCAAGCCCCCTTTAAAAAAAGTATAAAAATCCATGAAGGGGTTAGAGAAATTTTGGTTAAATGGATAGATTGATTTGAGATCTAAGCTATGGGATATATATCTATTTTAGTGTAAAAGATATAAATTTTTCTCCCAGAAGAATGACAATAAAATGAGAAGGATTGTGAGTCCCTTTAATTTTATTTGTGTAATATGCATGATTAATGAATCTCAGGGTGGGTGCACAAAGATTCTCCCCAAATTTGTTGCAACGAGGCCACGCTAGCGGGGAAAAAATAGGAACATGAATGCACCTAAGTTAGCGCACACGCGCCATTAGGTTTGGTACCGAACCGGGGCGCATGCATGTTCCTAGCGCTTGTACGGACAAACACTCGCACGCGCCCCTATTAAGGTTAAAAAAAAAACTCGATTTCTTTTCATTCTTACCATTCCGGCCAAACGTGGATGAACCACTGCATGCATGGAGCTACATCAACCCAAGTGCACCATTTCCACTCAAAAAACCACCTTCATCCATCCACCAATGGCATTGGATAGGTAAATGCCATTTTTTTTTCATTTAATTTATTGTTTTTGTCATTTTGTTCATTGTTTTTGTCATTTTATTCTTTTTTGTTTGTTTATTAAATTTGTAATAATCCCCAAATTATTAAAAGAATAAAGAATTTTTCAATTGCATACTGTAAACCCACACAATGAATAAACAAAATGTTAACATGGAGTCTGGTGAAAGCAATGAAAACCCTCAACAAAATCCAAATGCCCAAGAAAATCAAAACCCCCAACAAAATTTTGACCAAGATGACTTGAACCATTCTCTAAATGAGATGAGAGTGCACAGTCGAGAACTAAGAAACACAGGGGAACCTACTCAAGTGTCCCTTGCCACCTCAATTGAGAGCTCAATTGACTCCATCATCCATGCACATCGCTAATTAACTGACATGACTGAATATAGATCTAGGATGCAGGAGTATTATTCCACGGGAATTTCCAAGGAGGAAATAAAATATTTGAATATTAAAAAGGCCCAATTGTACAATATGTTCATCGATCCAAGAACACAACAACCACTGGACATTAAAAATCCATGTGCTTGCATGGATTGGTGTCATTTCCAACCATGGAGCGAAAATTGGATGCATAGGTAGTTCATGGTTTATGATAAAACTCCCTGCAATAATAGGGAGGTTCCACAGTACTTCCTTCGGCAACTGTGGGCTAAGTTTTCCCTCGGTTTACATGTCAACTATTTTGACATAACTGAGTTCCAGGGTGTTGGGCGTGGCTCTACCCAATATCAACCTACTGCTAGGAGGAACCCACTGAGAGGGCCACCATCTCCTAGGTGCGAACCCAACCCCTCTCCCTAGCCGCCTTAGTTACCCCACAAACTTGATAAGATCGAGGACGCGATGAGGAATGTTGCATGGGGACTGCTTAGACACACTGCCTTTGTAGTAGCTACTACCATGGAGAGACAGGCTGGCCCTAATAGATACGTAGGTGCAAGGCCTTCAAGACAGAGTCATAATAGACCTATCACCAATGGTAGCCATCTTGGGCCTTTTAGTTCCACGGGGGAAATGCCACATCTTTGTCCCCATTGTGAGCACACTTTCCCTGGCACAATCGAGCATTGCTATATGGAGCAGGTTAGCACTTTTTTTAATGTGTTTTCAATCATCACTTGATAATCTTTAAAGTAATTTTAAACTATGTGTGCTTGAATTAAACTATTATTTCAATGTACATCTATTTAGAGTTGACATGCCATCATGGGAGAATGCAACATCTCCCAACCTGGATGCAGCAATGGAAACTGCAACTGAGATTGCGACACCTCACACAGAGGTATTTTCAGAACCCCACACAATACTTTTATTACTTATGGCATTTCTATTTTTATGTATTTATATTTATGACATACATGATGATAGTTCGTACAATATTTTTTAATATTTTGATTGACTGAATAATTACTGGTTTAATATGTTTATAACGTGCATGCATTTTGGTGTCCACAGGTATGCATGCAGTACGATGACCAGCCATCTCCTCCAGGGGTCGGAAGATCACCATATACACAGGTACAATGTGTAGTTAAAAGCATGCTTTTAATTTGAAATATTACGACATACTATGGTTTAATTTTCTTTTTATTTACTAAACTATGATATTATAAATTTGTATGCAGGTGCCACCAACAGCTGCAGGCATCTTTAGTCCCATGTTTCCACCCTCTCCCATGATTTACCCCCCTCACCTCCATCTAGAAGCCTCCCTCCATCCACCCCCTCCCTTCGATCCAACCTCCCCTCTCTGTCCATGTTCCCCTCTCCGTCCATCCTCCACCATTCGTCCATGCCCCCCCATCTATACATCCTCCCCCATTCATCCACACACCCCCATTTATCCATCCTACCCCATTCATCCACTCCCCCCCTTCCATCCAACTTATCCCCTTCATCCACAAGCTACCTTATATCCATCCTCCTCCCTCTATCAAGGACTGACCTCCCATTCACCATACCTCAACATCCCTCCTATCCCTTTTAGGTCAATACCTCCTATTGTCTAGCCGGTAGGGCTTTATCATCCACGATGTTCTCGTCCACCCCATACCACTATGTCCTCTTCCACCACATCATCTATAGTTCCCACCACTATTGTGGAAACTATTGTGGTCGCACCCATAAGTCCTCCATCTACATCTGTCCCCCCTCCCCCCATGACTGCATTGGGGCAGATTGTCCAGCCAACTGCTCCACCTACTAGCCCAGAAGCTCATCCATGTCCATTGTCGAAGGTTATCATGGTGAGAATCAAGTCCATGTCTGTAAGATCCCATATGTGTGTTTTCCCATGCTCGACATGGACATACCACCCAGAGTCCCAAGGTTTATGGGTTTTAGTACTTGACCCAATCATGCAAAAAGTGCATATTCTCTTAGGGAGTTGTTACAAGATTTCAAGGAGGGGATACTATAAATCATGCTTAAAAAAACCATTGTGTACATTTCATTAGTTTGTTTTAGTTGATTTATATGTTTGATATAATATCATGTTCTAAGAGTAGTAGTATGAGTACACCCAGTCTCAGATATGAGAGTAATTGGGAATCCCATGATAAAATTATAGTAAGAAGGACATGAGATGCATGAGGTTGAATTTTTGGAAGCTTGTCCACTACGTTTCTATTTTTCCTCAGATTTTTTCACAGTGTATTGACAATTACTAGATATAAATGGCAGTCCTATTGGTCTAGGTGGAGGAAAAAGAAACACATACAACAACATCTCATTGAACTAAAGAACTAATGTATTGGTGGTGTAATTGATGCAACCAAATTAGCATAAGCATGGAAGTGTTTTTACCACCTTAACCACTAAAATAATGTATTAGTCAAATATGGGGGGAAGTGATAATTACATGTCAATGAACACTTATATTCCTCCATATGATTATAAATGTAACACTTTACACTAGTTATGGGATCAATAATGTATTCTTCTACTATGTTTTAAGATTAATATCCAGTGTACTAAATCTTCTTGCACTAAGGTGTCTTCATGTGTTTTTTTTCTTTCAACTCATAAATTCAAGACCACTACAATTGATCCATGTCTCAATTCATGATTGTAATAAAATATCAAATATGAAATTTATGTTGCAAACAACTTTATATGGCCATGCATGCATTATTATTTCAAGCTTCTCGTTGCCAATATCAACATGTTCTTATCCAGACCTAAGTTTTATGAACTAGGATTTTCACCATTAGATTTGGTCGACAACATTAGCTATAGTGCCTATCACATGATAACTATCTAGGTCAACTGCAATATACTAGTAGCTATTAACAAGGAATACCAATACTATTATTATGGGCTAGCTATATGAATGTTGAGGAAAATCCATATATGAATGTGCATTTTCAGAGGCTTTGGATTTATGTGTTTCCTCCTACCATATTTAAGTATATAAAATATTTTATAAGGGCATGCTAAAATATTCTAACATATACATTCATTGTGGGTAATCCAGATGGACCACATTTCTTGCAAAGCCAAGGATTGATTTACATTATATGTGTGTGATATCCATCGACGGAGAGTAGAGTTGAGATTTTTTGTGTTCCCATCGTTGAGGGTCCAAGAGTATGTGAGATAATTGGGAACCCCAAGTAAAAGGCCTCACAAAGGGAAATTCCAAGTAATTTTGAGAAAGTGACAAATTAGGTCAAAAGGGGAGCATCATGTTCTAACACTAAGGTCATTTCCCTAATAGAAGACATGCAAAGTGGAGCTAATGCCTAACATGACATTGGGTTCTATCAATAGTGTTGTGCGATGCTAGAGTATAAGACCTAGGATTTGAGGATTGAAATACCAGGATGGACATGTAGCCTTGGATGCTAGAAATAGTGTTATATTGTAGTGTACTTTTGTGATGTGACATGGCTAGGGTTTGCATGAGATATCTCATATTAACATGTTCATGTGCTCTTGCTCATGGTAGTGGAAGAAGTTGCAGAGGTGTTAGAGGCCTAAATATTTAAATAGTTCAATCCCAACATAAAGCATCTCATTCTTATCACCAACCAAATGCATATTAGGGTTTGATGCTAGAGTATAAGACCTAGGGTTTGAGGATTGAAATACCAAGATGGACATGTAGACTTGGATTCTATAAGTTGAGTTCTCTAGTGGTGTACTTGTGTGATGTGACATGGGTAGGTTTTTTAAACCCTAATAAAGATAATCATGCTAGTGGGGAGACATTGATTAACATAAGATTGTTGTTGAAGCCAATGAAGGATTCCTATATGTGTGTTTTCCCATGCTCGACATGGACATACCACCCAGAGTCCCAAGGTTTATGGGTTTAAGTACTTGACCCAATCATGCAAAAAGTGCATATTCTCTTAGGGAGTTGTTACAAGATTTCAAGGAGGGGATACTATAAATCATGCTTAAAAAAACCATTGTGTACATTTCATTAGTTTGTTTTAGTTGATTTATATGTTTGATATAATATCATGTTCTAAGAGTAGTAGTATGAGTACACCCAGTCTCAAATATGACAGTAATTGGGAATCCCATGATAAAATTATAGTAAGAAGGACATGAGATGCATGAGGTTGAATTTTTGGAAGCTTGTCCACTACGTTTCTATTTTTCCTCAGATTTTTTCACAGTGTATTGACAATTACTAGATATAAATGGCAGTCCTATTGGTCTAGGTGGAGGAAAAAGAAACACATACAACATCTCATTGAACTAAAGAACTAATGTATTGGTGGTGTAATTGATGCAACCAAATTAGCATAAGCATGGAAGTGTTTTTACCACCTTAACCACTAAAATAATGTATTAGTCAAATATGGGGGGAAGTGATAATTACATGTCAATGAACACTTATATTCCTCCATATGATTATAAATGTACCACTTTACACTAGTTATGGGATCAATAATGTATTCTTCTACTATGTTTTAAGATTAATATCCAGTATACTAAATCTTCTTGCACTAAGGTGTCTTCATGTGTTTTTTTTCTTTCAACTCATAAATTCAAGACCACTACAATTGATCCATGTCTCAATTCATGATTGTAATAAAATATCAAATATGAAATTTATGTTGCAAACAACTTTATATGGCCATGCATGCATTATTATTTCAAGCTTCTCGTTGCCAATATCAACATGTTCTTATCCAGACCTAAGTTTTATGAACTAGGATTTTCACCATTAGATTTGGTCAACAACATTAGCTATAGTGCCTATCACATGATAACTATCTAGGTCAACTGCAATATACTAGTAGCTATTAACAAGGAATACCAATACTATTATTATGGGCTAGCTATATGAATGTTGAGGAAAATCCATATATGAATGTGCATTTTCAGAGGCTTTGGATTTATGTGTTTCCTCCTACCATATTTAAGTATATAAAATATTTTATAAGGGCATGCTAAAATATTCTAACATATACATTCATTGTGGGTAATCCAGATGGACCACATTTCTTGCAAAGCCAAGGATTGATTTACATTATATGTGTGTGATATCCATTGACGGAGAGTAGAGTTGAGATTTTTTGTGTTCCCATCGTTGAGGGTCCAAGAGTATGTGAGATAATTGGGAACCCCAAGTAAAAGGCCTCACAAAGGGAAATTCCAAGTAATTTTGAGAAAGTGACAAATTAGGTCAAAAGTTGAGCATCGTGTTCTAACACTAAGGTCATGTCCCTAATAGAAGACATGCAAAGTGGAGCTAATGCCTAACATGACATTGGGTGCTATCAATAGTGTTGTGCGATGCTAGAGTATAAGACCTAGGATTTGAGGATTGAAATACCAGGATGGACATGTAGCCTTCGATGCTAGAAATAGTGTTATATTGTAGTGTACTTTTGTGATGTGACATGGCTAGGGTTTGCATGAGATATCTCATATTAACATGTTCATGTGCTCTTGCTCATGGTAGTGGAAGAAGTTGCAGAGGTGTTAGAGGCCTAAATATTTAAATAGTTCAATCCCAACATAAAGCATCTCATTCTTATCACCAACCAAATGCATATTAGGGTTTGATGCTAGAGTATAAGACCTAGGGTTTGAGGATTGAAATACCAAGATGGACATGTAGACTTGGATTCTATAAGTTGAGTTCTCTAGTGGTGTACTTGTGTGATGTGACATGGGTAGGTTTTTTAAACCCTAATAAAGATAATCATGCTAGTGGGGAGACATTGATTAACATAAGATTGTTGTTGAAGCCAATGAAGGATTCCTATATGTCCTAGAGATTATAGGGTTGTTGAGGAAACCCTAGGAGTTTAACCTCAAATGAAAATGATATTTTTAGCCTCCAATAAACGATATGGATGCAACTAGGAGTATTTTAGCACTCAGTATGGGTTTTATGGCACTAAACATGGTCAAACGATGAAACCTTGACCTTGGGACCAATGAATTGGAGTGGTTGGTGTAAAGCATCAATGTATTGTAATAGTAACTTAATCATAACTCAAACATCAAATAAATGATATAAGATAATGATATCAAATAAAATATCTAACATGAATAACATTAATCATGCATGAATAAACAATCACATGGCTATACTATGTACGTCAATCAATTAGGCCTTTTGGATCCTCTCGGTTTTTTATTGTCTCGAACAACCTCTCGTGCTCTGCATGAGGTAGTAAGTAGCATACCTTATTTGATGTCTTCGTTGACATTGTTTGGAGTTTCATTTTTGTACCAAAGATCAAGTGCGTAAAGTGATACACCCATGAACTTGGTCTATAATCTATGTATGTGTAGCCATTGCTCTTTGGTCCCTTTCCATCTATTGTAAGATATTCCCCCTGAAAAACCATCGAGCCAGTCGGAAAGGTAATTCCTTCACTATCGAATAATGATGTGAGGAGGGTTTTCTTCCCCTGGATGCATCATTCCAACCAATAATTCGTCCCAATTGCACTGTCTGTTGGGGCAACAACTATGTAGATGTGTCCTGCAAAAATGCATTTTACGGTCATATTCCGACAAGTAGTGGTTTGATAACTTGGATAATTACAAAAACAAGGAGGGAACCGGGATATGCATGCAGAAATGTTTACCTGGATGTACAAGATCAGATATATGATCATATTCATTCGAAATAGAGGATTGGCCTTCCTCTAACTTGATTGTTTCAACAATTGCACATGGGTCCACTACGAGTGTTGATGTATATGTAACTTCAGAATGTATTTCATATATGTATGTTGTATGTACACCTATATAGATGGTATTATTCCTCTATACGGAAGTGTCGTCATTTATATTGTAAATGTCGTAACTTATACTTGATGGGTTATTAGACCACCTTGTTGGGGTCGGCCCTATATAAGTCATGTGGGTCAAAGGGTTATTAGACCACCCTATTGGGGGTCGGCCCAGTCAGCATTATGTTATGTGGTTAAGTTCGAGCCTACATGATTTATGTAAAATGCAAGTCAAGTCAAGTATAAATAGAGTGCGGGAGGCACTCTATTTGCTCACTCACTTCTCACTCATGCACTCAAGGAGGAGTGGCTCACTTATGGAGGAGGAGGATCTACTACTAGGATATGTCTATCTCTTATGTTTGGGTTGTATCATTGCTCTATCTATCTCTGAGGAAGTTATTGGGGTTTTTCACCTTTATGGTTTTCCCCAAGTAAATCTTTGTGTCTCTTGTGTGCTTGCATTATTGTCTCCATGATTGATATGCTGTATATATGCTATACATGTTGTTCTCTCAGTTAAGATCCTAGATCGGATTGAAGTAAATTCTGAAAATTTTAACATGGTATCAGAGATAGCCTGAAAGAAGGCATGATATGGCATGTATGACACTTGTTGCACTTACGATGCTAGGGCTTGATATAGCAAAAACAAGTCATCGTAGCACTTTTGCTATAAATCCGATTTGGAGAAGTTTTCGGATCTGAAATCTTTACAGGTCGAATATTAAATCCCCATGTACCTTGTGTCCAAAGGAAAACCTCTAATTCTTTGTACTTTGTGATTTATGATCTGTACAATATAGGGTTTCTGCTTCTTCCAGATCTGAGTCAAAATCAAGTGACCTTGGTAAAAAGGTCACAACGTGGGCCAGGAAGATCCAAATGAAATTTTGTAAAATGTGATAGGTATTAAACAGACTGTACTATCTCAAGAAAAAATTTCAGAGGCCGAAGCTGAACCAGTGACACGTGGCACACTGTACAAGTTCGCTCTCCTGTATTATCCCATAAATAGGTCACGTTGCGACACTTGGCATAACTTTGTCTTAGAGAATCCAATTGAGGTCAGACTTGTTGGGATGGAAAGATAACAGGTCGGGCTATCTCAGAAAAAAAAATTAGAGGCTGAAGTTGAAACAGTGACACGTGGAACGCCGTACAAGTTCGCTCTCTTGTATTATCTCATAAACCGGTCACGTTGCAACACTTAGCATAACTCTCTCTCAGAGAATCCAATTGAGGTCAGACCTGTCAGGATGGAAAGATAACAGGTCGGGCTATCCCAGGAAACGTTTTCAGACCCTGTGGATCAAAAATTTTGGAGTTACACTAGAAACAATCAGGTACATATTTCTGTCAAAACAGAATTATTTTTGAGTACCTTCATTCATGGCTTCCGGAATTTAGGGCTTCGAAGAAAGTTGGAATTTTTGTAATCGGAGACCACGGCTGGATGCTACTCATTAAAATAGAAATTTAGAGACCAAGATCAGAATTTTTTGTTGGGAAGAAGGCCGGGCTTGATCAGACCCTAGTTCGGGACTTTGATCAGAAAAGTGGAAAATTAGGGCTTCTGTAAAAATGGGAATTTTTGAAATCTGTGACCACGGCTGGAAGCTCCTCAGAAAAATAGAAGCTTAGAGCTTTGGATCAAACCTTTTGATTGGGCAGAAGAGTGGGCTTCATCAAACCCCGGTTCAGGGTCACGTCCAGTGAATATGGAAGTTTCAAAGGCAAAATTGGGGAGTGAAACTTTGCAGTTTTCAAATTCTGAATATACCAGCTTGATCAGCTCATCAAGGCGCATATTTCTATCCTTTGGGAAGTTTGAAATTCAAAGTTTGAATTTTTGGGTTTTCTCTGACAAACCCATATCCAGCTCCAGGTCCAATTCTTGCAAATCAAGTGGATTGGGTTAATCCTAGAAGAAGATGGATTGGTCACCTGCATAAGTAAAGAAGTTCCTGTTTCAGAGGGAGATGAGGCTAAGGCCTTACATAAGAATATTACAAGCGATCTCGACAGGTATGACTCATCGAGGTATGTTTCGATATTTATTCATGATGAAGTTTATGGTATGATTGTCTTCATGTTATTATGGTTCGTACAATCTTGATTTTAGATTTGTCGTATCACCTTAACAAATTTATGAATGCATGATAGAAGATATTCATTGATTAGGGTGTTGACACTTATGATTGTACTAATGCATTATGGTGTTGTATGAGGTTTATGTTGTCTACTAACATGAAAGGTACACCAAGAAAGACAAATCATGTTCTGCTTCAAGAACATATGATCATGATGACATGAGGACAAAGATTCATCCATTGTCATGGATCTCATAGAAGATCCATTTACGAGGCATGTATAACTTGGTTTTATAATGGTTAACCTACAAGATATACAGGTTACTAGCACAAGTCATTGAACAAGAACAAGAAGACATCATGTGAGTATGTTAGACATAACTAGATAACATGCTAATCCAGGTATGTTTTTCCTATATCAAGATAGAATCCTACCTTGTGTTAGGATCTTATACTGTTGTGTTGTTGATAATGATTATTCATGAAGTCATAGGTTTGAATAGTCATGGTTGTATGCATATTATGTTTCTTGCCATAATTGATGATATGACTAACCAGAAGAATCATGAAGGTATAGGTTTGAGTAATCACGGGTTTTATGGATATTATATCTCTTATCTTGATTGATGATTTAACTAACCAAAAGAGTCCTATGATCAAATAAGAATATGCATGAGTAAAAGAAGACTTCCCTGAAACCTTGAATACTAATGTTTATTATCTGTGTTTGAAATGATCCTGACTATACATGCTTGAGATTATTGTGTTTTGATAATATTAAGATTATACTAATGAATGTTTGATTACATATGAGACCTAGAGGATAACACAATGATGATACTAACAAGCATGCATAGGGATCGAGAATGAATATAAGTTTAAGGACAAGTAATCCAGGAAACAGAGATCAAGAGGGAGTACACTCCAGTGGTTTCTGCAAGGATGCAGATATTCAAAGGGAGTTGACCATCTCTCCACATTCCACAACAGAAAGGTGTAGAAGAAGCTACTTCAGATTAGGACTCCAGTAGCTCCTACAAGGAAGCGAAGACTCAGAGGAAGTCCACCCAACGAACAAACAAAGATAAGTATTTGAATTGTCATTTCTTAAATAATACTGTTCAATAATGTATATACTGATGTTCCTAGAATTAGGTTGTGTATTATGCATATTAGAATAATTGCATTGATGAACAGTATACTACTAATATGCATGGGTAAGTGGCCTATGGCACTGTACAAAATTCCATTGCTACTTATCTAGAATGAAACCTCTTTGCTAAAATGTTGGGAGTTGTGCACACTCTTAACAATGTTCTGGTAGAGATTGGAAGGCATCTAGAAAGTTACGGGATATGGATAAATGTTGTATTGAAGCATTAGCTAAGACAATTGCATGACTGTATGACATATTTCTTTATGTGTAATAATTTGTTCTGAAAACTATGAGATGTTTTCTAATCATGCAATTTAACTTGTTGTGTAGGAAAGATCATATGCCATCACCTACAAAAGAAGAACTACAACATTTGTTCAACAACAAAATTATCTATTGAAGATATTGAAGTTCCCAGGATACGGGAAGAATGCCATGATCCGTCGATCATGAAGAACGATGTTTGGGATGCAGTCCCAAGAGCTGAAGGGAAGTCTGTTGTGACTTCCATATAGATCTATCAAGATCAAGCATGTTGCAGATGGTAGCATAAAGAAATATAAAAGTGATGAAATAGAAGATACACCAGATGGATTTCAAGACAGCTTTCTTGAATGGTGTAGTTGAAGAAGAAGTGTATGTGGAGCAACCACTTGGTTCTGAGACACATGACAGGAAATCATACATGTGCAGAACTTGGTATGGTAGGATAGGTAGCTTTCTATCCAGTTTGGTCTTTACCAAGAGTAAAGCAGGTTCCAACCTTTTCTAAAAGGTTGAGGAAGGCAATCCAGTGATACTACTTTTGTATGTGGATAACTTGTTTGTTACAGGTGAAGATAGATTGATTGCCGACACGCAGCGGAAGCTTGCTGCCGAGTTCGAGATGAAGAACTTGGGGATGATGCACTATTTGTTTTTGGCATGGAGGTGTGGCAGAGTGCAGATGGAATCTTCCTTGGACAAGGGAAGTATACAGTAGAGATCCTGAAGAGGTTCGGGATGATGGATTGCAAGGCCATGGCCACACCTATGGCATCGAATCTGAAGCTTCTTTGTGATGCTTCATCTGAGCCGGTTGATGTCTCTATGCATCGTTAGATGATTGGGTCCTTGATGTACCTGACGAACACGAGACCATACATTTGCTTTGCTGTGAACACATTGACTCAGTTCCTGACAGATCCAAGGAGTGTTCACTTGATTGCTGTAAAGCATGTTCTGAGGTACCTGAAGGGTACAGTGGATTATGGGCTCAAGTATGAAGCGAATCAAAAGCTTAACCTGCAGGGTTATGTTGATTCAGATTGGGATGGCAGCGCTGTAGATAGGAAGAGCACATCTGGATGCTGCTTCAGTATGGGATCAGGTGTGATCTCTTGATTTAGCAGGAAGTAGTCCTGCGTAGCACTAAGTACACCTGAGGCAGAGTATGTTGCAGCCTGTTCAGCTAGTTGTGAGGCAGTATGGCTACGGAAGCTACTGTCTGAGTTATTTGATCTCCTGTTGGATGCTACTGGTATCTTTTGTGATAACTAGAGTTGTGTGAAGCTGTCTGAAAACCCAGTGTTTCATGACAGGTCGAAACACATAGAGATCAAATATCACTATATCAGGGATATGGTGCAGAGAGGAGCCATGAAGCTCCTGTATGTTGAGATGGACGAGCAGACTGTAGATGTGCTGACAAAGCCACTAGCCAGGGTGAAGTTTGAGTACTTGAGAGAGAGGCTTGGCGTTCTTCAGATCAAGGACACTTCGAGGAAGAAGTGATGGACACATTTGCTGAAGCCATTCCAAGCATGTTGGAAGGAGGATCCTTCACATGGCTGTGGATGTAAGCGCTGGATGATGAACATTAGGATGATGTTCTGGTTTCTGTTGGATATGATCAGTTGGATCATTTTTATGTATGTACGCATCAAGTTGGATGTTGGATATGATCAGTTGGATCATGTGTATGTATTTTGTATATGAATCATGTTGGATGCTTGGACCATGTATCTGTATATGTATCAGGTGGATACATTGTATGATCAGGTAGATCATGTATATTGATATGTATCAGATATGATCAGGTAGATCATGTATGTTGATGGATACATTGTGTGGATCATGTATATATGTATCAGGTGGATACACTATGTATGATGATATGTATCAGGTAGATACGTGGTGTGCATCAGATGGATGCATTGTATGATCAGGATGATCGTGGATGACGAGCTTCTCCAAATGACATGCAGCAGGATGTTGCAGTGATGATGATCAGGGTGATCATGTGTACATCAAGATGATGTATGATGAGTATCTGATGATACTTTGTGGCCGTGGATCAAGTTGTGCAGGTAAGCATGTAATTTTTTCCCTAGGAGATTTGCAGATGGTATTTCGAGGTTTTGCCTATGGCATGTAATTCGTACCCTGGGACATCTGGCAAATGCTCTTTCGAGGTTTTGCTTGGGAGGACATATAATTTGTGCCCTGGGAAATCTACAAATAGTCTTTCGAGGTTTTTCCTATGGCGTGTAATTCGTTGCCCTGGGATATTTGGCAGATGCTCTTTCGAGATTTTTTCCTATGGCATGTAATTTTGCTCCTGGGAGATCTGGACAGGATGAAAAAGGCCTCAGATGCTTCAGCCAGGTTTTTCCATGACCACATGTAATTTGCTCCTGGGAGATCTGGACAGGATGAAAAAGGCCTTAGATGCTTCAGCCAGGTTTTGTGGTGGACCACATGTAATGTGCTCCTGGGAGATCCAACAGGTAGAGCTATGTGCTCGTAACAACCTAGGATGCTTCAGCCAGGTTTTGTGGTGATATCACATGTAATGTGATCCTGGGAGATCCGACAGGTAAAGCCGTGTTCTCATAACAGCCTGGGATGCTTCAGCTAGGTTTTTTGATGGGTCACATGTAATGTGCTCCTAGGAGATCCTACAGGTAGAGCTGTGTGCTCGTAATAGCCTGGGATGCTACAGCCAGGTTTTGTGATGCAGGTAATAAGTCCTGAGGATTCCACAGTAATGGCTAGTGATGACGAAGACCTGCAGGTGGTGGGCCTACATCCAGTATGAAAAAGGACTGGCTCTGTAGAAATTCCTATGACGAGTAGATTCAGAGATTGATTGAGATAGGAGCAGCAGTGACGATGATCCAGAGAAGATGACTTGTGTTAGAAGACCTGTGCTGAGAAATACCTTCCTAGTTAAGAGGGAGTGTTGATGTATATGTAACTTCGGAATGTATTTCATATATGTATGTTGTATGTACTCCTATAGATATGGTATTATTCCTCTATATGTAAGTGTCATCATTTATATTGTAAATGTCGTAACTTATACTTGATGGGGTTATTAGACCACCTTGTTGGGGTCGGCCCTGTATAAGTCATGTTGGTCAAAGGGTTATTAGACCACCCTATTGGGGGTCGGCCATGTGGGTCAAAGGGTTATTAGAACACCCTATTGGGGGTCGGCCCAGTTAGCATTATGTTATGTGGTTAATTTTTAGCCTACATGATTTATGTAAAAGGCAAGTCAAGTCAAGTATAAATAGAGTGCGGGAGGCACTCTATTTGCTCACTCATGCACTCAAGGAGGAGTGGCGCACCTATGGAGGAGGAGGATCTGCTACTAGGATATGTCTATCTCTTATGTTTGGGTTGTATCATTGCTCTATCTATCTCTGAGGAAGTTATTGGGGTTTTTCACCTTTATGGTTTTCCCCAAGTAAATCTTTGTGTCTCTTGTGTGCTTGCATTATGGGGTTTTTCACCTTTATGGTTTTCCCCAAGTAAAGCAAGCAAGTTTCCTTGTCCATATTTCAAATAATGGTTTGTTTGAGATTCGAATCAAATGAAATCCATGAGTGCCTTGCACAATACTACAAATATAAGAATGTGGTCGATCTATATCAACCACATGCCATAAATTTCTAACATGTCCTCTACTTGTTGGTCTGTGCTGCTCCAGGGTTCGATCTGACATTTTTACAGAGCACCATTGAACTATGGATTCTGCATCCCAAATATGAGGGTTTGACATGCACCTCATCTCCTCCCTTCGTAGGGAAGTTTTGAGACATGCTCCAACCCCATCATGCTCTCCTTTTCCATGCCTGGTCTCAAAATAGTTCCATATATGCAGCACATCATAATTCTTATGCAAAATACTCAACCACTGGAATACACGTGCATTTTTGAACTGGCCTGCACAACCATCTAACCATATCTAATGTTGATCCATCTGTATACCTCTCTCCTTCAGTTTATCATAGAAAATTATGAATCAATGTTGCACATAATGCAGGTTGTGGCACATGTTGTTAACACCCAAAAAGTGCTCACTAGCTCATTTACCACATTATATGACTCATTTGTCCATTTTCCTACCATATTTCCATTAAAAATCCCAAAAAACCCATTAAAAAGCCTCCAAAAGGCCTAAAATGCCTCCAAAAGGCCAAAAAACCATCAAAATAGCCTAAAAAAGGCTAAAAAACCCCCTTTTCCTCCAAAAATAGCAAAAATCCCCTAAAAAGGGAATAAAAATATAAAATAATGAGGAAAAGGAGGAAAAAACCCTATACAGCTGCCGAAAACCATGTGTTTCCTAAAACCATGGGTCAGCACTCCACCACCAAAAAACTATAAATAGGTGATGGAGATCCCTTATTCCATATCCACAATCACAAGCACCCTTACTCTGCCAAAATCTCTCTCGAAACCCTAGTTCACCTTTGAACTATTTTCGCCTTGAGAGCCACCTTTGGCCCATCCCCAACATTGGAGAAGGAGAAGGAGCATTCAGAAGCTTGGAGCATCCTCTTGGACACTACAAAGGGCTTCACCAACCTTGACACTCAAGGTAACATCAATACAAAGTCATTCTTTCATTTTGGTGTTTAATGCTTCATGCTTGTCTTAGAAATAATTTAATTTTTGTTTTTTGTATAATTAGTTTAATATACTGAACTGCTACTAAGGAGTCCATTCTCCTTAGTAGGTGCTCATTGGACACAAGCTAGGGGTAAAACCCTAGCTACAGTTTTGGCGACTCCCCTAGTTTTCGAATTTCTGGTTTCCGTTTTTAAATTTTTTCTTTCAGCTGTCCCTTTTGGCCGCTGCATACCGCGTCTTTTTCCTCTGCAGTCGCGTCCCGACCGCGCCTTTCAGGCCTTTACCCGCGATCCGACCGTGGCTCTCAGACTGCTTCCGACGCTCCGCCGGCGGATTCAAGTCTGTTACCTGCGATCCGACCGTGGCTAATCAGCCTGTTTGCCGTGATCTGACTGCGCCTGTCGGCCTTTTTCCTGCGTCGCGACTGCGGCTTTCTGCCTCTTTCGCGCGTCCCGACTGCGCCTGTTAGCCCTTTTGCCGCGACTCGACTGTGTCTTTTTCCATTTTTCCTGCGTCCCCGACTGCCACTGTTGGCCCGATAGCCGCGACCCGACTGTGCCTTTTTCCCTGTTTCCTGCGTCCCGACTGCCTCTGTTGGCCCGATAGCCGCGACCTGACCGCCGCTGTTTCCCTTAAACCCGCGGTCGGCCTGTTCTGATCCGCCACAGACCCGCGGTCTGATTTCTGCTCTTTTCCTGTTTTGAGCCCAGCCCCTCTTGCTGCAATATTTTCTGCATTTGAACAGCCCTCTGTCCCACCTGCATCCCACTTCCTTACAGCCTTTCTGCAACATAATCTCTATTCCTTTTACAGAATCTTTTTAAAATTTCAGTATTTTTATTTCAGAAAATTTTGCAAATTAAAAGAATCAATTTCAGCATTATTGATAGATTGGAAGTTGCCCTCCCTTGTGGCACTTCTGTTTTTGGGTTCAACACCTCACGAGCACACACTCTGTCACATTAAATCAAGTGAGCCTTAAAAAGTACCTAACTAAACCAACATTCTAACCCCACTTGGGGAACACAAAAGAATCATTGTAGTTAGGTAGGATCAGGGGGATAGGCTTCCAATAACACCCCTTGGTTATTTCACTTGAGACATAGTTGTTGTCCAAATAGGGAACCAAAATCCCCTAGTACTTTTTGGCACGGTCACGACCAGTTTATCAGAGGGCCTCTCCCTTAGGAGGGTTGAAGTCGGGAGACTGGTTCCGGAGGCCTGAGTGGAATACCGCACTCCATTCAGTAACCGAAGGGCTACCTTTCGCGGTTCGCGGGATATCCCTGTATAGGGGTATTGCGGTCAACGAACTAAACGGCAGATTCACCTTTCTGGACGTGTCATGAACAGGGTATCTTAGTTGCCATTCTTCTAGGATTGACTACCCGGTGTCCCTCCCGGTAGGGGGATATCATAGCCACTTGGCTTTCCTACTCATATTGTCTGACTTGGATTTCATCACCTTGCAGAGGATATGTTTAGTTAAGTCAGAATACTTTTAGTTAGGTGTTTGCATGCTCCTTTACCTCCCTTTGGTCTAGTGAGTCCACCATTTTTTCTTTTTTAGGAAACCTGCTGCTTGTTGGTATTCTGACCATCTTTGTTGTTACTCCACCTATTGTAGCACAGCTGTTGCAGTGGGTGTTTTGAGTTGGTTGTTGGCCTGAGTGCCTTGATTTTTAGCTCTCCTTCTGCACACTCGGTTGCATTAGGATTTTTGAGCTGTTTTCATACTCACCTCAACCCACAGAGACTTAGACACCATCTGTCACCATTGAGTCCCCGAGACATTCTCGGCGCCTCAGGGGCGAGCCCCCACAGCACGGTTCTCTCGACACCACTCGTCATAGATTCCGATCATTGTCCGTTGATACCACTCATCACAGATCTAGAGCCTTGTCACTTGACTCCACCCGTCAGCGACGTAGGTCTCCGTCACCAGATAGTGACGCACCTTACTTTACCTCTGATTCTGACGAAGAGTCTGAGAACCCTATTTATACTGCCCCTACTAGCCCCATGGCTGGTACGACTTCCACTCCATTTGTCATAGGGACCATTGGTGGCACATCCACCACTACACCAGTTACTACACCTGTTTTTGGTATGCCCTCCATGGGGCAACCATCTACCGTTCCCCTCACGGTACCTATTCCCACAGCGGGAATACCTATCCCCACTACATCAGTGGCTCACACTACCCATGGTGGTGCTGGACCATCCTCCACTACCTCAGTTCCCCCACTTGGGGGCACCACCCTTAATTTTGTCCCTCCACTTGGGGGCACTGGCCCCAACTTGGTCCATAGCACTACTGTGTCCCAGCCTTCTTCCAGTTTGCCGTTCATGGCTAGCCTCAACCTACCTGACCTGGCCAGATTGACCAACGATCCTATTCGACACGACCCTATGTGGCCTCATATGCCTACCAAACTACCCTCTGACATCCCTAAATTTGAGGGTAAGGCCGGTGAGGACCCACAGAACCACATCATGTCTTTCCACCTATGGTGTTCCTCTAACTCCATCGTGGATGACTCTGTTCGCCTCCGTCTCTTACAGCGCACCTTTACTGGCTCTGCAGCCAAGTGGTATATTGAGCAGCCTCATGGGACCCACGCCACCTTTTCTTCCCTGGCCTCGACCTTCCTGCAGTTCTTCCAGTTGCCAGTCCGCTATGACGCGGGCGTTGAGATCCTTCTATCTTGTAGACAAAACACGGCTACCCATATCACGGACCACATCCATGAGTGGCGTAGACGCCGTAGCTTATGCAAGATCAAACTTGACGACCGTATCTTCCTAGATTGGTTCCTCAAATCCCTTCTCCCTGTCATCGCTAAGGATGTAGCCTCAGAAAGACCCCAGTCTGAAGAAGAAGCCATCCTTAAGGCTCAACAGTTCGACCTCATTTACGCCCAATCGGGTTACCTTTATACCATTATACCTGATGCCCCTCGCGGCGAGTCCTCCCAGCATGATCCGCCGGGGGCATCCCACGCTGCAGATGGTATCATTGGCCGTGTTTCTTCGCATCCCCAACCATTTTCTATAGCACGTCCTACCCCTGGCCCCGACCTGTCGCGGGCTACTTCACAGTCTAGAGCAACCAACTCATATGCTCCCATGACACATCACCATTCCCATGGGCCCTCATGTCCACCACAGTGCTTCGGGTATGCGACTCCTGCTTATGCTCCTCCAGTCGCCCCTCAGCCTTACTACCATCAGCAGGCTGCCTCAGCTCCTGCGCCTTCACAAGCCCCACCAGCTTATTATCCGCCCCAGGCAGCCCCTGCGGCACATCCACAACCTGCTCCGCAGTCCTATCAGCAACCCCCTCAAGTTGCTGCACCTGCTCAGCCTCAACCTACATATCATCCTCCGCAGCCTGCTCCTGCACCTGCGCAACCTCAGAATCCACCTGCTGCCCAAGGGCAAGTTTACGCCCAACATAACCCGCAGCAAAACCAGAATAACCAACGTAACCAGGGCCAACAAAACCGCGGAAAAGGCCGTAATCGGGGAAATAACCAACCTACAGACCAAGCTGGTCAACCGGCTAATCCCCCTGACAACAACAATGCGGCCCCCGCTAATCAAAACCCTGATCGCCCGCCCAAGCAGGCCAAAAACCCCAATCTGCGAACAAACCACCCTTGTTCTATTTGCGGAGTCTATGGACATTACACCCATGCTTGCCCACACTTGGAGCGAGCTCGGCAGCTTTGGGTTGACGAGGCCCATCGCCAAGGGCATGCGGCTCCCCAAGCACCGCCCAACCCCCCCCAACCTCAGCAACCCCCTTTGGTGCTGCAAAACCCCTTACCGACCCAAGGCGTGGTGAACACTCAGCCGTTGGCCCCTCAAGCTAACGTGCAACCCCAACAACAACAGATCACCTACGCTGCTCCTGATCAACCCATGTTCGACTCAGGTACCCACCACTTACTGATGATGTCATCTGCTGACGTCAACCTACAGACCCGTCGAAACCAATATGGCTCCACCTCTGAAGCCACTCCCACGGATAAACCTACTAACGCTCATCCCACCGATCAGGCGTTACGTATACCTCCGCCTCCCATAGACGGCGCCGCGAAAGCACCTCGTTTTCCACTTCGCCGAATCAACAATAACCCTAACGCGCGTGCTGCGTCAAACTACAACATCGTAGACGACCTAGCCCAATCTCCCGCAGCCATGTCTGCATTGGAAGTCTTGAAGAACTGCCCTTCCCAGCGCAAGACTTTACTTTCCACCATCGGGGGGATTGACCCAACTGATTCACATTTGATGGCGTTTGATTTAGACCAGTCTGAACCACGCCTACCTTCCAGCTTAGCCTTCCAAGTTACAGTCTCCGTTAGGAATCTTGTTATCCATCGGTGCATCATCGATGAGGGTGCTTCCACATGCGTTATGTCTACATTTGTATGGCAGAAGCTAGGATCCCCTCCTCTCCAGCAGTCCACCACTGCGTTACGCGCCTACGACGGTCGTTCGGCCCAGCCCCAAGGCCTCCTACCCAACGTTCCCGTCCAGTTAGGTGGTAAAACACTCCTTATTGACATAGAGGTAATCAATGCCCAGTTGGATTACAACCTTCTACTTGGCCGCAGCTACATGTATGCCATGCGGGCAGTTACCTCTTCTGTCTTTCGCACCATGATGTTCCCCCACGAAGGACGCGTGGTTAAGATTGACCAGCTCACCTACTATGATCCCAGTGCTCCGGCGGCACCGGAAAATGTTCTCCCCATGGTTGAACAACCTGTTTCTAGTGCCACCACCTCGTTTGTTTCCTCTACGGGGCCTGGAGTCTACTCAGACGCGCCGATGACCTCCACCTTTCAATCCATTCCTCCGCCGTCATCTACGCCCGAAATGTCTGACTTATGTACCTTGTCCCATGACATCCTACCACCTAACAATCAACCATCCTTGTTTCCTAAACCACCATTGGTACCTAGTCACATTGGTGTTACACCGATCCATACGATCCCCTTCCTAGTTCCTCCAGCAGGAGTAGTAAGCGCCCCGGTCATGGCTACCCTTAGCCTCCCTGGGTTAACATTGGGATTACCTGTATGGTATCTTTCGCCTCCCGTTCGCCCCGCCGACACCAGATGTCGTCCTCCAGCCGGTGCAACCCATGGCTACTACCACTCAGCCACCTCCCGGTGTCTCTACCCCTTCGTCCTCCACGACACCTCCTCCTACTCCCAAACCCACTGGGGGCAGAGGTCCACAACCTTACACTGCTGTCCCACCTCCCAAGACAGTCAAGAACCCTCCAGTGTTTCGTGCTCCTCCCAAATGCTCGCTGTGTGACGAGTTGGGCCATGCGACCCACCAATGCCCACAGTTACCCGCATTGCAGAAGCACATGCAAATGCTCGATGACGATCCTAACATCCCAACTGTCGAACTAAACCCCACTCCTAAGCCTAAAGATAAGTCCCTACGTACCAACCAGTCCTGCGCCATATGCGGTATTTACGGGCATTATTCACATCATTGTCCCGATCTCCCGGATTACAGAGCAGCTCTTTATGAGATGAACAATCTGGACCTTGAGACGGCACCACCTACCATTGAGGAGATCTACCCCCGGGTCTCTCCCCCTTCTGAAGAGGTTAATATCATCTACATGATCTCTTCAACCAACACTTCCACTACCCCCTCGTCAACCGATTTGACGACGCAGACTTTCCATACTGATGAGGAGATTCTTGACGCCCTAACTGCCCCGGATTATCCTTGGGATGATATGCACCACCGTTCCTATTTCATCCCAGAAGCGTCTTCCTCTAGCACCGCTACCCAATACGCGGTCGAATCCAAAGACTTCCTCCCCACTAAGGTTGACTGGTTCAAGGACCCTATTCCTGCTCCTGATGCCTTCGAGGAGGGCAACATGGCCAACATCTCACCTGTCATACAAGTTGATATTGCTGTTCCAGGTCGTGCCCCTGAACTCATTACTTTAGGAGCATTCTGCAGTCAACAAGATATTGAGGACTACACAAACCTTTTCAAAGAATTCCGTGATGTCTTTGCCTGGTCCTATACCGGAATGCCTGGTCTCGACCCCGCCATCATAGAGCACCACCTTGACACCTCTGAGTCAAGGGGCATAATAGATTCCCTCGACCCTGGGATAGGGGGCATGGTCAATCATTTTGAACCTTCCCCATCACATCTATCTCAGCACGTCAATGAACCCATTGTTCAAACCCACACATTTGTGATCCACAATCACAAACCCCATGCACATAGCATGGGGGCAGATCATTAACCCTGCTCACTTTTTCACACTTGTGATCTCAACCATTTTTGAGGTCACATATCACTTGTAGATTTGATTTGATATGCATAGTTCTTTCCCTTGACCACTTCGGAGTCCTTATGACCTCCGTTTTTTGCACCATTTGCACTGCCAGATTCATTTTTCCGTGCCCGTGATGACGCTTGAGATCATTTCTCGCTCTCACTAGGACCAATATCACCATTGTGTCCCGACACCTTGTCGCCTCGGTTTGCGTGCCACATCGGCCGTTCTCCGTTTTTCACATGTTTTATATCATCGGATTCAGTTTTCCGAGCTGGTGATGATGCTTGAGATCATTTCTCGCTCTCACCTCCAGATTTTCCGGGCATTTTTCAAAATGCCCCCGTCACCTCGGTTTGCGTGCCACATCGGCCGTCACCCGTTTTTGACATCCTTTATATCGCCGGATTCATTTTTCCGAGCTCGTGATGACGCTTGAGATCATTTCTCGCTCTCACTTGGTACAATTTCAACATTGTGTCCCAACACCTTGCTGCCTCGGTTCGCGTACCACATCGGTCGCTATCGGATTGTTCCACATTTTGTACATGAGCCATTCACTCCTGTCATACTGCAAATGTCTCGTTATTTTGCCACCATTTCATCCACCCCGCAAGGAGGTCCATCAGTGTTCCCACCTACCCTTGTTCTTGGTCATCATTACTAAACCTTGATTGAACACTTCCTCCTTGCCTGGCCATTTCCTTTGTTCGGTATAATTTTATCCCTTTTTCGGGCCGGACAAGTCCTTTACGAAAAAGGCACTTAGGGAGTTTCCGTTAAGCTCTTTTCTGACTCCTAAAAGAATGAAAATATCGCCGAGCAATCTTGCTTCCTTTCATGCTCGTTAAAGTACCTGAAAGGGCGTCTATCTGGTATAAGTTTAACCCTTTTCCGGACCTGGTAGACTAATTACGAAAAAGGAATACTCTAGTCACACCGGCTAGAAGAGTTCTTCATTGCATCCTTTTATGCTTCTTTGGGCCTTGGAGACTAAATCTACGAAAAAGCAATCCCCAGTGGAGTCGCCAAAACTGTAGCTAGGGTTTTACCCCTAGCTTGTGCCAATGAGCACCTACTAAGGAGAATGGACTCCTTAGTAGCAGTTCAGTATATTAAACTAATTATACAAAAAACAAAAATTAAATTATTTCTAAGACAAGCATGAAGCATTAAACACCAAAATGAAAGAATGACTTTGTATTGATGTTACCTTGAGTGTCAAGGTTGGTGAAGCCCTTTGCAGTGTCCAAGAGGATGCTCCAAGCTTCTGAATGCTCCTTCTCCTTCTCCAATGTTGGGGATGGGCCAAAGGTGGCTCTCAAGGCGAAAATAGTTCAAAGGTGAACTAGGGTTTCGAGAGAGATTTTGGCAGAGTAAGGGTGCTTGTGATTGTGGATATGGAATAAGGGATCTCCATCACCTATTTATAGTTTTTTGGTGGTGGAGTGCTGACCCATGGTTTTAGGAAACACATGGTTTTCGGCAGCTGTATAGGGTTTTTTTCCTCCTTTTCCTCATTATTTTATATTTTTATTCCCTTTTTAGGGGATTTTTGCTATTTTTGGAGGAAAAAATAGCAAAAATCCCTTTCCCCTCAGTCAGTTTCATATGCTGCCAGATCATTTCCATTATCATACTCTGAACAAAGGAAGTTTGAGTCCACCCGCTCTACGAGCATACACTGTCCTGGGCTCGTAAAATCCACACGACAGTACCATTCCACTACCTCAGAGTCCTCTTATCGCTTTCAGACTCCTTAAAATTGAAAGCCACCACGAGCATGAACTGTCCTGGGCTCGTAAAATCCACACGACAGTATCATTGTTACACACACTTCTTCTAGTTCCTAAACCCATGAAGAAGTACCCTCCTGTGCCTCCCGGCACTTTGATCTATCATCTCGGCAGCACCCCCAATCAGGTCGCCTTTGTTCAGAGTATTCAGCAGTTTTCTGCCATTTTACACCAGCTTGAGTCTCCCTCAACCAGTTATCCTCCCAGATCCATTACAGCTATGATCCCTTTCCCCTCAGTTCGTTTCATATGCTGCCAGATCATTCCCATTATCATACTCTGAACAAAGGAAGTTTGAGTCCACCCACTCTACTTGCCCAGTTATCCACCCACTGTTTATCAGTCCTGCCATCAGCACTATCACATTTCGGTCTTGTACCTCGCGCTCCTGTCAAGGAAACATCATTGCCTTGATAGTTGCAGGTCTCCCTCTGTCGACGACAGCTCCTCTATTCCAGAGGATAGGCCTAGAGGTCCCTACGCCTTGGACTTATCACCACCTATGGTAAGTGCCTACGGATCATTCTGAGAGGAGACATCATTGCCTCTCCGAGTGGTTGTTCCTCACATGCTCGACTTCAGCACCTTGATCGCATCGTTGAGGATCGCGTAGGATTATATCCCATCAGTTTTTAGTCGAAGAACCCGGATTTCCCCTGACTCTAGCACATTGGTGAGTCACTTCGGAACGCCCAGTTGTATGTTCCCGTGGATGTCCGGGCTGCGTTGGCGTTTGTATTCGGAAGCCATCCAGTTCCATGCTTCCTTGAGTACCCAGTTTCCGTTCCAGTTCCGTGTACCATGGAGAGTTTGACCCCAGTCACTATGATCCAGCAGCTCATCAGTTCCTTTGGTACCACACTCAGTAGCACTGTTGATTGTTCCAGTGCACCAGTTCTGCAGTTCACGCATGATCCGCTCAGCAGTATGTCCCAGATTTATGTCTCCTCTGGACTCTTATGATGTACACAGTGGTCATGTATCTTACAGGTCCCCCTTTTTCGGGCCTTACAGTTATATTTATGTATCTTGATACGAGCATGGGTATGCCCGCCTCGTCTATATATTGAGATTATTCCTCAGTCAGTATTTGAGGTCATGTATATTTCAGGTCCCCATTTTTTGGACCCCACTGTTGTTATTATGTTATATCCTGATACGAGCATAGGAATGCCCGCCTCATCCATATGATCAGATGATTCCTCATCCTTTATTGAGGTTATGTACTTTTAGTTCTTGCAGTTGTTCGGGATCGTTGTTCCGGGCTTCAGTTTGTTTCTTCTCTTCTCTCCACATCCCAGGAAAACCATTCATGACTTATGATGTCCATCGGCCATACGATGAGCTCCTGACCTCGCACATCAGGGGGCAATCTGTTAACACCCAAAAAGTGCTCACTAGCTCATTTACCACATTATATGACTCATTTGTCCATTTTCCTACCATATTTCCATTAAAAATCCCAAAAAACCCATTAAAAAGCCTCCAAAAGGCCTAAAATGCCTCCAAAAGGCCAAAAAACCATCAAAATAGCCTAAAAAAGGCTAAAAAACCCCCTTTTCCTCCAAAAATAGCAAAAATCCCCTAAAAAGGGAATAAAAATATAAAATAATGAGGAAAAGGAGGAAAAAACCCTATACAGCTGCCGAAAACCATGTGTTTCCTAAAACCATGGGTCAGCACTCCACCACCAAAAAACTATAAATAGGTGATGGAGATCCCTTATTCCATATCCACAATCACAAGCACCCTTACTCTGCCAAAATCTCTCTCGAAACCCTAGTTCACCTTTGAACTATTTTCGCCTTGAGAGCCACCTTTGGCCCATCCCCAACATTGGAGAAGGAGAAGGAGCATTCAGAAGCTTGGAGCATCCTCTTAGACACTGCAAAGGGCTTCACCAACCTTGACACTCAAGGTAACATCAATACAAAGTCATTCTTTCATTTTGGTGTTTAATGCTTCATGCTTGTCTTAGAAATAATTTAATTTTTGTTTTTTGTATAATTAGTTTAATATACTGAACTGCTACTAAGGAGTCCATTCTCCTTAGTAGGTGCTCATTGGCACAAGCTAGGGGTAAAACCCTAGCTACACATGTCATCACTGATGCACAAGTTGGTCTCTTTCAATATTATGTGCATGTCATTGTTTCTCTTTGGTGCATGCCTATACGTGATATGGACCATTATGCTAACTTGGTCTAAATGGTAGTATTGAATTTGAATCTCATTCCATGGCTGCAGGGTGTATTTTTTAGCAAAGTCCACAACCGACAATATTGTGCCATTGGGAAAGGCGTCCCTGCAATGTCTGTATTGTTCATCCTTCCATCGTGCTACATGGACATGTTGTATATATTGCTCCTTCTTTTGGTAAAATTCCTTCATAAAATCTCAAATTTGTACTTGGTGCCACAAAACCAAGGGCATTAATACAACATGACATTTGCAATATGAATATATATGTAAAAATTCAACATGTACAGTATGAAAGTATGCAAAATTAGATTACCTGTGACTTCACCAATGCAATTGTTTTGCTTTCCTTCGCACTATCTACTTGATATGTTATGTACTTGAAGTTCTGCATTTCTACTGACATCCTCCCAAATTCGTGCTCCTCGGTTTCATGGATGCAACGGCTCAATAATGCAAATCCACTACACCTGTAACATGTCCCATATGAACATGATCTTTTATAATATTTTTGTCCTTCAGGTCTTGGACACATTATGCTATGTATAAATTCTCTGGATGCATTTGGTGGTTGTAACAATGGGCATTCATGCACAATGTTAGTATGCAAATCATAAAATATATGTCTATATGTATCATAATAGTACTCAAATTCTACATGATATCTACAACAACATGTGTTGCAATCAATGCAAATTCTAACATACCAGGGTTTGCATTTTTCAAAGGACCTTTGGTCCAAGTTCAATTTTGTGTGCTCATTCTTGAACCTCTCGTAGAGTTTTGTTTGTGTTGTGTCAAATAAATGCTTGACATGGGGTTCACACCCCTTAATGCCTTTTCTCAATTTTAACACATCTCTTTGATTTGATGACGGTCTAGTGTTATCATGCCAAAAAATTTGTACTAGTTCTTTAACAACATCAATAAGCTTCATGTCTGAACAAGGTAACCTACCAATAAAGGCCCAACAATCTTTTTGGACTGATGTATCAAGTTTTTCTCTAATAGAAGAATACTTTTGAAGAGTCTTTCTATCTACTTTAAAGATTTTACATTTGTGTGATAGAAGGCGACGTTGACTTGTGGATTTGTCTTTGATCAATTCCAATAGTACACGATAGGCCACATTAAAATATTTTGTACGAGAAGTTTTTCCAATCAAATTAAATGCATATTGTATATTTCTAACAACATGATCATTGGCCTTTGAACTTCTAACTACCTTTATGCCCAAAATTCTCCTAACATGAGCTAGACAATGTGATTTTAACAAAGATAGAAACAATTGACATTTTGCTGCATCAGTTTTGGATTCAAAAAATTCTTTGATTATCCTGTTACAATGGAAATCAATAGTGCGTTTGGGAAACTTACCTTCAAGTCCTAAAAATGAACTTTCATCCAAATGAATACGTCTGGGAGTTCTTCGTCGTACACTTGATAGTTGAGGAAAGGGAGTAGGAAAGGAAGTACGATTCTCGTCACTAGTTAGTTGTGGCCCTTCGTTCACAATTTGGTCCTGCAAGGGAGTGTGTTCGACATGAATGTGCTCTTCTTGGGGAGGTTTCCAATTAACAACCTATTCAACATCCATCCCTTCATGCTTGACATCAAGCAAGATTTGATTGACTTCAACCACTTCGTCGTTGCTTGTTGATGGATCTAAGGCACTAACATCTTGATGTCTACGGTTTTCCGTGTACAACCTAGCCTTTTCTCTTATCTCATGGGCCTTTTTAGGGGTCAACTCCTTCCTTCTAGACTTTCTTTTATTATTACGTATGTTTCCCATATTCAATATGCTTTTTAACAAAACAAAAATATCACCCCTGAAAGAATGAACAACAAATAAGATATTAAAACTTGACGTGCATGATTATTAAAACTTGATGTAGCAATTGATTATGTACAACAACATCTAGTGAGAATTTTTTCATATAATCTTAAAATCTATTGAGAATGCCATAGATATAACAACAACATCACCTGTAGGAACTCAATTGTATGGTAGTATGGGATGTTAGTAGGAGCACATTTCCTACAAAAGGAGAAGCTCCTACTCACTTCATTTTCACATTTTGGATGAGGGAAAATAGCCCCAAAAGATTACTTGAGTT